>CAMQGK010000147.1:1382500-2582500 GCA_947000775.1 Pterois miles | reverse complement strand
ACAGAGGCAGACTCATCTACAAGTCAGTGCACTCGTTCTTACTAAACTGAGCTCACTGAACGCAGATTTAAGCTCTCACACTCACTACAGTTAATTTATCCATGGCGAGCTTAGTGTCACCATAGAATTAACCACAGCCCTACAGTCCCTGGTTCACTGTATGCCAGTTGCTTCCATATAGTGTTTGCTGAGGAATTAGCACCATTAAAGAAATACTTCACCCCAAAATGATCATCTGTATATCAGTTACTCACCCCGTGATACCTCTAAATCTTGAAGTAAACGTGTTTTTCTCTCATGCCTCCGTGGTGAACGGAGAATCTGAAAATGGAGAAGTCATGCTCCGTGATGTCTCCCCTTCCCTTGCGTCCCCACCCACAGGCTGGCTGACCTGATGGAGGAGCACCAGGAGGAGCTGGCCACCATCGAAGCCATCGACTCCGGAGCGGTTTACACTCTGGCCCTCAAGACTCATGTGGGCATGTCCATCCAGACCTTCCGCTACTTTGCTGGCTGGTGCGATAAGATCCAAGTAAGACAGTCGCTTTGAAAGCCTGGAGGCCAGTGTTACTCATGAAATTACAGCAAACATATCTTGTAAAACCACCACCATGATCCTAGTATGTGGCAAATCGGGATAAATACCTGCAAATAAATGATAATATCGTCTATTCACAGGGCAGCACCATTCCCATCAACCAGGCCAGGCCCAATCGTAACCTCACCTTCACCAAGAAGGAACCAATAGGGTGAGAGAGTCGTCTTTATGATCAAACACACACCTTTGTGTTGAGCAGGTAGAAAATTGTTAGATTACAAATGTTAATTTGGAGCTCTTAAAATTGTATAAATTGAGATGTACTTGTGTTCTTTTCTGTTTTGTTTTGTTTTGAAATGGAAACGTCCACTCAGCCGTTGGCAAACAGTAGTGACCAAAGTGTGCTAATCAATAAAACACAAATCAGTGTCAGTGTAGTGCTTTACCTCGCTGTCAGACGGCTCTTTCTGGGAAGATACAGAATGATATATATATATATGAGCAGTTCTAGATATAGGCCTAGGTACAACCTTAAGATATCCAAAATACTGTAATAGTTGGGCACCATACAGGAGAAGAATCAAAATGTCTACTGTGTCACTTTAAAGAAAGAATTTGTAAATCAGTAAGAGTTAGCCTGGTTAGCCTATTATCCATGCTACAGAAGACACAAGGTAACCAAAACACAACGCATCAGTTCATTTACATCAGATTAAATCAGGCTGGACTTAACCAAATAAGTATGTAATCAAATCAAAAGTACTGGTCACACACAAATTTTCTATTAAAGCAATAAAAACCAAACTCAAATAATAACTCAGTAAACTCCAGTAAGAAAAACAAATATCCCTCCAATCATTAATTCATCTCATAAATCATAAATCATCAGCTTGTAAATTAACAATGAAAGATATGGCTGAGGGTGTTCAGTATAGCCTTGAATCACAGAGGTATGCTAATATCTTCGCTGTCTTTCTCCTCAGTGTGTGTGCCATCGTGATTCCCTGGAACTACCCTCTGATGATGCTGGCCTGGAAGACTGCAGCCTGCCTGGCAGCCGGAAACACAGTGGTCCTCAAACCGGCCCAGGTCAGCCAGCCAGGCTCTGTCCATACAGGAATACATGGAAATGGCTGTGTCGTTTGCAGTCATACTAGTCATGCTGGCAGCACTGTGAGGCTGTATGGAGGCACAGCGGCGCATTGAGCTAAATGCTAACATGCTGATGTTAAGCAGGTGTAATGCTTACCATGTTCACCATTGTAGTTTAGCATTTTAGAAGGCTAACATTTGATTAGCACTAAACACAAAGAGGTTTTGCAGGTATTTGGTCATAAAATACATTTTGACTTGACGCCGCTAGATGAAAAATCAGTCGGTTATTGTTCATGCTGAGGGGGAGATGAATGTCTCCTGCTAGCGTGGCTAACAAAAAAAAGTCCTGTGTTTTCAGGTGACTCCACTGACAGCACTGAAGTTTGCTGAGTTGGCGGCGAGGGCGGGACTTCCCAAAGGAGTGATTAATATTCTGCCTGGATCAGGTAGGACACACGCCGTCAGCCTGGACGGACAGTAAATGTGTTTCATGGTTGTACTTTCATCAAGATCAAGCAAACACTTTAAATACCAGCAGCTCATCAAGCCTCACGAGCCTGAAGTTTAAAGGTAACTTCTGACCGGATGGCAACGTCCAGGTCTGAAAAGTGAAGTCAATGCTGAAGAGCCGTAAACCTGCATTCTGTCTAACAGCCAGCAGGGGGCGACTCCTCTGGTTCTGTAGAAGTCTATGAGAAAATGAGCCTCCTTCTCACTTGATTTATTACGTCAGTAAACATTTTAAACATGAGTTTATGGTCTCAATCGCTAGTTTCAAGTCTTCTTCAATACAGCATGATGATCATTTAGTAAATTATGGTCCCATTTAGAGTCAAACAGACCATAAAGCAGGGGATGCTTTAGGGCGGGGCTACCTTGTGACTGACAAGTCGCTACCACGGCGATGACCGGTCTGGGAGTTGTCTGTGTTTGTCTTATTCAGCGTTCGGTTGTACTTTGCTCCACCATCTCCTGCTGCCTCTGGTTGCAAAAAGTCAAGATGTCGACAGCTAAAACCGTCAAACTAAACGACAGTCTGCGAACCAATGAGTGATGTCATGGTTACTACATCCACTTCTTATATACAGACTATGCCTGGACCCTGTTTTCCCATGTTTTTGTATTTTAAGTGACTTAATGGGACAATAATTTCTGAAACTGGTCCAGTATTGAAGGAGAAGTTGAAGGCTGTAATGTAATTGCTCAGGGCAACTCCTCACCGTCAGTGGACGTCCATTAAAAGTTCTTGTTTTTGCCACTGACAGGCTCAGATTGTTATTATTATAATAATATAAAGATTATATATTAAAGTGTCTGACAACATTATGGATCCTACAGAGAAATAAAACCTTTTTCTGATCTGGGGAAAGAAAACATGGGAAATGTGTAGAAAACTACAGAAGTTACCCTTTAACTAATGAAGCCATGTGCGTCATTATTGACCTCATCCGTGTCCTCCAGGTGCTCTGGTGGGTCAGCGTCTGTCTGACCACCCTGACGTCCGTAAACTGGGCTTCACAGGCTCCACCGAAATTGGTAAACACATCATGAAGAGGTGAGAGGTGAAGCCCGTCCTACTACACTCTGTCTAAACAAACATCATTGCTCATCTCTGCGTATCTGTGTCCTCCATCTGAAGCTGTGCGGTCAGCAACGTGAAGAAAGTTTCTCTGGAGCTCGGAGGGAAATCCCCTCTCATCATCTTTGGTGACTGTGACATGGACAAAGCCGTGCGCATGGTGAGTTCACTTGTGTTTTAAGTTACGCTGCACACGTTTAACTAGCTGCAGCAGTAAAACTGTGATATGTGTGTGTTTCAGGGCATGAGCTCGGTGTTCTTCAACAAGGGCGAGAACTGCATCGCCGCCGGCAGACTGTTTGTGGAGGACACCATTCATGACCAGTTTGTAACAAAAGTGGTATGTGTGTGTTTTTATCTCACTCTGCTGAGGCACTGTATTTATTTCTGGTCTGGATCTCAGTGAATTTGTCCTCGTATTTGCATATGTAATTTATCTAACATGCATACCTATTTTACATAACAAAGGTCTACTTATTTTATCTTATTTTAATCCAAACCACAATATTTTCCTAAATATAAGCACACCTAAAAACGTATTTAACGCTGGAAGTTTATTATGAAAAGACGCTATACGTGTAACAAGTGGAAACTGGCAGGCCATCCCTGACTCATCCAAAACTGATGCTACAACCTAGAAATAAAAAATAAAAATAAATGTTTATATGCAAGTTAAGCATTCAGGAGTTGTAAACAATACAAATAGTGCAAAGAAATAAATATCAGATCGATATACAGTATGTTTACCAGATGATTATACATCATGTACAAGTGGAGATGTCTATATACTGTATGTGTAGTGAGTGGGATTTATACGGTGACAGGTATGTACATATTACAATATGTACAGAGTGACAGATGATATGTACATATTACAAAAATGACTAAATTCTAATCTAAAATGTGCAAATAATAAGTTACAGTGAATGTAATCAATAAATGCTTCATATCTGAATACATTTGTCATGTAAACTTACGTTTACAATGTTTTATATTACTGTGTGTTATTACTATTAGTATTATTGTCATTCATCTGTTATAGATGCTCACACCGGCATAACAGTGGGTTATAAATAATGGATTCATTGTTTGCATACTGCCTATAAATGCTAGAGTGGAAGGGGTTGAAATAAAGTGTTACCTGATATTCTGCATCTCTCACCAGTGACGTCATATTATGATTCAGCGGTGGAGTTTATTTCCAAACTCAAATCTGAGAGATAAACTGCAGCTAGCTTCACTGAGCCAGCATTGCTGTAGCTTGGAGGACACAAGATTTAATGTAATACAATAATAATATAATAATAATAAAAATATATTTATTTTCAGATCGAAGCTTCTACTCGTAAACATTCATACTGAAATGAGAGATTTTGAAACTAAAGATTTTTGAGCACAAAAGCCTTTGCATGCAGACTTCACTGAGGTTTTTGAGCCGACATCTCTATTACTGTGGTCGTCTTTTTCTCTCAGGTTGAGGAGGTGAAGAAGATGAAGATCGGCGATCCACTGGACCGCTCCACAGACCACGGCCCTCAGAACCACAAAGCCCACCTGGACAAGCTGGTGGAGTATTGTCAGACGGGCATCAAGGAGGGAGCCACCCTGGTCTGTGGCGGTAAACAGGTGCAGCGGCCAGGTAAGGCAACGAGTCTCAGGTATCAACCGGTCTGTTCGATTCACCTCTGATTATGACGGACGATGCAGATTGATTTATTCCATCCGTAATGTGCTGCTGTCTCGTTATGTGTCTGCCTCCAGGCTTTTTCTTCGAGCCCACGGTGTTCACTGATGTGCAGGACCACATGTACATCGCTATAGAGGAGTCGTTCGGCCCCGTCATGATCCTCTCCAAGTTCAAGAGCGGGTAAGGTTGACTCGACTTCTTACTGACTCATATCCGCATTCTGCCACATTTCCCACAACTCACAAAATGTTCACAAACCAGCCTGTTCTCACTACCAATATGTCAAATACCGACACTAGGTCAGTGCCCACTCTAGCGTCTGTATGAGACACACTGGGCTTTCAGCTGACTCCATTGTAAACAATTAGTGGAGTGGGCGTGTCACATGATCCAGGTGAGCTAAAACTGAAATTCAGCCTGGGACTTTGAGCTGTAGAGGCCCTTTATGCAGTTTTAACACAAATACAGCCACCCATGTATTTATAAAAAGTTGTGGGAAATGGTTCAAACACTGTGTGTTCATGCTGTCTCCCCAATGAACATCAGCACAGTCCCTGAACTACAGTTAATAGCCAGTCACATTTTTCCTTGCTGGAATGAAATTTTCTTATCAAATTAGACCTCCGGCCAGCTACAGCTGTAGGGCTGGGCATCGCTACTCCATACCTTTAAGGTATTGAGCGAAATAACTCAGTACCAAGTAGTATTGAAACTTTTCTAGTTAAATACTACCTGCATGCACTGCTGCATGTTAATGGGAATATTAGTGGAATATTAATTTTCATTAGCCATCTAAACAGCTTAGTAGAAATAGTGTCGTTGAACAAGGGCATAAAACTGACTATTTTGTGCATGTAAACAGTCACTGAGATGAAGACTTGGACAAGGAAAAATATTTATAAAGTTTCATTGGATGTTTATTTTGAACAGACTGTATACATGTAAGGAGAAGAGACCGACATGTCTGAAACTACCTACAGCGTCATGGTTCGAAGCGTAGAGCCGCTGACCAAGCACCGCTATTTGACGAATTGAGAGTGAGAATGTGTTGTTTAGATTCACAAAATACGTCACAAGACCTCCGTCTTTTCTTCTCCTTTCTGCTTTCTCCCTCCCAACCGGCCTCCTCTCCGTCCCCCTGCCTCAGTGAGGTGGACGATGTCCTGCGAAGGGCCAACGCGACGGAGTACGGCCTGGCGTCGGGCGTTTTCACGCGGGACATCAGCAAAGCTCTGTACGTCAGCGAGAAGCTCAACGCCGGCACAGTTTTTGTCAACACGTACAACAAGACTGATGTGGCCTCGCCCTTCGGAGGCTTCAAACAGTCTGGATTTGGCAAAGACCTGGGTAAGAAACGCTGCTGCCGGGACTGTGTAGCTGTATTTCTTTTATTCACGTGTTGTAATAGAATTAGCACTTCAATTAAAGTAAAGACAGTAAAGATGCATTTAGGCCCAGGTTTCAGTCACAGTTAGTAGTTAGGTATCTCCACTAAATCCCAGTATTTGCTTTCATCTTGCTGCTGATGTCTTGAAACTCAGCTGTCAAGCAGAACCATCAAAGGGCCGTGTAATGATCAGGTCTGATCTACGCTCCCTTCAAAGACTCCATTGAAAAACCTGTAAATTTAACTCACACAATACAGGAGTATTGTTACTGGCCTTGATCAGCTAGTTTGTTTGTGTTATTGTGTGACTTTGGTTGGTTTCGATTTATGAAAGTCACATAATAACACAACAAACTAACTGATCGAGGCAGCAGTGGATCCGTGTTCTGCAAGGTAAAAATACTGTTTTTTTCAGTGGAGCCTGGTGGCTTTGAAGAGAGCATAGATGACTGTATAGCTGTCTGACGGCAAGGTAAACTGGCGATAATATATCCATTTTGCTGCTGCTGCCCCCGTCCACAGCAGTGCATTACTGTACTTATGTGCAGTAAGTAAGTCCGTCTGTTTCTCCGAACTGGGGGCGTGCTGACCGTCATCTGCTTGTAATACACTGACCATGGAGAAGTACCTCATACAACCCCACTCCAAAACACCAGGACTATCCCTTTAAGAAGAGCAGATCACATCCTGCTGCAGAATTTGGACAAAGCAGTCAAGTTAGTAGTGATTAACCACACTTACTGTCAGTGTCTCTGTCACTCCAACAGGACAAGAGGCTCTCAACGAATACCTGAAGACAAAGGCAGTGACCATCGAGTATTAAGTGACATCGCAGGAGGAAAAAGCAGTGAGACATCCAGGGACAGTGATGTGTTGTGTGGACGCTGACCGAGCAGACGAAATACTCAGACCTGTCCTGTCTCTCATTAGTGACTACTGAATAATAACAATGTATGTGCCTTAACATGTTAAATTTGTCCAACATGTGAATGTTGAGTCCTCTGAGCCGTGTTGTAGTACGTATTGTCCTGAACTATGCAAGTGAAGAATGTTTTTAGCCAGTGATCTCTGAGACTGTTTTGTAATCAATATGAATTACGAAATAGGAATATTTTTTAACAAATTGCATTAATTTCTAATATGGCTTACATTAGGTCAGAAAAGTCTAAAGAAATGTAACATTTCTCATCACAGTATTTGGTTATCAATGAAAACTACTGGAGACCATCACTGCTGTGTCCCTTCATTCCTGTTGTTGTGTTGCTCCATCTTTGATTTACTTCATGATGCAGGTTCATTTGGGCAAAACACTGTTATGCAGAAACATCAACAGGTACGTATGATAACATATTAATACTTTACTTATACTAATGTAAACTCTCAATCAGTTTATTCCATAAAGCCAGGCCAGGGGGCGGCAGTAGCTCAGTCTGTAGGGAGTTGGCTTGGGAACCGGAGGGTCACCGGTTCAAGTCCCACCATGGACCAAGAACTGAGTGTGAACTGGTAGCTGGAGAGGTGCCAGTTTACCTCTTAGGCACTGCCGAGGTGCCCCTGAGCAAGGCACCAAACCCCCAACTGCTCGGGGCGCTTTTCAGGAGCAGCCCCCTCACTCTGACATCTCTCCATTGTTGCATGTTTGTGCATGTGTGTGTTCAGGTCTGCATGTACCGTGTATAAGTTAACAACAGAGTGAAAAAATTAATTTCCCCTCGTGGGACTAATAAAGGAATATCTTCTTCTTCTTCTATTCCTCCTGGTTTCAGTGAGCAGTAATGTCAACTACTTCTTACTGTGACTTACTATTAAAAACTACATGAACTGAATATGGGGTGTGGGGGTCACTTCTCAGGGCCGTCCAGTGTCTGTACGCCTGAAGTGAGAGCTGTGTTTGGGTCCTCGGCAGCAAGTCAGACTTGTTTCCGGTGGGGGCAATCCATGAGGGCCCCAGAGTAGAGCTGCTGCTCCTTTGGGTTGAAAGGAGCCAGGTGCCTGAGGTGGTTCAGGCATCTGGTAAGGATGCCCCCCTTGGCGCCTCCCTAGGGAGGGGTTCCAGGCACCACCAGCTAGGAGGAGGCGCCGCCAGGACTAGGTGGAGAGATAAAATCCCCACACTGGCCTGGGAACGCCTCAGGATCCCCCAGTCAGAGCTGGTTAATGTGGCCCAGGAAAGGAACGTTTGGTGATGATGATGATAAACTGAATATTTTGGCCATACCATTCATAGCTTGAATTATACATTTTATTCCTAAAAACATGATAATAAAAGATAGTGCCTCATTTGCATATTTAAACATTCAATTTCAGAAAACCTATTAAAAATAATTGTCTTCATGTAAGTAATCAACTGGGGAAGATTTCTACAGATGAGTTTGTTCATAAATCATTCGGAGCCTGGCTGATACAACATGCTACTCCTAAAAACGTGGTGAAACGGTATTCTCTGATTTATGGAGTGATACAAAGACATATCCATAATCCCCTCAGTGAAAACCTTTGACTCTAATATGTCAACAAAACAAAACCAGAACTTTGAGCCAGTTTTCGCCAAATGTTCACATTTCTGTTGTGGAAATATGTGTAAATTAGCAATATTTATTAAAGATAATGCCTCATTTCCGTATTTAAACAACATTTCAGAAAAAAAAATTATAATACAAACAATATTTGCCTCAGATTTAAGTAGTCAACAGGGATCATGGTGATAAATATTAGTTAATTTTATTTACGTGTAGTGTCTTCAAAATGTGGTGAATTTTACAATCCATGTCTGTAAAATGAGTTTTTTCTCAGACTCTAAGTCGGAAATGACTTCAGTATCATTTCCACCTCTCTCCAGTTTCATTCCTTCCATCCATCCATACTCTGAAGGTTACAGAGGGGTTTGCTCATATGCAGATTAACACATAATTAATATGAACTGGGACGTTTCATGGTGATATCTACTAAAAGCTGAACCGTATTCACCTGTTGTGTCTCAACTCGTCGCATTAGTGTGCAGTATGTGTCCAAGCATTAATAAATCAATAACCCTACACTGAAGCCTCCGGGCTGCGCGTCCATGACGCACCGTGGTCCCTCCGACCCGGCCTGTACCGCCCTCTGCTGGCCGCCCGCTCAATCCTCCATCACACATTCCTGCTTTTTTCGGCCCCCACTCATTATGATCACACCGCCGTGTTTCGCGTGAACAGCCCACTCGCCGTTTTCCATTGGTGCCTTCTGTACGCGGGGATGGGCACCATTCTGCAGGAGCGAGTGGCACAACAATACCCGGAGAGGGTTTCCATCAGGGACCGGGAATGGAAGAAGAAGGCGTCGTGGAGCAACAACAACAACAGGCCTAATGTGGCCAGGTAGCCCGACACACTACGTGTTATGACCTCATTATTATTATTATTAATATTATTATGCATAAATACCTGGAGGAGACAGAGATGCTCTGGTGTCTCTCCAGCTGCTCGGTCGCCGCCGTGGCGACGCGTAAATGTTGTTGTTCGAGGATCCGGATTTTGTTCTCCAAACGCGCAGCATTTGTCCTTCATGTGTTATTATACCAAAGAGACCTGCACACTGCAGGTCACCGAATATTTGCCTATATACTATAATATTTTATATATATTTTCAGGTCATTGGTTGTGTTTAACATTTCCTCTGTTTCTATTTTTTTTTCCAAGCCACAAAATGGGAAGGCGGCAGTCCCAGAGGAAGACAGTGCCACCGCAGCACACGATCCCGAGTCAGGAGAATAATAATGAGAAGGTGGGTGTGACTTGGACAGAAAACACGAGTCGGTTACTCGATTAGACAATAACAGAAAATTAATGGGCAACCATTTTGATAATTTAATAATCATTTTGTCAAGCAGAAATGCCAAGCATTTGCTGAATGGAGCCTCTCAAGTGTGATTTTCTCTGTTTTAACCTAAATCAGTCTGACAGGAATATCTTTTTAAACTTTTGGTGACAAAATAAGTCATTTGAAGACGTCACATCGAGCTCTGGGAAGCTGCAAAATCTTTTTTCCACAGTTTTTTGATAATCAATTGATTAATTTAAAAAAATCTGATTAATGAATCCTGAAAAAGTTACAGTATGCCCATTTAACGCAGTCAGGAACATTTATATTAACTCACAAAAAGCAGCTAAAATAGGATTTGATCATTTTATTACTGAACCTTTCAGACATTTAAATGCGTTGTTAATATAAAGTGTGAATTTTGAAATAAAGGCGTATCTTAAAGATGATGATATTTACCGATATTTTCACTTCAATGATATTGGATCATTGAATTTATATATGAATCCAGATTGTTACACCATTACTGTGTTGTGATGATGTGTTTAAAGGTGCAATGTGTAAGATCTGGCCACATGCTCCAAACAAATATGTGGCAACATTTCGAGTCATCCCTTGTTAATAATAAGCCAACTGTTAACTAACAGCACAGTAAGAACACGCAACATTCAACCAAACTGAGAAGCTCTGAGAGCCAATCAAAATAACACTAATATCTGAAAATCCTACTATGTAACATCGCTATTGTTTACACCATTTTTGTGTTTACTGACACTAACAGAGGCTGTAAGGGCCGCGCACGTTTTGGTAGTTTGGCACTTCTGATTTAATTCAGTAAACAAAATATGAAAACATTCATGGACTCTGCATTGTCAATGTGAGTGACAATCCCTCGGGGCAGCGCTACTTCTTGGTCCTCTCATGTTGGACTGAGGGCAGACTGGACGCTACACTGACTCACCATTGCCTCTCAAGGTACAACTGATATTACAAGACAGGATGGGTCGGGGCTAGCTGGTTAGGATGCTGATTTCACTTGATATCTCTGCATCCTAATACACAGAAGTCTTTGACATAATGTCAACACTGTGACCTCTTCACATTCTGTTGATAACGGCCAATAATTCTGGCCAGGTCTTACACATTGAACCTTTAAAGATTGATAATGTATTAGTGATAAGTAGAAAATGTGTGCAGGATTAATAGCACCTCTCTGTAATCACAGAAGCTGCAGCAAAGACGTAAGCAGAAACCTAACACCCCCTCCACCAAACGGATTACTACTCAGCACCGGTGAGATTGTTTTCTGTGCAGATTTCATGCCACTCTGTGCTGCCTGATTGCTGAGATGATATCATCTACTTCTCTGTTTAGCGCTCAGGGAGGCTCTGAGTCAAAGTCTCATCCACTGTCCCCTGCAGAGGACAAGATGGAGCCAAAGGTGCAGCCGGCTGCTCAGCACTGCAGCCACAGGGAACACAAGCACACAGGTTTCAGAGGCAGCAGACACACACCACATTTTCCCTGCCACCATCTGTCTGATTCAAGTCCTGATCTGCAGGAGACACTGTCACCAAACCCAGAGGGAGGAAGTCTGAGCGGCCATGGAGAAGGCGACAGTGACACTGACTTGTCTGAGTCGGAGCGGCTTCCCGTGTCACCCTCTGATCGGGTTCCTCCACAGCTCCAGCTGAGGCCAGAGGTCATTGAGGTTGAAGACTGCTCCTCTCGCAGCCACAGGCCCAGAGGACAAGGCCACAGTGCTTTTGACTTCCCAGACTTCCTCCCTCCACCTTTTAACTCCTGGAGCCTCAGTCAGCTGGCTGTTTTCTACAACACGGAGGGCCGGGGGGCCCCTCGGCCCAGACCTGTGGGTCCTTTGGAAAGGTACCTGGACAGGCTGCTGCAGCTGGAGTGGCGCCAGATTCAGACAGTCCAGGAGGAGGGTGGGAAGTCGTCGGTGTCAGAAGTTACATCCAGCTGCCACAGGTCACCTGCCACCGCCTCGTCACGCCTCAGCTCTCCAAAGTGCATCCTCCAGTGTCAACGTGCCTTCTCCCTCACCTTCCTCTCTTCTCTGGCCAGTCACTCTGCCCTGCTGTCCGGCTGTGCCTGCACTCTCTGCCGCATCCGCTACTCCACCTGTAGCACATCGTGCTGCCGCTTCACCCGTCCATCCAGACTGAGTCCCATGCTGGAGCATAGGGGGCCCACGTCGCTCCCCAAAAGGAGCTACAGTGAGAGCCGGGTGCACTCCTCAGACCGAAACTCTGCATCCCGAGCTCAGAGGTTCGGCAGCCCAGTGAGGACCAACAGCCACCTGAGGAGAATGCAAGCCTCAGGTAACATCCGCAACCCGGTTCAAGGTGCTAACACGAAGCCTCATTCCACTGCCAGAGACTCCAGCGTCGGGGCCGGGAAGGACCGTCTGGGAGCATGGGGGGATGTGTTGGACTACAGGACAGGGGGGGTCAGGAGGAGGAGCGGCTCAGAGCAGAGAAGAGGTGGAGCCGAAAGAGGTGCATCGGAGAAAAGACGAAGTGGTTCTGAGAGTAGAAGAGGAGGAGCGGAGCGGAGGAGAATCACTGAGCTCAAGGAGCGGGAAATAAAACCAGATGCTGTCACTGCAATAATGGGCAATTTACCCGGGTCCAAAAACTCTCCAATAAACAGACCAAACAGACAGAAACAGGTTGAATTTGTTACACAACAGAAAGTTGAGTACTGTAATTAATATTTGATTATGAATGTATATTTTCAGTTATTTTTCCTTATTTGAACAGTCTTACTGAAAGTGTTTTTTCTCACTAGTGGATGTTAAGCGTCAGATTTTTTGTTCTCATTTGCATTGTTATGTTTAATCCAATGCTGTGATTACAGTTCAATAAGCTAATGCAACAGCGGATGTTTACATACTATTAATCACACATAAATCCTATGAGCAGCATGTGGATATTTATTTATTTAGTTGATTTACATCAACCCAGTAAGCCTTCGTCAGCACAATACACTATGGAGTTTTCAACACACTACTTTTACTAGTGATTCTGTTTTGGTTTGTCGGCAACATAACTGCATAATAAAAGTGATTTAAACAGTTTTGATTGTGGTGTCATTCTTTAAAGTGGAAGAAGGGTGGATAAGCTGTGGTTGGTGACAGTAACATGCTAGGGGGGTGTTTCTCTGCAGCAGGACCTGGAGGGAGAGTCAGTGACGGTAGAGGAGGAAACACTGGAGGAAACCCAGCTGCATGCTGCAAGACAATTTCACTACCGTTTTAGATTTTACAGAGAGACAACAACCACAAACATGAAGCCAAAAAGACACAAGCATAGCTCCAATCCGGTCCTTTCTGTTGCCAGTCGTTGTTGCCGACCGGACGTATTTTCATAGCGACACCGCCACTATGGACGCTGAATCCCAGCGTGTTTTGGAGTATTTGACAGAAGTTGAGGAGGCGGCTGAGGATGTCCTCACCACTAAACAACAGGTAACTAAATACCTGACAACAATAATCTGTTATTGATATGCAGAGCAGAGTGAGAGGGCCGCTGAGATGTTAGCAGCTAGGCTAACGAGCTGGTGGTTCACAGTTAGTTTAGCTTTAGCTAACGTTACATTCCCATTTCATTATCGTCAAAATTAAAACACATACACGAGAAACATGCTTTGGTAGATCTGTGGCCACACATAAAATACGAATGCTCTCACCAGAACAAAACATTACAACGCAATATATAACCATTTAGTAAGGCTACTGTAACGTGGAGCTATGGCTAACGTTGGCCACCATGGACGCTGTGTCTTTGACAGAAGTTAGAGACATTTGAGGATTTCTCACCACTAAACAACAGGTAACTAAATACTTACAGCAAACGCTGTTATTTATAACATGCAGAGCAAGGTCACCTGAAGACTGTTGAGATGTTAGCAGCTAGGCTAACTAGCCAGTGGTTTACAGTTTAGCTTTAGCTAACATCTGCATTTCATTTTCACCTAACCTGGACACGTGGTTTGGTAGCTCTGTGTTGATATTGGTCAGACGTAAAAGAGCGAAATACACCGGCCAGGAAAATAACAGCATTGTACAACGCAATATAAAGCAGCACAGTAATGTTACTGTAATGGTCAATAAACTTTAGCCACCATGGATGGTGTATCCCAGCGTGTTTTGGAGTATTTCACAGAAGTTGAGGAGACATTTTATAATGTTCTCACCACTAAACAACATGTAAGTAGTTTAAACTGACTTCATAACAATAGTACGCCGATCAGCCATAACATTATGACCACTGACAGGTGAAGTGAAGAACACTGATAATCTCATTACAGTGTTGGAAGCACAAAAAAATGGCTAGACGTCCTTTGACAAGGACCAGACTGTGATGGCTGGATGACTGGGTCAAAGCAGGGTCCAGAATTGCAGCTCTTGTGGGATGTTCCCGGTCTGCAGTGGTCAGGACCTACCAGAAGTGGTCCAAGGAAGGAAAACCAGGTCTGGGTCAAGGCTCATTGATGCACATAGGGAGTGAAGGTCCAATAGAAGAGCTACTGTAGCTCAGATTGCTGAAATAGTTAATGCTGGTTCTGATAGAAAGGTGTCAGAACACACAGTGGATCTCAGTTTGTTGTGTTTGGGGCTGTGTAGCTGCACATCGGTCAGGGTGCCCATGCTGACCTGTGTCCTCCACCAAAAGCGCCCACAATGGGTACGTGAGTATCAGAACTGGACCATGGAGCAATGAGAGGAGAGGAGAAGAAGTACACAGTGAAATTTAGTTTCCACATTCAGCCCATTGTAGTATTAGGAGCAGTGGGCAGCTTTACAGCCTTAGGAGCAGTTTGGGGTCTGGTGTCTTGCTCAAGGGCACCTTGGTAGTGCCCAGGAGGTGAGCTGGCACCTCTCCAGCTACTAGTCCACAATCCATACTTGGTCCATCCAGGTACTTGAACTGGAAACCCTCCGGTTCCCAAGCCAAGTCCCCACAGACTGGACTGAAAATTGCTTTTAGCTTCTTTGTACTTTTTCACATCGCATAATGAAAAGGCATCACCTGTGTCTGTGTATATGTGGAGGACTAATGTTCCCTTTGGCTGTTTCAGATAGTGGACCTGGACACAAAGAGAAACAGGAACAGAGAGGCACTGAATGCACTGAAAAATGAAATGTCAGATTCAGGTGAGTGACCCTTCGTAAATGTGGAAGTTTCAGTGCGTTCATGCTTATCTTTGCTTATGGACACATTGGCCATGAAAACAATTATCCCGGTGATTTCACACTGGATATCAGGAGTCGGGTGTACAGTTGTAATCCTGGCTGTTTACTAAACGCTGCTGTCGTTTCCAGAGAAAGTGAAGGTTTGCTTCGGAAATGTGTTCATCAAATTTCCCAAATTGAAGACGAGAGAGATGATTCAAAAAGGTAAAAACAATCTAGTTATTAAAAAAAATAAAAAATAAGAATAAATCAGAATTTTATAGTGTGTGTATATAGATATATTGTTGACATGCTGTAGCTACATATATTACCATCCTGTTCTCATCCTGAACTCTTTGTTTCTCATCTGTAGACCAAGAGCAGCTGGACAAGGAGATCAACGACCTCCGCAATGGACTGAAAGCAAAAGTCAATCGTCTAAATGAGATGCAAGGTATGAAGAGCATCTTATCAAAAGAGATAATAACATCCCACAATTCTTTGCAGCTACAGCATTTAAAATGACGCACCACTCGGTCATTCCTGATAACTAACAATGTGCTTATCTTGCATATTATTTTCATATACTAATTAGGATTCATGTTTAATGAGTGAACAGTGACAACCATTTCGTTTCACTTTATTTTGAAATAATAATTTATTTAAAGTAAACTAGAATAACAAATAAAATGAACAGTAAACTTATAGCAAACGGTCAACTAACAAATACTAATCATAAATAAACATTACATATCTGAAAAGAAGTTGGAAGAAGTATATGATCCTACAGCTTCTCCATAACGCAAACAATTAATTCAATATTTATCATATATTTCTTTGTTTATTTCAATTCCAGCCTTGGTAGTGAAGAGATATTTTTGACTGGTTGTCCACGTTAGGTTAGATAATCCTTTATTATATGTTGATGTAAGTGTTGTAGCAGCAGAAGGACCTGTGGTTTCTCTCTTTAACACTCTGCGGGTGAAGAGCCAGTCGTTGAAAGATATATTTAACAACGCATGGGGGATTGCAGAGCTTTTTTTGTAGTCCATCTTTACAACAAGGAGAAATGATTAGGAAGAGGCAGTAGGATATACATTTTTGACTTTTTGACTGCAGCCTTAGTCTTTGGGCCTGTGAAAAATAAGTAGAGAACACTTGTGATCATGTCTGAAATATTTCTGCAGTCACTCAAAGCGGAGTGTCTTTGTTTGTTTGCAGGAAAACCTGAGCTGAGAGGCTACAGTCTTTCTCCTCTGTCCACTGATGAAATCAAAGCCATTAACGGCCTTTTGAAGAGATGACATCAAATCTGCTAACTGCTGAATATTTCTGAGGACGTACGGACAAAAGCCTCACCTGCAGCTCTCAGCTGTGCAGATGGTACTGAACGTGCGAACCTCTGGATGATCTCATGATGCTACAATAGCATCCTGGATTATAACCTTTTGGACATTTTTGAACATTGTTTTCTAGGTCTTAAATCTATAAAGTGTATTTAGCCACTCTAGACATCTTGATGAGCTTTAAAACAGCCTCTAATCTGAGGCAGTAGTAACCTGCATTTGTAACTGTCATGTGTGCTGAAAGAGTAAAGGGCCAGTACGACCACTCTGTGTACACAAAGTAATGCTGACATTGTTTTGTTTTGTCTTGTCTGCTGTGATTAATTTGGCAGTTCTTTTGGTTTTGACTGCCAGACCATAACTGGTGCTGTGGCCACTATTATGCTGCTGCAACAGAGGCGGCTGCAGTTTCAGGACCACATTTCTAGGATTTTATTCCATCCAAATACTACTTTCTGTTAGCTGCAACAAGATCTCACAGAAATAGCCTAAGTGAAATGTCCATGACCTCTTAACAGCGCCTTACATGGTGGTAATGTGTTAAATGACGTACCACAAGCATGGAAACAATTTTGGTTGAGGCAACAAAACTACTTTGTTAGGTTTAAAAGATTATGTAAAGTTTGTTAAGCAACTTAAACTTTGTAAACTGCCTTATTGGTATTTGGTTGACAACAGGTTTTGTGGACCTAAACAGTTGAAAGGGACAGTGTGTAGGCTTTGGTGGCATCTAGTGGAGTGGTTGCAGATTGCAACCAGCTGAGTTCTGCTCTGCTCACTCCTCTTTCCAAGATTGCAGTAATGTGAGCCGCAGAGTGCAAAACCATGGTAACACTGTTGGCCTTGATCAGAAAACATTCACACCATAATAACACTATTTATTGAGCAACAGAAGTCAGACGGCGGCTGGCAGTACCTCGGTTTAACACTGAAGCTCACGTTACCACAGTTTCACAAGTGTGTCGCAGACCTACGGTGACCTTCAGGTAACAGCAGTGCTAAAGGCTCTCTCTAGAGCCAGTGTTTGGTTTGTCCTTTCTGGGCTACGCTAGAAACATGGCGGACTCCATGAAGACGACCCGTCGCTCCCCGTGTAGATATGAAGGACTGATTCTAAACAAACGAAAACACGATTCTTAGTTGATTACACGTGGATGAAAACATAGTTATGAATATTACTTTTCTGGTAATAGATCCCCCGAAATGTCACACACTGGACATTTTAAACAAGCATTTACACTGAAGACAGTAGGCTTCTTGAAACTACAGCGACCCTTTTTTGCAGGAACATGCTACTTGCTGTGGCTTTTGTGCTCTGGATCCACCGGTCTCACCTCGACAGGTAGGGTTATGGCTGGTTCACCGTTAGCCACGGCCAACAGTAAGTGTTGTTCCAAATCATAAACATGTCACTGAAAAGTTCATTTCAGGCCAACTGAAGAAAACTACAGTTATTCACTGCTTTTATCGTCAGTTTAATCACTTGTGAGAAGATCGTACCCACCAAAGAATCTGCTAACATCTCAGAGTGAAAGCATCTTTAAAAAGGGATAAAAGGGTAAAAAACAAGATGGTCACACACGCTGTAAACAAGCTACCACTTTATTTAGTAGTAAAACTTAAAGCTAGTAATAACCCCTCATTACCCAGTAAACCTGCACACAGTACAGTAGGTTGAACATGAAGCAGTAAAGGAGGACACGTCTTTACAACGGACCACAAATTATTTTACCATTTGCTTTGGTCTTCTCTTCCGAGTTAAGTTTGTTTACGCTGTAGACCTTTTTCATTTAGTGAAAAGACTTGTCACAGTAGGAGAAGCACAGGTGTAAATAGCATTAATGATGTTTGATTTCAGGTTCCTGGTATCTACATACTGGTTCCCTGTCACTCATTGGCACACTTGAATGCAGCAGAGCTGTCGTTAGTGTTATTAGTAACACCTGTGATTTACTGCTATGACGAGCCATAATGTTTGCAGAGAGAGTCTGTTGGCTTCCTTACAGCCTATCTGCTTCACTGCTCAGGTTTCTTGTGCTAATGGACGTATTTCCAGTGATGCCGCTACGTTCACACATCTCAGGAGTTAACTTTGGTGAGTACAGCATCATAACCAATAAAACCAAGCTTCAGAGATCGGTAAAACAAATTGCTATAAATTGCTATAAACGTTTACCTTTAAACAAGGGGTTTTCAAAGTCTGGGACTGTGGGTCTCCTCAGACAAAACTTGGAATAAGATACCCCTCCACTGCCCCTTAGTTTACTCAACATACCCTCATGCTACGGTTCATATGATGTCTTATGAAAAGTTGATCCTCATTTTTCCCCATGAATGTCCAGAAACGCGTGTCAGCTTCAGCTCGTTAGATGCATCCATGTTACGTTACACATACATGTAATGTATGAATAAAATCAGTGGAGTTCCCCTTTAAATACCTTCCAGGTAAACACACTGTTTGTCATCACATTGGTGCGATAAGAAGAAGAAGAAGAAGAAGATATTCCTTTATTAGTCCCACGAGGGGAAAATCAATTTTTTTCTCTCTGTTGTTAACTTATACGGTACATGCAGACCCGAACACACACATGCACAAACATGCAACAATGGAGAGATGTCAGAGTGATGGGGCTGCTCCTGACAAGCGCCCCGAGCAGTTGGGGGTTTAGTGCCTTGCTCAGGGACACCTCGGCAGTGCCCAAGAGGTAAACTGGCACCTCTCCAGCTACCAGTTCACACTCAGTTCTTGGTCCATGTCGGGACTTGAACCGGTGACCCTCCGGTTCCCAAGCCAACTCCCTACAGACTGAGCTACTGCCGCCCTCAAATAAATACAAACAATGATCATGAATGTGAATGAACAAATAATGATCCAGTATTGCAATAAAACAGTCCTGCTCTTTGATATGCAGCCCTGCCCACAAAATTACAACCATGGCTGTTAGAGTTAAAGCTACCACATAACCGCTTATCCCATTCGGGGTCGTGGAGGGGGCTGGAGCCGGTCCCGGCAGACACTGGGTGAAGGCGGGGTTCACCCTGGACAGGTCACCAGTCCATCGCAGGGCACATAGAGACAGACAACCATTCACGCTCACATTCACACCTACGGGACATTTAGAGTCAACAATTAACCTGCATGTCTTCGGACTGTGGTAGGAAAAACCCACGCTAACACGGGGAGAACATGCAAACTCGGAGAGGAGCCCCAAGCCGGATTCAAACCTGCAACCCTGGCAACAGTACTATCCACTGCAGCCCTAGATGCATGCAGTCTTTTCAAAATAAATTTCCATCTTCACAGGGAAGAACTTCCTCAGGTTTAGAAAACAAAGCTACTTAGGTTTAGAAAAAGTTGGTCATTTGGGTTGAAATTACTCCAGAAGTGGTGGAATTTAAAAACATGACAAATTAATCAGCATTGACTTCTGGTTTCACACAGGAGACAAACAACAGGTCTGGTAGTTTTTGAGTTTTTTGACCCACCCATCCACTTCGACCTCTGTACGCAGCATTTGTCGCTCTTCTGTGGATTACATTATATATAAGTTACAGCGCATTACTTTTAGTAGGTGTAGCTACTAATGGTGTATGAAAACAGCCTGTTTACTCGCTTAGCTTCACTCAGTTCCTGGATGATCATGATTATGTCATTTGATCCCACAGATACTCAACAACTGAGCCAAGATAGCCTGACATTTCTGTTTGACATTACTTCAGACTCCATGAAAAAGAGCTCTCCTCTGGTATTTATTAGTTTGTGACTCCAGGAAAAACTAATATTTCCCCCAAAACCCCTGCATCTCTTTAACCAAACCACACACATTTAGGCTACTCTATGAGATCTTTTGATAACCAGTGTAATATTTTTTCACTCCCTTTAAACAGTTTGGACCCCCCAGTGGAGGCCTGACACCAGCTGTGAGATCATCTGCTTTAAACCATCTTTAGAAATAAATGCTGGTTGCTCTGTGACCAGACGGGAGGACCGTTGACATGATGACCTGCTGAGAAGCTGAGTGGGAGCTCAGGCCATGTGGCCGGTTGGTGGCCACATGGTGGCAGTGCAGTGTAGAGCAGAATGATGGAGCCCTGATTCACTCGCTGCCTCACAACCGGTCTTCAGTTAGTCTAGTATTAATGCAGCACTGCTTTATAACTCTCAACAGAATGAGATCTTGGAAGTTTAAACTCCAAGATGTGAATCGTTTGTTTTCGTATTGTTTAACTTGTTTGCAAGCTGCTCTCCTTTAACTTGATCAGCCATCTTGTACACACGTGTTTAATATATTCATGATTTAGTGTGACTTGAGTCTTTTTCTTCAGTGAGAGTTGCTCACTCTGCAGCTCTCACTTTGCCGTCTTGTTTTCTTTGTTTTGTCGTTACTCTCTGACTGAGACATACCATGCGTCCTTAATTACACTGTGAGTGATAAACCGGCAGTGTGCAGCACCTCTGGGAATAAACTGTAAATAGGTGTATTGTGTGTAATTCCTTGGTCTGTCACGCCGCTGAGCATGAGAAGACATGGATAGCCTCGGGTAAGGGGAGACAAACAGCAGTCACATACACTCGTTAGGACTGTTTGTCTGTGCAGAAGTGGTGGTTGCAGACTTTGGTTGCATGCCACCACTCTCAGACCTGGAACCAGCTGAGTGACGACTGATTGACAAATTTATGAGTCAAAGGATGGGAACCTGCTGATCATCTCAACTGTTAGACAATTATACCCAACAAGGCACGCAACGGCGCTATGTTAAGAAAATGACTCACATGATGCACAGTGTTTGTCCTTGATGTGCATAACTACAGACAAGAAACCAATAACTGATTATTCAATGTTTGCCTCCACTACACTACAGCAACAGATTATTCAAAGCCAAGAGCAATAAAAAAAAAAAACCCTCCATAAACTATGTGTAATTATAGTGGGTTTGGCAGCATAGTGGAGGAGATGTATCAAAGGCCAAATCGGTGTCTCAGCTGCATTAACATTCACCGGTTTGTTGGAAAGTCTGCCAGAAAGCAGCTACAACTGTTGAAATACCAAGATGTATAATGAACACATGCATCACTCTTTGGGGAAGAACTTGAGTTTCTCTACACTGATTAATATACAAATTCAAAACTACCTCCGTGTGGAGAGCTGAGCTCTCCTTGGCATGTCAGCAGTGTGCTGCTGTGGCTCCTTCTTGCTGAGAGACTCAGTGGTTTAATAGCGATTGAGCGAAAAGATCTCATTTAGCGGTCATCATCCCAGTCTGCAGAACTAGTAATGAGTAATAATTTACTGTAAGTTATTGGCTGTTTATGAGCGTAGAAACCTCTTAATATGTGCTGCCACCAATTACTTTCATGCATGGGTCATCAGAAATATTTATTTTGGCAGATTTGGCTTAGAGTGCTGTCCGTTAAAGGGATAGTTTGGGTATTGAGAAGTGGGGTTGTATGAGGTATACCCAGCCTGGAGAAGCAGACAGGAGTTACCACCAAGGCTTATTGAAAGAGACTGGGACGCAGGTTTGAGTGATGGGGTATGAAACGTGTGCAGTTTAACTGGAGTTGTGTTTGTGCGTTGCAAGTCGCCGGGACAAGCGCTGGGCTTGGATGCAAATTTTCTTAGTGGCCAAACGACAGTACTACAACTACCGTGTCTGTCACATGATGCCATTGGGCCCAAAAAGACTTTTTCCCATTGACTTACACTGAGAAAGAGACGTCTGTAACTCAGAGGATAATTTTTTCCCCAGTCTGAACACTTGAATAGCTCTTCTTTTAATAATTTCACAAAGTTGTCAAAGTTGTAAAATGCACTAATAGCTGAATCCAGAGTTATTTCCCTTCCACTGTTCATGTGAATGAGACCCACTTCTCTTCAAACATCCATGTGCACAATGCACGCCACTTTAAAACAACGTCGTTGACCAAAGTGCTGTGCACATTCAAAATAAAATGAAAACGCATAAAAGAATTAAGACAAAATAAAACAGTAAAACTTGACTTGATCCGGACTTGCTCTGACGTCGTGCACACGCGGACAATGATAACCTCACAAGATCGAGGCGGCTGCAGTTTTTAGAGCCAGGCACCGCAGTTGCTCTCCACCGACTGCAAGACCCAGGGCATGATGGGAAATGCCTGGCTGTCGCCTGATCAGAGAGCTGATTGGCTCTTAGTTTTGACAACAAACACCACCATGTTGTAGAAAGTCTGAACTTTCTGTATAATTGTAATATTTAACGCTAGATTGTAGGTTATTAGTCTCATGTTGTGCAATGAAGGTTTCATCTGTTAACAAACACATCTTATGTGGTTGATTATAATAATAATTATAATAATGAAGGTTATTTATCAGCACTTATCAAAGCAAGTGCTCATTACAAAGTGCTTTACGAGATGCACATACAATAATAAAGGGTAGAATCCAATGCCAGATTGACGCACATTTCCACATATCTATATAAATAAATCTGAACAGTGTCTGAAAACTACAAACAGCCTACAGATCAGATCCAACAGGATGTCACTGTTCCTGTTCTTTGAAGGCGGCAGGAAATGCAGCTTTGAGTCTCCGCCCCCTGCTGCTGCCGCCTGATCTCGTCTACTTTCCAGGCGAGGAGCAGCTCGTCTCCAACGAGCCAACTGACTCAGTTTCGGAGAGTGCAGACCAGGTTTTACTGCGCATCAGCCTTTTCTGACTTTGGTGAATCTGAAGTAAACAAAGTCACACAATCACACAAACAAACGAACTGTCGACCAGCAACCCCTCTGTTCAGCAAGGTAAAATTACAGGTTTTTTCAATGGAATCTGGTGGCTCTGGCGAGAGCATAGATGATGGCTCCAGTCCCCCCGTCAGAGACAGAGTGTATAACTGTCTCACAACAAGGTAAAGCAAACAATTAAATTGAACTGATGGCTAGGCCACTGAGCAGCTCCACCACAGCGGTTGGGGGTGTTGGCCTTTCTTTTAGTTTCCCCCTGTTTGTATAAAATACAATGTTATTCAACAAGTAAAGGCCAGGGCATGGAGGAGAAAGACACACAATAATTCCAATGAGGACAACACAACGAGAAGTTAAAATCAAAACACTGATATATTGAGGAAAAGAAGAGTTACAGAGCTCTGGAGGATACTTCTGTTAGCCTTAGCGTCTGAACTAGTACATAGAGTTCGGTTCTCAGCTGTTCAGCAGTCAGAGTCCCGTCTGTCTGATCAAATCCTCCTCTTCTTATAGTGAACAATTCATGTGACTATGTGCTTGCATGTGTGTGAGAGATTAAGTGTAAGTGTGTATTGCTGTTGGGTCCAGCGTTCCAGCGTAGGTGGGTCGTTATCTTGTCGTTCAGTACTTGTTTCTTCTTTCCACATTCTTGGGCTTGCTGATGCCTGATTGTCGTAACCTTGGTCCCTGTTTCACTGATAATTCTCATGTGAAAGCTTCATTTGTGTTATTGTTCCCAGAATGAATGTTCGTGTGCTGTAGTATGCTTGTGTGCAGTATTAAGCAGCTGTATTTAGCATGATAGATTGTGGTTAATAGCGTTGTACATTAGATTAATATGTATCTGATCAGGTGACATATATTTACACTACAATAACTGTCTACCACAAAGTAAAGCAAACAATTAAATTGAACTGATGGCTAGGCCACTGAGCAGCTCCACCACAGCGGTTGGGGGTTCATGGCCTTGCTCAAGGCGATTTACGAAGTCTTGCTTCAGTACATTGCTTTGCTTCTGTGCAGTAACTCCAGCCTGTTTCTGTGTGCCGACCGTGTACACTGACTATAGATTAGTACCTCATACAACCCCACTTCAGAACAGCAGAACTATCCCTTTAACTTGAATGGAGGAGACTTCAGCTCTCATTACTCAGTATAGTGTTAAGTGGGTAGGCCTGTTTGACATTGTAGCCTCAACTTAAACTGTTTTGGTTCACACTCACAGCTCCATTTAAAGTCAAACAGACCATCAAGCAGGGGATGCTTTAGGCATCAGGGCTACCTTGTGATTGACAGGTTGCTACCACTGGGATTCCTGGTCTTGGAGTTGTCCGTGTTTTCACATTTTTGCATCTTTAAATCATATAAAAAATATTTTGTCAGACTGTATTTATTCAGGTTCACGTGCAGCTGCATGCGCAACATTTGATAAGTTTGGCATCTTCAGTTAAATGAGAAAAAAATGGGTTAATCAAAGTATTGTGTTGCGTGTTGTATTAGCAATTGTAGGCTTATCAAAAGTGATTTCATACAATACATAACCCTTCCTCTGCCATCGGTGAATTGTGTCCTCGCAGCAGTGAAAGTGACATTTAAAAACAAACAGCAATGTCTCTCTCCGGTGTCCCAGTTACTTTCAATAACCCGCAGACGTCATACACTTTTCACTGCGAACTATTCGCTACCTAAGTATGACCTCATATATCCTGCCATAGTTTTTGTGTTAGCCTGTGTTATCGGATACAGTGGCGTTTCATACAGGAAGAAGCTGAACTCGATCTACATTTAAAGCCGCTTATGTCTGATGTGCTTCTTGTATACGGGCCAGTGTCGTCTGTAGGCGCTCCACATTCTCTGGCAACTCAGCAGGCTTTTGACAGCTGTGATAAAACCGCACTGCTGGCGTTACATGTAAATCAAAAACAGTCTCGCTCTCTGCCCCTTTGCAGGCGGCCTTTAGGTCGAGTCTGTTTCTGATTAACCCTTCAGACCTTTTCGGCAGTTTCCAACAGATTTAGACAAACGTGTCCTGCACTAAGCTAGAATAAGATGATGAACGCACACTTCCTGTCCAAACTGTCACAGCCCGAGGATCCTGGCAACAAAGGGAGGAGAACTCAAACCAAGGCAGACAAGAAGAGTTCAGGGACTTATTGGAGACATGTAGATATATAAAGGTTCATCGTATCTTATCTTATCTTAAATAAAGGGGCAAACTTGAACCACATAAAGTTCTTCAGCTTGTATATTTCAAAGGTTTCATCTAGTTGCAACCAAAGACTGTATATAAAGATGGACGACATGACAGCGCCTTAAAAGTGAAGCCAAAACATCGTGATCGCCCCCTGGTGGCTGGCTGCAGTATAGGTCAGAAGTCCCATCTCCTCCATGTTAGTGGATGGGACATGAGCCAAACTAAAAAATCAAAGTACACTTCAAATATATCTTTCTCAAAGATGGTTCCTGACATTTTAGGTAGTTCTTATCACACTGTTTTTCCTGTGTTCATTTTTCTGATCAGTGTGGTTTTAATTAGTTATTTGATGCTATAAAAAGGGAGGTAAGACGTCATGATTGACAGCTGCTCAGAGTGAAGTAGTCTCAGCCGGAGGACCTGAAGTGAGGAGAGACTTTCTATAACCGTCACCAGTCTGAGTTTGATCAGAAATGTAGTTTTAGAGATATTATGGTTAGTTGTTGTGTGTTTCTAGCCAAACAGCTAGCGTGGTGCTAACGTAGCAGCTAAGTAGCTCATACTAGCAAGCTGCAGCTGTGATTAGCTCGTGATCAGCAGAGCATAACTTTACTTTCAGTGTTGTCATCAATATACAGTATACAATATTCTTAGAAAATAAACAAAAAATGTATGGGATTATAAAGTCATATATTTACGAGAAAAAAAAAAATATTCTCTTTGATTAAACTAGCAAATTTACAAGAAAAAACTAACATGTTTGCAAGATAATACACAAGAAAAAAAAAACCTCAGAATCCTCATGAATTAATGTGACAAATTAACAAGAAAAAAATCATAAAATTTTAAGATTATAAAGTTATAGACTTATGAGAAAATATCCTTTGACACTGTCAGAGATTAATGTGGCAAATTTATGAGAAAAATTATTATTATTATTATTATGAAGTCATACATTTAGGAGAAAAAAATGATATTCTCTTTGAGTCAAGTGGCAAATATACAAGGAAAAAAAATAATGTGCAAGATTATAAAGTAGTGAATTTAGATGAAAAAAATAAAATAGAGGAGTGCAAAACCATGGTAGTGAAAATCTGTTTGTTGTTGTTGGTGTTGTTGTTGTTGGGAACCCTTTCCCCCGGGTTTAAAATAGATTTTTTTTTTTTTTTTTTTTTTTTTTTTTTTTTTTTTTTTTTTTTTATCATTTCACCCCATAAAAAAAAAAAATTTTTTTATTTTTTGATGTGAAGAGAAAAAAATAAATTTTTTTGTGTCCCCCAAAAATTTCTTTTTTTTCTCCTTACTAAAAAATTTTTATTTTTCAAAATTTTCTATTATTTTTTGTTTTAAACAAAAAATTTTTTCCTTTTACCTTTTTTTTTTTTTTTTTCCTTTTTTTTAAAAAATTATATTTTAAAAAGTGTATAAATATTTATTCAGTGTGTTTTTAGTAATTTTTTTTCTGTTGCTGGTTTTTATTTCTCGCTTTGCTGAAAAAAAAAAAAGATGCCTTTGTGTAGTCAAAGATAGACGCTGAGCTGTTGGCCAACTGCTGGACATTCTGTGCTTCTCAGTTTCTTTCCAGGCGGGTTGACCACCACATATAGCATGTAGCATGTAGCATATAGCATGTAGCATATAGCATATAGCATGTAGCATATAGCATATAGCATGTAGCATATAGCATGTAGCATATAGCATATAGCATGTAGCATATAGCATATAGCATGTAGCATGCAGCATATAGCATATAGCATGTAGCATGTAGCATATAGCATGTAGCATATAGCATATAGCATGTAGCATGCAGCATATAGCATATAGCATATAGCATGTAGCATGTAGCATATAGCATATAGCAGCAATATTCCCAACTCCCTGCAGACGATGGCTGTGGGAACAGGGTCACCACACTGTCTGATGCAGTACGGTTAGGTGGCGTCCGTAGACCCGTCTCCTCGCAGGTGGCAGACGCCGCATCAAGGCCTCCAAGGAGGCGATAGTCATGCCGGAGCTCTTGTTCCCCAAAAAATAAATTTGTAGCATGAGAACAGTGCTGTTGAGGCATTTATAAAAGGGTGCTGGTGTATTTTCTGTACATGTATTATATTATTTAAAAAATAATAATAAATGACTCAATAAATAAATAATATCTCAATAAATGCAGCAAAAATAATATAAAAAATAAAACATAGCCATTAATTGAGAAAATGGAGCATAAATTCATATTTCTGTATTAATTACCTTATTTTTTAAATTTATTTTTGTATTAATTCCCCTATTTATGTACTTGTCTGTTTAATTTTCCGATTTTATTATTTATTTAATTGTTTTTATTAATTTTAAATGTACTTATTTATTTTTGCATTTATTATTTATGTATTTTCTTTGTTTTTGCAATTATTTTTAATCACTTTTTAAATTTATATATATATATGCAGGACTTTCGTTTTGATGATTTTTATTTATTTATTTATTTATTTATTTATTTATTTATTTCCTCAAGCATATTTCTTTCTGTATTCTTTTCTTTATACATTTCTTTTTTACCTTTCTGCCTCATTATGCGAACGAGGGGATTGTCACTTCATTTATTTCTGATTTTGGCATGTCCTCCACAGGGTGATGCCTTCAAGGCAACAACTAAAGTGCAGTGTAATCTTCTGTCAAAATTAAAAACTCCCATTGTCCTATAAGACAAATCTGTTTTATGTTTGAGACGCTGCATTTCCCTTCTGCTCCCTGTGCTTATCTTAAATGACAATCTAATAAACTCCCTTTTTACATATATGCTTTATAAATGAATGCACTCATAATAACCCTACACTCTAAAGAATTTCACTGTAAAATAACAGTAAATTACTGGCAGCAGGGACGCCAGTAATTTACTGTTATTTTACAATGCACCTACTGTAATTTATTTTAACGGTATAGTACTGTATTTTGAATTACAGTATATTACCGTAGGATAACAGTGGGTGGGTATGGTGATTTTACAGCACATCTACAGTTATTTATTTTAACAGTATACTACCGTATTTTGGATTACAGTACATGACAGTAGGATAACTGTGTTGTGATAATTTTACAGTATACACCATTTTATTTACAAATGATATTAAATCTGCTATTTTGCATTTAATTCCTATAAATCCCCACAAATAAGTGTAGCCGGGGCGGGCCGCACACTCCGACTACCCTGCGTTGTGTTCTGGTGCAAAATAGGCGACTGGACACAGAGAGATGATGGAAACAGAAGGAAAGGTAGACAGAGCTACCGCAACAGACTTCAGTTTGATGTGTGAATGTGAAGCAGCCTGGCCTAATATTTTGTTTCTGCAAGCAGGAAATCTCACAGGCAACACTGTTTGGATCCTCAGGTTGAGTGAGGTCCAGAACCACTGTTTATCACCACAGGTGCCACCACAGAGAATAAAATGCAGATCTTACTGTCTGTTTTTCAGCTGGCTTCAATTGAGTCTAAGGATACTCTAACGTTACCTTATTTACAAAACTATTTCATGAAAGGCTGTAAATCAGATTCACTGTCAATAGGCTGGCCTATATTTGTCAGAACTTTTAAATGAAATTAAATGAGTAAATGATAAGATGCTAACACACCTTACAAAGGTTAGAAACAACACCAGATTACTAACGTTAGCTAGTTCAAGCTTGCTAAATTACAGAGCTTACTTTGCCAATTTTAGCAGCCTGACCAGGTGAAACAGACCTAATGAAATATATTATAATGTCAACTGTTCAATAATCATGCAGACTAAACAATACTGGACACTGACAGTATTGGGAGATAAAAAATAACTTTACCTCTTTGTTTGAAGTCCACATGAACTGCCTGCCATGTGCTTGCCTGCCTTTCTCCACCGCTTGACAGAAAACACTGTTTTATACTATTAAATTACAGTTTGTTATTCTTAACCAAGCATTAACTGTTAATTGACATGTGGGGATGAATATTTAACAGTATTTTACTTTTTTTTTTTTAAATTACGGTAACATACTGTTCTGACATCGGAAATTTACAGTAATCCATAGTTTTATGCTGTTAAATTACAGTTATCTACTGTTATTGTTAACTGACTGATTTAACTGTTAATTTACATGCTGTGGATGAATATTTAACAGTATTTTACAATTTGTTACAGTGTATGCTTGAGCAGGATGTTATGTCACATTTTGCTTTCCAGTGCTGAGAACGGCGTCTTGCTGAAGCATGTCATGCTGCAGATGATGCTGCTGGCTGTAAGAGGATCACAGTCTGCAGTATCTATGGTTCACACCTTCATTTACTTATTTTTTCAACAACCATCAGTTGTTGGTGTGTGTACCTTACATGCTGTCAGGCATATATGTGTGGATTCATTAATTGCTTAGGGGCGGCAGTAGCTCAGTCTGTAGGGAGTTGGCTTGGGAATCGGAGGGTCACCGGTTCAAGTCCCGACATGGACCAAGAACTGAGTGTGAACTGGTAGCTGGAGAGGTGCCAGTTTACCTCTTGGGCACTGCCGAGGTGCCCCTGAGCAAGGCACCAAACCCCCAACTGCTTGAGGCGCTTGTCAGGAGCAGCCCCCTCACTCTGACATCTCTCCATTGTTGCATGTTTGTGCATGTGTGTGTTCAGGTCTGCATGTACCGTGTATAAGTTAACAGCAGAGTGAAAAATTGAATTTCCCCTTGTGGGACTAATAAAGGACTATCTTCTTCTTCTTGGGTTGGAAATTGTTGAATTGTTGAAAGTGTGTTGTGTTTAGAGGAGTGTGAAATGGATGATCAGTCATGTTATATACGTATACATGTATGTAGCTGTGCCACACATAATATTTTATGCTTGAAATGACTGGCTCTTACTCAGAGGCCATATCTGTTGCCTAGACTGTATGCGATATGCGTGGCGTTCAAGTGCTTAAGTCGTGAAGAACATGAGCAACAGCAATATTAATCAGCAAGCTGGCTAGTGGGTAACATAATGCAGGAAATACAAAGACATAATGACAGAAGAGAAAGATGAGGTTGTTGAGAATATCAGTTAAAATTACAATATATTAAGTTATTATGCACCGAAAAATGAACTTGTGAGGGTCACTTTCCACTCAGCAGGCTGCTTGGGTTAATTATCTGTGAGGAGAGGCAGCTGTGGAGCCTAATTGTCCCTGATGAGGACCAGGTGGCTGAAGCCTACATCTACCCCTGGTTTCAGGGCTCAGTAGCTGAGTCCCTGTGTGTTTGTCAGAGGTAGAGGAAGTGCTGTCCTGTTTTTGTGCTAGCTGTATAGCGGCGTGTGAGTCTGCAGAAGTACCATGTGAACCTATCTGCAGGATTTGCTCACCATTTAGGTCCTTCTCGGAGCCTCTTTGAGTGGGTTAGGTCTGTGTGGCCTGCCTTAGCTGGTTCCCTGGTTTTCTTTTCGTTCATGTCAGCTGCTCGGCAGTGGTGATTTAGTCTTTTCATGATATATTGATTGTAGGGGGCCTTTCTTTTAGGCCTGTTTTCATTTCGTGTTTCCACTCTCCCTTTCAGTTGTTGCAGTTTCTGTGGGATAAACCTTCGGGATTAACTTAAGATTCCCGTCATCCACAGTTGCGTCCCTCTCCTCCATTTCACACAACGTCACCAACACATCACACGAAACTCTGAGCTTTCAGAAACTTTCCACAGACGAGGTCTATTCAGTGATTGGTCAAAGTCTCCCGTCTACTGACTAGATTTTCTAACACCTGAAAACAGCCATGAGGAGGTGCAGAAGTCTAGCTTTCTCTCAGAACGCTTGAATTACAACATGCTGAAAAGTTATTCTGGACTTTTTACGCAGTGTGGCCAAAAAACTGTTGCCTACTTCAGCTCTAATCAGAGTATGCACAGCTGCATGTAAATGGAAATTTACTGTTTGTGGAAGATTAATTTCCATTAGCCATGTAAACAGCTTTGTAGGAATATTGTCTCTTTTGGAATAAAAACGAAACCCAGAATAGTTTGTGCATATTAACGTGGTCAGCAGCCCCTATCACGCAGAGATTCTGCAATACTACTATAAATTGTTAAGAAAAATATTTAGAGTGAGACTGGAGACCTGGAATGATTGGCGCTGGAGGTTTATTTTGTCTTGAATTCAAAGAGAATCGAGTCAACAAGTGTTTCGTTCATTCCATTTTGAAAACACCACTGACCAACAGGGACTTTTTACCCAGCTCAATATGCAAAAGCAGCAATAACCCAAACAACACATTCCTCAGATATTAATGTGACAGAAACAACAGAGAGGTAACCCTTGGAAGGTGGGGGAGAAAAGAAAACAGGTTGTCCTTGGATGGGGCGCGTGACCTCTGAACCACAATTTAAAATGGTGACAGATCAGTGACATGGGATACTAAATTATTCTTAATATATATGAACATTTTTCCCTAACATAAAGAAGACCCACCGTTGCATTGGCTTTGCTTTTTCGCACTGAATGAAACAACGGCGGCATGATGCAGCCTGTTTGTGATTTTAGATAGCACGTCAGCATCGTGGCGTTAAACATAACAGCGTCGGCGTCTAATGTGTTTGAGGGTGTAGTCCCACCAAGAAGGGCCATCCTTTTCAAGGAGAAAACAGACCAGAGGCCGAAACCATCTCTGACGATTGTGAGCTGGCCACCGACCTCCGTAGCATGTGCTGTATGAACAGCTCAGTTGGTTTGTATGGATGGCAAAAAAGACTCCTCCGAAAATAATCGGTTCCTGATGAACCCGGGGTTACATAGACATCGGTGTAATCATTTCTGTACCTTTTTTACAGAACAGCGATGCAGAATAACGTCACGTTTCCACCTTTAACAGGCAGTGTGAAAGGGGCTACCATTGTGTCATGTAGTCTGCACGTATGCATACGGGATCTATAGTGTACCCAGCATTGGGCCAGCAGTGTATGTTACTGAATGACTTCTCTGCAGTTTCTCTGCAAAGTCATCCTGTTTGGGCCCTTTAGCGGGCCGGTTCTGTCCTCGGTTCTGGCACTCGAGCCGTAGGTCTGACACCCCTGTAGACTATAATTGTTATCCCTTTGCATTCCCCTCCCAGTTGGGTTTGGTATGAAGCTTCATCTCTATAGCTCCACTGGAATGTCTGATGTAAGGAGGGTTAATGCTTGCTGATCACGTTTGTAGTCCATGTAAAGAAACCATGTTATTCCTCCTGACTGACGGTAAGTCAGGTTTTACTCAGCTAAAGTTACGTTCCCTGTTTTCATTTCCTTCGTGGGCCTTTAAACCTGTGAGATTAAACCATACAGTATATAGCGTTAAGGAACAAGGCGTCTGATTAACAGACTGATACAAACAATAGTGATATCTGGAGAAGCATGCTGCTGTTTTTATGTTATTGTTTTTATGTAATTGTTGTTTTAAGGCAGCATTGTGTTGGGCTGAATATCACTCATTGCTAACAGGTGTAAAAATTTAATTTATAAAATGTCCAGGGGCAACACAACTCGATCACAAGACAAGAACATTAGTGAATGAGTCCGCAAAACCCTGGATTATGTTTAATGACTACTATTCCTAGTTGTCAAATTTTCACTGTCTACATCACATAGGGCAACTACAGCATGGTTAAGGTGAGGGAAAGTCCCTTGCGGTTAATAAAAACGCAAACTCTGGTCTCCTACGTGACATTCAGGCTAGCCCGCTCTCATTCCCAGGGCATTAAATACCGAGGCTTTGTCACGGCTGTTGGCGTGTGATACCAACGCACAAGGCGCCCTTTAGCGCTGGTATGAAACGCACCAGACGGTTCCATTAACTGTAATTTAAACCCATCTGTGGCAACAATAAACACTCCTAGAAAGTATGCTGGGAGTGTGGTGACGTAGCTTAAAGAGCGCAAGACTCACAGGGTGGGAGGGAGGGGAGGTGGATGGAGACCGTTGCTGGTGTCCCATGTTCACAGCATTCAGTGTCATTTTCACTGTACAAACATTGTAAATTTGAGCCCAACCATGTCGTTCTTTCCTAAACCTGACCATAGTGGTTTTGTTGCCTACTCCTAAAGTGCTGCAAGGGGTAACTATAGTGGTTTTGATGCCACCAAGGGGCAATAATTGAATAGCTGGGATGAAAACGTGATTCATTGCCCAATATGGATGTAATTTATAGACCTGTTGGGCTGTGACAAACATTTGCTGTAGAAATGGTCGTTCCAGACAACTCAAATTTTCGACCTCCTACTAGAAAATTCACAGACTTCACAGAGTTGTCTGACGTCACACAACAATGGAAGAGCACATTGTACAACTACCAACCACTAGGGAAAGTTAAGTATATATTTGCCTGTATTTAATTAAAATTATGCATATAATCATAGTGAAACCTGTCCTGCAGGTGAATACATATTAAAATACGTTGCCATGTTACTATGTCGCTGGTTACGATAAACAAACTGGAGACTGCACTGCTGAGGGTTCAGATGTGAGCACACTTGCCAAAGAAACATCAGTTTGTCATGGTTTTTGTTTGGCATTTAGCAACTAGAACGTTTGGAGGTCGGAAGCTGGTAATTTCAACTGGGACATTTCCAACTGTCTGTAACGGAGCATTAGTTCATCATGTTTCCATCCGACGTTTGCCCCGGTCAGCTGTCACTGTTGTGAAGTAGAATTTGTTGAGAGCAACGAGCGCATAAATATCATTTGTTCTCCATTGCAACACTGAAAAGCAAGATAAACAAACAGCACAAACAAGAACTGTTCATTTGAATCGATAGGACACCGGTTCCTAGTAGCAAGCAGATGCACAGAAAGCTAAGATGGCCGTGCACAGTGCCAGTCGTAGGCTGATGTAAATGATGTAAATCACACCTCCAAGTGGAAACATGTTGTCTGGATCTAATCTAAAATCTGTGTTGGGCAAATGCCAAGAGACTGCTACCTGCCTGAACACAAAGTGCCAACTGTAAAGTTGTTGGAAGCCAGATGAAATGGTCTGGGACTGGTTTTTCATGGTTTGAGCTTAACCCTTTATTCTACGATTATTTTCTACATGTCTAGTATTATAATCATAGTTATAAGAGTGCTTCCATCTTTGTGACAACAGTTTGAGGAAGGTCCCTCCATGAGAAATGATCTTTGTTTGGACGTAGTCACTGTGACTTCACCCATTGGTTTGTGGACATCACCATCTGTGTGTTTAGCCGTAGTCACCTAGTTGTTTGGCCGTGCCGTCACCATCTCTGTGTTTGGCCATTGCCATCTCAGTGTTTGGCTTTTACAATTTCGGTATTTAGCCATTGCCATTTCGATGTTTGTCCAAATGACACAAGAGGGTGGAGCTACATACAACCAGATGGTGAATACAACATTTTTAAGTGACCAAAAAGGTAATAATTAACTTTTATGAACAGAAAACACACTGTGAAAGGGTTAAAGTCAATCGCAAGGTAGCTGCGCCAGTCTATTTGACTCTAAATGAACATCATGCTCTATTGAAGACTTGAAACTAGAGACTGAGACCATAAACTCATGTTTACAATGTTTACTGAGGGAATAAATCAAGTGAGAAGTTGGGTCAATTTCTCAGACTTCTATACAATCAGACTTCTTTTTACAACCAGAGGAGTCGCCCCCTGCTGGCTGAAAGAATGCAGGTTTACGGCACTTCACTTCGCTGACTTCACATTTCAGACTCGAAGGTAGCTCATTGCACCAAACAGACATGACCGTAACTCACATTTCCTTTGTGGCATCTCCAGTGTCTCGCTGGCGTCCCTCTCTGCACCAGCCAGGGCCGTGAGCTGTGAAGACCACAGCTGGGTCAGATTTCTCAGTTAAACTTTATTGGAAAGCTGTGTGCAGAGTCTCCTGTGAGGGATTCACCTTACAGCTATGCAAAGGTCAAAGCATAAAAGAAAAGGAATAATGTGTCACAGACTTTGATAACAATCTTTACTGCATTGGAGTATTTGTTTCACTTTAATGTAACAGAAATGCTATCGCAAGCAGTGCTACGCAACTTAACGCCGACGCTTCAGTGAGACTAACGTCCTCTGTTAGACTTGAAAATATGCAGGAAAACAACCAGCTAAGAACTAGAACAAATTAAAGAGACAATAAGCATCAGATTCACCTTCCGTGCACCTTCTCAGCTGTCTGGGTAGGAAAGAGCAGCTGGTTATTTTACCTTGCAGCAAACTGAAGTATGTTTTGGTTGTTATTCAAAGACCATTCTGATCCTCTTTGTCTCACAGGATACAGACAAAATGAAATTTGCTGACAAGCATGTTAAATTTCTGAGGTAATAAACTCAAACTTATCTGCAAATAATCATTTGAAACTCATCTAGCCTGTGGCAAAAAAATAAAAACAACCTGATGAAGCCTCTGGAATCTTGAACATGATACTGCAGCAGTCCCACCCTGCGCTGCACTTCATTCAGCGGACTTGTAATTAAACTATTAAAAATTGACTTTAATCCAGGAGAAGTCAAGCTGGGGAAATCAGGTGTGTCTAGACAGCCCAATCTCATTCCCAGCACATCAAATACCAAAGCTTTGTCACGGCCATTGGCCTTAACTAGACACCCATGAGCACCTGTATGAAATGCTCCAGGCGTCCCATTAACTACAATGTAAACCCATCCAGATCAACAGTAAAGAGCAAAAAGACACTTAGGGCTGGTGGGAGGGGAGGTGGAGACTACTGTTCATGGCTCGTGCATCACGTTGCAATCAGCTGTTGGTTTGTGGCTCATGTTCACAACGTTCAGTTTAATTTTCACCATACAAAATTAGTAGTTTTAAGCCCAACCATGTAGTTCTTTCCTAAAGCTGACTATAGTGATTTTGATGCCTAATTATTTAATTCACAATGTTAATTACAGTTACTGCAACCAAAAAGTGACATAGAGGGGTCTGACAAAGCGTCACTATATGAATGCGTTGGTCCTGAATGTAACCCCAAGCTGCGAGACTCTCACAAGATGGTTAAGGTTAAGATAAGGTTAGGATAAGGTTAGGTTGTCTGGCAGCGAGTTTTGCATGCTCTGGACATGACCTGGCAATGACCGCTACCTGGCAATGACGCGACGAATTTGGCTGCTATGATGCTGCGTATTTTGTTCTCAGCTTCAACAATGAAACATTCAAATTTGCACGAGCTCTGATGTGCGACTCTGACTGGTATCGCAGTATTCAGAGTAGGGAAGGATAATACCAAATACCAAATACCAATACCAAAACTGTTCAGATTTAATACCAGTGCTTTATGTTACAATCTTAAACAACACTGATACTGATCATTTCTTAAATGGGTGTGTAATATCTCAAAATAATGGTCATTTTCAGAAATAAAAAGATCATTACTGTCATGAGGCATTTCCCAAATTTGATGACTCGACTCCTCCTCGACTCCTCTCCTTACGTCTTAGTACCACCCATGGGAGATGCGAGCAGAGGAGGTGAGGAAGAGGTGAGAGGGGAGAGAGAATCAGAAAACATGTTTTTAGAGAAATGAGAGGTCTTGTCCTCTGAAGTGTCACATGAAGCGATGTCTATCTCTGATGACAGCAGCAACTGCTCACAGCTGGATCAGCTGTCAGCTGGCTTTAACAGCTGTTACTAATACCAGGAAAGACACACAGTTATCTTTGTTTTCTCTCTGTAGTCTGTTACCTGCGTAACACCTGCACAGGAATAACAACCTGCAGTCTTATTTACACCATGACCTGTTTAGAAGCTCAGGAACCATTTCTACTGACACGATGCCTTTACATTAGTTATTCATTATTAGTGTCTGTAGTTACTGATATTCTGACTCTAGGAATTATTTTTTAGGCTAAATGTTTGAGGGAAAACTGAAATGATGTAACTCATATCAAACCCAACACTAAATTATTATCAGCCTCACATGGAAATGATGATAAATGATGTAAAAGGTGTAAAAGACAAACTCTCCTTCTCTCTGACTTTAATAGTATCATTAATAAAAGTTAATGGGGGAAATAACAGATCATGAAGAGATTCATCTTTCTAATACTTGAAGAAAGTTGATGGTGAATCAGAAGACAACCAACCACAACTATAAAAGTGTTAATCTGTCTTCACTCCGGTGTAAAACTCCAGTGATGTTGACGTGTACCAGATCAGTCCAATCGGCAGCAGCGTCGGTCTAATGAGGGGGCATGTCGATAGGCAGAAAAGCTCCCTGAAGGATACGCCGGTGTATCCTCCCTTACGAACGTCCGAACTGGGATGTCCTCCCCCCTCATGTCGTATTCACGGCCTCGTCAGTGAAAAGTTTCTGAAAGCTCTGAGTTCACGACTTGTGACGTGTTTGTTGACGTTGTAAGAAATGTGCAGCCCATGGAAGTTCATTTATCGCTGCATAATAAGTTAATATTGTACAACATGTTGTAATTTTAGTCATATATTGTTTTTCTTGGTAATTTTATCATTTTGTCATTCAGCTACCTCGTTTTTCTCCTCTGTCATTATGTCTTTACATTTCCTGCGTTATGTTCCCCACTAGCTAGCTTGCTAAGCTGTTAGCCTCTGTGTCTTCTAGACTCGGACAGTAACGTTAATATTGCCGTTGCTTTACAGCGGTGCTCTTCGCGACTTAACCACCTCAATGTCGTATTCACAACTTCTCATAAACACAAGTTCACGACTTCCATTTGAAGGCATCATATAACTCCAAAAAGTAAATGTATATATTGTATTTATCTCATGAAATCAGTTAATATGTAATCCACCGGACTGTGAATGCGGGAATATAAAGAACGGTGAACGCTGTGTAGGGAGGTCGTCAGTGTGGATGGGTGGGCCAAAAAATGTCCAGTGTTTGGATCCCATGTGAAACCAGAAGCCAACGTTGATTTATTTGTCACGTAACTTCAGTACAGTGTGTTGTAATTCAACTATGATATTTCCTAAACCTGACAAAGTAGTTTTCTTGCCTAGACTTCACAAAGTCGATTCCTGTGAAGACATTAATTTTAATCTTAAAAGACTGGAGTGGAAATTGACACGTGTTACTGGACATTTGTAGGAAAATATATGAAAAATGAGGAATAAGTTTTTGAAACATCACATGAACCGTTGGAGTTGAGTTTACGTTGCGTCATAGTCTCACGTGTTTGATGTGGAAGTGTGCATTATCAGAAAAACTGAAAACATTTGGAAGTGATGCAGCCACCCACGTTTGTATTTATATAATATAGTTATTCATATATTTTTTAAAGGAATCAACACCAAATGAGTAGCTTGTGGGTATCGATACCAGAGTATCGATCAATTTCAGACATCAACACTTGGGGTAATGCTATCTAGCTCAGCCTGAGGCCATCTATGAGTAACAGGTGTTGGGGCAGGAATCCTCCCAGCTCCTGGGACGGAGGGCAGGATTAACACCTCCCGCCTCGAGGCAAAAGGTCAAACACTGGCAGATCTTAAATGGGTCAACTTGAACACATTTGCAATTGTGGCAAGATTTTATCATATTGAGGTTGTTACTTGGACGAACATCTGCACAGTTAATCTCATAACAATGTGGTCAGCCTCCCAGCAAAATAAACTACACATTTTTAACAGTACTGAACCCACAACCAGCCAGCCATTGCAGGGGAAATGCACTCTGGACTTGTGGGAAATAAGAGATGACCTACTCAAAAATCCTTCAGACATGAAGAAAACATGCTCTGTAATGTAAATGCATATATTGTCTCACAGACACAAATGCAGGTGGATTGAGAGGCTCTCCTTTATACCTTTGATGTCGGTGTGAGGTTCAGGGCCGTGAGAAGAAACTGAAGCTCTGCTCTCTTAAAGCATCAGCACACAGTCTGAATCACAGCTCAAGTCATCCTCCTTTAAGTCGACCCTGCTTTTGATGCTTTAAAACAAACGGCATATGTCACGAACATGCAAAAGTGAGTTATGTAACTGAACGCTCAAAAATGTTGCAAAGGAAATCTCAAGAAGACAATGAGCTAAAGTAAACAGCTGTAATATTTGAGTTTCTCTACTTGGTATGTGGACTCGTGCAAATAGCTTTTTCAACAGCATACCCGAGTATCCTGAATAATATTCATGTTACGTTTTTTAATTACTGATCTCGTTCCCCTAAACCATATGTCAAACTTAGGCCCGCCACCTCATCTTATGTTATCTTCCAAAGGATATATTATACTTATCTTACAATTCTATGCTGCTTTACAGACGTACGGTGTCTCGATTTTGTTACATGCGCACTGAAGTATCTCAAAATCACTGGTCTCCAACAGCAGCGCTCTAGTGATGGGGTCGTAAAAAAAGCCAATCCCAGCTGGAAATGGGCGAAGGCGGGGTACACCCTGGACAGGTCGCCAGCCACAGGGCACATAGAGACAGACAGTCATCAGCTGGTCTTTGGATGTCGTTGGACTGTAGGAGGAAACCGGAGAACCCGGAGAACCCACGCTAACATGGGGTCAACATGCAAACTCAACACAGAAGAGCCCCAAGCCGGATTGCAGCCTGAATAGTAGTGCATGAGACAGGTAATCTGAAAAAACTCATGTACCTCTGTCCTCCGGTGCTCCTAATGGCATCTGGAAGATTTCACAGACTGGAGGAAACAAAACTCTCAGAGCTGATCTGAGGTCTGCTGTCTAGCTGCCGTCTATGAGAGCCGGCTGTCAGTTACTCACAAACTCAACCAAAAGGTCAAACTAGCCAATCAAATATTAATCACTTTTCTGTTACTCTAATGACTATTTCTCTCCTCAACTGTTTTCAGAAACATCTTGTAGTTACTGTTTAGCTGTTAAATGAGAAAGTTAATATAGAGTCATCAATTAACCTGCATGTCTGGAGAACCCTGAGAAAATCCACGCTAACACGGGGAGAACATACAGTCTCAGCACAGAGGAGCCCCAAGCCAGATTCAAACTTGCAACCCTCTTGGTATGAGGTGGCAGTGCTAACCACTACATAACTGTGCAGTCCTAGATTGTAAAATCCTAGCAGGTATATGCGGAGTGACTCAGGGTGTTTGGGTTGGCGCAAGTATTTTATAAGTTAAAAGCAGGATCTTGAAGATTAGAGCTGGTTTCCTCTCTGTGCTCCAGGGCTTTTTTAACAGGGAATACACAACACACACTGTCTAAAACTCAACTGAACCATTTCTTCAGATATCACTATTCAGCTTAAGCACTCTGAAGCTGCTTGAGCTTCACCAAAAACTGATAACCCCTTGAGCCTTCTCTCCTCTGTGAGACGTTATCTGCTGTGGCGTCCACACATAAAGAGCCACAATTCATCAGAGATGAGGGGAAAGCTGTCAAAGTCACCACCCCCTGCTGTGTTCGCTCAGCCAACTCTGCAACCCGATCAGTATACTCCACATTCACTCCCCATCACAGCCTCTGCTCTTCCATCATCCACCTTAAAAGTAATGGGACGTTGGTTGTCAGCAGCTTATGAACGAAATGTTCTTTTGGACGCGGTTGACATAAAATTAGTTTTTGCAAGTTTGCACAGCTTCTGGGAGGTGAGCGATGTTGCTATATTAATGTTGCGCCATAAGCTTTTCAATAAAGATTAATTTGATCTTTAATTTGGTGTCTTGCTTACATTCATGGGACATTGACATGCTTGTTGCTCCACATAGGCTAGCTACATTTATGTCCATCCATTTATGTATTTATGTCCATCCATCTGCAATTAGGGGTCACAGGGGGGCATTGGGTGAAGGCGGGATTCACCCTGGACAGGTCGCCGGTCCATCGCAGGGCACACAGAGACGGACAACCATTCACGCTCACGTTCACACCTATAGGCAATTTAGAGTCATCAATTAACCTGCATGTCTTTAGACTGTGGGAGGAAGCCGGAGAACCCGGAGAACACCAACATGGGGAGAACAGGCAAACTCCACATATAAGACGGCACAAAGTTGATAAAACTTCTTTGGTTGTGCAAAACATCATTGCCGAATAAGTTCTGTCGTAGCAAACATTTAAATCATTTGACTGACTAGCTGCTGCTGCTGCTCTTGGTGTTTTGCCGGATATTCCAATGACGTGAATATCTGTCTCCGGACAACATGAAACGTGAACAATGCCAGCTAATATGATTTCTCTGGTAGATGGTTAGTTGGTCAAGTCAACTTCTACTTGTTCTCTTTTTAGTGCAAAGTCGTACCTATGGTATTGTAACACCCGGGTCAGTATGAAACAGGACTCAAACGCACAACTTGAGAACAGTTCAAAAACAGGTTTAATCCAAGCGGTTTGGTACACAGGTAGGCAGTCCGATATGCAAACAAATCCAGTAAACGCTAAGCGAGAGGCAGGGTCTAAGACAAGCAGAGGGTCAAAATACACGAGAAGGCAAACACGAGGAAAGAACGCGGGAAAGACTATCACCATTAGGCTCTAATACAATCTGGCAACATGAGGAAGGGAGCAGACACATTATATACAAGAGGGGTGATTGAACGCTTCACAGGTGGACACAATCAGGGGCGGGACCAGACGACTCAGAACACCCGTGCAGAGCAGGAAAGGAGGTCAAGGGCGTGGAACACATGAGGGCAGGAAGTGCAGTGATCTGAAACGAGAGGGAGGTTAGTAATATCAAAATAAAACAGGAAATGAAAAGTAATGAAATGAAACACAAGAAAGAAACAATACAATACATAACTTGGGACAGGCAGATGTCGTCACAGGTATGGTCTACCTGTACCTGTGATCTGCTTCTGTTTGTTGCACAGAGAGAGTAATGGGCCGCCAGATAAAAGGTGTATGAAGCTTCCATGTTAAGCCACCATCTCGGTTTGTGGCTCCAAAGTGCCGCTAACAATTCCCTCATTAATTTCAAATCAATACTTAATGTGAATAAATCCAGATATATCAGCTGTTAATACAGCAGTGTTATGGCTGATTCAAGCAGTGCTTTTGCACAGCCAGGGAGAAGTCCTTACATGACAAGTCTAACAGATGTTTGCAGTTGTTTTTTGATCAGCTCTGTGCTGCATCTGTTTCTGGATTTAATGGTCACCAGAGGGAAAATCTGCTGTGATGTGCTGCCTTAAACACTGTTAGATTTTGATGTATGGCATTTGCAGTTTTCTCAGTCTTCATAAAAGTGAAGTGCACTGCATTCCATCAGGCACAGAGAAATACGTCATGCACACTGGAAACAAGCCGACCTATAGCACTGGTGTGAAAATATTTTTAGCTCATTTTGAAACTGTGGCAGCCCTATAGTAGACTGTGGCAAGCTGGATGTGAAATATCCATCCTTCCATCCATCCATCGTCATTCCTCTTTTCGGGTTGGGGGGGGGGGGGGGGCGATCCCCCCTTGCATTAGGGGGAAGGGAGGGAAACCCCCTGCAAATCTCCCCACCTCCCCAAAGGAAATAAAAAAAAAAAAAATAAAAAAAAAAAAAACATTCCACCCTCATTTCCACCCCTACAACATTTAAATTATTAAATTTAATTAAAAAAAATTTTTTTTTTTGGTGGGGGGAAGGCGGAGTACCCGGAAAAAACCCACCCTTACACGGGGAGAAAATACAAACTCCCCACAGAAGAGCCGCAAGCTGGAATCGAACCTGCGACCCTTTTGAAACTGTGAGGCGACAGCCCTAACCATTAGACTACCGTGGCAGCCTGGATGTCAAATCATTTTGATTTAATTTGAATTAGGCTCCACAGTGGTTGATTATGATTGGATAAAGGTCCAACCTCTTACGCCTATAGATCTTATACCTGGCTTAGATGCTTTATTACCATAACGCCTGAAAGTGGGGTGACAAAAGTCTTGTTGTCCCCCCTGTTCTGGTGCCTAGGATCTGCTTCTGTTTGTCGCACAAAGAGAGTATTTGTGTATATACAATGGAGAGTCCCTGTTCTCAGCATGTCAGGGGTATGCAACAAGGTCGACAACCCACCCAACCTGTCTGGAAGCACAGAGTCCATCTTGTTTACCATGTTTTGGACAATTATTTATTAATATGCTGGACATATTTTAGCTTTATTTTCTATGTATATATTATTTTATTTGTATTAATACTTGGCTCAGGCTTGGACGTACTGAATCTCATCCCGACCACTTCACACTTGGCTGCAAACCACATTAGTGTATGCTGCAGGCCACAGTTCGAAGAATCCAACAGAACCACATCATCTGCAAAGAGGAGAAATGCAATCTTGAGGTCCCCGAACCGGACACTGTCCTCTGGCTGCGCCTTGAGATACTGTCCATGAAAGTCACAAACAGATTTGATGACAAGGGACAACCCTGGAGGCCAACACCCACTGGAAATGTGTTTGATTTTGTGCTGAGTATGTGGACACAGCTCTCACTTTGGTTCTACAAGGACTGGATGGCTTGTAACAGCAACCCCGGTAATCCATATTTACATAGTACCCCCACAGCACTCCCTCTGGGATCCTGGTCATAACCCTTCTCCAAGTCTCCAAAACACATGCAGATTGGATGGACAAACTCTCATGCCCCTCCAACAGCCCCATGAGGGTAAAGAGCTGGTCCGGAGACGAAAATATGCATTGCTCCTCCTGGATCTGAGGTTTGACAAACGTCTGGAGCCTCCTTTCTAGCATTGAATAGAATAAACTTTTCCCGGGAGGCTGAGCAGTGTGATATGAATTGGAGCACACTCTCCGGTCCCCTTTGGGAACCACCACCCCAGTCTGCCATTCTACAGGAACTGTCCCCGACTTCCATGTAACCCTGAAAAGATGTGTCAGCAAAGACAGTCCAACAATGTCCTTCAGCCTCTCAGGGTGAAACTCATCCATCCTCTGGTACCTTGCCACTTTAAGGGTTTTGTTCACGAGTTAAGGTAAAATGGAGCGTAAGATGGACAGGTGGTTTGACACAGCGCTATAGCAGACTGTTGTGCTGAAAAGAGACCTGAGATGGACATCAAAGTTTTTATCAGTCCATCTACGTTCTGACCCTCACCCATGATCATGAGCTTTGGGTAATGACTGAAAGAATGAGACTCAAAATGAGCTTTCTCCGTAGGGTGGCAAGGCTCAGCTTTAGCGATAGGGTGAGGAGTTCAGACATCTGGAGGGAGCTCTGGAGGGAGCTCTGGAGGGAGTAGAGGCGCTGCACCTTCACGTCAAAAGGGGCCAGCTGAGGTGGTTCGTGCATGCATCTGATCAGAATACCTCCTAGATGCCTCCCTTTGAAGGTTTTCTGGGCACATCCAACTGGCAAGAGGCCCTGCGAAAGACCCAGAACATGCTGGAGAGATTACATACCTTATCTAGCCTGGGAGCACCTCGGGGTCCTCCAGGAAGAGGGATGCTGCCCCCTGCAACCCCCAGATAAGATAGATAGATAGATACTTTATTGATCCCAAGTTGGGAAATTGTGGTGTTACAGCAGCAGGTTATCAGCACAATATACATGAGAGAATATACACATCTATGTACACATAAAAAAGAGAATATACACATCTGTACTAAGTGTGAAGTATGTACTGAGAATCTTGTTATAAACTAATCTAATCCTAAGAAATTTAAACATTATACACTATAATAATAATAATAAAAAATAATAAAATAATGATATGATATAATGATAGTATGTAATGTAATTTTGTATAACATAACATGATATGTATGTATGATATATATAATATAATATAAGTAGAAAACGATATATAGAGATGTGGTATAATAATATAATACAATATACACGACAATACACAATATAACATAATGTAATACTGTATAATGCTATATAATACACCTGACCAACAATTAGCTGGGGGTCAATTAATCACACTAAATATAAAAAAATATAGAGGAAATAAAGAATAAAACTCTCTATATACAGTCAGTAGTGCAGATGTTAATGTTAAATTGTGTAATGTTAGATGTCAGGGGGAGCAGAGAGCTCTCTGCCAGCCAGAGGTGATGTGTTGAACAGCTTGATAGCTGTTGGTAGGAAAGATTTTCTGTATCTGTCCTTGTGACAGCGGAGCTGAACCAGTCTGTTTGAGAAGCTGCTCCGCTGTCGCTCCAGTACCGGGTGAAGTGGGTGGTCAGGATTGTCCAGAATAGACAGCAGCTTGTTCATAGTTCTCCTTTCCACCACAGCCTCAAAAGTGTCCATTTTGCAGCCAGTCACAGAGCCGGCCTTCCTGATCAGCTTGTTCAGTCTGTTGGCGTCGCCGGCTCTGATGCTGCTCCCCCAGCAGACCACAGCAGAGTACAGGGCGCTGGCTACAACGAGACTGGTAGAAGATCTCCAGCATTCTGCTGCACACATTGAACGATCTGAGCTTCCTCAGGAAGTAGAGGCAGCTCATCCCCTTCTTGTACACAGCATCAGTGTTGGTCCTCCAATTCAGTCCGTTGTCGATGAAAACGCCCAAGTATTTATACTCCTCCACAATAGCAATGTCCTCCCCGAGGATCTTCAGGGGCTTTGTGGGTGTCCTCTTCTTCCTGAAGTCAATCACCATCTCCCTTGTCTTGGCCACATTGAGATGCAGATGATTCCGACCAGACCACTCCACAAAATCACCCACCAGAGCCCTGTACTCCTCCTCCTGTCCACCACTTATACACCCTACAACTGCAGAGTCATCAGAAAATTTCTGTAAATGACAAGACTCAGAGTTGTATTTGAAATCCGAGGTGTACACAGTGAACAGAAAAGGAGACAGCACCGTACCCTGCGGAGCTCCTGTACCACTGACCACCACATCGGACAGGCCGCTGCCCAGCCGGACAAACTGCGGCCTGTCTGTCAGGTAAGCCGTGATCCAGGAGATGGTGGGAGCATCCACATTCATCGCCCGCAGCTTCTCCCTCAGAAGAAAAGGCTGGATGGTGTTGAATGCACTAGAGAAATCAAAAAATGTGACTCTCACAGTGCACCCAACACCATCCAGATGTGAGAGAGCCCTCTGCAGGAGATAAATGATGGCATCCTCCACACCTAGATGAGGCTGGTATGCAAATTGCAGAGGGTCTAGCGATGGTCTCACCTGTGGCCTCAGATGGGTCAGAGGAGGTGGAAGCATTGTTGGAAGTGAGGGGGGTGGAGGGTCAGCAGGAGGTGGTGAACTGAACCTGTTGAAGAAACAGTTCAGCTCGTTGGCCCTCTCCACGCTGTAGGCTGGTTCTCTGTCCTTCACCTTGAAGCCGGTGATCTCCTTCATACCAGCCCACACCTCCTTGGTGTTGTTTTGTTGGAGCTTGTCCTCCAACTTCCTCCTGTAGGAGTCTCTGTACTCCCTCAGCTTCACCTTCAGATCACGCTGCACCCTTTTCAGCTCATCCCTGTCCCCAGCCCTGAAAGCTTTCTTCTTCTTGTTGAGAAGCTCCTTCAGGTCACTGGTAATCCAGGGCTTGTTGTTGGGTACGGTCCGGGTCGGAAGGGTAGTGTATTCACAGAACTTGATGTAGTCTGTGATGCAGTCCGTCATGGAGTTGATGTCCTCCCCATGTGGTTCGCAGAGCACGTCCCAATCTGTTGTCTCAAAGCAGTCCTGCAGTCTGTCCCTCGCCTCCTGATTCCACCTCCTCACAGTCCTTGTGCCCACAGGTTGGCGTTGAACAAGGGGGACATACTTAGGGGACAACAAGACCAGGTTGTGATCTGCTCTGCCGAGTGGGGGGAGGGCAGTGACACTGTATGCATTCATGGTATTTGCATACAGGAGGTCCAGAGTCTTATTGTCTCTTGTGGGACAGTCAACATACTGGTGAAAAGTTGGCAAAGTCCTCTCCAGTGTGACATGGTTAAAGTCCCCGGTAATGATAAATAAGGTGTTTGGCTGCTGGTTTTGTAGTTTTGCCACAGTAGAGTGGATAATATCCATCGCCACACCCCCATCAGCTGACAGCGGGATGTAAACAGCAACAACAATGGTGGAGGTGAACTCTCGGCAAGTAAAACGGGCAAAACCCCACAGCTAACAGTTCAATATCCGAGCAGCAAAGACGTTCCTTAACAGTCACATGTCCGGGATTACACCACCTCTCATTCACCAAAAGTGCAATCCCGCAGAAGAAAATGGATGGATAGATGGACCGTTCATATCTATACAACTATTGTGTTTATGATTAAATTTCTCAGTAGTCTCATGCCCCTCCAACAGCCTCTTTTTCCATAGATCTAGCCTCTTAATTTTGCTGTCAAAGTGCACCAGATTGATGCATTTAACTTTCTCCCTGCATGAAACACTGTCACCCAAAGCTGGAATTCCGCCAACTTCAAAACTCCTTCTGGCTCGGCTGACACAGACTTCCGTGTCTTCTGTGACCACTAAATCCAGATGTAACACATTGTTGTGTTGTTCAGTTCACATGTGGCTCATTTCATAAAGGATGTCTGGTTCAAAAAACAACGTGAACAGGCAAAAATAATGATTTCCATTTCCTGGGGTGCCGAACATCACCAACATGTCAGTTATGAAATAAAAGTTGTTTATACTCTGGGCATGTTTGAGAACATTCAGTAGTGTGACTTGTTGCGTGGACAACTAAAAGAGTTGCTACAAACCGTCAATAGCTGCATCCAGTTGTCAAGTTTTGATCATTGTCATGATAGGTATTGTTTCTCCAGCCAAAACCAACATCTACTTTATGCACCATCATGTTAGCTTGGGCTGAGAACAGTCCAAAGCTTTTTATACCACTGCCAATAAGATATTTTTCAATGTCTTACTTTGCTGGGTATAAATACGTGTTTCTGCAAAAACTTAACGGAATAAGAGAAACTTCTCAAATGCAACAAGGATCATCTTTATGAGATCAACAATAAAATAATTTGCTGTAATTAACAAAATAATGATCAACATCTTATCAAAGACTAAATAACTGCGACTGTCAAAGCAAACGCAAATTTGTTTTAATGCCACATACTAGCTTGTCAGGAATGAGGATAAATAGCGCCCCAAAGGCTAAATTTTGGGAAGGAAAAACTGACATGGCCATATTCAAAGGGGTCCCTTGACCTCTGACTTCCAGATGTGTGAATGTAAATGGGTTCTCTGGGTCCCCACCAGTCTCCCCTTTACAGACATGCCCACTTTATGATAGTCCCAGTCAGTCTGGATCAAGTCATAGTCAAGTCAGCACTCTGACACACTGACAGCTGTTGCCATGTTCTGATTGGAGCAGATTTTTGATGCTAAAGTCAGAACCTGTGAGGGTTTCTGGACAATATCTGTTATTGTTTTGTGTTGTTCATTGATTTACAGTACATTCAGTTTGTACTGAAAAATAAATGAAATTCAGTTTCCAGGCAAACTTCTTTAGGAGCATCTGTGTTTATAGTTTTTCTTCCCTCGCAACTAACTTCTTCCCAAGACTTAATAGAACTTGAAAAGAAAAAGCTCAACGTCATTAAATCTGATCCAGGATCAACTCTTTCATGTTCCCAGGTGTCTGGACATGGTTTAAGCTGGTCTTTGGTGACTGTCAGCAACAACCACAAACAATACAGAATTTTTTTTCTCTTCTTTTTATTCACATCATCATTTTATTTTATCATCGTTACTCGAACATTTCTATTGTGTCATTACAGCCACTTGTGGGCAAAGTGGGCGCTCAAGAGTTTATGTGGAACATTCTTGAAATCGGTTTCGTTGGCAACAGAATGATCATGAACAGAAAATGAGATTGAACTGCCCCTGCTCCATGCTGAACATAACGGCAAACCAGACAAAACTTTGATAACAAACTATTCTGCATATTCATGGTTTGCATGCAATAATTAGTATGGCTACTGTTATGGTTATTATAATGATTGAATTAGGCCACTGAAAAACTGTGGGTAAAAACTAAACATTTAGTGTTGAATTGTGACTGGTGTCCAAGACGCTCATGTACCACCCCATCCTCCATGGCTTGGTGTCCAGGGTTAGGTGAGTACAACACCTGCATAAGGTTAGGGACATATTGTGGTTGCAGTAAAAAAAAAAACAATGGTAATCAATTAAGTGTTCATGGGAGCAGCATCTAGTAATGCAGACTCCATCTTTCCATCTTTTACATGTTTTTCTGTCCAGTACCTAGTATTTATTGTCTGGATGTGCGTGCTTTTGTAAATACTTTTCTGCAGTTAAAAAAACAAAACAAAACAAAAACATACTACTCACACAACGCCATTAACCTGAAATCATGCGCTGCAGAATCACCCAATACATCGGATCAATATGTTCTCCAGAATAGGCTCTCATGACCACGCCCCCTTTTAGGGGAAACCCACTCCGTGTCCCTCATAGACGGTAACAGAGTAAACAGAAGTTGAAATGTCTCCAAACTTGTGCTTTAAACAAACCACTGATAGTAATAACACGATGCTGAAGAGTTGCTGTGTAGCTGTGTAGTAGGTCATACCAACTAAATCCAAAATACTGAGCTGATCTTCAATTTGCTCCCCTGCCATGTTCTAAAAAGATCGAACAGAGGGGTTTCATGGCTCCAAGCTATAGACCAGACCAGCACGGCTTTATGGCTCCAAGCTATAGACCAGACCAGTGTGGCTCCATGGCTCCAAGCTATAGACCAGACCAGCGTGGCTCCATGGCTCCAAGCTATAGACCAGACCAGCACGGCTTTATGGCTCCAAGCTATAGACCAGACCATCACGGCTTTATGGCTCCAAGCTATAGACCAGACCAGCACGGCTTTATGGCTCCAAGCTATAGACCAGACCAGCACGGCTTTATGGCTCCAAGCTATAGACAAGACCAGCACGGCTTTATGGCTCCAAGCTATAGACAAGACCAGCACGGCTTTATGCCTCCAAGCCATAGACCAGACCAGCGTGGCTCCATGGCTGCAAGCCATAGACCAGACCAGCGTGGCTCCAGGGCTGCAAGCCATAGACCAGACCAGCGTGGCTTTATGTCGGCAAGCCATAGACCAGACCAGCGTGGCTTCATGTCTCCAAGCCATAGACCAGACCAGCGTGGCTTTATGTCTCCAAGCCATAGACCAGACCAGCACAGCTTTGTGGCTCCAAGCTATAGACCAGACCAGCATAGCTTTATGGCTCCAAGCTATAGACCAGACCAGCGTGGCTTTATGGCTCCAAGTTATAGACCAGACCAGCGTGGCTTTATGGCTCCAAGCTATAGACCAGACCAGCGTGGCTTTATGGCTCCAAGCTATAGACCAGACCAGCATGGCTTTATGGCTCCAAGCTATAGACCAGACCAGCACGGCTTTATGGCTCCAAGCCATAGACCAGACCAGCATGGCTTTATGGCTCCAAGCTATAGACCAGACCAGCATGGCTTTATGGCTCCAAGCTATAGACCAGACCAGCGTGGCTTTATGGCTCCAAGCTATAGACCAGACCAGCGTGGCTTTATGGCTCCAAGCTATAGACCAGACCAGCGTGGCTTTGTTCACTGTCACAGAAGAGACAATGATGAAAATGTGTTGTGTAGCAGGTTAACTGAGGCTTTCACACTGAGATCGGAGGCTCATACGATACGTGAATATTCACTGTCAGAGAGCTAAATGGCTAAATGATGCTGGTGACAGAGACTAGCATGGCTAGCTAACGTTAGCTTGAGTGTGAGGCTGCTGCAGTAATACAGTCACACATTAATGTTACAGCAGCATCAGACTGTCGTCTCCAAAGTAAATCTCAAGTGATCAAACAGTTGTTTATTACAGACAACACTGAGACGGTATTCAATCAGATATGTAGAGATGTCTGGATCCGTAATATCAACCACTGTGTTGGACGGAGGAAGATCAACCATCATTTTTTAAGGTATCGTGAACACTCGGGTTCAGGCAAGATCACAAAATAATTATTTAACGTGTATAAGCACGTACATCAGATTGCATTGAAGTCTATGGGATTGTCAGTTTTCTTTCCCCCAAGACGGGGTGTGGCCTTGACTTTTTAGCAAAGTACCCTAAAAAGTATGAACGACCTGGGGCAACTTGGATCAATATGATAGCAACACCAAACCCACACTGCTATATCTAAGTATAGTGGCATAAATCTGACTTATGGGCTTGAGCTAATGCCATGATCTACAATAAGCCCTTTGTACACGGTATGTGGCCTCTCTGCACTTTATATGCATACTATACTGCAGTAATGTTAAGTTGGCAGAAAGGCATCAACATACAGCATACAAAGCATGCATATAGCGTAGTTTCACAACAACTGCAGATCATTAGTGTTATCCTGCATGTCTACATATTGCAATTAGTGAAATGCAGGATAACATAATGGATAAAGTGTGCCTGACAGCACTGTGCAATGCAATAAGCATGGTGTGCTGACATGCTGGCTTCAATCAGGACAAATATAGGCTACAGCTAGTCTCATTCAGTGTCTCCTTATATGAACTCAGTATGGATGTAAAGGGAGCCTCTGATCAAACTAACCAAACATGGTTGATCACGAGTCCAGTCTCAAATTCTTCACCATTCTTGCAGGCACATTAAATAGGTAGCAATTTCATTTTAAATATGCTTAAAGTGTAACTTCACCCGCAGGTCTGATCCAACTCCACCCGCTGCGTAATTTAGAAAAATGCTAAAAAAGTGGCATGAGAGGGGGGGCAGTGAGGGGGAGTGTATGTATGAGTTGCTCAGTGGGCGTCAACATCCTATTTTTAGATAGATTTCATGACATAGACGTTGACTCTATGTCAGCATTGGCCTCACAAGGTTCAGGGCTGATGTGAAACAGTAGATGGCGTGTTGAGCCATTTTCAACCCATGAAATACAGATTTTTTTTTTTTGTACTTTTTTTTTTTTTACACATTTGGAAAGAAATGTCAGTATTAACACCAGCATTGATGCGTTTCATCACAGTACAGTCATATCATTTAGTTTACAGCTCAAAAAAACATGTTTGAAGCTGCAGTCTGTAACTTTGAGCAAATACGATAAAAAGGTATTTTTATAAATCTGTCACTATATCCAGACAGTGGTGCATTAGACAGGTAATATGTGAAATGAATCATGTGCCTCACTGCTCCTTTTAGTGCTCCTTCTGGCATTTGTAGGTTTTAACCATGCACAAACTAAAGCAACCAATCGGAGCCGAATCGTCTCTGAAGAAGCTGCTTGCGAAATTTGCAAATTCCAGATAGTGGGCGGTACTTGGTTTGGGTCCAACCAACCAAACAGTGGTGGTGACATGATATTGATATTCAATAACATTTGCGATACCACGGAGAAAAAGATGACTCAGCATTGAGGGCAAAAATTAGATTTTTATACTAACTGTCAAAGTTAACATGATACATGATAACATGTTAATGCTGATTCATTTTAACCCAACTAATTTCTTTAATGCTTTAACGTAACTTGTGATTTTTAGGTTATAGCAGGCTCAGTTTTAAAAGTAGAGTGAAGACACTGATGAAACTGAAACTAAACCTAAAGAATCCATCGGTATCAACCATGTCATACGAACGTGTTGTGAAGGATTTTAAATAACGCTTCAAACTTGCGTTAAAAACTGTCATCAAAGGGTCCCAGCAGCTGTTGTTGTTGCCTGTTGGGCTGCAGTTTGCCATGTTATGATTTGAGCATATTTCTTATTTAAAGTGAAGAATTGTATATATAAGAATTGAATAATGTGAATTTCCCCACTGTGGGACTAATAAAGGAATATCTTATCTTATCTAACCTGTGAGGGTTTCTGGGCAATAATATCATTGTTTGTATTATTAACTGATTTCCAGTAATAACTATACACATGCATCTACATAAAGCAGCATATTTGTCCACTCCCATGTTGATAAGAGTATTAAATTATTGACAAATCTACCTTTAAGGTACTTTTTGAATAGATACAATGTGTGATTAATCACGTCTAACAACCAACAATCATGCGATTAATTGCAACTAAATATTTTAATCGACTGACAGAACTGATTTTTATTAAAAAATAAATAGCGGTGTGTGTGTGTGTGTGTGTGTGTGTGTGTGTGTGAACTCACTGTCAGAGTACCTGTATATCAACACTGTTGAAAATGAGTATTGAAAGCATTTGAAATATTCAGTTCAATACTTTGATATGTTTGACAACACTAAACAGTACACTAAAAGATGTTTCTGAAAACATTTGAGGAGAGAAATAAGCATTACAGTGACAGAATATTGATTTGTATTTGATCGTCGCTGTTTGACAGTTGACAGCTGGGCTCTGATTGGTTGTTTTCCTCCAGTATATGAAATCTTGCAGATGCCATTAGGAGCTTCAGAGGAACACAATTTTTCACAGATTATCTGTCTCATGCACTACTGTCAGGATATGGTGGCAGTTTTATCAAAATAACTTATTATTTTTTAATCAGATTTGCTCAATGTTACCACCTGCAGCTTCAAGTGTGCAGTACCTCTTTAAATAAAGCATCCGAATACTTCAGCCATTAAGCAAGGAATCAATGTGCTCCTTTTGTCAGACTGAAACTGAATAATAGGTGGGGACACCTTCGATAGGCCAAGATGCCCTACTTACAACAAACTAGTAGTCCTAGCTGTCATTCTTAACATCTTTAGTGTGTAGACGGTTAAATGGGGAATTAGTTGTATTACAAGAATAAACAGATGATAAATAATGTGTCCTATAAATTTGCTGTATGGATTTTTTTTTTTTTTTACTGGGTTCTTTACCACAGAGGACTGTTGCTTAGCATGATCACATATATAATTCTATATACAACATCTTATTATACAGCTATAGGTATTGTACGAAAATATAATTTAGAGCCTATATATATTGAAACACATTTCATATACACAAGACTTGGATACAGCTTAATACAAGTTCCTTTACCTCCTCACGGAAAAGCAAAGTAATTCACTGAAATGCTGAAACTATCTCCATTCATGAGGGAACAACCTAATAAAAAAATAATATATTGGATGTTTCAGTGACTGTGACAAATTGTGAATTTTAAAAAAAGTAACACTGAGTTACTGGCTGTGACCGTGTGCTGACGGAGACAGGCAGATTAAATGATGTCTCTGCGGAGAAAACACGGCTGTGTGACAAGTTTCATGTGGTAATGTTTTAACAGCATGCGTTGAGGTGGTGGAGTCGGATGGCAGCAGCTCTTGAAGTGGCCTCCACATCACGCGGCATGGACATGTGTGAGCTCTACCAAAGTCTTTCATGGTCGACACAAGTGGGTCATGTAGACCAGTCCTCAGTGGTGACTGGATAATGAAAAACATCGTCCACACCTGCTGAACAGACGCAGGTGGAGAGAGTGCCGGTACCCCTTGCTTTTCAGTTTTTGTGCAAGCAGCTTCGCGGTTTATTCACCCATCAGTCTGATGACAAGGCACCAAATAATAAGGGGATGTAAAGACAACAAATGTCCACCTTTCAGGTTATCAGCATGTTCATTTCATAACAGGCCCACTGCGCAGAGATGCTGTCCTCTTGTCTATTTTAGGCGCTGGTAGCGGTGGCCTCCTCTGCCTGCTGGAAAAAAACATACACAGACACTTAAGGCCACATCTGATCAGGTGCTGCTAATTTAGTCACAGTTCAAAGACCAACATGAACCAAAGGCTTTTCCTCCAATACTTCATTTCTTTTTAAAAGTGTATCATGCATGTATACTTCGCCACTGTAACTCTTTATCCAATTTTGACAGTGTTTATATTTAGTTTAATTAATGGTTAGGGGTTAGGTTTTACACATGAAAGTTAAAGGATAGGTTCAAGTCCATCTTTATGAAACACTGAAGGTCATTGGCTGAGGATTATCCACAGATCTTACGTTGGAGTTGGGCTAGTCAGGGAACACTTTCCAGCCGGTATGGACAGGAGAAATGATAACAGGGGCCAGTGACTATAAGCACTGTATAAAGATAGACTTAAAAACTGTGGAACTTATCCTTTAACTGGTAATGGAGGATAAGCATTGTTCCTATGGTTACCTGCAGGTAAATATGATTTAAAGCCAAATGTTTGATTTGATGCTGATGGACAGGCCAATTCCATGTAATTTGATGTGTGTGTTCAGTGGCTATGCTATTAAAAGTGTTATGCTATGGGCTGTAGCTCCTTAAAAAGAACATTGCATGTGTTTTTCCCCCTGTGGTCCAGTTACCTGTCCATGCAGAATCTGCTGCAGCCAGAGTCAGTCTGCTGTGTGCACACACAGCGCTGGGCCAGCGCCACCGCCCCCCTCCTGCCCGGCTCAGTCCCAGCGGAGCGCCTCACACGCAGGGAACCCTGGTAACTGGACATACCATATGGTACAGTGTGCCTAAAAAAAGACACACACATATACAGTGAGCTGAGTGACCAGACAGATAGGAATAGGAACGCCTGTACATTAGACTGGCAGTACACTTCAGCCCTCAGGCTGAAGTATACGTTATTTACACAGCTTAAAATGTTCATGTCTCACACTGCATCACATTCAACTTTTAGAGGCTGTTGTTGGTGGTTATACTGGACTGCATTACACGGAGAGGTGCTTCTAATATTTTGTCCTCCACTATCTGGATACAAGATGAGGACAGACTATAGAAAACAGCTTTCATAATAATACAGTCCAGTACAAGACTACCACCGATTGCAACCTGCAATGATGAATTATTAAAAACAATGAGTTTTTTTCACATTAAAGTATGTAAACATGTTTTAGTAGAAACACAAAATAAAATGTAATCAATCCTTTAAATGAATCCAGTTAAATCAAAGGAAAAGGCTCTAATTCATCTCTTATGATGCCAGTAAAGTTTGAAGATCAGTCTCTTTATTCGCCTACTGCAATTTCAGCTGACAGCCAGATGATTTGAACAAAAAGTGAAGCTTCAGTACGAACAAGTGCAGTGTATTGGAATATTGCTGAATATGTAATTTACGAAAAAACACACAACGCTTCAGTGAACAGTAAAGACAGCTGTACTAATGATCTCAGGAAATACTCCATCACAACTACAATGAAGTCTGGCGATATAAATAGCTTATAAATATACCTTCACTACATATTGAGCTTCCCTCACACCTCTCCCCACCTCTCCCCACCCACCTCAACATGAAGCTGTGAAGGATGTGAAAATACCAAAACAAAGTCCATTGCAATGTCAGGAAAAACACAGAAGCCATGATATTAATGACTGAAAATCATGACTGGTCAGCTTTCATGCATAAAGAGAGTAACTGTCAATGGTAAAATGCACCTCTCACATGTAAAGGGTTCCTACAGCTCTGCAAGAAAATACTACAATAAGAAGTTATTGACAAACAGGTTAAAGGATAATTCCAGTTTATTACAACTTGTGTTTTATTCACGTACCTGTTATGATAAGACTGTCTGTGCAAACGCACAATCTGCCACATCGCTGCACAAGTCAAACGATCAAACACAAGCCAAAAGTTCAGCTAGATTATCTGAACCTTTTTCTTCAGAGGTGAAACTGAATGTAAATGCATTCAGTATGTTGGTAATAACTGAACTGTGAGCGCGCACAACTACGGCAAACAGTCATAGATGTAGACTGTGGTGAAAGCAGTGAACTTCACCTTCTGTTTTTATTCCACATCAGTTTGCGTAACTTGACAATGTGTTAACCACATATTGGACTGGCTGCTCTTGCTCCTTGGACTCAAGTACTAAACCAGATTTTTTCTTTAATGTCAGCATGCTTGTGTGTGGTGAGCTAATCACACTGAACCTACCCTCAAGTCTCGTTATCCTCACTCCACATGGCTGTAAATTGCTATGAAGAACAGGCCAGCCCAAACGGAAACAAATGACTGAACATCACAGCTTACTAAAAACCATGAAGCACCACCTGTTTCCATTTGAGTACAACACTGCTTCTCGAGCAAACAAGTGACGATGGAGTTGGAGGATCTTCAGACTGACCCTGAACCTTACCTCCGTTCACTATGACACTATGACATCTTTTCTGATTTCAAATTATTGTTCCTCTGATGCCAGCCTTCCTGAAGAGGAGGCAGTTTGCTCCCAAACGATAATAACCTGGTTATAATTACTGTAAATATATGGATGCATTGGAAGTGACTGTGGACCAAACTGAATTCAGCAAACAAATGCAATGTGCTCTCCCTAGAGTTTGTACTCTCTTTTGAACACAAAATCCAAGGATTTTGAGGCACATTCAAAAAGGGCTGGCTTCGTTTAGCCAGTATCTATTTAAGCTCGACAATAGATCCTGCTGAAACCCAGCTGCACAACAACATCTGATTTCTGACCTTGTTCTTGGCTAACACACATACAGTTTTACCAATCAAAATTGTTGTAACTTAACTCCACCAATTTTACCCACGAAGGTTGCTTCACACGTTACAGTCAGCACTCCTCAGCCGGCGGCTCTGGATCAGCTTTCTAAAGTCTGAGAAAATGACCCTGACGTCAACAAAGTGTCACAGATACTACTCGTATATCTCCAGAAACAACTTGTCATGCACAGACAATACTGTTTTCAAGCTCCACTTTACAGTGGATGGCTTCAGGTTTACTTTTCAAAAGACAACCATGTATCAAAAGCATATTTATGCGTCCCCTTGGTGCCCCCATGTTAAAAAAAGAAATGCCACAAAAAGGCTCTCTTGGATGCCCCTATAGTAGGCTGCCCTCCCAGTACAGAAAATAAAATGAAGTGCTTTCCAATAAAAAAAGAGATAAATGCCCCCCTCTAGGATGCCCTTCCCTTCTAGTAGAGAAAGCGTGATGAAGGGCCCTCTAAGGTTCCCCTTACTGTAGAGAAAATGTAGTGAAGTGCCATATATGCTGTTCTATATGCTAGAAAACTTGTTGTGCTGTTTGCTGGTGCCCTTTTTTATTCTTTTATTTTTCTCCACCGCTGCAAAGTAAAACTGTACATAAGGAGATGAGACATGGCAAGACATTTTCTGACCATCTACATGTCTGCAGTGCAAACCTGAAACCATCTTACTGTGATTTATTTAGGGAAGCTGCTGTCTCACGTTTTCTTTTTCTATAAGAAAACTTCAAAAGTCAAAAGGTCAACGTACTGCAACAGCTGCAGGTACTTTAGAAGCCGTCCCCCAAGATGCATAAAACCTCAAGTAATTCATTTTAGTCTTACTAAGTTTTTACCTTTTCTCAGACTGGCTCCCATGTGAACCACCAATCACTGTGTTCCATTACATCCAGGGGGACATTAAAATGTTGACAGGCAATCATCAGTTTAAAAATATACCCCAAATCCCAAGGCCATAATGTTCATATATACTCATCCATAATGACTTCTTTCAGACTAGTAGAAAGAAAACATCCACATTTAGGTGTTTTGTCTATTTGCGTCCATAGATTTCCTCAAAATTTACCAAAAGTTAGCATTATATAATATCTCATTTGCATGTTTTAAAATAACATTTCAGAAAACTTGTAATACACAAAAAATATTGTCTTAATGTAAATATTCAACTGGGGAGGTGTCATGGTAATGTCTATTAATGAATGAATGAATTGATCGATGAAAGGTATTTACCTTATTCGCCTGTAGTGTCTTCAGAATGTACAGGTTTGTTCATAAATCATTCATACCCTGAATTAAACAACATTTTGTTTCTAAAAACATGAAGAAAATGGATTGTTTTTAAATGGCGGTTGACAGTATTGTCTGATTTATGGAGCAATAAAAGCAGATATCCATAATCTCCTCTAAAAACTTTGATTCTAATATGTCAACAAAACAAGATTTCTGATCTGGAAATGTGTGCTAAGCAGCATATATTCAACAAGGTAATGCCTCATTTACATATTTAAACATAACATCTCTGCAAACCTGTAATACAAAAAAAAAGTCTTAATGTAAGTAATCAACTGTGGAGGTTTCATGGTGGGATCTATTAGTTAAAACGTTTACTCTATTCACAGGTGCAGAGCTTGTAAAGCCTGCACTATACTTTCCACCATACTAATAAGTACATTTTCAATGTTTCACCAGAGGGGAGCGAAACAATGTCTTAATTTTCATGCTAAGTCTAAATTGGCACTTTCGATCCTCAGTGAGATGTTAAGAATCAAAACACTAAGTGACAACAGAGAACAGGCCTTCTGCCTGCAGCTTGATTCACTCCACATGGTGTAACGCTGGGTACCAAAGGACGATATATTTAGATGGCTAAGCCCAGCTTCATCTGCACTGTGTTACTGTGGGACACCACGTCTTTGATCTCATCGTGGTATGTTGCTGTTGGTCTGACACCGGAAGAGTGAATCAGCACTAAAGCATGTTTCCTGCACCATAAACCTCTAACTATAAACTCTCATCTGTGGTATGTGGCTACGCAATGGCAGACAGTGTCAAAGGTGGTGCATGCATATTAATAAACTTTGAATAAACGACCGACCAGCGCTCGGTACAGCAGGGGTGGGGCTTCAGGGCTCTGCAGGCCGAGTCCAGCATGTCGTCCAGAGCGGGCCTTTACCGGCTGTGGCTCGTTGGCTGCAAGTACTTTTGCTGCTGCATGCTGGATATAATAATGTCAACGAGGGATAAGCTGTTCTCAACAACACTGCAAACAGCAACCAACCCGCTCCCAACAGCCACGTCCTCCCAAAGGGCAAATGCACCCAATGACCATGGGCTCCCATTGACCAGAGCCAGTGTGCAGAGTGAGTCTGTACGTGGAAAGTGAGTTATGAAGCAAGAGAGAGGGAGCGGCAGCGACGCCAACGGCAGCGAGTAACGTTATCGACTCTGGCCCAAGCAGGAAAAGTTGAGTTTGGTTTGTCCATTCTGGGCTGCTGTAGAAACATGGCAGTGCAACATGGCGGACTCTGTGGAGAGGACCTGCTCCATATTCTAAGCTAACAATGGTTCTTATTATCATCTGATTATACACTAAAGAGAACACACTTATTAACATTATATTCCATTTCTGCCAATAAATCCCCCTAAACGTTACACACTGGTCCTTTAAATAGCGGGAGCCATTAAGCCTGCACTTATGGTGCCTTCGAATGGAGCTCGTGAACTTGTGTTTACGAGATGGGAAGTCGTGAACACGACATGAGTTGCATTCAAGTGGTTAAGTTGTGAAGAACACCTCTGATAAACTACAGCAATATTAACGTTACTATCTGAGTCTAGAAGCCACAGAGGCTAACAGTTTAGCAAGCTAGCCAGTGGGTAACATAATGAAGGACAAAACAATATGACTAAAAATGACAACATACTGTTCAATATGAAGTTATTATGTAGCGATAAATGAACCCCACTCGTAAACACGGCAAACACCACCACATTTGAAGGCACCATTAATTTCAAGGTATTTCCAATGAAGTCCTGCATGTGTTTGGAGGGGTAGAAAACTATTGCTGCTCTGCTCTCTGTCAGCCCCCACTGATCTTCAGGCACTAACTTTGTCTACTAGGCTGTTTGATGCTGCAGACAGGCATCATTTTCCAGTAAAGGTTTGTTGTTTTTCATGCCAGAGATCAAAAAGCTGTCTTCTTCAGTGCTTATGCATATACATTTGGGTATCTGGAGTTCCTACCAACCCACAAACTGTGAAATAAGACAACCAAGTTAGTTTTTTGTGATCTGTCCAGATCAGAAAACCTTCTGAACTTCCTTTGTGAAGGTGCACCGTATTTTTTTCTCAAGCCAGAGCAGACAGAACAGAGCATTTCAAACAGAGGGTCAATACCTGTATATTCAGACAGACAGTATGAGAAAAATCGAGTTTTTTGAAAATTAAAGAGGACATATTTTGCTTATTTTCAGGTGCATATTTGCATTTTGGGTTACTACTTGAACATGTCTATACTGTATGCTTTAATGTTCAAAAAAAAATTGTATTTTTCTCATCCTGTCTGTCTGAATATACCTGTATTCAGTCTGAAACGCTCCGCTTTAGCATCTGCAAAAGTGTGTTACATGGTGACATCACCACGTTGCAGAAGAAAAGGTGGGCAGCAAAGTGTTTCAGTGTTTCTGCGGCGGACAGTAACTCCCTTTGGCCTGGACTTTGGACTTTGCAGACCTTTTACATGTATAAAAAACAATATAACACACTAGAGGAAAAGGTAAAAGCACAAAAGCATAATAGGTTCCTTTTTAAAGCGTTTAAACATTCTAGTACAAGCCAAACATACAGGTATGAACCTAGAAATGACCACGATGTGTTCCCATTAAGTTTGTAACCTGTGGCAAATCAGTATTTTGAGGGTTCATGTTTGCAGATGGTGAAGCTGAAATAAATTACAGGAATGTGAACAACAATGCTGTGATGAAGGAAAATAGTGACCTTAGCAAACCAAACCACCTGAAGGTGTTGGTTACGGTATGAATAACTATTATCATTATTAGCTCCTCATCATTCAAAAGAGACTGACTGACTGACTCACATAATGTAGAAGCCTATAAGAATGTGACAAAAGCTTTCCTGCAAATACAACAAATAATAAGAGACTGAAGGCGAAAGTCTCAACTGGAAAGTCCCTGATTACTACAGACTATGGTTGGCAGTTGTGACTATGCAGCATACGATGGAGAGATCATGACCTAACACCCTGTAATGTGCAGTAAAGTACATGAGTAACCTACAGCAAACCCATGACCAGCACAGACGCACTGTCAATCTCTGCAGGAGCATCATAGTAACATAATAGTGCTGCGGCCATGTTGGAGCTAAAATAACTGAGGATGACTCTTACTCTGGTGTGTTGATCCAGATGATGTCCAGGTGGCAGTAATAGACACACTCCTTGTCCTTGTAAGTGTAACATGTGCATCTCTTCGAGCGCCTCCTGGCCGCCGGCGGGTCGCAGGCGGAGCAGGGCTCCGTTTCACCGCCGAGGTCATCCACGCCGGCGGGCAGCAGCGTGCTCAGCTTAACCGCTTCCAGCTCCCTCCTCTGGCTCACATCTTTGTAAGACGAGGAACCTGCTGGATCACAGCAATATGAGACGTGGTTGGGAACTTCCTCTCATAGCTTTGGCCTCAAGTAGAATCACTAAATGTCTAATTGATGAATCTATTTTTCATGTATGAATTAATATTGTCTTGTTTGCTTATATTTTATTTTGAACATGTAAAACCAACCTCAGGTAATCCAACCTCAGGGACTGTGGTATCAACACTGACTGCAATTTCTACAAGCAAAGTATTGATTTGATTGGTTTACAAGTCCAAAACAGTTTCAATTATAGATTACGAAAAGAGACCTGTGATGATTTGCTCAGTCAGTCTTTGATTAGCTCTTACACACCACTTTGGACTCTTGTTACCTTATTTGTCATTATATTTACAGCTAGACTCAATGATTTAATAGTTTATTTGATAACTGCAGTAACAACAACAACAATAACTTTATTTATTGAGCACCTTTCAAACAAGAGATATACCTAAAAGTTATAAATAGGTTTAAGCTGTCCCTTAAAAATGTTTACATCTCAGAGTATTCTTTAATTTTGGACCATGGTTACAAATGATAATGACATAATACATTTTAAAAAATAATACAGACTTCTACAATTTTGCTGTTATGTTGGTTTGATGATGTTTTGTAAAATGCAAACACAAACTGTGATCTGATAGTGGCTCCTATGTCTATGTGAGCATGACTTGTGTATAATAAAATAAATACAATAAAAACTTTACTCACCATTTGCCAAAGATGCTGTCACCACGATGAGAAACAAAACTCTCACATCAATCGATGACACATTAGCCATCACACATGAAACATCAGAAAAGAAAATAAAAAGTCCAAAGTGTGTCTCCTGTGTGTTTGTCCTCAGTGCTCCTGATAACACATCATGGATCAGCTGCTGACAGCCTGCAGAGCTGCTGCTGCTGCTGCTGCTGCTGTCGTGTGCTGCTTCCCTCACACTCACTCTGGTTTATTATGAGCTGACAGCTCACAGACAAGTCACCTGCAACACCACACACACTTCCTGCTGCGGTTTTCAAAATAAAAGCTTCCCAGTCAGACGGCAATAAGACGTTCGAGACACCTGGGAGGAGGTGTCCAGTGTCAACTGCTGACTGCTGACTTGATTTTAATGCAATGTGTGGAGAGAGCTGTGGGAAATCTCCCTTAAACTGGCATCGCTTCTAACAGCCAGCAGGGGGCGACTCCTTTGGTTGCAAAGAGAAGTCTGATCGTATAGAAGTCTATGAGAAAATGATCCTTCTTCTAACTTGATTTATTACCTCAGTAAACATTGTAAACATGAGTTTATGGTTTCAATCGCTAGTTTCAAGTCTCCTTCAATACAGCATGAGGTTCATTTAGTAAATTATGGTCCCATTTAGAGTCAAATAGACCATCAAGCAGGGGTCCTTTAGGGCGGGGCTACCTTGTGATTGACAGGTCGCTACCACAGCATTGTCAGGTCTAGAAGTTGTCCGTGTTTTAGTCATGAAATGGGGTAGCATTTACAAGTTGGGTCCATATGAACGCTCCCTCATGTCGTATTCACGACCTCGTAAGTGGAAAGTTTCTTAAAGCTCCGACAGTTTCAAAAGTTGCAAAGTTGTGATGTTTCGTGTCGTGTTTGTTGATGTTGTGAGAAATGGCGAAGCCCATCGAAGTTTATTTATTGCTGCATAATAATGTTAATATTGTACAGTATGTTGTAATTTTGGTAATATATTGTTTTTTTGGTAATTTTATAATCTTGGTATCTTTTATAATCTGAGGAAAATGTTGATATTCTCAACAACCTCATCTTTCTCCTCTGTTATTATGTCTTTGGGGGGGATATTTCTTTCTTTTTGGGGTGTTTTTGGGGGAGGAGGGGGGCCCGTTTTTTTCCCCCCAACAAAAAAAAAAAATTTTTGTTAAATTGGTAGAGGAGAGGCCCTTTTTCTCTTTTTGGCCCCCCCCGAGGCCCCCCTGAAAAAAACCAAACCCCCCCCTCTCCCCGGGCCTTTTTCAGGAGACCCCCCCCCCCTCTAAATTTCTCTCTTTTTTTTTTTTTTTTTTTTTTTGATTTCTTTTTTCCTTTTTTGAGTTTTAAAAAGTGTAAATTTAATTTCCCCTTTTTGGGACTAATAAAGGTAGATCTTCTTCTTCTTCTTCTTCTTTACATTTCCTCCATTATGTCACTAGCTAGCTTGCTAAATTATTAGCCTCTCTGGCTACTCAGACAGTAATGTTAATACTGCCATTGCTTTTCAGCTGTAATCTTCATGACTTAACCACTTGTACGCAACATATGTTCACGACTTCCCATCGCGTAAACACAAGTTCACGAGTTGCATCTGAAGGCACCATTTAACCCTTTCACAGGTTTTCAGTTCATCAAACTCAATTATAACATCTTTGGTCACCAAAAGTTGTGTTATTTAGTGTTTGGCTTTACTTAGCTCCACCTTCTTGTCTCACTTGTGGTTGCAAAAAAAATTAAAAATTAAAAAAAAAAACAAGATGGCAACAGCCAAAACTTGAGGCATCACACTAAACTTGAGACATCAAAACCGTAGTCCAGTACCAGACTGGACAACACCGTGGCAGCCATGTCAGTCAGTCACAAGAAGCATAACCTGCTTCATGGAGAATTTGACTCTAAATGGGATCTTTCTTACCTAGACTGACAATATGGGGGTTTCTGAGTAGTTTACACAACAGAAGTGCTCGCCATCCAGTTCTTGCAGAAATCTCCAAATGAAAAGTTTTTATACCAAATCACAGCATGGCTTTTTCTATGATGTTCCTCAAGGTCTTGGTGTCTTAATATGGTATTTTCGAGGGATTATTGATCATTTTTATCAAATCTCAATCGTTAAAAAAATGGTTAAATTTAGCGCCAAATCTGTGAATCATTCCAAAAATTGCTGCAGCATCTTATGAGACATTTTTAATTCATCTTTCTAATCCTCAGGATCTCAGCTTTCAGATGATATACATCACTTCTATGTGACATATAGTGTTGACCTGCTGTCTCCCCCTAAACACCACCTGTACCCCCTAGAAAAACACAAATGGGTCAATGAAAAAGAAGGGTGGAGTGGAAAAGAAAGCAAGAAGGACCATTCGACTGCAGCCTGTGTCTGTTGGTCGCTGTGGGTGTGGCCTCTCCATTCACTCTCCTGGCTCCCTGATTGCTGTTTGTCCTGCTCACCTGAAACCCATCAACTCATCAGCGCTTCAGTATATCAACCCTGGCTTTCCTCCAGGTGCTGCATTGCTACAGTATCTTCACCTCTGTGGGAGATAGTCACTTCAGGGCAGCTACGGTGTCTACTGATTTATGCTCTGCCAATGTATGTGTTATCAGTCTGTTTCTCTGGTGTCTGAGGACCAAGCCTATCTGCTTGTCTCTCTGCATACCTGCTGCTGCATCAACCTCCCAGCCTCGTCGTTAACCCTGCTCGCCACCCTTCTCCCACATTCCCCACTCACGTTCTCCATTCTTCCCTGGTACCATCAGCTCCTCCTCACTCTTTTCTTACCACCACCAACCTCGTTGAGTCCCTTGTTTGGGTCCACCAAACCACCTAAAATAAAGATATTTAATACATGAATACAATTAAAATGTGTGCCTGATTTATTACTTCCAAGAAATTCAGTAATGCTAATGTAGCTCCACAGATCCTCTGGTTATTCATAGTACAATGGTTGTTCATTATTTAGATTTATTAGGATAAACATCTTGAGATGAACCATCTCACTTTCAAGAGAGGTCCTTAAGACAAATACACAGAAAACACACTCACACATACACACAGACAACAGCTCTCACAGGCCTACAACTGCAAAAATACATGCAGTAAATGAAAATGTTCACATACAGAAATATTTACATATATTTGCATGAACATGCTCATTAAAGATAATGATAGATCATTTCCATACCTCAGCCTGCTCTCACCAAATGGTGAATGAATGACACAATAATTTGTAAGTGATTTTGCCAACAACAACAGTATTCTTGCTTTTAGTTTAATTTCACAGCACGTAGTCTGGATTCACTGCAATGTGAACAAATCTGTGAATATGCTACACTTAGTGACGTAGAATAAAAAGTGAGCAAGCAAACACAGGTTTTCCATATTTATGTTACATTATTTGTGTAGATTACGGTCTTATTTTAAGCCCAACCATGATGTTCTTCCTAAAGCTAACCAAATGGTTTTGTTGCCTAAACATAACTGCAATCATTTCACGGTAACAATGTGCCATGAAGTGACACACAAAAAGCCTCAAATGCTTTATCATGACGTGCTGAATGTCTTAAAATGTTGTGCTATTTATACGGCTTCCCATGAGATCAGGTTGCACGAGCCAGTTATTTGAAGACGGGTAAAAAGAGATGATTTAACCCCTGTGTTGTCTTAAGGGTCAAAAATGACCTGCCACTGTGTTTAACAGAGGAGAAAACACCCTAAATTATATTTTGTCAACTTCATGAAATTCGATGAATTTTTCAAAAGAGACCATAACATTAGAAAATGTGAAAGCTTGTGTTTGTTTACCAGCAGCAATACGTGGAGGCTACTAATAGATAATCACAAGGTAGCCCCGCCCTAAAGCATCCCCTGCTTTATGGTCTATTTGGCTCTAAATGGGCCATAATTTACTAAATGAACATGGCCAATCAACCAGCCACAAGCTGCGAACGGCCACACCACAAACAGCCGCTGCACAAGTTGTCTCCAGTATAAGTATATAAGGATTTTAGGTGGATTTATTGATTATACTGTTGATTCTGTTCCAGAACTTTTTAGGGTTGTCAAAATCATTAGCTTAACAGTCTTTATAATGATGAGAGTAAGAGGGGTTTCTTTTGGTCGTACTTACAGTATATTAGTTTAAAGAGACCACCAGACACCATTAATTCAAGGTAAATTTCTACCTTTATGTATTAATTTTTTGCATAATCAATTTATTTATTTATTTGTATTGATAAATATATATTTATATTTATAAAATAATAAATAAATACATATTTTATAAATTAATTAAATAAATAAATAAATAAAATTAGTAAATTTAAAAATGTATAAAATAAACACAAATAAATAAAAGTTTTTTTTACCAACATAAATAAATAATCAATATTTTTTCAATATTTTTGCTATATTAAGTGATGTATTTATTTAGCGAATCATTTATTAATTGATTGATCCTCCAGACGAGCAGTGAGTAACGATCACACCCGCAGAGAGGACGGTGTGCAGGCTGCCACGGAGGCACTCTTTATCAAGGTGCTCATCTAATCTCCACTCACTAGCTTCTTCCACAGCTATAAATCACACTTCAGTTGATGTTTTGCTTACATTGCTCATTTTCCTGGATGATTGTCGGAGTCAGAATCAGATTTACTTCACATGTACACATAGCCAAGTGGAATTGGACTCTGCTTGACTTGTTTTTCTGCATCTCTCTCAATGTAATTACACAGAATAGACAGAACAGCTCGGACAACAAAGCTGGGCAGCAAATAATAACAGGTGGCTTGATAGCAGGATTACTGGTTGGTTTGTGGCTCCGGGCGAAATACAATGTGCTTTCATGTGTCTGCCGTGTGTGCTTTGTAGTTGATGAGTACTTGAAGGTGGCATGAAGATGCAGCAAGAGAGTGGGGAATAATTAGAGCCCCTCAGCCAAGGTTTGCCACAGGTTAATGGAGCCCCGAGTGCCTGAGGTCCACACACGTTTAAAACTCTTGGAATCTCATGCACTTAAGGAACACTTCACTGCAAAGTTTTCAACATCCAAGATCTAACACTAGGGTCCCTGTTCTGTCCTGTTCACAATCCATACTTACTTGCTTAACAGCCCGGTTGCACGAAAAGGTGTGCAAGAGACACGATGACATGCAAGTCAGATCAAAAGCGTGCAATAAGATCGACATTCTTGCTGTAGGCGTGTCATGTGTACATCATGTAGTCTGTACTGCAGTTTAAATGGTATCGTCGTAAGTGTGGTACGCTCAGAGCTGGTGGTGTAGAACAAAATGTGAGGATGAAGACTGCCTATGGCGTGCAGGAGGGGAGGTGGATGGGTCCAACCAACAAACACAGTCTCACTACCAACTCAAATACCGCAGATTGGTCAGTGCCCCAGTTGGCATCGGAGACCGACGCACAGGGTTATTTTTGGACACACCAGAGATGGTGTGTCAATATATGTTTCATGCATAGTGTCCTTTCAAAACAAACTTCTGTTTTCACAGGAAGTTAGGTTTAGTCAACACAGCCAGTTAGTTAAGGTCAACGTCACTGACCTGTGACTCACAGTGCCGATGATACTGAAGACTGGCGTGGCTGCGTTACATTTGGACTGACCAGGGACGACGGATAGTGTCTTTTCAAAATAAACATGTTTTCACAGGAAGTTAGGTTAGGTCCTGGTTGACGTTAACGTCACTGACCAGTGACTCACGTGACTCACTGGACTGACGATACCAACGAGTCATGTGACTAACGCCTGACGTGACAAAATAAGTCAGCATTACTTTTAGTGTCACATGGGACACAAACAGACGTCTCCTGGTTGAAGTTTTTGTTTGTCTGACGTATCCACTACCCCTCCCTCTCTCCAACCATGGTGGATTATCGCACCACTAATACAGTGTCACTTCCTGCAACGATAAAATAACGCTGCAGGTGGGTTTACCGTAGAGTTGGATGATAGCGCAGTTTGTCTCATACTTTGTCTGTGCTTGGTTCCCGATGCTGAGGGGCGCTGACCAAACGGTGGTATTTGACGACTTAGGAGTGAGAACGGGTTGTTAGAAGCATTGATCAACAGAAAATAGGTTGTATTTTTGCTTTTACTTGACTAAGTAAAAACAGACATGAAAAATTGTGAGAAAGCTTATATATGTATGGTGGTTAGAACATACAATACAGATCCTAGCATGGCTAATGGTACATATCGTAGGCCAAGGCCCAGAGGACGCCCTGGAAATTATAGGTTACTGTTACTTGGTCTAGAATAACGACCAAGAGACAAAAAACAGTGACAGGTCTGTCTGTTGTCCCACCAAAAATGGACACGGCATAGCAATGTGCATATTGCACATTCAAGTCCACATTCAGCCACCCACGAAAGAGACCCAGAAAACAAACAAATGATATATTCCATATGTCCAACACTGACTCAAGCTCCTTTTATGAGGTTAATTTCCCAGATGCTTATTAGATGTCAGTATTTACTGAAGATCTAATGAGGCCACAGATCTCACAGGTACCACAGTAAAGATGGAAGACATACAGAAAACTGTCTTTCAAGTTCTGTGAGATCAATTAAAGCCCCTTTTTGACCACAGGAACTTTTCCCCTGAACATGGGACCTTTTGAGGAGCTCAACCGCAGGGACCAGGGTCTAAATTAAGTTCTGGAGACATTTCTAGGGACATTTTGTCCCATGAAAAGGCCCTAGTTGGGGCGGGGGGGGGTAGTACTTTCTGAAAGTACAAGAATTTTCATGGTGGAGTTTGTAGGGATGAGTGTCACTGATTGGTCAAACACGCACAGTTAGCAGTCAAACATTCACAAAACAAAGTCTAGTAGCCTCCAGACTTAGGACCATATCAGGATGACAGAAGAGCATTTCTCTTTGTTTGATAACATTAAAAGTAAAGTTAGGCTCTGAGTCGGCTTCCTGACTGATGTTTTAGGGCGTGGCTTGTGATTGACAGGTTGCTACAACAACGTTGTCTGGTCTGGGAGTTGTCCCTGTTTCCATCTTACAACTTTAACTCTTTCATAGTGTGTTCATCAAAGTTAATTATAACATTTTGGTGACCTGAAAAAGTCTCATTCAGCAAGAAGAAAAGAAGAAAAGAAAGAAGATTATGACACATGCCAAAGCGTAAGTCAGGTGCTGTGGAATAGATGGCATGAAACTCCATTATGAGCGGAGGCCGTGGGCCATGGACGGTACACAAATCACAGTACTTTCACCCTAAAGCAAATGCCTGCAGCGTAGTTATTTATTGCCAAAACACAATGCTTTTCTCTAAACTAAATTAAGTTAACACTAACCTTAACAAACACATTCAACAAGCTGATAACAGTCAAATCGGGTGATGTAATAGTCAATTAGATATTTTGATTTTTTTTAAACACAATTCATATACACATACATACAATAGATTAAAAAAATCATCCGTATATTTTAGTGTTCTTTAAAAAAAAAATTAAAATTGTTATAAAATTGTTATAAAATTAACATTTAAAATATGTACAATGTACCTTGAAAAGGTAAAGTGCTACAGGCAGGAAATACATATATTCTAGGGGAAGGACAAAGGTTCACAGTATTAAGAATGAAAAAAATATGTAATGCACAGAGATAATAGTCCAAAGATGTGTAATATAATACATATAGACAAATGCGACAGCATGAAAATGGGGGTGGACGGTACATTTTTGCATCATTGTGCAAAAAAATCCATAATAACCTTTCAGCATATTGTAATTAAAGTGTTCTGGGAGAAAACTAGACTTCTGCACCTCCTCATGACTCTGTTTTCAGGCCTTAAAAGATTGAATCCGTAATGGGAGACCAATCACAGGTCCTCTCAGAGAGAGACAGCATTCCTATTGGCTGGGCTCCAGCTGGTGGGCGGTGCTTGGTTTTTCCTTCCAACATGGCTGCTGGGTCAAAAACTTTCTCCTTTTTCAGCTAAACAATAACTATAAACTGCTTCTAAAAACATTTGAGGGGAGAAATAGACGTGAAAATAACAGAATATTGATTCATATTTGACCAGCGCTGCTTAGATTGACCGGTTGATCGGAGTTGGTGAGAGAGTGACAGCATGGACGGCAGCTGGACGGCAGACCTGACGGGTTGTTTTCCTCTGGTCTGTGAAACGTTGCAGGATGACAGAGAAATATATTTATTTTCAGGTTACCTGTCTCATGCACTACTGTCAGGTTATAGTGACCGTTTAATGAAAATAACTTTTTTAAATCTAATTTCCACCCACCGCAGCTTAAATGTAATGCATAGTGTCTATGACGAAGTCAGCTGCAGGTCAAGAGATGTTCATGTCAAAGCGTTTATAACTGTAATTTCACAGTCAGTACTCATTTATGAACTGCATTTTGACTAATGGAGGATTTGTGGATCTTATCTTCAGTTGTATTTATTTTCTGTCAGCCAGGGGCTTACGGTGGAGCTTGGTGGTATTTTGACAGAAAACACGCAGCAGTAATGAATCTGGAGTGCAGCGCTGGCTGGGTGATAGAGGAATGTCTTTCACAAGTTACCTAGAAAAGCATGTGATTGCATGACCTGCAGTCAGATCCCCCATGGACACGCACAAATCACCACAGTGTGGGGCCCACCAGACAGTCAGAACCTATGTGGTCCAGTGATCAATCCTGGACTGGACCAGGGCCACATCTAAATACACATAAGGGCAAATGGTGTATTTCGACATAATATGTAGTCACAGAAAACACTGACAGGTTACTCAGTGTAAAGGTATTTATCACAAGATTGGTCTTGCTGAGGCATGAAAAACATTCAACAACAAAATCCTGAAATGTTTTTTTGATGTGATGGCTGTTTACTCAACCAGTTGAGTCATATCAGTCATCTGGAATTAAACTGTGAACAATCTTAAAATAAATCATTCCTGTGAAGGTGTGAATTTCAGCTATACCCTTATATCAGTATAAGATGAGTCACACTTTGGCTCCTAAAGAATACTTACTGTACGTTAAATTACTACTATTAAAGCTGCACTGATGACTATTTTCATTTTGCTGTAAATTACTATGTGTAATGTGAAAGTTATTCTATTGAGAGCCAAAGCTCTGGCAACACTTCATTTCGAGCCTCTGTTACACTCAATCCATTCCTCTAACCCAGGGGTGTCAAACTCATTTTCATCCCGGGCCACATCAGCATCATGGTTCCCCTCAAAGGGCCGGTTGTAACTGTAAGACTATATAAATATATCTACTCTAGATCATATTATAAAATTGCCTTTGAATTTGATTAGTATTAGTTTTAGTAATAATATATTTAATAACTAGCTCTGAAGACAAAAAGTTATTTTTTTTTTTAATTCAGGGCTTGATTCCCAGAATTGTACATTTACATCAGTCAGCGGCGACTTTGTGCAGGCGGGATTCATTCAGTCTGGATGCGGAGGGGTGAACAGCTCTGACTGCAGCTAGGGGGGACTGCTGACGAGGACCGGGCCCCCAATGAGAGCTTTTGGGACCTGGTAGGGGTCCACGGCAGCACCCGCTGCTCATTGAGAAGAGGTGTCTGAAAAGTCTGAAAACTGGCTAAATATAGTGACTAAGTCGCTAAGTAGGCGTCACAGCGCTGTTGCTGGAAACCGCTGATACTGAGACGCTACAGTGCGCATGTCACAAAATCGAGATGCATTGTGGGATATGCAGTTTAAAGACTCAGTACTTCTGTGAAGCGGCATAGAATTGAATGATATGTATTCTATATTCTTTGCAAGCCCTCGCGGGCCACATAAAGTGAGGTGGCGGGCCGGATTTGGCCCGCGGGCCTTGAGTTTGACACATGTGCTCTAACCCATCTGCGACTGCATATCCCGTCCTGGGTCGCTGGGGCGCTGGAGCCGATCCCAGCTGACATTAGGCAAAGGTGGGTCGCCAGTCCATCGCAGGACAGACATAGAGACAGACAACCATTCACGCTCACATTCACACCGACAGGACATTCAGAATCAACAGTTAACCTGCATGTCTTTGGACTGTGGACCCAGAGAAAACGCACACAACATGGGAAGGACACGCACAAAAGGGCCGCAAGCCAGATGCAAACCTGCAACCATCTTGCTACTGGGCAGCCCCCGTTACACACAATGCCAATGACAAATTTAAAACAATAAAGAACCTGAAAGTACCAGTTCAGTTCAACCCGTTCTCACTCCCAACTCATCAAATACCGCCGTGTGGTCAGCGCCCCTCGGTATTGGCATGTGACCCACAGAGGCGCCCTTTAGCAGCAGTATAGTGATGAACCGGGCCTTAAACTATCTCTAATGTAAACCCACCTGCAGCGTTGTTTGACGGTTGCAGCAAGTGACATATTAATAATGGCGGGATAATTAGCAAAGGGTGAAGATTAGATAAAAACAGTTTGTGAATTTTGGAAAATAATACATCTATGTTTTTCCAATAAATGTTGACTTTTGAACCTTACAACAATCACACAAGTCACCACTGGAATCTGATTTTACTGTAATACTAATAATATTAGTGTAGCCTGATCTTTGTCTGACGCTGTGCAGAAATACATGGTTTAACCCTGAATGTCGTCTACTGTGTAGCAAAGAAAAATATTCTTTCAAATAGTTTACATACAGACGTTTATATACATTATACAATAGGTGTGTTATTAAGATTTTAATGTGCACATATAATTTTGAGGGCATACAAATCCTGGTGCACACTCCCTGTGATCTTTGGCACCTCGCCTAGTTAAAAACGAGGAGATGTTTACAAAACAGAAATGCCACACAGAAAGAAATTTTGCTGTGGAGTGAATGTGATGAGTCTGTCACCTTACTGCCCACATTTACTTCTGTAGCATATTATTAGTGCTGTGTATAAAAGATGGTGTTTATGACTAAAACATTTTCTTCACAATCCTCTTTGAGGTATTATCAGGTTCATGTGAAGGAATTGAACCTTGAGGGTGTTTTTGTTTTTGCCCAAACAAGCCTCGAAGAAATGGGAGAACCACAGAAAAAAAGAAAATGCTGTCACAGAATCAACCATCTTGAGTGCTGCAGGGAGATTTCTTACATGCCACTGTTTGCACTAAGAAGACCTCCCACTGGGTCTGGAACAGAAACCTCTGGCACATGGGCACTTTATCTAGAGGGTTATGAAGCCATCTGTAACTCCTCCTGCCCTCATTGTATGTCAAGTCTCACCATACCCCTCCCCAGAATGTCGCCATCAGATGCTGTTTCCCTCCAAAACACATCCAGGACAGCCTCATCATCCTCACCTGAACCCCCCAGCCCCTGTGGACCTGCCATCAACATATCTGACCACTGTAAGGGTGATTATTTAAAGAACGAAGCAGGGAAAGGGAAAAGAGAGACTGCAGCAAATTACAAAACAGAGACATTTCTGACCTTATTCAAGAAAATGGTGGACAAGATGTGAGTCTTTCCTTTGTTTGGTTGTCTTTTTTGATGTTATTTAAAGCTGCACTGGGTAGAAATGGAGCAAATATGATTAAAAAATGGCTGCCATTTTTGGCTAAACTGCAGGGAGCCCTATGAACGCAAAGTTACACGATTGGTCACCCGAGTGTTGGAGTTTCCTCACTGGCCATTGCTCTTTCAAGATGAAAAGGCGGGGAACAGAAGAACAATCCAAGTTTCTGACTCACAAAACCTGAACCAAGCTGTGAAACTAGACGATCCAGTTCTGAAATTAAACCAGATTCAGCAGTGGCATAGCCTATTTCAATCAGAAGGGACTCGTATTGAATGAATAATAATTTATTACCAAGTGAACAGAGTGCCCCTGAGCAAGGCACCAAACCCCCAACTGCTCGGGGCGTTTGTCAGGAGCAGCCCCCTCACTCTGACATCTCTCCCTTAATGCATGTGCATGTGTGTGTTTCGTGTCTGCACATACTGTGTATAAGTTAACAAACACAGTGTAAAAATTGAATTTCCCCTCGTGGGACTAATAAAGGTTGATCTTCTTCTTCTTATCAATAGTGAAAAGTCTTTGGTGACATGCCGTGACGAGACGAAGTAAGAGACAGCAGCAGAGACGAGAACAGTTTTTAAACTTTTGACAGCAAGATCTGATTGGTCAGAAAGTGTGAGGCGCCCACAATCAGCTGACACAGTAGGAGCCCATGAGAGCGTCCAATCAGGTGCATTCTACGTGAGGGTATGTCACTGCATGAACGGCCAGTTGATTGGAGCAGCCCATCCCCTAGTGGCAATGTCATGCCTGAAATTTCATCACCTCTCAGGTAGGAAGGCTATGAAGAGCAACAACTGCATACCTCCGTCTCCTCCACAACATTGTTCATGTTAAGGCAAAGATTGTGTTGGAATGCACAGCGAGCAAAGATGTCTGGTGCAAAATTTGGATGGACCTCCAGGGCCTCTGACAGTGCGGCTCACCAGCGAGTTTCCATCAGAACAACAGCAGAACGAGCCCTGGAGCGATTGAATTGATATCTCTCCTGGACCTGGTGCTTGAACGGCAATTGGCATTTCCAGGTACAGATAACCATCGTGAAGGAGGTAATAGGCAGCTGGAGGGTAGCCTACAGGGTCTGGCAGAAGATGGGAACTGCAGAACTCTGGCATCATGTACTCAGCCTGGATTGTCAACAAACACATTAATAAATCTGCCTCTAGTATCATATGGCCTGCATTTGTAGACGGGAAAAGTTTATAGTTCATATGACCTGCATGGTGTTGGTTCCCTGGAGCTATAATCCCAATGTGGCATCCATTTGTGGCATCAGCAACATGCGCAAAAGTTGTAAAATTAATGAATATCTTGGATCTTGGATCCTTGACATGAAAAAGTTTCAGATTACTCTCAAAATCTGTGAGATCATGTGGTAGATGACAGTGGTGTGACAGTGTTTTACTGCCTCGTAGCAAAGAAGACATACCGGCTGGTCTCCATCAACCACTAACATGGATTCTCCTTCTGTCCTTCCCTCTGCACCAACTTTTCTTTTCTTGGACATTTTGGTACTATTCATATTTATTTTATGACCCAATCACTCGGCTAGAGCGCCGCTGCTGGAAACCGGTGACATTGAGACGCTTCAGTGCGCATGTAACAAAACGGAGATGCATTGTGGGACATGTAGTTTGAGGACACCGTACTCCTGCAAAGCAGGATAGAATTGTGTGATAAGCATAATATATTTTTGGACCACATAAAATGAGGTGCCGGGCCTAATTTGACCAACGGGCCTTCAGTTTGACGCATGTACTGTGGATTATGCAGCAGCATAATAGGGGTGGTAGCACTTACCTGCATGTACAGCCCTCTGAAGTTTCTGAAAGCTCAGAGTTCACAACTTGTGACGTGTTTGCTGACATTGTGAGAAATGGTGGAGCCCATGGAAGTTCATTTAAGTTAATATTGTACAGTATAATGTACATTTATTATTTGTTTGGATCCTTTAGGGCGAGGCTACCTTGTGATTGGCAGGTCGCTACCACAGCATTCCCTGTTTTTGTTTTAGAAGTTCAACTCTTTCACAGCGTGTTTTCGGTTCATGAATGTTAATCATGAGATTTTGCTCACCTCTTATTCAGCGTAGGGTTGTAGCTCCACCCACTTGTGTCACTGCTGGTTGCAAAAAAACAAAATGGTGACGGCCAAAAAGCCGAACTCGAGGCTTCAAAACCAACACAAACCAAAGGGTGACATCACAGTGATTATGTCCATCTCATATTAAGTTTATGCTCTTACCCGCAATGTGTAGCGACTGCCCACGTTTCCCATCATTCAGCACTGGACTGAGTATTGTGTTAATTTTGCTGTTTCATGTTCCAAAATACAAGTATTTCTTTTTGCCAGTGTCTGTTTGTAACATGTCTGTTCAGGACATGATGACTTACGTTGGTAATTACCATTTTGTGCTGGTCTATAGTTTTAACCAATATTATTACATTTCTTGACACCAGCTGCATTTGGCAATGGATGCCTGCACACACACTCCACATGTGAATCAGGTGTCTGATGTATAGTATTGGGTTTTGGTATCTAGACTCTTGTAATTCTTCCTGAGTCAGATCCTGCTACAGTCAACTCACGGTGTGACGAATAACATCAGGATAACATTCCCAGCTCTCACGAGATGCAGTCAGTGCTCAGTCACTGTGAGGAATGAAGTGTTTGCAGCAGAGGTTATAATTAATCACTCAATGACCCCGATGATCAGAGGTGTTAGAGTCCAGCCAGTCAGCTGAGCTCAGCATGAAGTGAGTAAGTTAATGTCAGAACTGCTTCGTTGACACTTTTCAGAGAAACTCTTGTTTCTGACTAACATCTGTCCTCTGTCAAATACAGTTGTAGTTACTGATGTGTTAATCCTGTTGGGCAGTTTAAAATAAAGGAATAATTGGACAACAAAATCCACCTATCATCAAGTCCAAAGTCGCTGCCACAGCAAAGTAATAGTCTAACACATAACCCTCCGTAAAACCATAACTTGTCATTTGTACATTTTGGCTTTTGTACAGATTAAACAAATGTAATAGCATCTGTTGATGTGTGGACTTAAGCCAACATTTAGATAATTTAAATCAAATTTTGGTGCAGTTCGTTTGGGCAGTCATGAACACTGTAATGGTACTCTGGCATGGACCAGAACAAACCGGTCCGAGACTTTGATGCAGTGACAACACAGTTAACCAAAATACAGGCTTTGGATACAGGATGGATACAGGTAAACAACAGGTTGACATTAGTGGGAGAGGGCTGACTTCACATCTGGGCTGAAGAGAGCGTACAGAATATCCAGAACAGTCCCACAAGGATAGTCCATCCATCTACAACCACTTAACCTGTTTGGGGTGGCGGGGGGGCTGGAGCCGATCCCAGCTGGCATTGGGCGAAGGCGGGGTTCACCCTGGACAGGTCGCCAGTCCATCGCAGGGCACATAGAGACAGACAACCATACACATTCACACCTACAGGACATTTAGAGTCAACAGTTAACCTGCATGTCTTTAGACTGTGGGAGGAAAACCCCCACTAACAGGGAGAGAACATGCAAACTCCAGATCAAACTCAAGCCGGATTCAAACCTGTCACCCTCTTGCTGTGAATTGAATAATCAATGTAACAGGACACACCTGGGCAACAAAAACACCTGTCAGTCACATGTTCCTATAATTTTGCTCACTTGAAAGATGTGTTGGTTCAAACAAAAGGTGCTGTTTTCTGAGTTGAAGAAAGCTGAAATACTGATCTCTGGTCTCATACTCATCTGCTGATGTTAAACCCAAATGTTTTCAGTGTTCAGCAGAAATAGCTTTGGAGGGGACTGTATATATTTATATATGTATATATGTATATGACTGTATGACCTTCAGTGTGTGCAACAGGCTACTTCAGATGTTTTACCAGTCTGTAGTAGCGAGCTCTGTGTTCTTTGCCATGGTATGTTGGGGGGGCGGCATCAGCACCAGAGAGGCCACCAAACTTAACAAACTGGTGAGGAGGGCTGGGTCTGTGGTTGGATGTGAGCTGGACAGTCTGGAGGTGGTGGCAGAGGGGAGGACCAGGAGGAGAACCCCTCCCACCCCCTCTATGACCAGCTGGTCCAGATGAGGAGTCCATTCAGCCAGAGACCGATCCCCCCTCGGCCCACTACAAACCGTCTGGGTCAGTCCTTTCTGTTGGTGGCCATCAGGCTCCATAACCAAGGTCTGACCCCCATGTGACTCTGATCATCCGTATTTATTCCTGGACCAAATGTATATAATTACATACTAATATATAATTACATATATATGCTATGCATATACAATACTCACCACCTGCTGCACTTTACTTTACTTATTACTATTTTACTTATTTATTTTATTGCCATTTCCTTCATTGCACCTTCTCTTTCACTTATATTGTAATTCATCTGTACTGCTGTTGCTGCTGCTATGACACCCGAATTTTCCTCTGGGGATTAATAAAGGTTCATCTTATCTTATCTTATCTTATCTTATCTTATCTTATCTTATCTTATATATGTATATATTATATAACCCTGCATAGCAAGAGGCAGCTCTTGGTGCACTGTAAAACCGAACCAGACTAAAATGAATCTGAATGAATTTTACTGTGATTCGGACTAGACAAACAGATCTGTGAAAGATTGCTTTTACTTTTTGACAGAGCCAAACTAGCAGCCTGCTTTCACTATTTATGCTAAGCCTATCAAGCTGTTAGCTACATTATTTGGCCCACACATGAGAGTGGCATCAATCTTCTCATCTGACTTGTATTTGCCAATCAAACGATTCCAATGACACACAGCACAAGTGTGGCAATAGTCTCTGACACACTTATTATTGTCAAGTGTTAATGCTTTGCCTCGTAGCTGTTTTTCACCATGAAATAAGAAACACATTTTCGGGAACATGACAATAAGGTAAATAGATTTTGGAATAATGAATCAGTAAAGTAGAAATCAAGTTATTTGCTAGCAAGTAGTTCTTGGTGCCTGTGAATCCAGTGTGCTGCTGGAGAATAGACTGCTACTGTGTTCTTGAATGTCTTATGTTTCCTGTAAGTCTGCACACTGAGCACTTGCTCATGAATAATTCCTGATAAAACAAACAAGAAAACCCTTCAAGTGTTACATACTGAGCTGTTGTGCAACACTGATTTATGATTACCTAACCCAGTGGTGGGGCAAGCCTCCCAAATATGAGAACGTTGAACATGACCTGGATGAGACACGAGCAGTGAATTAATGTTTCATGTCAGAGCAAGTACTTTCATATTAGCAAGACTGTTAGGATTCACTAAGATATTTTGAGGCAGCAAAATGAAATGGAAAGAATAATCCATCCATCCATCCATCGTCAACCGCTTATCCCGTTAGGGGTCGCGGGGGGGCTGGAGCCGATCCCAGCTGGCATAGGGCGAAGGCAGGGTTCACCCTGGACAGGTCGCCAGTCCATCGCAGGGAAAGAATAATGTGGACTGTATTTGACAGGTAGTTTAACAAGCGATAGAACAGCTGCTGCTCATCAGGCCGACATGTCTGTCTTATATGGCCTTTAGACCACAAACAAATTTGATTTTGTGGTTGTGGTTACCAAGTTAGTTATAGTTTATGTTGACCACACCTTCCTGACCACTTGGTAAGCAACAAACACACACACCAACAAGTCCAAACCCTTAAACAGGCATTCAAACTGTCCACAAATTGAGGGCTGGCCAAAATGTCCACAAATTGGTCGAAAAGTATACACACAGTCAGGTTTCCATCACTTTAGAGGACGTTACACTGACATTCGTTTCCTGGAGACTTAGACCTCCAGTCAGTTTTGGCATTTCTATCACTTACTTACTCACTTACTCGTCTTCGCTGCTCTATGGAGATGTGTTTATATAAATAAGATGATAATAGTAGGCTGACTGTGGGTGGATTTATAAAGGCTGGAAACTACATATTAACACCTACGGCTGTACAGATGTTTCCAGTATTTTAAAAATTGGTTTTCAAATGCAGAGGTTAACATGAGATTATCAGGAATTTCCCTCCGGGGATTAATAAAGGTTCATCTTATCTTAACATTACCCTCCCTCTGCATTTTAATCTCTTGCGTATTTCCTCAAAGTCTCTTTTATCTTTTAGTCTCCTATACTTAACACAACAGGTAATCTTGTTTCATAAGAGGAATGAGACACGCTTGTTTTATTGTATAGCCCCTATCCTCTCATTTCACGACACTACACTCACTACATTTCATCCAGTGCACAACAAATAAAAATGCTCCTGCAATTTAAACAGGTGGTGTCTGGAAAGGAAAGAAGGAATGAAGGATGTGACACAACAGTTTTTATAGACCTGCGTATATATTGTCTCAGTTCTCTGTATTTACGCCATGCCAGCGTTTCTGTTGAGATGAACAGTATACTGATGTTTACCATCTTAGTATACTGAATTTGCTAATTAGTGCTAAACACAAAGTACAGCTGAGGATGGTGGGATGGGGGTATTTGCTCATATAACAAATTATTGGACAAATTGTAATTTTAAGGGGATCAAAGTTATTACAATTCATACTCACACACAATGCGCCGGCGAGACTGATGGGGATGTCAGTAGGATTCATCCTCTAGGGACCATGAATTTCCAACAAAAGTGGTGGATCGAACGGTAGCTTATAACTCAGAAATGCCAAATGAGTGGTGTTTCTACAGTATCCTGCCTCTTGAAACAGAACAGTGATTGAGTCACTGATATGTACAAACTAAGTCATTTCTTCAAAACTGAAGTGTCATGTACTTAATGCATGTCTGTACAGAGATTCAAGATCAGATAACATCGGTACATAACTCACTGCAGAACGTTACATATCAGGTTACCGATATTTGAACGTCGCCCAGCTCCAGCTTGCACTTATGATATACAGAGGAAATGAGAGACAACAGTAGCTTGTTGTATTCGGTTATTCACCTGTGCAGTGAGGTCTTACATGGGGAACTCTACAGGAATTCTTATAGCAAAGTGGACACAGCAGCAGTAGTTCATCAAGGATATCCAGTGATATAGATTCACTCATGCAGTGTAAGTTATCTTGGCCAGATTTAATAAAATATACTGTTTCTTATTAAAGCAGCACTTAGGTGAAGACAAGAGTGCATGCTCTGTGTAGGCTTTGGGATGCTACTGCCTTCATCTGACAACTTTTGTTTTCAATCCACCTGATGGTAACGTGTGAAAATAAGGCCTTTTTTTAGATGAACTGCACTTCACCTGGAAAGTAGACAAGATCAGGAAAGAAAGAAAGAAAGAAAGAAAGAAAGAAAGAAAGAAAGCTGTTACAGGAATAGTTACATCCGGTTAGATCTGTAGGGTATTTGTAGTTTTCAGACCATGCTGGTATTTATTTATATTTGTTTATAAATATATGTGGAAATGTGCGCGTATCTGGCGTTGGATTCTATGCTTTATTATTTTTATGTCTGCTGTGTAAAGCACTTTGTAATGAGCACTTGTTTTGATAAGTGCAAGACGTGTTTGTTAACAGATGAAACCTTCATTGCACAACATGAGACTAAGCCTTCAGTCTAGAGTTAAATATTACAGTTACAGAGAACGTTCAGACGTATTGAAATAAAATTTATAGAGGTCCAATTGGAGCAAATCTCTTAAAGCAAAGGTCCAGAAGATCCTAATATCAAACTATTTAGTGTGATATATATGTGAGCAGCCTTGTAGTTGTATTAACATCTGCATGTAATCAATACCTGACTGTCAAATCAAATGAATTCTGTACGATTCAAAAACTTTTTGACTTTATTGTCACGTAACAGAGAACTGAACATATATGTATGACTGCAGATATGTATAATGTCCTCTCATACACTAAATTAAAGTAGGGCTGCATTTCAAAATGCCCAGGGCATTATGGGAAATTTTGCAGTCATTGGAGAGCAACTGGCTCTAAAAACTACAGCCACCTTGATCCTGTGTTATCGTTGTCCACGTGTGCATGACGTCGGGATCAAATTGGGATCAAATTGGATAATAATAATAACTAGCATGCACTGTGCAGCGAACGCCGGTGTTTGATTCTGCATAGACCTGGCTCATCTGGAATGAGCCTACTGATAGGGCTGGGTGTTGGAAAGTATGATGCCAGAACCTATACTTGTACCCTTAAAGTGATACGGATACCAGTGAAGTACTTCATTCAGTACCGGTCATGTGAATGGAAGCTGTGTGTGTCCCACTGGTTAATCGCAGCCACACTGACCAGCGCTCATACAGTATATAGACTGTATATTGGAAGTGGATGTAGTCACTGTGATGTTTTGAAGTCTCAAGTTTGGCAATTTGGCCGTCGCCATCTTGGTAGCAACACAACCTCCTCTCTACCCAAACAGGTAGAGCCAGAGTAACATGACCTGCTCTCTACCCCCGACAGATAGAGCCAGAGCAACACAACCATCCTTATCTTTTAATAAAGCATAATCTGGTTTGAGATTCATTCTGGGGCAAACCGCAGCAGGAGGAAGCAGGAAATGGCAGTGACAGATTAACACTGTAATGAATAGCTCTCTGTTGGAGCACCTCTCTGCTAAGCACAGTTGACATAAGTAGCTTTGGTGTGTCCACTATATTGACCATTGTATCAGATTAGAGATGGTATAAGACAGAAAAAGCGGCAAATATATATTGAGACAAATCACTGCCGGGTGTGCTGTCGTTTAGTGACATCTATCTTCAGTCATGCAATTTGTCTCTCCACTGAAATCTCCAGACCTGATTTGTTTTGAAAGGCAGGGTTAGGGCCTGCTCAAATGTACCAAATCTGAGAGTTACTCCAAGTGCTAATGATGGTCTCTGCCACATATCCTCAAACAGCATATGTGTCACGCATTGCAGAGTGTTTTAAATTGACCTGATTGATGTTTCAACCAGATGCAGGCAGCCCAGTCGCATGCAAAGGCTCAAACTTTAAGTTGGGAAAATTTTGACTTCTAGTGTAGCTAGAGAGTACCACAGCCAATCAGTAGGCAGATCCTGTGAAAAACATACAGTACATACAAAACATACATTTATTTTTTAATTAAACCCAACCAAGTAGCTTTGCTGTATGTTTTTGTTTTGTTTTGTTTCGATTAAAAGGTTAATCATCTGTTTGTTTCAAATTGACCCTCTGAGACCCACAATCCTGACCCACTGTGCTGTCTTTCAGAGGCTGAGTGAAAGTACAGATATCATATGGAAAACCTAGAGAATCCCTTGGTACCAACCATGTCATCCTTAGCTTGTCAGGAAGGAGGTTAAATAACGCTGCAAGGTTGGGCTAAATCTGTCATGGCCATTTTCACAGGGGTCCTTTGACCTCTGACCTCAAGATATGTGAATGTAAATGGGTTCTATGTCTCCTTTTTACAGACATGCCTACTTTATGATAATCACATGTAATTTAAGGCAAAAATAAATCATGCAGTAATAGAATACAGTACAAATGTGGTTATTTTTTTTGCCTATTCTAAAACGGATATGCTTGAATATTTCTGCATATTGCGGTCCCTAAACAGTCTTAAAATTGCATAAATATAAAGCTGAGGCTCTTGTGGCTCTAATGAGCCAAATTGTGTTCATGTGCAATGATGTTATTCCCATAGGAGCCACTTCGTTGTAATGAGACCATTGTTTGAAACTTGAACTCACTGTTTAAAAGGACCTGTGGTGACCTCTAGGATAATAACAGCCTCATGAAACAACCACAAATAGAGACCTATAACATTCATAGGATGGATGGATTTACTTGCTATATATGGCTTTCCCTTACTATAAGGGGGTTTCTGAGTAGTTCCCCAAACCAAAGTCCTCGCCATCCAGTCACTGAAACATGCAGTTCTTGCAGAACTAAAACCAAAGATCAAAAACCAAAGTTTTTGATCACAACATGGCTTTTATTGTGGTTTTCCTCAAGGTCCTGGTGTCTTAATGTGATATTTTATCTCCCCCTAAAAAAGACAGAAACTGGTCTACTGTGGGTCTCAGAGGGTTAAAACTGTGGCTGTAATCTGAGAGAAAATTAGTTTCCCTCAAAACATAATTGAGATTGCAGTTTAGTTGTATGGGATTGTTATGTTGTCAGAGACAAGGTTGGCTGACCAGACAAAGACTCCTCTACACTGGACTGTTAACTGCTAACAGCTTAATAAGATAACTACTTCAAGACTGCAGCAGCATCTTTGATCCACCAAGTCTGAGGTTTCAAATTGAAGAACAGAGCCACACAATCAGACCAGGACAAAAAGCAGTTTTGAGTATAATTTAATTTACCTCCCCTGTTGTTTAAATGAATGAAAACACAAAATAATGTGCAGTAAATTTAAGATGAATTCATTTGTTCTGTCAGTTATGGTTAGTTATGCAATCTGTAACAAGAATACCAAATTAGAAATCAAAACAAATATTCAACACAATAATGAATCAGCTTGTACTCCTGCACACATACACCTGTCAAGTTTTATGACCATTAATGGCCCGGAGATCGACAAGCCAGTCAGCGTGAGCCATAGATGTGGAATTATGTACAGAAATGTTCACATACAGCCACTTCCTGTGCCGTGACTGCCTGTGCCTAATCATAGCTGCTGACTCATTACTAAGCCCAGACTAGGAAGAGGGTCATGCTCCAGCAGCCAATGCCCGCTTCACCTGGCTGATCTGACTGGCAGCAGAGATTTACTTAATGGGTATCTGGCAGCACGTGTACATGAGTCACACACACAGGTGCTGTCTGGGGAGGTTACAGAGTGATACAGAGTGAGAGAGAGTGAGTGTGGGCAGGTAGACACACATTATGACAAATTATATGTGTGTAAGCATGTGTGATTGCAAGCGATTCCTAAATGGTGACTGTTCGTGGCAGGTAGTCATTCTATAATGAGTTAAAGGAGCAGTGTGTAACATTTACAGGGATCCATCGGCAGGTTTTCTTTAGCGTATAATCACCTGGAAATAAAAAACGTTGTGATTTTATTATCTTAGAATGAATCGTTCCACTGCAGCATCAGCGGCCAGCAGCAGCGCTACGCTTCCATCCAGTCCATTTTGGACTAAAAGCGACTACCGGACGCCAGTGAAACATCCGTCTACAAAGTGCCGTACAACTGTAAAACCAAATTATTTGTATTCTGCTGTCTAAATTTTAATGTATCTATCAAAATAGCCTGTGTTGAGCAAGAGAAAAAATAAATATGCACACTGTTTTAACTATTTATTATTTACTTATTTATTTATTAAACCTTTTTGCCCCGCTGCTTCCCAGTGGAGCAGTAGACAAACATGTAACATAAAAAAACAGCACACAAATTTTGAGAACAATCTCCAAAATGGAGTCCAATAGAGTGTCCTGTGCTTTTGTCCTGCATCTTAGTAAATAACCTACAACTCCATTAACTCCTGTTGATGTCATGCTGCTAGCACTGCTAGCTACTGGTTGATAGCTGGTTGTTTGGGAACAGAGACGTTAATTCATCCACCACGGTACAGGCTGACAGCATACAGCCCATGGGTGGATTAGAAGACAATGAAAGTGATGAATTACAGCCAATATATCCTTTATTACTGCAGCATACAGCTAGCAGGAAGCTGGCTATATCCTATGGTCTGATTCACGTTCATTATGACGAGGAAAATAACTCTGGATTCAGCTGTTAGTTCAGTTTACAACTTTTAGGACATAATGATTTACGTCCTACTTACCTAAAAAAAACAAACGATCCTCTGATTTGCAGACGTTTCTTTATACATCCATGGACACAGACTCATTGGTGTATTCAGTCCAACATGGCGGCAGCACTACAGCAGTGCCATCTAGCGGCTGTTGTCAAAAATGCACCACAGTTTTGTCTCTTTGCTTCTTAAGTCTTTCACGGACAAACCAAACTCTGGCTCTAGAGAGGGACATTTGCATTTTCGTGTCAGCCACCGTAGACGCTTGGCAGAAAGGAGGAATGTCAGATGGTTGCAATCTTCAACCTCACAACTGGATGCTGCCAAATCCTACACACTGTCCCTTTAAATGTCAACTTTGTTCAGCTGGTTTCCCCACTGGTGAATGAAAATATTTTGCGACTTAAGCTTTCAAACCTTCTAACCGTAACTTTATTTTGTAACACTGAACTGCGATAAGTTTAGCAAGATATTCAGACCATCAGGAGGAAAGCGTCACTTTGTTCACTGTAGTTCTTCTACACGTTTCCATTAGTTGCAATCTGCTGCCTCACCACTGGATGCTGCCAAATCATACACAGTGCACCTTTAACAGGCAATGAGTGCAGGTCAGAAACCTCTGTGACATGGGCTAATTACCCAAGCTAGCTGACTGAACGAAAACAGATCATTGCCGTTCTTTGTATTATATTTATTCATTCATATATTGTGTTGCTTGCTGTGGGCATTGCAGGCTCATAGACCTTATACATAGATGGACGACGCATCTCCACTTCCTTCCACTCTACCGAAGTGAATCCATAATATCCCAGATACAGGAGCTGCCATTATTATTATTATTCATCATCTTTTTGACTCATCCCGAAACCAATCGTGAGCCGAACATTGCCGCAGTTAGCAAGAGAGAATCACACCTGCCAATCATGATGTCACACCCCCTTCCCATCATAAAAACTAATACCTGATCATACATCAGTACATAAAATGACCAGCTTAGTCAGTGCCCCTCAGCATCGGCGACTGAAGCATCTTCAGCGTCCGTCTAGCATTCCTTTTCAACAGACCACGGACAGCATGTTAAGATAAGATAAGATGAACCTTTATCATATATGACATTTTAGTTTTGGCCCACATCCCACCTGCTAACATGGAGGAGGCGGGATTACCTACACTGCAGCCAGCCACCAGGGGGCGATCCAGTTGCATTGCCTTCACTTTTGTGGAGCTGTCATGTCGTCCATCTTCACATACAGCCTAATGCAAGTTCCTGCATATATATTACTGCATTCATGTTGGCAGAATTGAAAAGACGGAAATTTTCATTACTCCGACTTGGAGCGTTTATCCCAGATTGTTACCCCCATTGCTAGCTTTGTAGTCACACCAAGTAAATAGAAACTAAGACATTTTTATTATCATGTTACATATTTATGTGTGTTTGTTAACAGCTGAAACCAGATGCAGTGTATTGCTCTGCTTTTTACTTGCCATAATCATCTGGATTTGTCTTAATATTGGATTTTATTTGTTTGTAAGCTGTGTTTGCAGCTCTTGCGTGATGGTTCAGTAGTTTCTCGTGGCTATCGTTGCCATGTGGGAGATATCATAGCTGAAATTCCTGACATTGAGACTTGGGAGAGGCTGACCTGAGTAGTTTTTCCAAGTTGACTTCCTGTAATTATACTTGGTGGTACGATAGGGCGATAGTACGATAGGACATGAATGCAGCATTATCTTACACTAGACCTTCACTTTCAAGTTCTCCATTGACCTTTTACAACTAAGTAATACATAATGAAAATTATGATTTTTTTATTCATATTTTGACTTATTTTTAGTTAACATTTGCCATTGTTCTGCCATTATTTCTGCTTCCAGAGCAATTCTGCCTCTGAAAAAAATAAATATCTGCAGCAGATAAAACTCCAAATAGCTTATGTGAGTGTTGACCTAAAGCTCGATGATGAGCTTTCCTTCGTCGTCACTACTGCTGGTGTCCTCTGTGTAGTCCTGGCAGCTTTGGACAGGCCGTACTCCACTGGTCAGACACTCGGCCGGCTGGTAGCCATGAAGATGGCCAGACAGGAAGAAAGACTGGTATTTGTTGAAGTCATTTGGTGCCTTATCCTTGGAGACTTGACAGTCACCGGGGTCTGGGTATGTAAAAGGCTCCGACGGCAGGTGAGTGGGGGGCGATCTGGTAACATCAGGGCTTTTTTGACTGCCTAATACTAACTTACTACAACAGCTTACTGCTGGGATGTTGTTACCTGCAGCAGTATGTCCTTGCTTTTGGTCCTGGTGTGGAAATGTTTGCTGAGAGCTGGACTGAATCTGTGAAAAAGCATTTTGTGTTTCAGTCAGGTGGGTCTGTGCTTTGGTTTGTTGACTTGAATTAGATGCACATAAGATGTGTGTTTGCTGATTATGGATGCTGCTGCTTTCCCAGTGTTGTTGGGAGAAACAGAAGTTGTTCATCTCCAGGCTGGTCTGGCTGCTGCTGGCGGATGAACTGAGGCTGTTTGACGTGCTCGGAGCTTGCCGATGGATCTGTGTATCTCTGTATTCAGACGTCACTGAGTGTGTCTGGGAAGGATGCTGAAGATGCAGCTCAGATAGCCAAGAGTTTTTAGTGGAATCCACCTTTACCATTCTGTCTTCTGCCTGTTAATAAAAGAAGAATATTACCATCACACATTCTCTTAATATTACAATTTTATTCTTGAAATATTATGACTTTATTATTCTCATTAAATTACAACTTTTTTGTAATATTACAACTTTTTTCTTGGAATATTATGACTAATATTCTCTTTAAATTATGACATGATTGTTGTACTGTTACAACTTTTGTTCTTAAAATATTACTAATTTATTTTTCTTATTAAATTACATCTTTATTCTTGTAAAATTTTCTTGAAATATTATTACTTTATTATTCTCATTAAAAATGACTTAATTTTAGCATTATTACAACTTTTTTCTTGAAATATTATGACTTTATTATTCTCATAAAACTACAACTTTATTTTCATATTATTACAACTTTTTTCTTGAAATATTATGACTTTATTATTCTCATTAAACTAAAACTTTATTTTCATATTATTACAACTTTTTCATGAAATATTATGACTATTATTCTATATCATTCTCTTACAACTTAACTCTTGTACTATTGCAACCTTTTCTTGAAATATTCTGACTTTATTACTCTCATTAATTGACAACTTTATTCTGTAATTTTTTTTTTCTGATATTATTCCAACGCCTCAGAGAGCACAGATATGTGGGAAATGTTTTGAATGAAAGAGCAGAAACTCATGAACTATTAATGTCCATGAGTTTATAAATGTATTAGATACTGACTCAGCTGAGATAACAATAAATGAGAAAAGGAAATGAAACTTTTGTGGAGGAGGACGGCCAGACCCTCCACTAGCACGTTTCATGTGTGTCCCCCAAACGAAACCTACGCCCTCGAATACCACAAAGCTTAAATATGTCCAGTGAGTTATTAGGATTAAATCATCACGGGGGGGAGTTGATGGAGCGTTCAGTTGCTCTTCAGCTATTCATTATTCAGCTTGGAGTTTGAAATCGTCTGGTGGAGGAATATAAAAAAACATCTGTAAGTGCTGTCAGCTGTTTACAGTAGTTCTGCTTTTCTTATAATAGTTTACTGATGTTTCAAACTTTGGCATAAGGCTCATAAAGCCTCATAATTTATCATATCTTACTTCTGTATAATACATTTCTATGCATCTATTCTGGTGTGTAAATCTGTCTTTTTCTAACCACATTCTTCTCTGTTAGACAGGTCTTTGGGATATATTGTGCTGCAAATATTTCATGAGAAAAACATAATTTCTGGGTGGGTGTCTCTCCTTTCTTGGTAAATGTCTGTTCTGTAACAATGCGCCTGAAACCTGCTTCCACATGATCCCTAAATCAGCTCAGTCTGAATATATCTAGCTGGGGGGGATTTGTGGAAAGTTTTAGAGGAGATGAGAAATAATTAAAGCAATAAAAGAGCATATTTAGAGAGAATGCCGGATTGGAAAGAATCCTGTAGAAGTCTGTTTTGAAGCATTCCTTTGTCATTTCACATCTGCCGGTATGTTGTTCAGAGAGGATTTATGTGTGACAAAGGAGGCCAGGGGATTGGTGCGTCACACCGTCACAAAGTCAGGATCTGAGTTTACATGTTGCGTACATTTGTCTCTTACTGATACCGATGTGGGGAACGTAAACGTGGAACCAGTGGGAATGAAAGAATGGTATGATATGACACTGGATGCATATCCAGTGAGCAGTCACAATCTCACCTCTGGTAGACATGTGGTATACGTGCAGTTAGACTCTGCCTTGTCCTGCCGTCCTGGCACCTCATCTGTCTTGATTCCTCCACTCTTATCCTCTCCCGTCACCCCTCCACCACCTCGCCCCTCCATGCATTGGAGGTTTGTGTTACCAGCCTCTTGGCTCTGCTTTAACCTCCAGTCTGTGCTGTCAGGCTGCCCGGGGGTCTCTCCATGTCCCACTGTCTGCGGCTCCTTCTGGGCCGCACATCCCTCCATAAGTCCTATAGGGAAAGACAAACAAATGAGAAGCAGCTGTTTTCTTTAGGATGGTGAATCCACAACATTAATGCTTCAGTCAGTTTTAACTTGTCTGAAGTTGGAGACCAGAGTTGTAGCCCTAGACCAGTTTCAAGACCACTTTTTGAAGGTCTCGGTCTTGTCTCAGAATTGACCACATTTTTACTAGGACTTATTTCAAGACCAGTCAACTGAACACGTTCTCATCTCAACTCATCACATGCTGACGCTTCGTCAGACCCCTCAGTGTCACTTCATGGTCACAAACACGTGATTAATGTTGTGAATTACACCAACACATCTGCTTAAGGCTGGCCCACACTAAAGGATTTTTCCAACATTAAGACATGTGTAAAATGTGAGAGAGCCCACACATAACGACACGTCCTGTTAAATTTAACAGTCTTGTTCCTACAGCGTGTGGAGAGCAATTATTTGGCCAAAACAGCCACCACACAGATTCATTCATCAACAACAAGCATTCCCACTAGAAAAACAGAAATCTCGCAATCAAACGTGGCTTTAGTGTAAACAATCATGGTGGACAACAAGCAAGAAGAATTACTGATGTTGGTTTAGGGTCGCAGGTTTGAATCCAGCTTGGGGCCTTTCTGTGTAGAGTTTGCAAGTTCTCCCCATGTCAGCATGGGTTTTCTCCGGGTTCTCCAGCTTCCTCCCGCAGTCCAAAGACATACAGGTTAATTAGTGACTCTAAATTGTCTGTAGCTGTGAATGTGAGTGTGAATTGTTGCCTGTCTCTATGTGCCCTGTGATGGACTGGTGACCTGTCCAGGGTGAACCCCGCCTTCTCCCAGTGCCAGCTGGGATCGGCTCCAGCCCCCTTTCACCCCTGACGGGATAAGAGGTTGAAGATGGCTGGATGGAAATTCTGGAGTAATGGAGGATGAAGCCATGGAGACACGTTAAATAAACACTCATGTTGTTGCCACAAATCAACAAGTTGCTCCTCCATTTCTGAGCTCCATCTTACTTTATGCTTCACGTTTAGTAGCTCATGCATTAGCTGCGGCCGCCATGACGGCGGTGGTTGTTCTTCCTTCTTCAGTCAGCTTGGTTCTCTATCGTTCTTTCCTATGACTGTGTCCTCGAGGTTCCACACACACAACAGGATATGCCATCGTGAAGAACCATCAAAAAATCAGGGCTTTGCTAAACATTGTTGGGACACGGGAATCAGGCCCAAAACTGTCTTGATTCTTTAGCCAACAAAACCACTATAGTCAGGTTTAGGTGTTGATATTTGGTGCCCTGGGAATGAAAATAGGTGCAACACCACAACTGCAGGGCTATCACTAAATTGCCTGTGCATTGTTTGATTTATTGGCTAACATAATCATTGATGATTGGATGTAAAACATTCTGCCACAAATGCAACCAATAACTTGACTCATTTCTAATTTGAAGTTGTTCACACACAAGTTGTTGCTGAATTCAGCCACGTCTTCTGTAATCAAATTTGGCCACCTCAAGCACAAAGACTTCATCTGCGAAATAGCGTCCAAAAGAAAAAAAACAACACAACGCTGACTGACAGAGCTGGGACCAGACCAAACACATATCAACACCTATGTGTCGTGCAATGTGGGACTTGTTCTGGTCTTGATCATGACTCAATCAAATTATAGGAAGTAATACATAGTCTTGTGATGGATAAATGTGGTCAGATATAATATACTGTGGGAGGTATGACAGCTATTGTCTTTATGAAGAGCAAACAGGCTCATAGACTTTCTCCATTAGAATTACTTTGGTCTGGCAAGAAAACCCACATGGACCAGCACCACTCCTCCTAACCACTTCCACTCCCCTTAAATTTACCCAGCTACCATGTGGCCGAACACTAGACGAGTCTTTCCAGAACAACTGGAAACTTAGTTTGTTGTTTCACCAGCCGGGGGGCAGTGGGTGGAGGTCACTGCCCTTCTGTTTGGTGCACGGCCTTTTAACTTTGTTAAAGAGTAGGTAAACTGTTCTGTGACAGGGATTGAGTGACACCATCAAACACCGAAGCCCACTACCAGTCTCTGTTACAGGCCGGGGGGCAGCCCACCGGGGCAATAACAGTCCAAATTAAAGCCACATGGAACTGAGTTTTGTTTCACCACGGAGAGATGTTGAAGCAAATCATTTGACTATTTTGTTTGCAATTTAAATTCCTGATACATTAAATTTCTCAAATATTGAAAAAGACATGAACTGTAGGTTTTGGGTGATTCTGCAGAACACACAAAACCAGGTTCAGGCTCAGACAAGGGCTCCATTCTGCAAACTGGTGATCATATGCTGCCATCTCGTGGTTGAAACTGGTTTCTGTGTGGAAATGTGCCCAAACTTGATGGAAAAAAATCAAGTCCAATCAAGTCCAATCAAGTCAAATCAAGTCCAGCACAGTCTGTACATACACGTATTAGAGCAGACACGTTACTGTTGTGAGACCTAAACGACTACGAGGTTCATTCACATCCACACCAGATGAACAGTAACTGTAATCATTTTAACAAATAAATGTTTTGTACAATTTAGGATGGATGTTGTTAAATCAATCTTACATAATATTTTACAGTTAACTGACTTTAACAATACATTATATAACTGTTTTATATTTTTTATTTTTTAATTACAGTGTCTTACAGTTGACAGATTTGTTTTAATATACTATTTAGTTATTTTTAATAGGGCTGTTAAAGTTAACACGATAATAAGTTCATTTTAACGCCTGTGATTTTAAACTAGTAGCAGGCTCAGTTTAAAAAAAACTGTTGTGTCCATTTTCAAGGGGTCCTTTGACCTCTGACCTCCAGATGTGTGGATATAAATGGGTTCTCTGGGTCCCCACCACTCTCCCCTTTACAGACATGCCCACTTTATGATAGTCCCAGTCAGTCTGGATCAAGTCCTAGTCGAGTCAGCACTCTGACACTCTGACAGCTGTTGTTGCCTGTTGGGCTGCAGTTTGCCATGTTCTGATTGGAGCAGATTGTTGATGCTAAATGCAGAACCTGTGAGGGTTTCTGGACAATATCTGTCATTGATTTGTGTTAATAGATTTCCAATAATAAATATATGCATACATTTGCTTAAAGCAGCATATTTGTTCACTCCCATGTGGATCAGAGTGTTAAAAACTTGACTTGTTAACTGTGGATAATCACAATTAAATATCTTAAATGACTGACAGCCCTAATTTTTACATGTGCTTTAATAAACCTATGTTGTACCTAAATTGATACTGACTTAACAGATTATACACATAGGAATAGTCAAACTACATATGATTAAAGGCACTTTTGTTGTGAATCAGGCTGTAATAGACCGTACGGTCTGTCCAAACCTGGCTAAGAGCACAGAACGTAAACCATAACAAAATACGCTTTGAGAGTGAAGAACAGAGTGCCGTTGGTAATGTTGAAAACTACGCTAGATTTTTAAAAGCTATCCAGCTGAAAAGCCCAGCCCAGTGTTGCTAACTCTTATCCAATGAAAGTAGCAGCACCAGCTCCAGAAGTCACTAAATCTAGGGAGAAAGTCGACTGTCCATCTCGTCAGGCCTCCCTTCAAAACCACTCCCCAAAAATATCACCTAAACAACAAATAGTGCTATTGTTAGTGCTCACAGCTGTCCAGCTAGCAGCTTGTGGAAGACACGGTGAGTGCACGCAGGTAGACAGGTAGTTTGCCCTCCAATCATTACATTCAGGCAGAACGACATGGTTGATACTACTTTCTTTTGTCATTGCTGTCGGGAAGTGATGAGAATTTCAACAAATATAACAAAGACGTGATGAAGAAGATTACCAACTCTAGCTTTAAAGGCCCATATTACCACAGACTGTAGACAGTGACCAGCTTTAGGGGCCCTTGGGGACCTGGGGTCCTGGCCTTGCCCTCGGTCTGGTTATCAGCAGTGAAACACATGATCAGTTTGAATGAAGTCAGGTGACTGACTTAGCAACAAAATCACTGACTGGCCCTAAAACCCTTGGCTGGCTTGTTTATACTGTATGTTTAGGGTCAATGGGCTTCATGCAGGGACCACTCGTACAAACAGATTTGTTCTTGTGCGAGTGATTTTGGAGAACTTGTCACAGTCACCAACTTTCTTGTATTTTGAATTTTCTCCACAAACACAATTTATGAGTGGTCCACACCTTGAATTTGTTTGAGTTTGCATGTTCTCCCTGTGTTAGCGTGGGTTTTCTCCGGGCTCTCCAGTTTCTTCCCATAGTCTAAAGACATGCAGGTTAATTGATGACTCTAAATGTCCCGTAGATGTGAATGTGAGCGTGAATAGTTGTCTGTCTCTATGTGCCCTGCGATGGACTGGTAACCTGTCCAGGGTGAACCCCGCCTTCACCCAGTGCCAGCTGGGATCGGCTCCAGCTCCCCCGACCCCTAACAGGATAAGCGGTTGCAGATGGATGGATGAAATAAATACATTTTTAAAATAAATTACACTTACATATGTTGGCATTGTCCTGTTTGGCTCTGCAGTTTGATTTACTGTATAATATAATTATAAATTTATCCATGTAGCCTACAACAATATCATTATTAATTCAAACTGGTCATTGATGCTTCCGTATAACACTACAATATCAATATCAACTGCATAACAACTTCAATTATGAACTAATGGAAGGTTTATTTCTGTCTGTATATTATATGGTCAACAGGAAGTGTAACCAGGGGCGTCATGGCTGACTGACTTCTTCTGGATGCCCGTCAGGCCCTTGAATTGAGTGTGTCTTTAGACAGCGTGCTGATATATTGACAGTTGCATAGCCTTACATGGTATCAGTGGGGCACCAGTTATGCTAATTTACAACTCACATGAATACGTGCTCGTTTATGCACAGATGGCATTCATCATGTTCACGCAGTTCATCTACATGGATATCTAAAGTTAAGAGCGTTTGCTGAATCTGAAGTGGTGCACTCGTATGGGCTTGAAAAAAAATAAGAGTTTAAGATAAGAATATGAAAATGTTCTTGCATGAGTCCCTTTATTCAAAGATCAGAGGACAATACACAAACGACCTGAATTGCTCACCTAATGTGGATGTGAACACTATCGAACACCCTAAAAGTCAGCTATTTACCCTCAGTGTCATTGTTGAATTTTTAGAGGTTCTCAGTGAAGTTGCTCTCCTCTGTGTGTGTTGTAATCTAAGCTTCTCTGTGCTTTGTTGACATAGGCGGGTCGTCTGTGCATCACTTTTAGTGCATGTTACTCCATGTGAACGTGCTCTACTCGCTAACTCACAGCCACCGATCTGTACTGCAGTTACAGTTGACAAATCATTGAGGAAGCATAACGCTCCTCTCCAGTTAACACTGTTAGCTCTGTCAGTACTTTTGCAACTGTCTGCACTGTTAGCGCTGTTAGCATTATTAGCTGTCGCCATCTTGAGAGCCATGCGGAGGTAATAGAATGCTCTGAATTTTGTCTGGAGCACCTTTAAATCCAATGTGCTGGGCTACAAAATGACAAAGTCACACACTGCATTGTGTATCATTCAGATCATATGCAATATGAATATAATTAAAATAGTCATATATATACCTGCAGTCGGGCTCTGAATGCTTGTAGCCGAGATGACTTTGGGTTTTTCTACCTGGATGTTAGATGATGCTGAAATAAACTGTTGTTTCTCTGAGTGGGTTGAACTGATTACATCCTGCGAGTCACTTAGAGTCCTTTCCTGTGAACGGAACGAATCATCTGGAGGTCCAACCCTGTCGCATCCCACGTTTCCATGTTTAGATGAATCCAGAGCCTCTGATAATGTAGATTCCACAAGATTACTGCAGTAGATGGATGTGTGTGGGTTCAACTGTTTGCATTTATTGATGGAAGATGAAGACCCAGAGGGTTCACTGGTCTGACCAAGCTCAACCTGCAGAGGAGGGGGCGTTTCTCCAGAGGCTTCACCCATGGCTTTCATTGTGCCTACATTACACAGAGGTGCTTGATTTTTAAGTTTGCTTTCTTTGCCCAGTCTTTCACTTCTTGTGCTGTTCTGATTTACTGTGCTGGGAGAGAGGGAGGCCACGCTGAGCTTGTGTTGGCCACAGAGTGTTTGAGAGATCAGTCCACCCCGGCTGACTTGACTCCCGTTCTCAGCACAACGGCTCAGAGAAAGGGCATGTTCCTCCTCTGAAGTTTGGCTCCTTCCTGACTTTCCTCCTTCGAATGAAGCCGCAGTTGACATAACACCGCCTGTAGAGCTCTGAGTCACATTGACCATGTTTACGTGGCCGTATTTGTGTGGGCGTAGCGACGAGCCTTCAGGAGGTGTAGATTCAGCTGTAGCCTGAGTGGAATTACTGAGTTCAGTCAGGTAGAGTTTTGGCTCTTCCTTCCCAAATTGTACAGACAGCGGAGGTTTAAGTGTAGGTGAAGACTCGCTTTGGTCAGACTCCTGTTGGTGGTCCCTTCCATCCTCGCTTCTCTCCACTGTGACAGATTTATTCTGGCTCGCTTCCAGGGCTGCTGCATCCACATCATGTCTCTGCGAGAGGCCGCTCGCCGCATGCCTTTCAATTTGGGGTTCAATGAGAGCCAGCTGCTCATCAGATATGATCTGGAGGCAGATCTGGAGGTCTGCTGTGTGAACGTGAAACACGTTCTGAGCGTCTGGCTGCATCTGGTCAAACGGTACAATGTGACATGGTATGACTGGGGTGTTTGAGCTGTTTTTTAAGGGGCTCAGCTGGTCTGATGCTGACGAGACTTGTGTGTGGTTAGGGTAAATTTGTGAGAAAGCTGTAACAGCAGCAGCAGTTGACTGATTGTTTGCTGTGGTTATGGTAGGTGTAGCAGGGAAGTGCGTAACTACAGGTGCAACAGGTCGGGGTAGGTGCACAGGAACTGAGCTCCCTGCAGATTCCGATGGCTGTATTGATGCATTGCATAATCCTGCATGATCATTTCGTAGACAGGCTGTGGTTACTGTGGTTGCTGCAAATTGCCTGCACACTACAGTTAGACTAGATGTTGCATTTGGAGTCAGTCTTGATGTTTCAGCCTGAGAAAGCGTTGTGGCCATGCAAGGCAAGGAGAGCTGGTCTCGTGTTGAGCTGAAAGTCTTTTTAATATCACAAATCTGCATCGACAGTGAGGCGACAGGATCCCCACATTTCTTGTCTGGAGTTTTGACCAAGGGTGAAGTTTCCTCATTGTGAGAAGAGGTGAAAGTGCAGCCATCAGTCCCTGTCAGTTTATCCACAACATTTGGTGATTCAGGTTCAGCAGCGTTAGGCAACTTGAGCTGGTACTTGGGTAAGAAGCTGGCCTTGGTGGTGGAGGGTGTGGAACTGGCTGGCGGGCAATTGACAGACGGTGTGTTTGCATTGATTATGCATGATGGGAAGAGAGCTGCTTTGAGCTGAGAGTGTTTTGGAAGGTTGATATAAGTGAGATTTGTGTCCTGCTGAGGTGCACTGCCAGCAACAGAAGGACGGGGATGAGTTGAAGGGTTTGGGTCGGTTTTCATCCCCAGAGGGCAAATTATTTTATCATCAGTTTTCTGTTTTTTCCTGTCGGAGGGAATGTGGGCTCCACAGAGCTGTGAGGTGGAGTCAGTATGTTTTTCAGTGATCCTCCCTGCATCTGCTTTGCTTGTGCTATCTGTGTGGTGGCTAACCAATGATCCTATTGTAGATAATGGCAGTACTGACAAAGACAGGTTTCTCCGAAGTGGAGTCTTGCTAGTTTTTAAATTAAAATCCACAGCAGAGACGAGGGAGAGTTTAGCAGGAGGGCAGCCTTGATGGCACACTGTTGCACTGCTGCTTGTGAAGTTTATTGTTGAACCTGTTGTCGTCTCCTTATGAACTGCTGACGACCTTCTCGGCAGGCCCTGGACGATCTCGTGCTCTGGGTTTGTCAGACATTTCCTGCCTTTGCTAACACTGTCATCTCCACCTTTCTCAGCACTGTAGAGCTTTTTAAATGTCCCTCCCCCGTACATGTACCACTTGTTGTAGGCGAACTTTTGTGTTTTCTTCCTCCGGAACTTTCTGTTGCTTTGCTCTCCAAAAATGTCGCCACCATCCCCGTCACAGCTGAAGCTGCACGCCTCCTCCACAGATGAATTCATGACGAGACCGTCTGTTGCGTGGTTGCCGTCTACGGCTGTCTGCCGGACCAGTGGGCGGTGGGTGGATGAATGCTGGTTCATGGGTTTCTTTGCTAAACCTGTTGGATTGATGTGGCCAGAGCTTCCCCTCCGGACCAGTGTTACATAATCGCTCTGATAGTGAGAGGTTGGGCTGCTCCTTTCAGGCTGCAGGAGGGTGACACTGAAAGGGAGGGAGTTGCTGCGCATCAGGGGGGCATGCTCCATGGTGTTGGATTGCTGGGTGGGCACAGAGCTGTGGAAGTCCTTTCTGTTTCCTTGTAACCCAACATTCGGAGTCTTGCTGATCCTCATGTCAAAGTGAAAGGAGTCCTTGTACGTGTATGGCATGGGGAGGTCAATGCTACCCTGCTTCGACAGAACTGTCTTCCGCGGCCTCACGTTCTCCAGTTGTTTGTCCTCCACAACAGCTGTATTCTCTGAAATCAGCTTAGATATGCGCTCCTCTAGCGTCTTCTGCTCCTGCTCCCTTGCAGTGGATTTGGGTTCCTGGCCTGGACCTGAATGTGTTTGTGTACTGGTGGTTTCTTCCAGATGCTCTTTAGTGGATTCGGTGAGGGAATCCATACTGTGGTCGGGTAAAACACTACCGGGGCTAGGGTAGTGGTCACTGCTCTCACTGAAGCCTGAGTCTGTGCTCTCATGGCTCTGTGATTTCCCTCTGGACACTGAGCTCTCCCACTGCTTGGAGAACAGAGTGGCTTCTTGTCTCTGGAGAGGAAGATGCCTGGCAGTCGCTGCCGGTGTTTCATTTTCCTTCAACTCTTTGTCTCCTTCTATTGTTACCTTTGCAGTTGCTTCTGTCTCCTGACTTGGAAGGGTCAGTGCATTCTGTTCACCGACTACAGAGTAGACCTTTGCGGTACTGGTTGGACAGGTGATATCAGCAGCAAGTAGTGTGGCATCCTTTTCCACGCTGCCAGACTCATCCAGAGAGAAACTGGAAGCACAAGTCTCTCTGGAGCTGGACATGCTGTCTAGGCTGCTCACCTCCGATTCAGACGAGAGGCGGGCGTGAGCCTGAGTGCGCTTGTGTTTGTAGAGGTTGCTCTGAGTCTTGAACGAAACTCCACATGTGACGCAGGGGTAAGGACGCTCCCCGGTGTGGCAGCGGAGATGCTTCTCCAGCACGCTGGGCTTCATACAGTCCCGTCCACAGTGAGGACACACATGCTTTCCTGCTGACTTGGGTCTGGCTGAAGGAACAGCAGCTGCCAGACTCAATCCCGACTGAGACTGCAGTCCACCAGCAATGTGGAGTGTCAGAAAGGGAAGCGTCTCCTTGGAGTAAAGTGGCGGCATGGCGAGATGGAGCGTGGCTGGCTCCCGGGCGGCTGCAGGCGGCTGGGGGTAAGGCTGGGCCGGCAGAGCGGGTAACGTGTGGATGTAAACAGCCGTCAGCGGGGCCTGGATGTCCATGCTTTTCCTGCTTGCGCTGCGACGGAGCTGATGTGCACTGGAGCACTCGCCAATCCTGGCTTGCCAGTCTCCATGGTAACCCTGCTGCTGTCGTGATGTACCACTGCCAGGTCTCTAATTACCTGTAAGATAAGAACAGTTTGCATTAGACCTCTGCTTTGCCTCAGAACAGAGAAGCAATGAATAAATGCACTAAAGCAGTTAATGATGACAGATATGCAGTACCCTTTAAGACAGATGGCTAATATAGCAATTAATCCAGTCTGGATTTTGCATGGTGATAAAATCCACAGAGACACAGCTTGCAATAGAGCCCCAAAATAAAAACACATCTGAGTGATATTATTGTTGTGATGGTGACAGAGCTTAGAGAAAACAGGCATTTGAATCTCTGCTTTGTCATTTCAAGAGCAGGTAGTGCAGGAATACAACTCTTTAGATGTGTTGTAGGCAGTGGAAATATACGAGACACGCACATGGATGGAAATGTATACAGAGCAGAGAGATATGGGGAGTGATGAAGGAGAGTGACTCACTTCAGGGAGTGAGATCAGATATTCGTACAGTACATCAGAGGCTTTTAACTCCCCAAATGAAATGTGTCTGCTGACATTAGCGGTCGCCTCTGTCACTAGTCGGCACCAATTAAATGGCATACCCTTGATGTTCACAGTAGCATGTGGCGGCTTTGTCTCCTGACAAGAATGTCACATTTGTGCAGTAATCTAATCAAAGCGTGAAAGCCACCTACGTGAAAAAGAGGAATAGCTTCATATTAGGTCAAGCAAATTTCATTTCCTGTCGCCGTGATGCTGCTCCTTCTTCATGTATGTTTTACATGATTTTTGCATAATTCACCCACAGAGGTACAGCTGGCATGGAGCACACGCATTGCTGGTCGTACAGCATGAGCACGCCCACGTTAGTGACTTTTTGTGTAGCTGTGAATTGAGGAAAGTTTGTCTGTTCATGTTCAACGTAAAAACAAGAAGCAGTGTTAGATCTGTACCCTCGTACTGTAATGCACTTTCACTTCCTCTCAGCTATCTAATTATATCATATTGTTACACATGCTGCACCTCCATAAAGATATACAACAGCAGTGTGGACCTTTTGTTTTAGCGTACAATGACATGCTGGGTGGAAGGGTTTTAAAAGAGGTCAAACTGTACTGAAAAACAGCTTCTGCTTGGAGTAAGAACAGGCATCACATTGTAAACAAAAAGAAAGAAATTTCATGTCAGAACATTTATTTTATCTTCTCTACTAATCCGATTTCCTGCAAATGCTCTGACAAGGGAGTGTTTGAAAAGAGGAAATACCTGATGGTGTTGCCATCACAGAGTGGAGGTAAGAATAACATTGCAATAATAACATTGCAATTAACCAGAACATACCCAAACTCGGACACAAGAGAAAAGTGACTTACCTTCTTTGCACTTCAATCAGCAGCATTCATCCAGCTGAGAAAGTCTTCCACACAGAACAGCCACATCCTCAGCGCTCGTTTCAGCCCGTTCTGTCACTCAGGCCCGTGTGCTCCTCTCCAGTCTCTCACAGCTCTTTCACGTTTCTTGTAGAGGAAGCGGAACAAATGCAAATGAGAGAGAAGATGCACTATGAAAGTGGTGAGGCAGAGAGGAGGAGAGTGAGGGAAGGAGAAGGGCTGGCTGGCTGACTGGCTGGCTGGCTGGCTGGCTGGGTGGGTGTGTGGCTGTCAAACAAAGACTTCCGGAGGACAAGTTGAAAATTATACAGAGTGATCAGCAGGAGTGAGAGAGGCCCTGAGCACAGATGGAAGGATTTATAATACAAAGTGTTGTGTAGAAGTGAAAGCAACTGCTTGCAGAGGAAGTGCAGTCACAGAGGCAAGCTTAGCTTCACGCTGGCAGACTTAACCAGCAACAGTTGGAGGCAGTACCTGACTTCTGGCTCACTTATATACTTGCTCCCCCACCTACCTACTTCCTCCCACACACTGTATTTCATACACCCACACAGACAAGGGTGCAGCAACGCTAATGTTGATGTGGCCGATTTGCTGCATGTGCGCTGCTCTCTCTGTCAGGCACAGAACAAATGGATGAGTTGTGAGTGGCTGGAGTGAATCTTCCCACCTCCAGCCAACCACAGCAACCATTATTACAGCGTGGCAGGGATACACCAGTTAACACTGCACATGCTTATACAGTTGCCCTTTTCTGAAACTCTTTCATTTCTTTGTTGCATTGACTGTTGCTGGTTTTAACAGAATATGGATTGTGTTGCTTCATTTTGAACTCAGGAATCTGGCAGATCCTGAGGAAATGATATGTTATTTTGGCAGCGGTTTACTTCAACTTGTCAAAGATTAAACCAGTAAACAAAATGTACAATCAGCTTCTCATACAGCTAAACACAACCAGCTTACCTGTTTTACTTACAGAAAGATCATTGCTATATTTTTTACAGTTCACAGCGGCATTAAAACACAAATGCAACACAATTTTCACATACACACCCACTTTTATCCACAGTCATGCCACCTAATAGCCAGTGTCAGTGCCACAGTAACACAGTTAGGAGTCCTTGAGACATTATGTGGACATGTGTCTCATAGAGCCTGTTACAAGATAATTTACTGAAGTATGCTGGTGGTGACACCTAATAGGAGCAGTTGAAAGATGAATGAACTGCTGTTGGTATAACTACATGACTTCACTGGATTACATTTTATGTAATGATATGTAATGATCTAGGTCCAGCCCACATACTCGCCTGGGCTAATCACAAGCCAAGCTTGTTAGTGTTAGCCAGCCAGCTGCTATGTTAGCACCATGGTCGCTGTTTGGCTATAAAGTCACAACAACTGACTACATTTATGAATGTTCTGTTACACACCCTGGTGATGATTATGGAAAGTTAAAGTTACATCTCCTCTTTTGTGCAATACCCAAACCTCCAGCTGGGACTACTTCACTTAGAGCAGCTGTCAATCGTGATGTCTCACCCACATTTATAGCATCAAATAACTAATTAAAATCAAACTTATCAGAAAAATTAACACTTGAACATCAGTGTGATAAGAACTACCTAAAGCGACTGAAACTATCTTTGGGAAAAATTAATTTGACATACGTCGTTTTTTTTAGTTTGTCTCATTTGTTAACTTAGAGGGGGTGGGTTTTATGACTTATACTGCATCCACCAGGGGGTGATAAAGATATTTTGGCTTCACTTTTTGGAAGCTGTCATGTCATGTCAGGCTATGGTTCGTAGTCACTCTTCTTTAAGCTCTGTTTTGGTCTCCACCACCTCCTGAGAAAACGATCTGACTCTGTAGCAGCTAAATGCTAGTCACTAACAATTATTCTGCAGTTTGGTGACGGATCAAGTAGTGTCCAGTGAATTTATCAGAGCTTTTTTTTTTTTATTGCAGAATACAAATGCCTGCTGCTGGAAATAATGTCGTTGTGTCTAGAAGGTAACCTGCAAATGTGAAAACTTGCAAAAAACACTCTCATGAGACTCGCCCAGGAATCTTAACCTTAACCATTCAAGGTCAATGCCAAACCATCTCACGAGAGTTTTTGCAATTGATGTTAAATCTTCTAGACTTGACCAAATGGCGCTGGTGAGGGTGGTGAGACTGAAACTAAACAGTACAGTTGCAGACTGTAAAACCAAAACGATGAACTAAAAGAAGCTAAAATGCTCCATAGAGCTGGAGTGGAACTGCAGAGTTGGGGATCATTTTCTTTGGGTTTGTTAAAATGAATAACCACTTTCATATTAAACTTAGTCATTTCATCCCTGTTAATGTAAAATTATTGACTATAGCAGCTTTAAGTTTTCTTTTTAAATGTGAATGCATGACAAATATGTAAAACATTCCTACTGTCAGTAGCTCTGATAAGAGATGTTTTCAAAGCTCAGATTTTTTTTAACAGTATGTCATCGTGTGGGATCGACTGTGCAATTATCGGATGACATCTGCTGAAAGAAAACAAATACTTTTTATATCATTGCAAAGCTACAGACTCTAGCTGGTCTCCAAGGCAACTGCAGGCTGGTCCACTGAGAGCATGCTTTGTGTTGACATGGTAACGAGACACCTCCTACCACGCATGTTTGCTACCAGCTCACAGTCCTGCAGAGTGGAAGCGTAGTTTCAGGCATGTTTGCATGTTCTCAGAGACTAAATGTGATCAGTCTATATGAGGCTGCACAGATGTCTTCTCCACACCGGTCAGCAGCCGTTTAATGTTGTTTATATTTTGGTATGTTACTCAGGTTACTAGGATACAGGGTTGTGTCAAGTTTTACAGCTGATGGTCAGCAGAGACCAGAAACCAAGAAGATGTGTTCTACTGCTCCTTTTGGCCCCCCAGATGTTGAACCTCTGCATTGTTAAAATAACTTTGTTGTTATTTTGATATTATTCTAACTAACAGATATCTTCCCCAGTTGTTTACTGACATTAAGACAATTATTTTTGTATTGCAAGTTTCTTATGTTTAAATACCCTGAGGCATTAATTTATCAAATATGTACTAATTTTCATACATTTCCACAACAAAAATGTGAATACTGGATAAAGCCAGGTTCATATTACATATTAGAGATAAATGTTTTTACAGAGGGGATTTTATATATCACTTTTTAATCACTATAAATCAGAAAATACTGTCAACAACCATAAAAAGAATCCATTTTCATCCGATTTTTAGCAACAAAATGTTGTATAAATCAGGCTATGAATGATATATGAACAAACCTCTCTGTAAAAACATAATAGAGAGACATGAAACTGGAACATTTGGTGGATGAAAGTGCTGCTGAAGTGGAGATTTCTGGCTCAGAGTCTGAGAAAAAAAACAAATTAAAGAAATGGATTGTAAAATTTCATACATTTTGAAGACACTACAGAGAGATCACCATGAAACTTCCCCCATTGATTACTTATTTTACGAAAATTACTTTTTTGTGGGGTGCTCAGTGGGTAGAGCAGGTCGTCCTTTAACAACAAGGTTGCAAGTTCAGTCCCCGACTCCTACAGTCTGCGTGCCAAAGTGTCCTTGAGCAAGACATTTAACCCCAAGTTGCTCCCCAGACGCTTACAGCAGCCCACTGCTCCTAAAATGCTTAGGATGGGTTGCAGATGCAGAGGTCAGATTTCATGTATGTACTTGTATGTATACAACAAATAAAGGTTTCTTCTTCGTTTTGTATTCCAGGTTACCTGAGATGTTATGTTTAATGACAGTAACTTTTGGTGAATTTAGGAGAAATCTACAGATGCAAATAGATGCAAAGAAACACTAAGATTTGTATTTGGGATGTTTTCTTTCCACTATTCTGAAATTAGACATATTATGGATGTGCCTGTATGTGATGATTCTAATAAAATTTAAACATTCAGTTCACTTCAACAGTGCTCAAATGAGTCCTTTTCAGCATATTTTGCACATGAAATGACAAATCACAGAGGTATGGTCCCATTTTTCCAACAGACTAAGCTACCATCATCCATCTGCATGTATTACACTCCATATGTGCCTTTTTTGCCAGCAATTGAAGTGATGAGCCACATTGCAGGAAGTGGCAACTGAGAGAGAGACTGTGTGTGGGTGGGTGCTGAATTGCTGGAGGCCTATATCCTCTTACATGTTCATTTGTGCCTTTTCAGTGGATAAAGAACAGCAGTCTCACGCTCCACTTTCGTCTTCAGCACCACTACCAACAACATCACTACAATAAGCTGCCGAACATGCTGCGGGTACCTGTGTATTTGAGCACAAGGCATTTTCAAGCTCACAACTGTGAAGCCAAGACCGCAATCACAGCAGCAAAACTGTGCTTAGTCCTGCAGAAACTCACAGTTTTTCTTTCATTGAGATGCTGTACTTGTGCACCCTCTGCTGGGCCATTAGTGTAGGCCTGCATATCTGAGGCAAAATAAGCATGTGGTTTATACACATGTACGGTACATAGAAATGATTGAAATTACACATTAAAGAAAGAAAGAAAGAAAGATGTTAAATATTCTTGATGGACTGCACTAAAGGCATGTTGCCTTCATGACCGTCAGTTTGGCTCCAACTTTTATAGCTTAATAACATTTTTTATATTATATTAAACAGAGAGAACCAGAAAATCTTCACAATGTAGAAATTGTAAATGTAGAAGTATCAAATATTTGTATTTATTTGTTTATTTATCTAAATTGATCGTCCTTAAACTTACACTAGTGTTGGTTAGTTTTATGTCTATCGACTACGATTCTACAATGTAGATGTTGGAAACATCAATTATTTATATATTTATTTAAATTCATCAACTAACTACTTCAGCACTAGTAGGCCTAATTATAGGCTACGTGGCAGGATATAACTTTTAAAAACAAAAAGACATTTCAATTGACGTAATTAAAAATTTTATTTATTTTATTCCACAAACTGGAAGGTACCTTTTACTTTGGATTAAGCGAAGATTAATCTGATTATACTCTAGTATAAGTATTACACGGATGGTGGTATTATTAACCGTAACATTTACGTGTAAAACATCTGTTTACAGTGAAGGCAACTTCACGCTGTTGCTCTGCTTTGGCCAATAGTATCTGGGTATTGTCTTCCTGTACTGTGACGTAGCACGCAAATACGTAACTACAGCGTAACGCACGTTTGGGTCGAGGAGCACCGTTCGAAGTTTGAAGAGGGTTAGATCATTTATGGTTTCGTGTTTTAAAATGTAATATTCAACTCATGTCCGTTCGTGCACAGGACAGACGTTCAGTCGGGTCGGGCTGGGATTTAAATCCGCGCGTTTACCAGCGTTACTGTTTGTTGTTTGTTCTGTCTTGACTGTAGCAGCAAAGCTAACATTATTAGCAGCACTGCTAACAGCAAGTTCCATTCATTCGCTATAGCTGCAGCTAACTGTGTGTATGAAACTTCTGGTAGCAATCAGCTAATAGCTAACAGCTAGTTTGCTAGCATACTGCATTAGATAACACGGACATAACTTAACAGCGGTTAAGTTAGCCATAAGTTTACTTGTTTGCATTGTGTCTTTTGTTTTAGCCAGACACACGGAGCCACCATGTATCGACCCAAACCCACTCTGAAGGACCGACAGCACCTGTACAAGCTCATCATTAGCCAGCTGCTCTATGACGGATACACCAACATCGCCAACAGTCTCATCACGGAGGTCAAACCACAGAATGTGGTGTCGCCCTCTGAGCAGCTAATGCAGCTGGCAAAGATAGGTAAGACCTGTTCCCACCGTGTCTGCATGTTTGAGAGGAGCTATTCATTGATTTTTAGGGACAAAATATTTGTTATTGCACTTTTACATGTAAACAGAGCACTGCTTTGGCTTCCATGTTGTGCTACATTCCTATAAGCGCTTATTTAGCCATATTTCGGCTTTAAACCCAATGCTGTAAGTGAACCATAATGTTTATGAGGCAATCACTGATGGAAGACTGAGCGTTCACAGCTGGGTGCGCAGTGTCACCCGTCGTGGTGTAGGTCGTGGTCATTTCATGTATCATGTATAAGTAGCAGAGTTTTTTTATGAGTGGAGCATGCATTTTAATCATCAATATCACAGTCAATCATATACATTTCATTGTGGGAAGCCAAAATCTTAATTAATATTTGATTAATTGTGCATCCCTATGTTTGTGCCATTTGTGATAGTTCAAAAGACCCTAACTGTACAATTTCCAACCTTTTTCCAGGGATGGAGAATGATGACAGTGCAGTCCAGTATGCTATTGGGCGCTCAGATACAGTGGCACCCGGTGTGGGCATTGATCTAGAGTTTGATGCCGATGTCCAGACCATGTCTCCAGAGGCATCAGAGTATGAGACCTGCTATGTAACATCCCACAAGGGTCCGTGCCGCGTCGCTTCATACAGCCGCGATGGCCAGCTGATTGCCACCGGCTCTGCTGACGCCTCCATCAAGATCCTGGATACTGAACGCATGCTTGCCAAGAGTGCTATGCCTATTGAGGTGAGGTAGATTTGAGATCAGAGCACACTGCTCATTTTTAACCCTGCAGGCTTATGTTTACTGTTTTTTTTTGTTGTGTGTCCTTGTATGTCAGGTGATGATGAATGAGACAGCGCAGCAAAACATGGAGAACCACCCCGTGATTCGAACGCTGTATGACCACGTAGACGAAGTCACCTGCCTCGCCTTCCATCCGACTGAACAGATTCTCGCTTCTGGCTCGAGAGATTACACCCTCAAACTGTTTGACTACTCAAAGCCCTCTGCAAAAAGAGCATTTAAATATATACAGGTCAGATTTCATGCTCATAATTTCTCAGATAGGGAAAATAATAATTTGCCAACTTACACAGAAATTGACATGGCTAACGTAAACACAGCTGGGAAATTGCAAAATTTCAACGATGCTGACTTCTATAATTATGTTGTAATCCAATCCTCTCTTCACCTGTTTCCCAACAGGAAGCAGAAATGCTGCGTTCAATCTCTTTCCACCCGTCAGGTGACTTCCTGTTGGTGGGAACGCAGCACCCCACCCTCCGCCTCTACGACGTCAACACCTTCCAGTGCTTCGTGTCCTGCAACCCTCTGGACCAGCACACGGACACCATCAGCGGCGTCAGCTACAACCCCAGCGCCAACAGCTACGTCAGCTGCAGCAAGGATGGCAGCATCAAACTGTGGGACGGTGTCTCCAACCGTTGCGTGACCACCTTCGAGAAGGCCCACGACGGAGCCGAGGTCTGCTCCGCCATCTTCTCCAAGAACTCCAAGTACATCCTGTCCAGCGGCAAAGACTCCGTGGTCAAACTGTGGGAGATCTCTACGGGCCGGACGCTGGTCAAGTACACAGGTAAGGGAGGCGGGTTTTGCTAGCACCACAGGGTTGGCTCATACAGGAAGAAGTGTTGTATGTTACAGTGCTTTATATTTAAAGGGAAAATTTGACACCTTTTTTTGTGGATGTACAGCCAAGGTTGAAGCAATAAATTCCTCAGTACGTTTCTGTATATTGACCCAGAAAGCTGAGTTCTCCTGCTCGCAGGGTCACGCCAGCAAAGCCTTCATGTACCAGGATGCATTGTGCACAAACTACACAGTGTTGCATCTATACTTGCGCAGGTTATAAAATTGCCTGTAGTTTTTTCGGTGTGTTCAAGTGCAACTTTTTGGCCAAAACAAAGGAGACGTGAGGCGACACAACTGGCGGCCTTCATCTGCATTTGATGTTTGAGTCTGGACATTCAGAGGCAACTCAAAACAGCTTACAATAGCCCTCTCGGCCTTGCTGGACTTTGTTTGATTTTACAGTTTATCATCAGGATCCTGAAGAAGGTCTCAAGCACACTTCTGTCCATGTGAGGAGTAAAACTTATTATTAAACTCATATATAGTAATGCACACATTGGGGAGTGAGTTAACTGGCAACAATATCCAACAAAAACTTCCCACGCTGACATTCATTACAGAACAATGAATTCATTTCTGGAGGACAGTCGGTGTTTGTCTTATAATCTGTCTCGAATAGATATGTCTGAATATCTGAGTCAGCCAAAGGATTTTAAAATGTACCCTCATCCATAACATTTTTACTGTTGGAAAATGTAGGTTGTTAACAATACAAGAAAGGAGAAGGAAGTTTTGTTTTTGTGGTTTTAATTTTCTTTTTAAATTTATTTACACAACTGAACTTGAAACAGGTTTAGGAAGTTTCCTTTTTTGAGCAACATCTAGAGCAGCAAGTGTTTGAAAATCTCAAAATGCAAAAGCCTATTGTTGACGTCAAGAATGCACATGACAAGATGCATAGGCCTCAGTTAATAATAATAATAATAAAAATAATAATAATAATAATAATAATAATTTGACCTTTTGACCTCAAACTCTTTTTCTTGTTTGGATATGGTATTTCAGGGTTGATGTTTGTGGTGATCATTGATCATGTGAAGACCAGTGTTGGGCAAGTTCCTTCCAAAATGTAATATTTTACATATTACATGTGAACCTAAAGATTATTTTTTTTATTGATTAATCTCATGATTATTTTTTGGGGCTCAAACAGCATTTCAGACAGGGTTGACAGACAGAGGATACCTGCAGCACAGCAGGTGTGAGAAAAGTAAAGCGTTTTTTGAAATTTCATTCAATTTCAATTTGATTCACATATACATACGCACACTACCAGGATAGGTTAAACAAATTAAAGGGATTAACGGCTGCAGTTGTAACACTGACACATCAAGCCGACATTCGGCCGTTGGACAGTTTGGAGCTGTGGGTGAGCGTCTGTCGGTCTGGTCTGCCTCTGTTGGAGTTCTTTCGGGGCAGCAGGTCTTGTCGGTGAGAGAAATCTGATTGGCTGTTCAGTTTAAACGAATCAGTGCGTGAGAAGAGAGTCAGAAGTGAAGAAAGCAAGCTGACAAGTAAAACAGAAGTTATTTTACTATATTACTGTCTGTGTAGCATGATGTGTTTCTGATGACACTACTTTACGGCTATTTTGCGTTACGAAATGCAAAATAGCCGCAAAATTACAACTGGCGTTATAGAAAGGAAGAGGGTAATGTTTTATAGCTGCTAAATTATTATTGCTATAGCTAGGTTTATTGCACTTCATTACAAGTCCAGTGGTGGGTGATATTGTGCAGCAGCCTAAAGACATGCGTCCATATGGCGTTTTTCTGTAGCATGGTGCTGGGGAGCGCTTCTTTCCAGCACTGCTAGTAGGTTACTGCTGTTGTATAATAAACTAGCAACACCCCATTTGCTTTCTATTATCTATCTGGGCTACTATCTATTTGTTTGAGATTGTTTTTTCACCACGAGCATCAACTTGCAGCCGGTGTGTTAACAGGAATACCGTCATGTCAACCTTTCTCCGAACATTCCACCACGTTTCAAAGGAAGTGTTTTCATCACTGACCACATTATCAGGAACACGCAGTGTTGCAGCTTCGTCTAACACCTGTTTTCAGTCTTCGAGTTCAGTGAACGATGACGTCTTCTTACGTGTCGGCAGTTATTTCTTGGGACACGTCTTTGTTTCTTCGATTTACTTTTTTTATTGAAATGCAGTGCATGTGCAATTTTTCCATACTTCTTTCTTGGCCACATCGTTGTGTCTGTTTGTTTCACATGATGGAACAAAATGCTCATTTCCTCTAGAACTCACAGCTATTTTCTGACAGTTGTAACGTTTAGTCTCTGTTTGTTCTGTATGTTTACTGACAGACAGGCATCTTGTTTCTCTGTGAGCACTTCCTCATCCTTACTCACATCTCTGGCTGGCATTTCATCATCACTTCATCATTCGTCTGTCTCTGTTTTAATTACATCACTTAAAGCTGCGAGATGAAACAAATGAACCCACACTGCACACGCTGACTGACGGTGATCGGGTCTGTCGCCTTTTAGCTTATTAAAATCATTATCTGCACCTTCCCTACACTCCGACAACCCCAGCCAAGCAAGACAGCCGAGATGGCATTCACCACGCATCCTCATCCTAAAAGCTTTTTCTCTTGCAATCTGAAATCTGAACGATAAAGAAAATGATCTGAATCTACGATCTGTCTTGCTCATTCGAGTATGTAAGATAAGCAGGCGGACAAGGACGAGGTCTGATATCATGTTTTTCCTTACTCTACTTATATAATTATAGCAGGCCTACCTAGCACTACACTGATTTGGAAGACCAATGCTGCCTCTTTATTTCCATGTCTCCCACATGGATCATCACCTGGTGGGTGCGCTAACTTTCAGTATTTTAGCATGCTACCAAGTGTGTAGCCATCAAATGCATAATCAAGATGTCTTTACAGTTTTTATTTTTCGATATAAGTTACGTTATACACATTAAAAAATCAGCTGGAGATTCAACCAACTCATGAAGCTACTGTTTTAATTAGCTAGCTAGTGACAGTTTTCACCTGAAATGAGAAGAGCATTTTTGTCAACCTCTGTCAAGGATGCAATGTTTGAAAAACTTCATATATTTTCATCATCTAAATATCATAGAATACTGTGCAAATGGAAACTCAAAGTAGTAGCAGTAACTTCACTGTAAATGTCAATGTCCCCCCTCCATCTGTTACAGGCGCGGGGCTGAGCGGCCGCCAGATGCATCGGACGCAGGGCGTGTTCAACCACACGGAGGACTACGTGCTGCTGCCAGACGAGCGAACCATCAGCCTGTGCTGCTGGGACTCGCGCACGGCCGAGAGGAAGAACCTGCTGTCTCTGGGACACAACAACATCGTCCGCTGCATCGTCCACTCGCCCACTAACCCCGGCTTCATGACCTGCAGCGACGACTTCAGGGCCCGCTTCTGGTACCGCCGCACCACCACGGACTGAGGCGCGTCCAGCCGCCTGGTTTCTACTCACTTCATCTCCTCCGTCTGAGAACCAAACAGGATGCCGGACTCTGCCGTCTCCGTGACCTCGGTGAACTCGTCACTTTCTTCTGGTCGGTGGTGTCATTTTGATTTCATTTGAAGCTGCAGTGGAACCTGTGGGACTTAAAGGACTTAAAGGTTAACTAAGGCTTTTTTTCAACCTGGACCCTATGTTTTTGTGTCTCTAATGGGGACAACAATTTTTGAAATTGGTTCAGTATTGAGGGAGAACAGCCGCTTTTAAAGGCTTTAATCGCTCTGGTCAACTCCTCACCGTCGGTGTACGTCCATTAAAAGTGCTGGTTTGTGCTACTGACGGGTTCAGATTGTTATTAGAAGTGTCTGACAACATTATGGAAAGAGAGAAATAAAACACTTTTCTTTATGTTTTACTAGATTTGGTCTTTTTGTTATTGTGTCATGTGAGTGTGAATTCGGGCTGCAACTAACAGGGCTGTGAAGGAATTTCCCCTGCAGTGATAATGATTGGCTCATTGCCTCTAATTATTTTTATTTTATTTTGTTTGCAAATGACTGCAACCAGAAAAAAAACACCAAACATATGCTCAGCGCCGCGTCACGCTGCTGCAGAATTCAAAAAAGAAAAATGTGAACACAGCAGTTGCGGCGGTTGCTTACCATCTGCTGCAGTTGGCTTGTTGATAATGAGGTATTGCAATATTAGTTATTGCAACAGCCCTAGCAACTTACAATTATTTTCATTGTCAATCTGTTGATTATTTTATAAATTAATCGATTTGGGCAATAAAATGTCATGAAATGGTGAAAAACCATGTCAGCACCCAAGATCCTCAAATGTCTTGTGTTGTCCACAACTCAAAGATATCCAGTTTACTGTCAGAGGAGGAAAGAAACCAGAAAATATTCACATTTAAGAAGCTGCAATCAGATAATTTAGACATTTTTCTCCTAAAAAATTACTCAAATCTATTACTTGATTATCAAAATATTAATTAAATAGTTGACATCTAATCAACAAATCGATTAATCATCAGCTCGAGACCAAATGATTAATGCAGAACACAATCAGCAAATTAACTGATGTTGCAAATAATTAGTTAAAGCCCCTAAAACACTACAAAGAAACTTAGATTCATTCATATTATAGTTGAGTATTTCAGTTGACCTTACTGTCATAGAGCAGTAAAGAAACCAGAAAATACTCACATTTAAGTTCTTTTTCAATTATCAAATTAATAATAGATTGATTTAAGAGTTGACAACTACTTGATTCTGTTGCAGCTGTAATGCAGTGTGGTACAGGCATTTATCTGATGAGATATCAGGAGAAATATAGTGCCGATTAATTTAATAGTGGACAACTAATTGATTAATCGCTGCAACTAGTTGTCAGACACGTATAGTAACAATCTCAGCCTGTCAACGGCAAAAATACTGACGGTGAGGAGTTGACCCGAGCGATTATATTGCAGCCTGTTTAGCAGCTGCCGTCTGCAGCGTTCTCCCTCAATACTGGACCAGTTTCAGTAAGTGTTGTCTCCATTAGTCGCCAAGATTTAGCAACTGCACCATCTGTAGAGTAAAGCACATTTTCTCCTTTTGATATCAACACTTGGTGAAAGACACGCTGAATTTTCCTCCTTTCACTGCATGGAAACTTCAACTCTTCTCACATCTCAGATTTCTCAGCTGGATGTCGTCTTTGTCAACCAAGTTTTCTTTTCTGTTTTGTCCGTGTCCTTTTGTTGTACTTCAGATTTTTATTAAACAATTAAAAGGAACAAGCCTCTTCTGTGAATTTGACAGGATGAGAAGTCCCCTTCAGAGCTCAAAACCACAGCAACGGTAATGTCCTGTAGATATTTTAAGACCACAGTTGTTGCTGCAAAAAGTGAGCAACCTGCATGGAGCACAAATGGCAGTGATCGACCACAACACACATGCACGCACAGTCTTTGTTGATGCACATGAACTTATTGTGCTATTAGTTTCTCTCCGGCATCAACAGGAGACGTTGGAAGGTTTTTTGTTGCCAAATCATTGTAGTCTTAAAGGCCGTCAAAGTTAACACAACAATAACACCTCATCACTAATTTGTTTTAACACATTAATGCACGTTGCGATGTTTAGATTGTAGCAGGCTCAGAAGATCCTGGTATCGTATGAAACTAGAAAACCTAATGAGTCCATTAGTACCAACCAGGTCAGACTAGCTTGTTGCTAGGGAATGCTAAATAACGCTAAATTTTGGCGAGGAAAAACTGTCATGTCCATTTTCAAATGGGTCCCTTGACCTCTGACCTCCAGATGTGTGAATGTAAATGGCTTCTCTGGGTCCCCACCAGTCTCCCCTTTACAGACATGCCCACTTTATGATAGTCCCAGTCAGTCTGGATCAAGTCATAGTCAAGTCAGCACTCTGACACACTGACAGCTGTTGTTGCCTGTTGATTTTTGATGTTAAAGTCAGAACCTGGGAGGGTTTCTGGACAATATCTGTCATTGATTAGTGTTGTTATTGATTTCCAGTATTAATTTAGACATACAATTGCCCACTCCCTTGTTAGGGCGACCACGTGTCCCACTTTATCAGGGACTGAACAGCATTTTTATCCCAGTTTTTGTCATCCCACATATTGAGACAATGTCCCACATTCTCTTCGGCTCTAGTTTTCAGAAGTCAAACCACTGCAGGATGGACACTTTTTTAAAAATCTGGCCTCCATTCTATGGCTGTGAAGAAAGCGGGGAACACGTGGATCAAGTGTAGGTCACCATGTCACCGTCTTTGTTACGCTTTAACAGGGAAAACTGGGAGTCATTGCAAAGTCACCAGCTATGCAGAAATAAGCTGACTATGATGGGAACTACCCCAAAGAAAAAGAGGTGCAACTGCAACAAAGACAACTTACTAGTACTACTACAAAAAGAGATGTGCTGATCTATGGATGGATTTGGGTATTAAAGTAAGATAAGGGGCGGAATAGAAAAGTTTGTTATTTAAGATAGACATTATATCAGAATGGTAGACTACCTCTCAGCCTTGGTAACATGTCCCACATTATCCCACACAAACATACTCTTTGTTGGTATCTGCTCACCCTCTCCCATGTTGATAAGAGTATTAAATACTTGACAAATCTAACCTTTAAGGTACATTTTGAACAGATAAAAAAAACATGATTAATTTGCAATTAAAAACTAAAAAACTGTAGACAGTCACACCAATAATTTTGATTAAATAGTTTAATCAACTGACAGTCCTTAGTTTAGTGACATCCTTGAAAAAAATCCTAAAAACATAAAGAAAAAGCTCCTGATTTCCTGCTGGACTCCATCCTGCACCCTCAGACTGAAAGGTCAGGCAGCCCCTTCACTCCCCTGCATTCCCAACCCCCCATCCAGCTCTCCCAGACGCTGCTGTCTGTGTTGTCCAGACAACAACGAGTAAAGCTGCAAGAATTTCTGCTTCAAACAAACCGAACTCCCCCACCACCACCGCCAAAACCTTCCTTATAAATTCGTCACACATATGGAGGAATGTGTCAGACTTATACAAAAGAGGAAGCAAAATAAAATAAAAAATCCCTTGAGTTAGTTGGAAAAGCAAACTAGTGACAACTTCAGTGATGTACTTCTGCTTTATCAGAAAGATGGAAAGAAAGAGCATGAAGCAGGGTGAAAAATAAAAACAGTGGTGAGGTGGGGCAGCTGCAGAGGAGGAGGGGGAGTCTCTCTGGCCAATGGGGCTCCAGGAAAGCAGCCCGTCAATGACATGCAGCTCAGTTACCCCGCCCCGGGTGTAAAACAGTGTGTCTGTCAGTGACAGCTCAGACAATATGCTGGTGAGACACAGATGAGGAGTAAATCCACGCACACACTCATGGCTGAGATGGTTCACTGAAGCAAACCCTCTGTGGACGGACTGATTCTCTGTGTGGACACAACTGCTTAACAAACATGGTGAGTGCTGCAGCTGACAAACCTTCTGCAACTTTCTGTTCCAGCTCAGTTTATCTTGAATAACGTCTGTTGTATTTGCACTGTTGCTCGTCCAGAGGAATGTCCCTGCAGACCACCTGCTTGGATTTCAATTTAATTTGCGGTGTCAGCTATTCTGCCTACTTCTACTCACGCAGCCCTTCTGACCTGCTCTACTGTAGGCTGTAACCTGACACACAGCTGAGAGGGAAACTTTATGAGCCTCATTAACACACCAGCCTTCAGAAGGGAGATTATCAGCTCAGCCTGCTCACAAACACATAATTGGGGCAGATGTGTGATTTCTTCAATGTTGCACTGTGCACACAGGAATCTGCATGTGCCACTTTTACATCTAAGCAACAGCTGATCAGGCTGTTTCTGATATCTAAAACCTGGTGAACATTTGTTGCTGAGCTCTGTGTGTACTTTTTGTCTGAGGGAACATTTTGTGGCTGCTTTGGTTTCCATACTCGCCTGTTGAAACCTCACATTGATGCCTCTTTAACCCTCCGCTGGACGGTCACTGCAGTTTGATTACTTGTTGTCAACTGATGTTCACAGCTTGGCCAAGACATGATGGATGCATGTTATTTGTAGCATTTCGTCTCTGCCAGTGGATGTTTGTTCAGGGACCCCCAGAGTTACTAAATGGGGTTGCCAGGTAGCCGGTAGCAGATGGAGAACAGATTACACTTAGTACAAGAGAATCTGCAGTTTATCCACACATTTGTTAGGACTAGTATTGATTGCTGGGTTGATTAAAAGCAGTAGTTACACTTGATTGGGGCCTACCAGCCCAGTAATTATTCAACCCGATATCACACCAAAGTGTGTAATATGGTGCCTTCAAATGTTCAGTCCATATGAATGCTGAATAAGATATTGTAAGCTACCAAACTGTTGTAACTTTAATGAACTGAAAACACAAATGATGAAGAGGTTAAAGGTGTAAGACCAAACGCCATGATAGCGACCTGTCAATCACAAGGTAGCCCCACCCTAAATCATCCCCTGCTTTTTGTCTATGTGACTCTAAATGGGACCATAATTTACTAACTGAACACCATGCTGTTTTCGATGCAGTGGTTAGCACTGTCACCACACAGCGAGAGGGTCGCAGGATCAGTTTCTGTATTAGTGTGGGTTTTCTGCGGGTTCTCCAGCTTCCTCCCACAGTCCAAAGACATGCAGGTTAACTGTTAACTCTAAATGTCCCGTCTGTCTCTATGTGTCAGCCCTGTGATAGTCTCGTGACCTGTCCAGGCGACCCTGAACGGGATACTGACTGAATAATGAATGAATGAAACGAGCAATTGAGACCATAAAGTCATGTTTACTGAGGTAAGAAATCAAGTGAGAAGTTGGCTCATTTTCTCATAGACCTGCAACCAGAGGAATCGCCCCCTGCTGGATGTTAGCAAGAATGCAGGTTTAAGGCTTTGGCTTCACTTTTCAGAACAGGAAGTTGCCCACTGGTTTTGCCTTGCTGAGGCGGCGTGAATATTACATGCATGTATGAAGGTGCAGTACTAGCAGGGGGCAACAAAACCATTCACTCAGATTTAAGCAAGAACCTACTTAGCTTTAGGAAAAACATCATGGTTGGTCGTAAACTAAGTACAATACAGACTACCTGATGTACAAAAAGCAAGAACTGCATTCTTATTACACATTTTTGCCTTTGTGCATTTACGTGTCAGTCACAGATCTTTCTGTGTGACTGGGCTGCATTATTTATAATGATAATAATTTGTTTCTTATGGCACTTTTCAAGCTTGGAGTACAAAGTGCTTTCCTTAGACAGCATAAAAAAAATAAATAAAAAGAGCAAAACTTAAGAACAGCAAGAAGGAAATTTGCAAATAAATCAACCAAAAGGTCAAACAAATGAAACCTTAAATCTCATTATTCGTGGGTCTATGGGTGGAAAATGTTTAAAAAGCCTTGACATGATTAATGTAATAAATCCTAATCTTCCCAGGTCCTATCTGTAGCTCACAGTAGAGGGAGAGGATATGCATCATCCTGACATTTTCCCATGCAAAGCAAATATGCAACTGAGCTCATCTTATTCATCACTTCTTAAAAAAAAAACAAGACTGGTGGATGACTAACTGTCACTTTAAGCAATCCCATTTCCGTTCTATAAGCTTATTTCGTATTGGAATTTATCCCTTTTTTAGTTCATTGAGAGCTATTTTGGGACGCCTCGTGTGCTGCTGTCTGTTTTAATCATCTGAGAGCAGGAGTCAGTAGACAGTCATGAGGCTTATGCACAGCAGGAGGCTGGCATAAAGAAGTGGCAGCATCCTCTTCGCATCCCACTCAAGGAAGTTAAAATAAGTTTAATTCTCCATCTGTCCTGTGTGTTTATCCAACCGGCTGTCCATGTACTGAATTGCTGAGGATTATTCATCTATCTCATCGCTCATCCTGTTAGGATACATGCCAGCTGGGCTATAGACTCCAGAGTATGAAAACAAAAGTAGCTGACAGTGGGCAACCACTGGCTGTGAAAAGTGAAGCCAATGCTGAAGTGCTTGAAACCTGCGTTCACCATAATATCCAGCAGGGGGCGACTCCTCTGGTTGCAACAAGAAGTCTGATTGTATAGAAGTCTATGAGAAAATGAGTCTACTTCTCACATGATTCACCCAGTAAACATTGTAAATATGAGTTTATGGTCACTAGATTCAAGTCTTCCTCAAAACAGCATGATGTTCATTTAGTAAATTATGGTCCCATTTAGAGTCAGATAGACCATAAAGCAGGGGATGCTTTAGGGCAGGGCTACCTTGTGATTGACAGGTTGCCACTACGACGTTGTGTTTTCGGTTCACGAAAGTTAATTATAATATTTTGGCCTCCTACAAGTGTCTTATTCAGCATTTGGTTATACTTAGCGCTAATCGTCTTGTGTGACTTTTGGTTGCAAAAAACAAAATTGCGAACTCTGGGTTTCAAACCAACCGGTGATGTCAAGCTGACTACGTCCACTTCTTATATACAATCTATGATCAGCGATCAATAGAGTTCACATTTTTTGCATCCATGTTTCCTAGCGAGCAGTCTTCGTCTTCGTCACTTGAGAGTGAAAGTTTACTCTTGACCTTGAAGATGCTAGTTTGGCAAAAAATTTAACCCAAGGTCGAGGTCCACTTACTATCTTTTGCTGGTCTTCTTCTCACGGTCTTCATCAATGAATGGAGTTTGCTCGGGTTGTCATTATTCGTCCACAGCAAAAGCGTGTAATAAACCCACCTGTCCACCAGAAGGTAGCGTGTCAGTGTGATGTGTTGCCTCACCGAGGTGGGAATATGTATGCCTGAATATGCTGATATTTACCTTCAGGGAACTCTGCTATTCTAGTGCTTTAAGATCTTACGGCGGCCTTTGACACGGTGGATCATGGGATCGTTTTGTCACGCCTTGAACATTGTGCGGGCATTAAAGGGACGGCCCTAAAACGGCTCCAGTCATACCTGTCAGATAGGAGCTTTTCAGTCCCACGAGGAAAATGTTTCTCTGCTGCAGCACCACTAACCTGTGGGGTTCCCCAAGGCTCCATTCTGGGCCCTACCCTCTTTTTGTTGTGTATGCTGCCCTTGGGGTCCATTTTTAAGAAATATAACATTCCTTTTCATCGTTTTGTGGATGACATCCAAATATATTTACCTTTAAAAACAACCAGCAAAGACTCTTTGCAGCCTTTGTTAACTGTTTTTGATTTTGCAATGTTCTTATTGTCATTTGCGTTCTTTTTATTTTGTACATGTTCAACACTTTGGTCAACTGCAGTTGTTTTTAAATTTATATACATTATATAAACTTATATGAATGAAGTTTGACTTGACTTCTGTCTTCCTGTCAGCTGATTTCATTCACATACGCTGCAACTGGAAATAAACTGGGACACATGTTTACTTTTAAAATTATATATACAGTATATTGTCTGTTTGTCACATCGCAAAGTTACAGAAATCCTCATTTAAAGGCACAGTTTCTGGAGACAGTTTTGTGTGTATTTCTCCACAGATTGAATGTTTTGATACTCACTCAGTATTTATATTGCACTTAAATATAAAATAAGCTTTATAATAAAAAAACATTAAAATCTCACTTTTTACAATATGGCACCTTTAACATTATTATAGTATTGCCTCATTAAGAATGTAGCCATTTTCAAATGTTAAGTGCAGCACCGTAAAATTCACAATATATTGTGAATATAATAAGTATATGTATATAATAAGTGAGACAGCTACAAGTAAAGTGGCACATTAACCACACAGCCAATATATTCAGTGTGACAGAAGGCAGAAGATGAAACTGAGGAAGTGTGGGTATAAATAAAACCAGAGTGTGAGCCGTGAGATAAGTTCATGCCGTGGAGCAGTGGGTTTGCTGTTATCGGCTGCTTCTCGCTGTCTGTTAGTGTTACACCTCTGAGAAACTGCTCACTGCACCACATCTTACAGTATTTCCTCTAATTCTGCTTGTTGTTATATACAGTTTAACATCTTGTTTTAACCCCAACCTGTAGTCCGGCAGCCAGAATCCAACACTGAAATAAAGCTGAATCAGCTATTTGTTAGCCGCCAATCATACTTCTCTAAAAACCTTAAAATAGTTGGACCAGCAGTCAGATCTCCTTCACCGTTTGTTGAAAGTGGTTCATTTTACAATGAACTGTACTCATAATCACTACCAGTGAAATCTGCAGCCTCAGCAGTGTAATACAGTAACTTAGTTTACTTCCATCTGCTTGCTAGTACACAAAATTTTATTTTAAAAAAAAAGACTAATTGTACTCCCACAACTAAAGGGATTTTTTCTATGTGATAACCACATATGTCTGTTTTGGTTTTTGCAACCAGACGTGACACGAGAGGGTGGAGCTAAGTACAACTGAATGTTGAATGAGACATTTTCAGTCTTCTTTTGTTCATATAGTCAACGTGACGTCACACATTGGTTTGTGGACTTCGGTTTGAAGCATTGAGTTTGGCATTTTGGCCGTCGCCATCTTGGTTTTTGCAACCAGAAGGGACACGAGAGGGTGGAGCTAAGTACAACTGAATGTTGAATGAGACATTTTCAGACACGCAATAAGGTTCTAATTAACGTTGATCAACTGAAAACACACTGTGAAAGGGTTAAAGTTGTAAGACGAAAACACGGACAGCTCCCAGACTGGACAACGCCATGGTAGCGACCTGTCAATCACAAGGTAGCCCCGCCCAAAATCATCCTCTGCTTCATGGTCTATTTGACTCTAAATGAGACCATAATTTACTAACTGAACTTCATGCTGTATTGAAGAAGACTTGAAACTAGCAATCATGTTCACAAGGTTTACTGAGGTAATAAATCAAGTAAGAAGTAGGCTCATTTTGTCATTGACTTCTATTCAATCAGACTTCTTTTTTCGAGTCGCCCCCTGCTGGATATTACAAAGAATGCAGTTTAAGGCACTTCAGCACTGACGTCACACCTCAAAAACATCCATAAAGTTTTACAGCTGAATGCAATTTGCCCTTTTTTGCCTCTGATTGCAAATATCCATGTGGATAACTGGACAAAACGATGGCGGAGAGAAAAACGAAAATGAAATGCATTCCTCAAAACTTAAGGCAAGGAATTTAAATGGGACAGAGAGAAACCCTGTTTGGGATTTTATATCCCAGCCTGTCAGTTACCACCAACTCTCTGAAGACACTACTAATTTCACTGTAACGGTATGTGGACATCAGCGCTGATCTTTGTGAATTGAACTGTTTTTGCATTGAGACTAGTTTGCATGTTAAGCGGCCGAGACGCTATTTGTTTGGCAGCGCAGTTATGGGTGAATTTCACCTCTTCTGGGTGCTTTGAGAATTGCATGTCTTATTTGTGCCAGTTTAGTGGCCACAAAGCTGCGTAATCCCTTTAAAAAAAAAAAGTATTTATTCGAAAATTAGTACATATTGTTGCTTTAGTTGCTAAAAGTGAAACAGATTTATTTTAATATTAACAGTCCAAATCTTGAGACGTACATCCAGAAAACAGCAAAACTATCTATCAGAGATTACATCAGTTTACCATCTTTAATAGGCTTTTTTGTGTAGTTTTGAAACATGAAGTCCAGTTTTTGCTTGGTTAGTCTTATTTTGTAATAAGAAGATTAGTCGTCTATGTGGAATGTCCACTAAACGGTCCCAGGAAGTCTTCATCACTGTGTGCATTTCTTTATGAGATTTTGACATAGTTCTCACCAGTTCCCATACAGGAAATACCAGGGCAGCTGCAGCGAGTCAGTGTCACTGCCACGGAGCCTGACTTAGTCTCTGCAGCCTCCTCTTGGATCTGTTTGTGTTGGACAGACGGTTGGCAAAGGTGATTTTCCATGGAGCACATCTGAGGATCATATGAGATGATAAAATTGATCGACCAGGAATGAATTCCCAACATGTCAGCGGACAATTTACTGGGATACAAAATCTGTATCCCAGTGTTTTTCTTTCTGTTTATCTGTGCCCCCCCAGCCCCCGTCTTTGTATCTAAGATACTGTGGGAACGTCTAATATATCATATTTACAGGCTGACTTCCTGTCCAAATTAAAGAAAAAGATGATCTCAACTATGTGCTCTGCCTCATCGTGAGCACCCTGTCTGGGTCATCTCTGTCATCCCGCCACTCTGTCTGGGAATATTTTTTCTAATTTTTAGTGAACTTTTAATCATGTGTCACAGATTTGTTCACCGCCGCCGTGTGTGTTGTGCCGGGCCTGGCATGTGTCTGGAGGTATAATGGATGAGGCGCTGACCTGACCCCGGGGTCGTGCCAAGGCTGTCAAGGGCCAAAAGGTCAGCGCGAACCAGGAGGGCGTCGTTCCCACACTGGGAAGCACTTCCTGGACTGATTCCTGCTCCACTGGCTCTGTGGGACTGGATGCTCTTATTATGGTGACCCAGTAGTGTCTCTACAGGTGATCTCTGATTGTATGGGGAAAGGCTTACAATTACCCAATAGCATCGCTCTTCGAAAAATGGGGAATTGCATTTTTTAATGCAGATCAATGGCTGCAGAGGAATGAGATGAATTATACAGTTTGAGGACAAACAGGCCTTCAGTGAGTCACTTACAAACAATTTTGATGATTGATTTGATTATTATTATTATTTGATCTCTTTGAGCTCAAATATGAAAGTAAGATAAGATAAGATATTCCTTTATTAGTCCCACAGTGGGGAAATTCACATAAGTATATATTCACAAAGTAGAAACTGAAAGCAGAAAGTTTATCAGGATCATTAGAAATGGGCCCCACCGCATTTTCTACGTAGGAACATGACACACAGACAGATTGTTTAGCCTCTTTGTGGTTGTTTTGTGTCTCTTTAGTCATTTTCAGTCTTTCTGTAGTTGTTTTTGAGTCTCACTGTCTTTGTAGTCATTTGCGTCTCATTGAGGTTGTTTTGAGTCTCACTGTTGCTGTTTAATGTCTCTTTGCCGTCAGTTTGTGTCTCTTTGTGGTTGTTTTGAGTCTCTTTGTAGTCGTTAATGTTTCTTTGTGGCCATTTTGAGAGTCTTCCTGGTTTCGTACATTTTGTAGGTGAAGACTGGGGGGGCCCGGTAGGCCCGCTAGGCCCAGTAGGCCCATGAGTCAGTTCACTGACTGTATGACTGTTTTCCTCCTGGTGCTACTGTTACAGTACGATTTAGCATTTAGCAGTATCCCATCATCGTCACACGTGGCTGCAGTGGAGTTATGTAGTCCTGCTTCATCAAGCAAACACTTTTCTTGAATGTGCACTTTCTCCGTTTTTATCATTGTAAATTGAATGACTTCAGAGTGTTGATTGGACAAAAAAAGTACCTTGAAGACGTCAACTTGAAGGTCTGGGAAGTTGTGATGGATGTGTTTCACTGTTTTCTTTTAGTTTTTTAGACTAGGCAATGAATCAGTTAGTTGAAACAATAATAAACAGATAAACAGACATAATGAAGATGAAACGATCAGCAGTTGCAGCCATAGAGTTTGGTGGCGACTTATTGCCTGAACAGAGGCTTTTGAAAGCATTTCTTGCATTACGTCTGGTGGGCCGATGTTAATTTGTGAACAGGATGGAGCGGAGAGAGACGGGAGAGGCAGAGACAGCTGTGAAGTTAAAGTGCTGAAGGCCAGCTGTCAGAAGGCTGATCTGCACAAGCAGGCGTGTGCAGGAATCCAAAAGAGTCACAGCTGAATCTGACTTTGTTACTGTACCCAGTGGTCAACATGCAGACACAGGACCAGGGACACCAGTAAACACGACACGAGTGACCTGAATTCAATGGGGGCACATCAGATTTGACCCAACAATCAGGTCACATGTGGTTTAAATGTCATTTGTGGCCACTGCAGCTCCGCAGGCTTTTTTACATGGCTGGGTGGATAAAACACAGTAGGCAGGGTTTATTATGACGATCATGATACCAATCAGATGTCATTGTAGGATTGAGTACACTGATGAGTACGCTGATGACTCCAAGGAGAAAGTACAACGTAAATCTTGGTGGTGCGCTGGCTGGCTGTCATTTGACCCGATTTCACTTGCATGTCTGTAGCATGACCCTGAGGATTAGGCAGGGAGTTTGCTGAGGCGTGTGTGTGTATGTGTGTGTGTGTGTGTGTGTGTGTGTGTGTGTGTGTGTGTGTGTGTGTGTGTGTTGGGGTGGGAGGGGGGTGCCTGCTCCACAGGCCTGCATCACAACAGGTGCTGAGCGTGTTGGACTCTGATGGTGAATGAGCTCTTTGTTGAAGATGATTCACCCTCAGAGAGCGGACACACACACACACACACACACACACACACACTTATCAGCTGAGGGTGTGTGTTTGTTTTGTTAGTGTCTCTCTTTATACATGTCAGTGGTGGAATGTAACCGAGTACATTTACTCAGTAACTTTTCTTTTTCATCCACATCGTGGAAATCATCTAAATATTCAGCCATGACATTGAAAATCTTTTAGATACCACTAAGCTACACTTTCTGTACTCCAGCACAACAAACGCTGACTGTTTCCGCCTTAGCTGTGTTTTCACCGCTGTCTTCCAGCAACACATCACCTCACCACATTTCAGACTTCTCTGTGAGCGAGACTCTTTTCATTTATACTCACTTATAATAACAATCACAGCCTGTCATGGTGAAAACAAGCACTTTTAGTGGACGTGAATGGGAGGCAGCTTGACCCAGTAGCACCATATTACAGCCTGAGAGCAGCTGCTTTCTCTTAATACTGGACTGATTTCAGGTTGAACAATACTGGAGTTCAGCTCTCTAACCAGTGAAGTGAATGGTCCATCGTTAAGGGGAAGCCAGTGAGCTGAGACTTTAGTTGGATAAAGATACCGTTTGCAAACAACTGACTTGAATCCCTCACTCAGTGAGTCCCTGCTATTCTGATCTACTGACCTTCTCTCAGCCCTTTTGCACATTAGACTGCTGCACTAATATGAACCAAAACAGCAGGTGCACTTGGAGACGCCCATAGTCTTTGTGCCCAAGACCTACTGCTTTGCGCTGGTCGCTGCACGGTTAAAATTCACCCGTGTTTTTTTTTTATGATATCTACACCATCCAAAGGAAATATTTTACATGTCTTGTGCTTAATTTCATGCACAATATCATCCCAACAGAGTTCTTTTGCACTGACGGATCCACCAACAGGTCAGTGAGCTGTCAGATTATTTTTGTGCATTTACTACTTGGAGTGAATAAAGAGTACACCACAGCCATAGTTTGTTTTCATTCCAAATTTATTACAAATATCTCGAGTTTATTGCAGGTTGAAACCACAGACATAGTCACTTTGACGTCACCTGTTGGTTTGTGGACTACCATTCTAAAGCGGTAGTGGCTGAAAGGCACCAACAAACTGGGGAAACTCTCATGAGATTGTTAAGGTTAGCCACTGATCTTGAATAATTGCGGTTAGGATAGGTCGCTGGGCAGCGAGTCTTGTGAGAGTTTTTGCAAGTTTTTGCAGATCTCAGAACAGATTTTGCAATTTGCGTTCTCTCTTCTTTAAACTACCTTTTAAAGCCTCAAGTTCAGCATTTTAACTGATATGATCTTGTTTTGTGCAACCAGAAGTAAGACGAGAGGGTGGAGCTAAGTCCAGCCGAACGCTGAACATTTAGTGACCAAAAGCTTTCACGAACTGAAAACACACTGTGAAAGAGTTACAGCTGTAAGACGAAAACACGAACAACTCCCAGACCGGACAACGCCATAGTAGCGACCTATCAATCACAAGGTAGCCCCGCCTTAAAGCATCCCCTGGCCTATTTGACTCTAAATGGGACCATAATTTACTAAATGAACATCATGCTGTATTGAAGAAGACGTGAAAGTAGAGGCTGAGACCATAAACTCATGTTTACAGTGTTTACTGAGGTAATAAATCAAGAGAGAAGTAGGCTCATTTTCTCATAGACTTCTATACAATCAGATTTCTTTTAGCAACCAGAGGAGTCGGTTCATGAAAGTTAACTGTAACATTCCCGCTGTCTGAAAATGTCGTTATCAACGTTCGGTTGGACTCAGCTCCATCCTCTTGTGTCACATCTGGGTGCAAAAACCAAGATGGCGACAGTCAAAAAGCCCAAAAACAGCAGTCCACAAACCAATAGGTGACGTCAGGTAGACGTTGGCTGTATCGGAAACCTTCTGCTACAAACAACTGACAAACGCAGTATGCAGTATGGAACGTAAATCAATTTATTTTGTGGTACGCTAGGCTGGGTTTCACAGGTTTCTGGTTTTGGAAAGCGGATGTAAACAGCATGGACAATAGCAAACCTCCACTACTTTACATTACAAAAATGACTGAAAATGACCAGTCCAGCGAGTTGCATTGTGGGATACAATAGTCGAGGTAGACTGGTCCGACACATACTGAAGATTTTTTCCGAGTCAGTACAAAATCCCACTGTTTTTGGCATACTGTAGATTTTGCTCACATACTGCATAGCACACGCTACATTTTGGCCAAGTCAGTACATACTACTAGTATAGTATGCTGTTTCAGATACAGCCTATGTCTACTTCTTTTTTAACCTCAATGTGACAGGCTAGCATGACGTAGTTGGTGCCAATGGATTCATTTGATTTTCTAGTTTCATGGCCTCTCTAGCTTTAAAATCGAGCCTGCTGCAACCTAAAAATCGCAAGTTGTGTGTTGTGTGTTAAATAAATTTGTGTCGTTAATAAGACTCTGTGACAGCCCTGTTTCTTATCTACAGTCTCTTTGTGCATCATGTCACCTGACTATAATGTTGCATCTCTATTAGTCACCAAATCGTAGTCTGACTAACACATGAAAGAGTCAACATGAGTAACAGGATGACACACTAGCAGCACAGTTGGTTCACATCTAAACATAGACGTTCCCATTGAGGACTGAACAGATGATGAGATAAGTGTGCACATACATGTGTCTGTTAGGGATTTCACAAGAGCTGATTGTTTTAAGTCTCTTTGTAGCTGCTTATTGTCTCTTTGAGGTTGTTTTGAGTCCCATTGTTGCTGCTTTATGTCTCTTTATAGTCTTTTTGTGGCACTTTGTGTTTGTTTTGAGTTTGTAGCAGTCATGTTTCTCTTTGTGGTTGTTTTGAGTCTCTTTGTAGTCATTGTGTGGCACTCTGGTTTGTTTTTTGTCTCTTTGTAGTTGTAGCACTGCAGTGCAAAGTCAATGCCAAAATTCTGAAAATGCAACAGTAGTTGTTTTTCTACAATACCGCAGGTACTGTAGCCTCCACATGAGGCTTTAGACGGCAACTAAAATCCAAAGGACACAGTAAACTCAGTATCGACTTGTCCAGGGGACACACCCTATTTTTGATAATCAGGGTCTGAAATTAGCACCCACCACTGCCAACAATTTACCCCCATTTGGCGGGTGGCGGAAATCATCAGGCCATCTGCCACTTTGGCCGGCAGGGAAAACGCTAGCGATGGAAATAGAGGACTGTAGTTGTCCTCTTTCTTGGCATCTTTGCCTCTGTGACTATCGATTCCTCTTACTGATGCTTACCAACAGTTATCAGTGCACAATTGGTTTTCAAATGTGGTGGTGTCCATGTTTGCGAGGTGGGCCCATATTCACGACCTTATCAGTGGAAAGTTTCTGAAAGCTCCGAGTCCACGACTTGTGACATGTTTGTTGACGTTGTGAGAAATGTTGGATCCCATGGAAGTTCATTTATCAGTGCATAATATGTTAATATTGCCATTTTAGTCATATATTTTTTTCCTTGGTAACTGTATAATATGTCTGAGGAAAATAAGATAAGATAATACTTTACTGATCCCCAGGGGAGAAATTCGGGCTGTTGATGTTATATTCTCAACACCTCTCTTTCTCCTCTGTCATTATGTTTTGCATTTCCTTCATTACGTTACTCCGTTAACGGAGGTGCCATTGAGTTAACATAAATTACAGATGTGTTCAAATGTAATCTCATAAAATTAAGTTACTGTTTGAAGGCGATGTTTTCACATTGATGTAAAATAGATTTTTGAGATATAATTATGATCTGTTTAACTTTCTCACACTCAAAGTGTTTTGATTTTTACCACGGTATCGAATTGGGTATCAAGAGTCGTGAAATGTCACTGGTATTGATATTGACTGCTAAATTTCTGGTATAGTTACATCTCTAGTGTCTGTGTGGCTTCGCAGTCACAGTGAGGCACATCTCATTATTTACAGCTTGTTTCTCATAATGCAGCAAAGGCAGCAAAGATGTTGCCACTGAACCAAAGGAAGCTGTCACACATCAAGTCAGACTGAAATATTTAGAAGGAAATGCGGTTCATCTGCCAGTCTGAGTATTTTCGGAGTGATGACATAGGATGCTCGCAAGCCTGCAAGAGGAAGAAGAAACTTCATTTAGCTCAATGCAGAAAGTAGGAAGTGAAAGCACAGAGCAAAGAGAGAGAGAGCTACATTCACAACAAAGAGATCTGCTGTTTCCACAGTCACTTCAGCGATAAAGGAAAAAGTGACTTTGCGACAACGATTTGCGTTAATCGTGATTTAGAAAATGACTTTGTGCAATTTGTCCTTGTGAATGTGATGACGACTCAACTTGCAGCAACTTTTTGCAAGAGGAAATGTTGTCATACGCCTACAGCGGCAAAAGATGTGCACTACATTCAGTTTCACGTAAAAACTTCCATGCAAATGTGGATCTGTGTGTGTGCAAATTACAACATAGAAACTGTCCAAGGAGCTGCTGCACGTGGATCTTTGAGTAAGGCGAGATGCTACAGGGAAAAATGTTTTTCATACACTTCAATTTTACGATTTTGGGCAATTTTTCTTCCATAACATGTTGTCTTTCAGGCTAGTGGGGATAAAACATCCAAACTGTGCATTTAGGTGTTTATTTTATTACTTTGTCTATTTGCATCTATAGATTTGCACATGAAAAGGTATCATTAAATAATGCCTCATTTACATAATTAGATTAAATAGAAGATAACAGCGAGCATATCTCTAAATCTTGAAAAGTACTGGGTACCAGGTAGTAGTAGTTATTGCTGTAATTTATTGCTGAAACACATTTGTTTGTTTGTCCTATATAATGAAGATACTTCATCTGTGAGTGCCGGAGATTTTGTTCCTTCATTTGCATATTAAAACATAATTCATTTTAAAAAATAAATGTCTTAATGTAAGTAAGCAGGGGAAGTTTCATGGTGGTATCTGTTAGTTATATATATATATATATATATTGTTTTTACCTTATTCACCTGTAGTGTCAAAATGTATGAAAATTTACAATCCACATCTTTAAAATGATTTTTTTCTCCAGACTGAGTCAGAAATCTCCACTTCACATTCATTCCTCTCGATATTCTGCAGGTTTTGACGGAAGGGTTTGTTTATATATCATTTATAGCCTGATATATACAGTTATACAATTAGATAATACCTCATCTGCATATTTAAACATAATAATTTTATGAAAACTTGTAATACAGAAAAATGATTACTATAACCATCTAATAACCATCATTTATAAATATTACAATGATAGTGAATTAAAATTAGTTAATAGTTATTCTACTGTTAACAATAAAATAATTAATAATGTTAACTAATTATTAGTAATGCTATAATGTTATTTTATCATCAGTTTGTGTAATGTGAAATAGTTTTAAATTATATATTTTATCATAGCTGATAAGAGACAATAACAATTACATTGTAATATCATTAGTAAATTATTTATCAGTTTATTGTAGCACATATAACTTTTATATACTATATTAAGTATTTGTTAATATTACCAAATGATTTGTAAACTTAAACAAATACCTATATATACTGTATATATATATTATTATTATTATTAGAATTTGTGCAACAATATACTGTTAAAATAATGTAAATTATAGTGTTATTATGTATAAACATCATTTTACCATTAATAAATGATGGCTGTTGTAAAGTGTTACCTGGTTGTCTAAGTGGTAATAATCAACAGGGGAAGTTTCACGGTGATATCTGTTAGTTCATTATTTGTTTTCACCTGTACGGATGAAAATGTGCCGAACTCTCCACCTACAGGGATGTTTTACCTCCTAATCTTTATTTCCAATTCTTCTGGTCTTTATTTCAGAACAAACTAGCGAAGGCTCTGTACGACAACACCGCCGAGTGTGCAGATGAGCTGGCGTTCAGAAAAGGGGACATCGTCATGGTGGTGGATCAAAACGTGGCGGGCACCAGTGGATGGTGGATGTGTTCTCTGTATGGACGCCACGGTCTGGCTCCCGCAAACAGACTGCAGCTTCTCCCACAGACCGGTGGAACCACTGTGGGCCAGGACGCAGAAAAACCCAAAGTGACTGAAGCTGAAACTGATGCTCAGAATATCTACCAGATCCCGAGCGTACCCCGACCCTCCAGCAGCCCGGCGTATGAACGTATGGACGTGATCTACAAGGTCCCATCCACTCCTTCATCGGCCTCAAAAACCCCAGTCCCGCCAGCAGTTAGGCACAGCACAGAGGGACCTGAAGGATACAAGGTACAAATTGCTTTTACCAGTATTGAATAAAAATCTACATGTAGATGTTGGTCTGTCTAGTTCTCCGGGGTCAAAGTTTCCCTGGGAAGTGTTCATGATTAGAGGCTGCTGCAGAAATGCAACGCTGTGAACCCCCTGCTGGCAAAAGAGCTTACAGATGGGGACCGGGGGCCTCTCCATGGGACAGGCATGTAGCAGCGGGGTCTTTATGGGCCTATAAAAGACCAACAGACACAGACTTCAGACACTTTTAACTGCAAACAGCAGCTCATGCCGCCAGGGACCCTAGAGAGACAGAAGTGTCTGTACGGGTGCAGAAGGTGGGGAGAAATAAACCCACATGTTCACCATTTCCTCTCCTGCTACAGGGAGTTTTGTTCCCTTCTGCACTAGCCACCTAATATTCAATGAGGAGCATGGTTTCTGTTATGGAGCTGCGTTAATTGGCATGCATACTGGGGTTCTCCGGCACTCTCAAGGGGCTTCAGAGCAAACACTGTCCCCATAAATGTGTGTGATCCTGAGGTCAGCGACGTAGATACAGCTTTGATCAAAGTCTCACCAGTCGAGTCAGTATTACAGCCTGTCTGTCTCGTCTGCAGCCGTCGTTCTGCAGCATGGTGTCCAGTCCACCGGGGGAGGTTTACGACATCCCAAACCAAGCGAGACGACCTTCTCTTTTCACTGTAAGCTCCTGAAACTATACGCAACAAAATGCATCAAACGTAGTGGCTGTTATTTGGAGATTTTCTGCTGCTTCACTGTTATTGCGATGTTCTCTTTGCAGGCCTCAACGACTCCAAGACACACGCCACGAAAACACTCACTGATTCCCATTTCGGAGCTGGAAAAAAGATTTGACTCGTCAGAGATTTTAAGGTGCAGCAGTCCAGGAGACTGTTATGTAAGTTTCAGACATTTAGAGGAATTGATGAACCCTGACAGACCCACATAGACCTGTTTTTGTCTGTTTTAGGGGGGTCAAGGGGTCTTTAAGAGGAGATAGCAGGTCAACAACATAGAAACAACAGCAAGGTCCCGAATTTCCCTCCAGGGAAGGTTAATCTTATCTTATCTTAACAGAAGATGTCACATTGAAGTGGTGCACATCATCTGAAAGCTGGGAACCTGAAGATTGAAGAAGATTGAAAAAAATGAATGAATGAATTGGTGAACTGATAAAAATGATCAATAACCCCGCCAGATTACCACATTAAGACACCAACACCTTGAGGAACACCATAGAAAAAAGCCATGCTGTGGTTTGGGATCAAACACTTTTGATATTTGGAGATTTATGCAGGAATTGCATTTTTCAGCAATTAGATGGTGAGCACTTGTGTGTAAACTGCTCAGAAACCCCCTTATTGTCAGTCTAGCTAGGAAAGCCATCCATCCTCTGAATGCTCCAGGTCTCTAGTTTGTGGCTGTAAAGTTTCATGAGAATAGGTGAAAATTTGTACTGCATGCAAAAAAACTGCATGTGATTACCATAAAGTGGGCATGTCTGTAAAAGGGAGACTGGTACCCAGAGAACCCATTTACGTTCACACATCTGGAGGTCAGAGGTCAAGGGACCCCTTTGAAAATGGACATTCTTTGGTGCATGTATGGCATGGTTGGTCGTCTAGTTAAGTTGTCTAGTTTCATGTGATATCAGAATCTTGTTCCCGATCCCACTGGTCTACACTGAAATGCAGTTTTCAGTCTACATAGCTGTGATATTGAAAGCTTTGCTCTTGTGCACAGGTGTATGCAGTTCCACCGCCTTTGTCTCAGGACCCGAACTATGACATCCCCATTCCCTCGGCCTCAGAAGCCCAACAGAAAGTGACGGGTGGATACAGCACCCTGCCCAGCCCCCACAAGCCTGAGTGGATTTACGATGTGCCGGTGGGTCCCGAGAAACAAAGTCCACCCCAGGGCTCCTATGATACTATGCCCTCCATGGCCGTTTGCAGGCAACTCTATGACACTCTTCCAGCACGAGCTAGGCCCATTCAAAGAGGCAGTCCCAGTCCCTCGCTTTATGATATACCAAAACCCAACTCACTTGAAATCCAGAGTCCACCGAAAGTGTTGCCAAGGATCCCGATTTATGACAAACCGCCAACCCAGAGGCTTACAAAGGAGTCAGTGTATGCAGTTTCATCCCAGGAGGAACCCGTCTCTCGGGTTCTCAGTGATTCCTCAAGTGATCACATACCGCTAGAGTGCAGGGGTGACTCCAGCAACACTCATGAACTCAGTAGGGTGCGTCTGCAGCGAATGAGGAACTTCCTGGCCTGCACTTCGTTCCGTGACCTCCCTGGAAGCGGGGAGTCGCCGGTGCAGGAGGACGACGGGCGAGGCAGAACCCTGCGTCTCTCCGCGGCGGACAGTCAGAGAATCAGCACGGCGTCCAGCTCCTCCACCAGCTCCTGTGACTCTCTGGCTCTGAGCTCGTCCTCTCCTGAGCCTCTGAGGGAAGTGACGCTCAGCCAGGACGAGGCCTGCCGCAGGCTTCTGGACCTGCAGGAGTCTGTCTGCAGGGCCGTCCCCTGTCTCATGGAGTTCGTCAGCAGCCACTGGAGGAGCAAAGACCATCTGGAGAAACACCTGAAGGAGATCAAAGAAGCAGCGGAGGGGATCGCATGCTCTCTGACGTGCTTCCTGAACTTCGCCCTGGACGTTAAAGGCAACGCCCGCCGTTTGACCGACGCCAACCTCCAGACGAGGCTCTACAAACAGCTGTCCATCGTAGAGGACTCAGGTGTGATCCTACAACAAACAGTAAGTGCACTGAACATGGCGGGCTGGCCCCTCAATACACTCTGTCAGGACCCGGGGCAGGTCCAGACACCTGATCAGCTGGAGCGCTTCGTTATGGTGGCGCGCACAGTTCCAGAGGATGTCAAGCGCCTGGTGTCCATCATCAATGCCAACGGTAAGCTTCTGTTCAGAGCCCCTCAGAAAGCTCCGGATCCTCTCAACACCACGGGTCAGCCAGAGACAAAGACAAGTCCTGATGGAGGTGAACAAGGAGGGGACTTAGTGGAGGACGACAACGACTACGTAGAACTACAGGTGAATATAAGTTACTATAGTAACTGAAGGAAAACATATTTAATAATGTAACTTGCACACTAATTTCATTTGATTTTGGCTTTTCCTCAGACTAAGAATGACTTTGAAAAGCAGCAGAAGGAACCAAAAGAAAACGTCACATCAGTCTCTGACAAGGTACAGGTGAGCATCACAACACAACAATGACCGGCTCACTAAGAAAAAAAAAGTAGAATTAAGAAAGACATTTGTTTTATGAGTTGAGATCCTCCTTACATCCCGACAGCAATCAATAAATCAAACGCTGACAAAAAAAAGAGAAAAGTGTTGCAGGATTATAATAAAACCGTCCAATCATCCTTTAGGCTAAGTGAAATGATTGGACGGGAAACCTGCCCGTCTGCCTACGTGCACTCGTTACGCGTCATTGGAGTCTTCCACAAGCTGCTAGCTTGACCGCTGTGAGAACTAACAAAGGCCATGTTTGCCATTCATGTTCATTATGATATGTTTATGTTCATAATCATAATTATGGGGGAGTGTGTTTGGAGGGAGGCCTGAAGAGACGGACTGTCAGCGTAGCCGACTTCACAACTTTCTAGATTTAACGATTTTTGGAGCTAATGCTGCTACTTTCATGAGAAAAGAGTTGACAACACTGGGCTGGGTTTTACGGTTGGATCATTTTTTAAAAATCTAGTGTAGTCTTGCGAGTTTCTCAAGCTCGACCACCGTGCCTTTAAAGGGTGTTTTTTATTTTCAAGTTAAATTTGTATATCAATCTGTAGCTTCCCTCTGGTGTTCCCTATCTACTCTTTCAAATTTTGGTCAAACCATGTTTTAGCATCAAAATGCTATTTTTCCAAGCACTTAGAAAATTGCTTTTCTCACATAACCTGATGTAGCTTTCTGCATGATTATGTTTGTCCATAGTGTATTACCTACAGTAACTTGGATTGCAGATAGAAGTATCGGCACGGAGGTTAAGCAATGTACTGCTGCGGATGCCATGTTAGTTCAGATCCAAAAGTCAGACGATAACACAAACTAACTAACCGACTGATGCAGCGGTAGACCAGCAACTCCTGTGTTCTGAGAGGTAAAGTTACTGCTTTCGTTAATGGAGTCTGGTGGCGATGCAACAGCTTCAGTTCCCAGAGCTGTCTGACGGTGAGGTAAAGCGGTGACAGTAATAATAATAGCGTGCACTTAAGCTGATATTGATTTTTTTTATTATTATTATTAACGGGGCTGCATGGTGGTGCAGTGGTTAGCGCTGTCAGCTCACAGCAAGAGGATCGCAGGGTCGAGTCTGGCTGGGGGCTCTTCTGTGTAGAGTTTGCACATTCTCCTTGTGTTAGCGTGGGTTTTCTCCGGGTTCTCCTGTTTCCCCCACAGTCCAGACATGCAGGTTAATTAATGACTAAATTGCCTGTAGGTGTGAATGTGAGCTTGAACGTCTCTATGTGTCAGCCCTGTGATAGTCTGGCGACCTGTTCAGGGTGAACCTCGTCTTCGCCCAGTGTCAGCTGAGATCAGCTCCAGCCTCCAGGTGACCCCCAATGGGATAAACGGTTACAGATAATAGATGGATGGAGGATTTCCGTCAACGCCTTTCTTGAACTGAAGCCGTTATATTGCTGTCTTCAAAGCCACCAGACTACATCCACAAAAATAAAAATTTTACCTTGCAAAATGTGGAAGTATACACATTATTCATGACGTTATTGATTAGCTTACTGTGGTAACCTGTGTCACTGCTTTTTGCAACAGATGAGTGGGCGTTTCCATTAGAAAATCAAAGAAAAGAACGCACATGGGGTGAACCTTTAATAAGCAATTCAGGATTTAAGGCTTTCTTTGTACTCAGAAAAAGGCAGGAAACGCTATAGTCCAGAAGTGTCATAATATTTGTCCCATTTCGTCGCTGCTCAGGCTGATAACAAGCGTCACTCCTCTGAGTCCGGCAGCGGCCCAGAAGACCATCGACCAGCCTCCCTGTCAGAGCACTGCCGGCTTTACTTTGGCGCTCTGCAGAAGGCCATCGGGGGATTCGTGGGCAGCCTTCGGGACGGCCAGCCGCCGGAGAAATTCATCTCGCAGAGCAAGCTGGTGATCATGGTGGGCCAGAGACTGGTGGACACCCTGTGCAGGGAGGCCCAACGTGGAGGGTCCACTCAGAGCCTCCTGTGCAAGAGCAACCACCTGTGTGCGCTCCTGAAGCAGCTGGCCGTGGCCACCAAGAAGGCGGCGCTGCACTTCCCGGATAAGCAAGCTCTGCACGAGGCTCAGGAGTTTGCAAAGGAACTGGCCCAACGAGCACAGCACTTTCGTATATCGCTTGACCTCTGAGCATGCACGCATCAAGCATGTTGATGTGTCTGTACAGCAAAAGACATTTTGGTTTCCGTTTCCTTTTTCAGTCATGTCATATTCAAGCTTCAGTAGCCAAAAAGCTCATTGCTCTCTGCTGGTTGTCATAATGAATGCAGGTACTGGATATTAAAATGTTAATAATGTTAGAAAAGAATCGCTGGGACGAGCAGAAAAAAATGTATTTTGTACTAGAATAAATGACTTTGGAGTTCCAAACTAAATTGCACATTTAGTGATACTGTACTCAAACCAATTTTAAAATGCAATTAAAATATAAAGTATAAAATATTTCTTTTTTTTTACATAATTTACAAGTATTTTATATTCTCTGAATATTGTTTGTTATGTGGACGATTTATGTATTTTATTACTTATTGTGTATACTCTCCAGGGTAGTAGTCTGATACTCTTTATGAATATCTGTGGAAATATTCTAAAAGAAATGTGTTATGCATTCCCAAACAACACATGTTGGATTTTAATTGATATTAAAATTAAAAACTAAAAACCTGTTACGCTATGTTGTGACTGTCTATGCTAAGCATATGTAAATGAACCATTAGTGACCTCTGTAGGACGGATAAAATGGTCTTTTTAAGATGTGGGTGTTTACCACGCAGTAAGCATTCAACAAGGAAACCCTCAGTTGCATTATGGGAAACGTAGGATCTTGTGTTTTGGGCTCTTAACCCATACTAGGGACTAAAGGTCAGGTTATCTCAGCCTCTGCTGCTTTGATTTTGTCTGTTCGTTTTCAAAAAATCAGTCTCAACTTTCTGACAGTGAAACACTAAATAACAGTTTAACAGTGTGGTTCGTCATTGCTCCCTGCAGAGGAAATGATCTTTTCCACGCTGCCGCCTCCACGAGGGTTCAGCGTCGTTACAGAACAGGAACCCAGGGGTTGGTGGAGTTTCAATGTTTCAAAAACTCTCTAATGCACACAATTTTGTTTACAGTGAACCTTTTAACACCCGCTTCGCCTACACCGGATTCCAGCACCATGTGAACCTTTCACCCTCAGACTGCATGACTATGAACATGTGATATATCCACAAATTACAGATTATCATTAAAATAAGCCAGGTACACTGACAGTGGATGCACAGCTAAAATCTTAAAGGTTACTCCCTACTTTAGATGCTGTATAGCGGTTCAGAAATGTAGTAAATCCATGAGAATGGGAGTAAGTTTTCACCTTCATCAGGGCTTCAGTCTGCTTCTTTAGTTAAAGGTATGCTGCTTTGTGTCACTATTAGCTCACCTTATACTGGCTGAGAGTATATACTGCCTTACACAGGCCTTCCCTTATTGTATGCTGCCCTCTAGCAGAGCTGTGTGGTAGGATTTTATTTACATGTTTTTCAGGCTGAAGGACATTCTCACAGGACATGACTGATCATTTAATGAAATAGATGTGTAGCCTACATATGTTTACATCACAGTCACGTTATTTAGGCGTGTGCTTCTCTTAACGTCACATTTCCATAAAGGTAGTTGAAGTTATAAAACCAAAATCCAATTGCTCTGGCCTGGCACCTGATGAGGAGAAATACCAGGAGATTATTCAGGTCAGAACAACTGAGAGCTTTTATAAAAACATGGTGAAGCGACCAACTTCCTGGTTGGTTGGCTGCAATAAAAGTTTGGAGATAAACATGTGACCTGTGACCCCTCCACAAATCAGGAAGCAGACCCTCAAACACAAAGACTCAAACTGGTCAAGATAGTTCACGTCCAACCTGGAGGAGGAAACCCCAGTTCTCCAGGACGTAACACTGAGCAGCTCATCAAACCCTGTTTGCACTCTTGGTCACACCCATCAGTGATGTAATTTTCTATCATCTATAAATAAGTAAAAATAAATTAAGATATGTTTTGATATTTTGATTAGTTTTCCAAAAATGTTCCAGCTGTTTGTTTTTATTTTGTTGTGAATCTGTGATAAGCCTTGTGTTTGTCTATTGTAGCCTACATGTTTGTGCTAAGTTAAGTAAGTACTAAGGTTTAGTCATACACAGTAGCCAAGTTTTATTTGTATAACCCAAAATCACAAATTTGCCTCAGGGTGTGATACGTAATGTCTAATCATAAAAATGTAAAGCAAATATAAATCTCCATTGTAGCAATTAGCTGCAGTTAGCTGAAGTTGTCTGCACTGTGTTTGTATAAATCACAGCTTCCCTACCTCAGGGCCTTCACTGCAAAGGTCAAAGGTATATTACATGCTTTCAAAAAGAAAATCATTAAACTAACCCAGGAACATTGACAGCTAAAATCTCAAACGTTATTCCCTACTTTAGAGGCAATATGGTGATCCAGAAATGTGATAAATCCTTGGAAGCCTTACATCCAAATTTATTGCAATTTTTTATTATTATTTTGCAGATAATTATACAGAGTAACAATGATATTTGAATAAATAAATACATAGAAATAATATTGAGAATTAAAAAAAGAATTGGGATGAATAAACTTAAAATTATATGGGAAAAAAAACATACATTATTTTTCTTTAAAGAATGTAAAACTGGCAAAGCAGTGTTTTTATTAGGCATCAAAACCAATGTATGGTATCAAGTCTCCATTTTTATTATTCACCATTATATCAGGACATATTGTAATTATGATAAACTCTAAAAGATAATAACATTAAATTAAAAAAAAAACAATAATATAAATTATACAAATAATAACTTAACAGAGAAGGTAGGCCATAAATTATATTTATTCAAAAAACAATCTTGTAGTAAATTAAGTATATTTAACTTTATAATTTAGATAAACTCCCAAAACTTTCTAAATTCAGTTCTGAAGGTTCAGATGATGTTGATTTGGATTTATGGATGTGAAATGTCCCCAGTAAAACTAACTTTCTGTTTTTTCATCGTATAATATCACATCCTTGGCTTCCAGATAAACTGAACGATTGTTTTTAGTGTTAAAATTAACCAGGCAAACTCCTCGGAGCGAAGTCTGCGGCTTCCGGCTGCGTGAAACCAACACCGGAAGTCAGCAGCAGTGAACCCTCTTGGTTTCCTCGCGTGCCTCTGTACGTGAACCTGCGTCATGACGTCGCGCAGCCTCCTCCACTCTCTCCCCGGACTCCCAGCTCAGACATGGCTCCGTGAACCAACACATGGCAGCCGGCAGCCATGAACCAAGAAGAACAACAACTCACCAACAACTGACGATGTTTAAATAGCAGTTTTACAGGTTTATTTCTAGATTATTCCAACTCCGGTAATATCCGCACTACCGGCCGGCTGTCAGTCGCTGTCAGTGGGGGAGAGGCGCACTAACTGAGACCCCCTTCGGTTTAATTTCCTCCGGTATCTCGCTTTAAAGTTTCCGTCTCTGCTGTCTAACATCATGGGTGTTCAGGGTTTCCAGGAGTACATCGAGAAGCACTGCCCCAGCGCGGTGGTGCCCGTGGAGCTCCAGAAGCTGGCCCGTGGGAGCATGGTCGGAGGTGGCCGGCAGAGACCCCCTCAAAGTCCGCTGCGACTGCTGGTGGACGCCGAGAACTGCCTCCACCGGCTCTACGGGGGCTTCTACACCGACTGGGTGAGCGGGGGCCAGTGGAACCACATGCTGGGCTACCTTGCCGCCCTCTCCAAGGCCTGCTTCAACGGCAACATCGAGCTGCTGGTGTGCTTCAATGGCGCCCTGGAGAAAGGCCGTTTGCACGAGTGGGTCAAGCGGCAGGTGAACGAGAGGCAGACCGCCCAGCAGATCATCAGCCACGTCCAGAACAAGGGCACCCCGCCGCCCAAAGTCTGGTTCCTCCCTCCCGTCTGCATGGCCCACTGCATCCGCCTGGCGCTCCTCAGGTTCCGCGTCGGGGTGAGTGAAAAGTCGGCCCGGTGGTGCCTGTTGAGCGGCCGGACTACCGCCGGTTAGCCGGTTAGCCTGCTAGCTGCCCTCCATGTCTCCACTGACAACTTCAGCCCTCATCGTGAAACCCGGTTCCACTGTGGGCCTCTAATAGCAGGCCCCAGACTCCACCAGTGGCCTGCTGTATTAAACATTACCTCAGCCCGTGAATGCATGGGATCAACACTGTACTGAGGTTTGATCATTAATCAGAAGGCCAGGAAACCACTGACTCACTCAGCTGGTCCAGTCCTGCAGAGCCTCGGGGGGCTGGAAGAAGACACCAGTCCCTTATTTTAAAACACAAACGCCCCCTTCCTTCCAGCCTGTCAAATCTGAATATCTGCACTCTTTCTGACCTTTTTTTGATAGAAAATTGACTGCCTCTGCTGCAGGTTATGCTCTAATTGTGATGGCCATCTTTCACTATTTTCTAACATTTTATAGACTAAAATAAGTAAAGCAGCATACTGCAAATAATTAGTTACAGCCCCTAAATGTTGCCTATGCAGGAACACTACAAACTACAGATATTCATACATATTTTAGTTGAGTAACTGTAGCTTTGACGCATGCAAACATGCAGCTTCAAAGCTTCCACCATTACATGTTATTGTTATATTCACAATATGTTTTATTTATGTCCTAATAAAGTATAGAGGGCTGCAGAGGTGCAGAGGTTAGCACCGTCGCCTCGCAGCAAGAGGGCCGTAGGTCGAATCCGGCTCATGGAGTTTGCATGTTCTCCTGTGTTAGTGTGGGTTTTCTCCAGGTTCTCCGGTTTACTCCCACAGTCCAAAGACATGCAGGTTAATTGATGACTCTAAATTGCCAGTTGCCCTGCAATGGACTGGACCTATCCACGGTGTACCCCTGGACCCACCTTCGCCCAAGCGACTCCTAATGGGATCAGCAGTTGCAGATGGATGGATAAATTATAGATCCCAAAATAGCCCATGAAATGAGGAATAATCCCACAATTCATATTCTGTATTAGTTATTCTCATTATTGGGTATTGCTGTTTGTTGTGTGTAGATGCGTGTGCAGGCAGAAGAGCATGTCAGCGTGCTGCTGCCACGAAGCTTCGGATATCTTTAAATATTTCTCGCCAACGTTTCGGCAGCCCTAGTTATGGTACATGTGGTTCACAGGACCATGATTTGTTCACGTCTTTGCACAAGCTGCATGTGAATAATCAGGGATGCTCTGATCTGCCGTGTTAGTACAGTGTCGACTAAATGGAAAACTTCACCCTCAAAATACCATTTGTATATCAGTTACCTTGACTTCTTGAAGAAAATGTTTTCCTCTGAAGCCTCTGCAGTAAACAAAGACTCAAAACATGGAGAAAAATCTTGATGAATTTAAAGAAATGGGGAAATGCGTTTAAATTAAAGACAGCAAAACTATATCAGGACTTCTGTTTCTAAACTCTCACACAACTCGTGCAGAATAATCCAAGTCTCATTTATGCTCTGTGCTTCCCAAACATGATTTCTACTAAAACCTTACTAAAACACTTAAGACTCGTACGGATGAAGTGTTTTAAAAGTAAGGTGTTAGTGAAGTAGTGAGTGTACGACTGGATAAATGAAATCTGGATTATTCTGCACCGGTTGTGAGTTCTGTTATCGTTGTGCTGCTGTTAAATGCCGCCTCCGTTTACTTTAATTCATCGAGATTTTTCTCCATGTTTTGACTCTCCGTTCACCGTGGAGGCTCAACAACGTTTTCTTCAAGAATTCAGATTTAAAAAAACGATGGCTCAGTCTTCAGGAGCCATTTGGCGTTAAGTGTCTTGCTCAAGGACACATCGACATGTGATCAGTGCAGCCGGGGATCGAACCACCGACCTTCTGATCGGTGGACGACCTACTCTACCCTCCATACAAATGATCATAATGCGTTCCATGCACTAATACTTATTTTAATAGTTAGATAATCTGTTGCTTATTTTCTCCATCAGTCACTTAGTTGTCTGGTCTATAAAATGTCAGATAATGAAAAATATTCATCAGTGTTTCCCAAAAACCCAAGAAGAAGAGTGTTTTAACCGAGTTTACTGTCAGAGGAAGAAAGAAACCAGAAATTATTCAATTTAAGAAGCTGCAATAAGAGACTTGACTTATTTTTCTCTTAAAAAATGACTCAAACCATTGAATCAATTCTGAAAATAGCTGGAGATTGATTGAACAGTCGAGGACTAAACGGTTAGTAGTTGCAGCTCTAGTGCGGCGTGATGCAGGCGTTTATCTGGCAGATCAGTCGGATCAGGGCAAACTGAGAAACTCAGAAGTCTCTAAATATTGTTGTGACAATGCAGCGGCCTGTTTTTCATGGTTAAGTCCATATAATGGTGTCAGTATTCATCAGATTAATACGAGTATTCCAGTATTCATACGATTAATCAATTAGTTGTCAGCTGTTAAATTATTATTATTACTATTTTCATCGGTTTGAGGTTTTTTTTTGTTTGGTTGGTTTTTTTTAAGAAAAAAAGTCTAAATTATCTGATTCCAGCTTCTTCAGCACAAGACATTTGAGGACGTCATCTTGTTTTTTTCACCATTTCTGACATTTTATAGACCAGACAACCAATCGATTGAGAAAATAATCAACAGATTAATCGACAGTGAATTTTATTTGCTGCCCTGGTGTTCATGTTCTGCTGTTTTGAGATCAGGTTCTTTCGATGTATATCCTCTTATTTGTCTCTGAGTATCCCCTTAACTGAAGGATTTGATCACTAAGAGCAGTCGGTCTGTAACCTTTTCTCAAGTGCCTAATAAATCCATCACGTCTGTATAAGAGGTCCATGTTGCGCTTTAACCCTCTGCAGCCTGATCCTCTGGTCTCGGCCTCTCCTCAGGTTGTCCAGAGCGTCGAGGACCACCACCTGGAAGTGATCGCCTTGTGCCGGGAGAACGGCTTCCACGGCCTGCTGGCGTACGACTCGGACTACGCTCTGTGCAACATCCCGTTCTACTTCAGCGCCCACGCTCTCAAACTGAGCCGCAACGGCAAAAGCCTCACCACCAGCCAGTACCTGATGCACGAAGTGGCCCGGCAGCTCGACCTCAACCCAAACCGTTTTGTCATTTTTGCGTCTCTTTTAGGTCGGTGTGATGCGGCTGTGGACAGGATATAGATGGAGGTGATGGTTTAAATGAGGCAGACTAACAGCTGTGCTGTTGCATGTTTTCTAGGGAATCACATACTGCCTGATGAAGACTTGGCTGCCTTTCACTGGAGCTTACTGGGTCCAGAGCATCCATTAGCATCTTTGAAGGTAAACATTTGAATGCTGATTTATTTTTCCATACCCTGGACCCTTTTTTTGTCTTTCTTTAGGGGGTCCAGGGGGTCTTTAGGGGGAGATAGCAGGTCAGCAGTAGATGTCACATAGAAGAGACGAACATCATCTGAAAGCTGAGAACCTGGAGATTAATGTGAGATGCAGCTCAGCGCTGAGGGTCAGGTTGTTCTAGCCATAAATCAGAAATAATCATTGTGTTTTGGTTCGATGCCTGTTCAGATGTTTGAAAGTTGAGTGTATGAAGGCTCAGCACAGTAAAACCACTGCAGAGTGACCTAAAACATATATTCAACACCTCCACATGTCATTAGTATAAAGAAGTACATTCTGATGATCAGAATTCATGACAAATCCAGCCCAGAATACAAATAGATGTGCGTGTAACAGCATAATTAAATTAATTATTAATTCTGACTTAAAGTCATAAATTTAACTTAATGTCTCATAACTTTGGCCTACTGTGTAAAAAATGGACATTATTTACTTAAAATTTGGACTTTAAATCCCATGGAAAGTCATAAATGTGACAAAATGTCTCAAAATTATGCCTTGAAAAATTAAAATCTCAGTTTTTACATTAAATATACATAGATTTGAGTCATATCTTTTCAGTTTGACCCCCAAGTTTAAGTCAAAATTTGAACTTAATATTCTTAATTATGGCTTTTTGTAATAGGAATAAATAACTGAATAAAATTTGACGTACTATCTCATAATTTTGACTTTTTGTAATAGGAATAAATAAATGAATAAAATTTTACTTACTATCTCATAATTTTGACTTTCTATGTCAAAATTGTGGCTTATTTTAACTTAAATTTGGACATAACTCCCGTTGAAGTATTTCAGAAGTGAGCCTAGAAATCTTAGACTTTTCTGCAATTTTTACACTTTGCAAAGTCATCCAGTGGGCCAGATTGGACCCTTTGGTGGGCCGGTTCTGGCCCTCAGGCCGTATGTTTGACATCCTTGGCTTAGCACATTGTGATAGAACTTTCTACCACTCGAATTTAGAAAAATGATGATGAATAACCGAGACCTTGAGGAACACCACAGAAAAAGCCACGCTGTGATTTTGAACTTTTGTCATTTGGAGATTTCTGCAGGAATTACATTTGTCTGGCGATTGGATGGCGAGCACTAGTGTTGTGTAAAGGTCTCAGAAACCCCCTGATAGTCAGTGTAGCTAGGAACGACATCCACCCTCTGAATGCTCTAGGTCTCTAGTTACCAGGATGTAGTAGTAGTAGTAGTAGTAGTAGTAGTAGTAGTAGTAGTCAGTGTAGCTAGGAACGTCTCTACTTTATGGCTGTAAAGTTTCATGACGCATGCAAACAACTGCATGATTTTTTTCCTCAAACTGCATGTGATTATCATAAAGTGGGCATGTCTGTAAAGGGGAGACTGGTGGGGACCCAGAAAACCCATTTACATCCACACATCTGGAGGTCAAAGGTCGAGGGACCCCTTTGAAAATGACCGTTTTTCCTGCCAAAATTTAGCCCAAGTTTGAAGCGTTATTTAACCTCCTTCATAATAAGCCACTATGACCTGGTTGGTACTGATGGATTCTATAGTTGTTCTAGTTTCATATGATGCCAGTATCTAGTTAAATCAGATTGAGGCATTGACGTGCTCGTATGGTTAAGGTCAGGATAGTTCGGCGAGGAGTGAGTGTTAAAGCACGTTTTGCACAAACTGTACACGAGGAATATAACCTGGCTCGGAAAAAACATCAGCTTTTTTTGTTTTGAATCCCTACAACCAAAACAGCTTCATCTCTGGCAGAAACGTCTGTGTTCACGTAGCAGCCCTTCGCTCAGTAAACTTGACTTCGGAGCTTCAGGTTTGGTTTGATGGCTGACAGAGTGGTGGGAGGTCAGCGGGGGATGTCAGCCATGCTCACCTCTGCCTTGTTTACTCGAGGACTTGTAATGTTTCATCCTTAAATTCACAAACTTTAATACACATTTTGGGTTTTCTTTGCCTTTTCCTGTTGAGCTCTGAACCCAAAAATGAGCCGTCAGTGGCAGACAGTATCAGGGCGCAGTGTGTAAATGGTTCAGCTGTTCGTTTTCAAACGAGGAGCTGTGATTAAACAGAACGCCATCTGGTTCACATGTGCAGCCGACTGAGGCTCAACTACCCACCACACTGACTCAGCACACGTCTTTACTGGTTTAAAAGTAATGAAAATAAAAATATCTTATGGATTATACTATACTATGTATGTCATATTATCCTTAAAATGGCATGTAATGCATGAATATGTTTGCAAATATTGCCAAACGTTTATGTGACATAAATTTAACTTTATTGGTTGCTCCAGTCAGTGTTCAACCTGGGACATAAGTCTCATCTTCAGCAAAGAAAAATGTGTTTTTTATCATATGAACACTGCAAACTGCTCGATAGATTATGTTGAAATTGATAAAATGATAAAATTGTGTTCAAAGCAAAAGTTTCATACACTCGTCTAACAGGATAAAATGATGAGATGGGACCTATCTGATGTAATATCGATATTTGGTTTCCGATACTGACATAATAGATATGCCACAAAGTTTAGCAAGCTAGCTAGTGGGTAACACAATGCAGGCAACCTAAAGACATAATGAGGAGAAAGATGAGGTCGTTGAGAATATCAACATTTCCTCAGACATATTATAAAATTACCAAGAAAATGAATATATGACTAAAATTACAACATACTGTACAATATTAACTTATTATTCACCGATAAATGAACGTCCATGGGCTCCACCATTTCTGACAATGTCAGCAAACACGTCACAAGTCGTGAACTCTGAGCTTTCAGAAACTTTCCACATACCCGGTCGTGAATACGACATGAGGGAGGCGTTCAGGACCCAAATAGTAAACACGGTAAACGCCACCACATCTGAAGGCACCAAATGAGCACATGGAGCAGCTTTTATAGCCTGGAAGGCCCAGTTGAGCTCAATCAAGCTGACGACCCTCCATCATCAGCCTGCAGCCAAGGCAGGGGTGTCACAGTTGCTTTGAATCCAATGAAATCGAATGCAGATTAAATGCAAAAAGAGCTCCAGTATCGTTATCAGTATCCGTAACGGCAGGTATCCAAAAAAGGTGGGTTGGTTTTTCTCTAATAAAAGGAAGCAATGACATTTTTTTATGTGGATGTAAACTGCAACTTGACTGGTTGGTGGAGGCCTACAACCTGGTAATTGTAGTGTCTTCCTGTAAAGGTGAGTGGTCGACCTGCAGTGACCTCTGGGTGTTATCGTCTCTCAGGTGCGTGCCCACCAGCTGGTGCTCCCTCCCTGTGATGTCGTAATCAAGGCTGTGGCCGACTACGTCCGCAGCATCCCCGACATCGCCGACCTGGAGGCCATCGCGAAGGACATCTTCAAGCATTCACAGGTAGGAAACGTAGCGCGGCGCTGATGTGTCCAGTGTGTGGATGAATGGATGTGATGCAGACTGATCACACGCTTGCTGAATCAATTTCACATTCAGACACTAAAATATTAGATTCAATAAGGCAAATAAAGCCCATCTCATCTGAACTGAGCTGAACAGTGAGATAAACTCTGACAGCGATGCAGAATAATGAATTTATATACTTCAAAGCTCTTGAGTCGTGGCCCATACCGTAGCGTCATCTTATCAGCGGTTTGGTATGAAATATAAATTCAACTATAGCTCCATCTACAATAGAAGTTTCAGTGAGTAGTTGCGTTTCTGCTCCCTGAGTCATTTCAGTGAATTGTGGAAGTGAGAAATGTGTTGCCAAAGACAGGAAAACTGATCACACCGTTCAGGGTGTATTTATCGTGTATTATAGCAGAGCCACCATTTCCTGTTCTCATTTGTACTTCAGCCGCCTAAAACAATCCATAGATTTGTTTTCTCTTTCTTAGAATATAGGGACGTTAATAATCAACCGATAACAACGGACATTAAGCATTTTAAACGCTTAACACTGTAGGTTAAACGTTTTAAAAGAAATAATAATAATTAATGAAAAGAGAAAAAAAAATGCAGAGGAGCATCTTGACACTTTGAGAAAAGCTGGTCCACCTTAAGAGTCCACCTTAAGAGAAAGCCGGAGCAGATACAGGAAGTTGGCTCTGGACTTCCTGCTGAGGAGTTGTAGCTTGTAGCCTCGTTTATTCACCGACAAACACACGCTGTCTGCTACAGCTACATTCACAGCTATAACACCACCAACAAACACCACCGCCACACACACAGTCTGTTGGAAACTAGCTGAAGTTACGCTACAGCGACCACGAAGCCGGCAACGCTAGCAGCTGCTAACGTAGCACAAACACACACTGTTTGTCAAGCAATCGCCCTCCTTAATCCAGGCAGACACACAGCTGACAACCTGCTAAACTAAACTAGATGTGATGGAGACTTTTACTGAGAAAGTGGCTGAATGTCCACAACACTAAACACAGCACCGTGGCTGCTACAGTAACTCTCCTGACGGTAAACTGGAGACAGTGAACGCAGCACCGTGGCTGCTACAGTAACTCTCCTGACAGTAAACTGGAGACAGTGAACGCAGCACCGTGGCTGCTACAGTAACTCTCCTGACGGTGCACTGGAGACAGTGAACGCAGCACCGCGGCTGCTACAGTAACTCTCCTGACGGTGAACTGGAGACAGTGAACGCAGCACCGCGGCTGCTACAGTAACTCTCCTGACAGTAAACTGGAGACAGTGAACGCAGCACCGTGGCTGCTACAGTAACTCTCCTGACGGTGCACTGGAGACAGTGAACGCAGCACCGCGGCTGCTACAGTAACTCTCCTGACGGTGAACTGGAGACAGTGAACGCAGCACCGCGGCTGCTACAGTAACTCTCCTGACGGTGAACTGGAGACAGTGAACGCAGCACCGCGGCTGCTACAGTAACTCTCCTGACGGTGCACTGGAGACAGTGAACGCAGCACCACGGCTGCTACAGTAACTCTCCTGACGGTGAACTGGAGACAGTGAACGCAGCACCGCGGCTGCTACAGTAACTCTCCTGACGGTGAACTGGAGACAGTGAACGCAGCACCGCGGCTGCTACAGTAACTCTCCTGACGGTGAACTGGAGACAGTGAACGCAGCACCGCGGCTGCTACAGTAACTCTCCTGACGGTGAACTGGAGACAGTGAACGCAGCACCGCGGCTGCTACAGTAACTCTCCTGACGGTGAACTGGAGACAGTGAACGCAGCACCGTGGCTTCTACACTAAAAAAAAGTGAGCTACCATCTGCTATAAAACTGAATAGTAGGGCTGCACTATTATATCCAACATGATAATCGCAATTAATTTGATAAATATGGAGGTCACGGTTATTTACCACAATTATTCATTTATTTTAGGGACAAAATATTTTATTGCACTTTCACATCTAGATAAACAGAGCACTGCTTTCAGTTCTTTGTGGTGCTACATCCTAATGAGACTTTAAATAAGGTTCCTCTTCATCTGAAGTCAGTAGTAATATCCAGAATATTCCCGAATTTCCCTCTGGGGATTAATAAAGGTTCATCTTATCTTATCTTATCTTATCTTCTTCTTTCTATCTTAATATTACTCTCCTCTCCTTCTCTGGACTGCAGCAGCAACATTCAGGAAGGTTTTTCACAGGCTGTGTACATGCGCAGCAGCATTAAAGCTCCCCAGAAGTGAAGCCAAAACAACTCAATCACCAGCTGGCTGTTAGTTTAGATACGCAGCAGAGTTTTCTATGAGCAGAACGCACATTTTTAAATGTCAGTTTTGTAGTTGATCATGTTAATTGATTTGCGGGAAGCCAAAATCTTGACCATGATTAATATTAGATTAATTGTGCACCCCTACCGGCATGAACAGGGTCATTTTGGTTTTGTTGGGCTTTTGGAAGCATCATTTAAAAAATATACTGTGTATATGTATTATATCTGTCTAATATAGATACTCTGATGTAGATTTTATGACATGTATCTGGCATATATAGAGATAAATGAACTATTAACACAGGGATGCAGGATTAGAACTGGGAAAATGCGTTTTTCATTTGACTGGACTTAAACGGAGAAGTTCTTCTTCTGTGGTATCGTCTGACTGCTCCATGTGGTTTAATCTCACTTAATGTTTTTCTTTTAGACGTGCACTGATGACAAAGTCGTCCGCTTCAAGAAGGCAGTGGAGTACTACTCAGTGGCCAGCAGACCGCCTCACTTCCCTCCACACTCAGGTGGGTTTCTGTCTTTATGTCTTGAGGTTAACTAATACTATCGCTGGTGCTTTATCAGTGGTTTTGGTCTCTATATAGAGCAGCTGGAGGATCTGGAGCCAGATCAGTTCTACCATGTGTAAGATAAATGTTAGAGATGAGAAGCAAAGACAGAAATATCAGATCACTTTTTGTTGTAAATAGACATCAGATGCTCCACTTTCTTTAGTCTGCAATAAAATAACAATAAGGAAATAATAAAATAGAAGAAATGTATCCAACTTAAATGCAATTAAATAAATGATTAACAGTAAAATAGAATAACATTTTACAACTCAAATACAGTAAAATAAGTGATTAGTAAAATAACAACAAAATTGAACACATTTCTACAACATAAATATAAAAAATGAATGATTAATAAAATAACAATAAAATAGAATAAACGCATGCAACTTAAATACAATAAAATAAATGATTAATAAAATAACAATAAACTAGAATAAACACATACAACTTAAATACAATAAAATAAAATGATTAATAAAATAACAAAATTGAATAAATGTATACAACTTAATATTAAGACTTAACTAAATATCAATAAAATAGGATCAATCTATACCACTTAAATACAGTAAAATAAATGATAAGATTACAGTAAAATAGAATACAATTATAAGTGAATATAATAATAATAACCATTCTTAATCAAGGGCCTGGCTGAATAAATGGGTTTTAAGATCATGTTTAATGGTTTCGACATTTGCAGCAGCTCTCAGATCCTCAGACTGTTAAAAGCTAAAAGCTGCCTCACCGAAGGTTTTAGTCCTGCACCAGGAACAGCTAGTCTTTGGATGCTGATATTTTGTGTGTCCGTTTCACAGTCGGACCAAAACCAACTGGAGTTTCTGCTGCAGCGCCGTTTCCCAAAACGCTCAACATTCCTCAGGCGCCGCTGCCTGTTAAACCGACTGGGGTAAGAAACCCGCTGAGCTCAGCAGTAACATCCTACAGGTGGTTCAGCTTCATCATGTTTGTCCTCACCGTCTGCAGGTCCAGCTCTCGCACCCAGATCCTCTGGTGGAGCGCAGCCCGGCTCTGGACTCTGTCGAGAAAGGCCTCTCGGATCAGAACAGCTTCAGCAACATTCCTCATGAAGGAAAGCACACGCCGCTGTATGAGAGGTCCTCTCCCATCAACCCGGGCCCCAACCACACAGAGGCTGCTTTCTTCAACGCCTCCTCCACGTCCTCCTCCTCGGAGAATGAAGAGAGCTCAGGCACAACTGCCAAGTGAGTTCAACACACCACTTACTCTCTGTTACTGTCTGTGTTCATGGTGAAACTCCTCACACCGTCCCACGGGTAGACATTATGGCTGTCAGTCAATTAAAACATTTAATCACAAATTAATTGCACATTTTCATCCTTTCAAAATGTACCTGAAAGGGAGATTTGTCTAGTATTTAATCCTCTTAGTGGACAAATATGCTGCTTTATGCAGATGTATGTATTTATTATTGGAAATCAATTAACACAAAACAATAATAGATATTGTCCAGAAACCCTCACAGGTTCTGACTTTATCATAAAAAAAAAAAAAAAAACATGCTCAAATCATAACCTGGCAAACTGCAGCCCAACCGGCAACTGTGTGTGTGTGTGTGTGTGTGTGTGTGTGTGTGTGTGTGTGTGTGTGTGTGTGTGTGTGTGTGTGGGGGTGTGTGCCAAAAATACCTGGACGATGTTCTGATTCAAAGAAAATCTCCAGTTTACCTCGCCTACTGTATCCCACAATTCAAAGCGCTGGGATGGTCTTGTTCGTGCTGTTTACTTCCATTTTCCAAAACTGGAAACCAGCGAAATTCAGCCTACATACTCCTGACGAGCGCAGTATGCAGCATACAGTACATACTGCATCCCGCGTTTGTCACTAGTAGGTAGTAGGCTGCTTCGAAAAAAGCCAATGACCCAAACAGCATGTGATTATCAGAAAGTGGGCAGGTCTACTATGGGGAGACTGGTGGGTACCTGGAGAACCCATTTTCATTCACATATCTGGAGGTCAGAGGTCAAGGGACCCCTTTGAAAATGACCCCAGTTTTTCTTCACCAAGATTTAGCACAAGGAGCGTTATTTAACCTCCTTTGGTGGTTGGTACCAATGGATTCATTAGCTTTTTTATTTTCACATGATGCACGATCTTTGTTCCAGCTTTAAAACCGGGCCCGCCACAACCTAAAATTCACAAGTTGGATTAATGCGTTAAAGAAATTATTGGCATTAAAACAAATTAACATGTTATCGCATTAACTTTGACAGCCCTAGTTTAAACACATGATGTTGTATTTGTCGGTGATCAGTCATTTGTGTTTACTAAAACTGACTCATGTATTATGACTGACTCATGTATTACTTTAGTCATGTTAGCAACCATAAGGGAGGATGGGAGAAAAATGGACATCCACAGTCTGAAAACACACCAGAGGGAGACCTGGGGGACCAAACACAAGTGAGTGAAACATCAGGATCGCTCGTCGAGACCTGACTTTCACCAGGTAACTAAAGTGTCCCGTCTGTCCTCAGGCTGACCTCTATGTGACCCCCGCCATGATCCCGGGGTCACAGGCCCGAGGTCTCCACAGTCTGAATGCCCAGATCCCCTCCCTGCTCTCCATGCCCACCAGGAACCACATGGACATCACCATCCCTCCTCTCCCCACCGTGGCCCCCGAGGTCCTGAGGGTGGCCGAGCACAGACACGAGAAGGGCCTCATGTACCCCTACATCTACCACGCTCTCACCAAGGTCGGGGGTTCGACTCATCTACGCTCGTTCTGATCATGTTTGGGCTGAAGCCCGTGTCGTTTTGTCTCATTTATGTTCACGTAAAACTAAAGAAAAAACACAGATATTCACATGTCTGCTCAAAGTGATGCGAGGCACACACAGATGCCATATTTGTGAGTGGAATCTGAAGTATGTATCTGTGTCATTGTGCAGCATTGAGGTAACGGTGTATCTTTGCAGGGAGAGATTAAGCTCTCTGTCACCATTGAAGACGAAGCCAACAAAGACCTGCCTTCAGCAGTGCAGCTGTTTCGGCCCATCCGTCAGTATGTTTACGGAGTACTCTTCAGCCTGGCCGAGGCCAGGAAGAAGGCTGAGAGACTCGCCATGAGGAAGAACTGCCTCCCTGAATGTGAGTCCTGTGCTTAGAAAGCTCTTTTATGTCACTGCGTCCTGTGCTGAGGTCTCTGGGCCTGTAACAGTTAACAACGGAGGACAGAACCTGCCAAAATCAATACTAGATAAATAAATGGCTCAATAAATATAGAAATGTCATTAAATATAGCAAAATTATAATATTAGAAATAATAATTAATAATTATTATATTATTGTTAATTATTATATTATTGTTTGTTATTATTATATCATAATAATAATTGATAAAATATGACATAAGTGTTTCTTTTTATTCATTTTTCTTTGTGTTAATTCCCTTATTTACCCTTCTGTTTAATTTGCCACCCTATTTATTCATGCATTTATATTTATTACATTTTAGATTTATTTATTTGTGCATTTGTTTTATTTTTTTAATGTACATATTTATTTATGCATTTGTTTTTATTTATTTATGCCTGAGTTTCCCTTTGCATTATTTATTTCCCCAAACTATCTGTATTCTTTTCTTTCATTCATATAAAAAATAAATGCAAAATTTACTAAATATATTTAAGATAAGATATTCCTTTATTGGTCCCACAGTGGGGAAATTCACAAAAAAAAATAATAAAAATAAATACATAAAAAATAGTCAAACAGAAGAGTAAATAAATAAGGGAATTAATACTAAGTTAAATAAAGAAGAAAATTAAAACAGAAATATCAATTTATGTCACTTTATCAATTCATTAATAGCTACATTTATTTTTAATATAATTTTTTTTTACATTTAATTATATATTTAACCAGATATTTTTGTGTGTCTGTGTTTTTGTATTTATTTATGTATACTGAATATATATATATATATATATATATATATATATATATATATATATATATATATATATATATATATATTTTTTTTTTTTTTTTTTTTTTTACTTTTAGTTTTTTTTGTTTTTTTCAGTTTAATTATATTTAAAGTTTGAGAAAATCTACTAATAAAGTTTTTTTCTTTAATTCAATAACTGTATGATGTTCCCAAAGTCGCTGACTAATCATGTTAAATAATCGTGATTGTAATTGAGTCCATAATGGAGCAGCCCTGCCTGACCGGTTTCCCCTCTTGTCCTCCAGATACACAGGTCCTGGTCAAAGAGTGGGCCGCCTACAAAGGCAAGTCTCCCCACACTCCGGAGCTGGTGGAGGCTCTGCCCTTCAGGGAGTGGACCTGCCCCAACCTGAAGAAGCTGTGGCTGGGGAAGGCCGCCGAGGACAAGAACCGCAGGATGAGAGCCTTCCTGGCCTGCATGCGCTCCGACACTCCGGCCATGCTGAACCCTGCCAACGTCCCCACGCCCCTCATGGTGCTCTGCTGTGTGCTGCGGTGAGTACACGCATACAGCATACAGATTAAACCATGAGCTGTATTGTATTACTTTGGTGTCGTATCTGTTCCTGTGCATTTGTGTTCCACTACAACAAAAACTACAAAAATAAAGTAATAAGTAATAGAAATCTGAAGTAAAAGAAGTGAATTGAAAGGGAGTGAGGATGTCTGAAGACAGTTCTTGGTGTTTGTAACACTGTTAACCTTCTGTGTTTTGCTTCAGGTTTATGTTACATTGGCCAGGAGTAAGAATTTTGCGTCGTAACGAACTTGACGCTTTCCTAGCCCAAGCACTTTCTCCTAAACTTTATGAGCCTGACCAGCTGCAGGAACTGAAGGTGATTGTGTAGTGTTTATTATATGAGAAGTGTCTGAGAAACGCACCGCAGCGTCATGAATGTCCCGGCCATAACCTTACATCCAATTGGTCTGTATTTATTTAAAGGGATAGTTCTGGTGTTTTGATGTGAGGTTGTATGAAGTACTTATCCAGAGTCAGTGGAGTGTACTGCTGTGGACGGAGGCAGCAGCAAGGCCGATTTCAGACACCTAAAAAAAATCGTTATCTGTTTGAGTGTACACTATGATCGGGCGAAGGTGGGGTTCACCCTGGACAGGTCAACCTCTAGTGTCGACCATCATCTACTGTGGTAGTACACAGACTATGGATAAGTACCTCATACAACTCCACATCAAAACACCTGAACTATCCCTTTAATGTCACTTAGATAGAGGAAATTGACTCCTGTTAGAGTTCATGTTGTCGTGTTTCTCTGGACATTCCTCATATTCTGCAGACTAAACAACCTCCTCGACAGACAGAACACTGTTTTGTACGAGTATGTTGTTCCTGAAGCCGTAGCTTTGCACTAAAAGATGCTTTGAGGGGTCCTCGTATCATGTGTGGATGGTTTATCTGCCCCATATCTCAGACCAAGCTTTCTCATTTGGCCTTTATTAATGTAAACCATCCACACGAGCTGTTCGCTTTGGTCCTTGTGGTCTGTCTGTGTGTCGGCCTGTCTGCTCTTCGCTGTGCCAGATCGTCCAGATACTGTCTGCTGGATTAGGTCGTGTACTGCTGTATTCTGGCAGCCGGGAGTGAATGGGCTGCTTACGCTTGCTCTGTGCTTTGCTTTGCATTTCATTAATCTGAATGCTCAGTGGGGCTGTTAGAGGAACATACTGTCTCTACATCTGGACTTTTTTACAAGTCTGGATGTTTCTCTTCTACAGATCGACAACCTGGACCCTCGAGGAGTCCAGCTGGCTGCTCTGTTCATGAGCGGCGTGGACATGGCTCTGTTTGCCAATGACGCATGTGGACAGCCCATTCCCTGGGAACACTGCTGCCCCTGGATGTACTTTGATGGCAAGCTGCTTCAGAGTAAACTCATCAGGGCCAACAGGGAGAAGGCCCAGCTTATTGACCTCTGTGATGGTCAGGTAACTTCCTCCACACCAATCACAAGTCGGCAAAACAGGCTCTGACTGAAGTGTTGTCAGGATACCAACATTAGGACTTCGATACGATACCCTGCCTAAATACACTGCTCAAACTAGAAAAGCACTCGGAGAGCGCAGACCTCCGCCAAGCACCATAGTTTCCCCCCTGGCGGTTTCTTCAGGATCTATCTCCTCAAGTATTAAAGCTAGATCAAATTCGTTGACATACTTCAGATGCTGAATTGTCTCAGCGACACGATGCCGCTTGTTAGAAATCTCTACCTCTAATATTAAATGCACAGTAGGCCAAAATGTAAGAGTACCCCCATTTTTTATATAAATTGCTATAAAATCCGCCATCTGGATCAGATCTGGATCAGCCTTTGGGATTTGATAGCAGTTCACATTGTAAATCCCTGAGTCAGATTTCATGAGCTTTGGGCAACAATTACCAGAGATATTGAGAAACAATTTTTTGGGTCCCATTTACCCCAATGTTAACGAAAATTTCAAAGTGATCCAGAATTAAATCAGTTCTTTCTTTTCACATTTTCGACACACCCTGAAAATTTCATCAAAATCCGTCCATAAGTTTTTGAGTTATCTTGAACACAGACAAACAAACAAACAGACAAACAAACAAACAGACAGATAAACGCCGGCAAAAACATAACCTCCTTTGTGGAGGTAAAAATGAAAGGAACACTTAGATCACACATCAGATCTTGATGACTGAATTATTCAAGTTGAAAATCTTTACTGATGTACAAAGTATAACTTGTTGAGAACAAAATGATGTAACAATGGTCAGTGGAAACCAAAATCATCAACCCACGGAGGGCTGGGTTCAAAATAACTCAAAGTAAAACACTGAAATCACAGACTGATCCAACTCATAAAGAGACTCAGTACTGTGTTTGACCCCTACGTACATCTGGGCTCCTGAAGAGTTGAGGTCTGGTGTCCTAGACCTGGATCAGGGCATCACAGCTCCTACACAGTCTGTGGCAGCACTTTGCGGCGTCGGATGCACCGATACATAACGTCCCATAGGTGCTCAGTTGGATTTAAGTCTAGGGAACGCGAGGGCCAGTCAGTGGCATCAGTGCCTTCGTCATCCAGGAACTGCCTACACACTCTGGCCACATGAGGCCGGGCTTTGTCCTGCACCAGGAGGAACCCAGGGTCCACTGCACCAGTGTAAGGTCTGACTGTCGCGCTGAGGATTTCATCCCGGTATCTAACAGCAGTCAGGGTACCGTTGGCTATGACAGGGAGGTGCGTGCGACCCTCCAAGGATATGCCTTGATGTAAACCCCAGACCATCACTGACCCACCGCCAAACCGGTCATGATGTCACAGGCAGCATAACATTCACCACGCCGTCTCCAGACTCTTTCACGCCTGTCACTTGTGCTCAGTGTGAACCTGCTCTCATCTGTGGAGAGAACAGGGCGACAATAACGGAAATACCAGTTCTGGTGCTCTGTGGTAAATGTCTGACAGTCTGGTCAGAATCATGCACACCAGTAGCCTGCTGGAGGTCATGTTTTAGGGCTCTGTCAGTGCTCCTCCTGTTCCTCCTTGCACAAAGGAGCAGATACCGGTCCTGCTGCTGGGTTGATGCCCCTCTGCGGTCCTGTCCAGCCCTCCTGGTGTAACGGCCGGTCTCCTGGTATCTCCTCCATGCTCTTCAGACTGTGCTGGAGGACATAGAAAAGCTTCACTATGAATGTGCCATACTGGAGGAGCTGGTCTACTCCTGCAACCTGATTGGGCTGCAGGTACCGCCTCATGCTACAAGTAGTGACAAGGACACTAGCAGAGTGACTTGAGCTTGCTAAATGGACAGATTGATACCCCTGAAGTTTAACTGACTTGGTGTTATACTGGGATGATTAAGTGTTCCCTCACTATTTTTGAGCAGTGTATCTTGATACAAGCATTAGGTGAAGGTGGGGTCCATCCTGGACAGGTCGCCAGTCCATCGCAGGGCACATAGAGCCAGACAACCGTTCATGCTCACATTCACACCTACAGGCAATTTAAAATCATCAATTAACCTGCATCTCTGTGGTCTTTTGGAAATCCACGCTAACTTGGGGAGGACGTACAAGCTGGATTTGAACTTGCAACCACTGCACCAATGTGCAGCCCAACATGGAACTTCATTTAAAATATATTAATTAAAAACTAGCGTCCCCTATACGTGACTTTATGTGATTTGTTTGACTGACCCATTCATGTGAGCGTGATGTCCCAGGCTGTTGTGCTAGGCTGCATTACTGTGACCTTGACACTGTTCCTGTTTAAATCTGCTCACTTCGATGCTCAGCTTCCAGTTTCTTTTGCCGATGACTGCTGATTTTTTAAAATGTTTTTATCCTTATTCAACTGTTGCTCAGAGGGATCTTTCTGTTGTCAGTCTGCTTGAACTGTTAGCTCAAAGCCCTTCATATTAAATAACATCTATCAGTAAAGAGGATTTTCTACAAGCTAAAAGCATGAAAGACCCTTCAGAACAGGGGAGTTTACATACAGCCCTGCTTCAAAAATCTGTACTATCCCTTTCAGTTATTTCCAAACTTTGCTCAGCTCACGTTGACTCAACTACTGCTCGCGTTCACATTATTCATATCCTTATTGATTAGCTTATTTTGGTGACCTCCGTCACTGCTGTTTGCAAATGGCTGAGTTAGTGGGTGTTATTTGAGGGGGGAAAAAAAACTGAAAATAATACAGATGGAGCCGCCCTTCCTCGTGAACCAGACATTTCTTGGAATATTGCCCCTTCCCCAGCTCTGTAATATATATATATTTTAAACTACAGTAGCCCCAATATGGCGTCATAGGTTTGCAATACCCCGACGAGTTGTGCAGTTATTCTTTTTCATATTTTTGGCTAAACAAGAAGCCAGAAAACGGGGTACAACAAGAATTGTTTCGCATCTGTTGTTGGCCAGTATTTCTTTGTAATGAAGACAACCAGATGTCAATGATGACAGCAGACATGGTCATGATGTGTTTCTCTTCAGGCTGAGCTGGTTGCTAAGGTGGAGAAGATGCGCCAGAGCATCCTTGAAGGTCTCAACTTCATTCGGCCTCCTCATCCTCCTCCGTTCCCCCCGCCGCTGCCACCACCACCGCCTCACGGGATGCCTTTCTACCCCCTCGCCAGCTCCTTCTACCCCCCACCGCCCCCCATGATGCCTCCTCAAGGGAGAGGCAGAGGGATGCCTGGCGGGTACGCTTACAGATCTTCAGATAGACCAGGTACCGAGATGTGAACTCATTTAGGGGAGGGGGCAGTACCATCACGGATACAGCCGCTCACATTAACGCCCGTGTTTTTCTTTCCGACAAGCTCTTGAAGGAATCTCATCGCAGGGCGGGAAGCTGGAGATAGCCGGCACTGTGGTGGGTCAGTGGGCTGGGACTAGACGCAGCCGAGGAAGAGGAGGCTTCCCCGTTCAGGTGGTGTCTGTCGGTGGGCCAAACAGAGGGTGAGTACAGAGAAGAAAATTAGACTTTTAGTGCTTTATTATTATTTATGTGTAAACCATGTGGTTTCTGCGTTGTGCAGCCGTCCCAGAGGTGTGATCTCCACGCCCGTCATCAGGACGTTTGGTCGGGGAGGCAGGTACCACGCTCGAGCCTTCAAGAGTCAGGTAGCTTACCTGGTAAGTGACGAAGTGATGAATCGCTCTCAGTCATCAGTGGCCATTTCACATTTCACAGCAGTCTCACCAACAGTTGTGCTCAGGGTTAAACTAGTTTGAAGGGCAGACGTGTTGAGGCTCTGCACATTAAAAAATACTTAACAAAATAATCATTTCTATATGAATGACTTCCTTGAATTCTTGAAGAAAGTCTTGATGAATTGAAGTAAATGGGAGCCACGTTTAACAACAGCAAAACTATATCAGAACATCAAACTCACACAACTGGTGCTGAATAATCTTGTTTATCCAGTCGTACGTATGCTCAGTACTTTCCAAACACGCATCTTCACTAAAACCGGACTATTCGATGAATTTAGACTCGACTTGACAAAATAAAAAATACTAGCAACACAATTTGGACTTTAACACCAATGACTCGTGACTTCACCAGGACTTGAGCCTTTTGACTTGAAAATACATGATACTTTCCTCCCAATCCCAAATATTAAAAAGTTTGTCATTTAAAAAGGTGTGTGCACAAAGACATCACCCGCCCGGTACCGGAGGTACTTCCGACAGCGTCGGACATGTTGAGCTTATGTAGTTTCTCAGAGATCCTTTATTGATTTGTTTGGGAAGAGGACGTAGTCGTGGGGAAATAACTGAGCTGAACAAACTGAATCCCCAAAAAGTGGCATTTTTTGGTTGAACTCTACCTTTATTTTTGGTGAATATTATTGGGACCTGCATTTGATTATCTCTAAACTAAATTCCCCATTAAAACGACTTTGTTTGAACCGATTGGACAGCATCCAGTGAAGCTGCAGGAGAAAAAATCTAAGGTTACATTACTTGTTGTCGCTGTTAAAATGGCATAAAATTTAGTGAAGAGCACATTATGACTGGTTTAGGACTCAGAACTTGAGTGCAAAGACTTGTGACTTACAAATCAATCAACAATCATGCGCCTGTAAACTGACGTTTTGATGTAGTTTTGCTGCTAAATGTGGCCCCTGTTTACTTCAGCTCAAATCAAAACTTTTCTCAGTTATTTTGATCCTCCGTTCACTGTGGACGCATGAGAGAAAAACCTTTATGTACAAATGGTCATTTTGTGGGTGAAGTATTCCTGTAGGTGAAATTAAATTCCTCAAAACTTGGAGAAAAATAGCCTCTAGTATCACATTTTTAAGCCATGTGGGATGATGATATCAGTTGTCGTTAAGCGTCAACGTAGACTGTACGTGCTTCACAAAATGAAAACACAGCTGTTGTTCTTTTCACTGTTTAATCACAGAGCAACACCAGAATCCATAACCATTGTTTGAGCATTCAGCACTGGGTGAGTGGGAACTAAACGGTCCCTCAGCAGGTCTTTGTGCTGTTTAATACCCGTCTATTTTACCGATAATTAACTCAGAAATGGTTCTCCAGCCTTTTTGTTTACCGGGACTTTCAGCCCACATCTGTATTTTCTCCATTTTGATGATTTAAATTAACAGTATGTAACAATTAGGGGATGTATTGATGTAGATGGGGTGTAATATTAATAAGTAGTTTTTTTTTTTTTTTGTGTGTATAATCACCTGAAAACAAGAATCATGATGTTTTTGTTAGCTAAGAATGAGCCGTTGATATGAGAGATGGAACCAAGTCATTGTTTTACAAGTCTGAAGTAATGGTGCCTTCGGTCGGGTTTTACTGTGTTCACAAGATGGGAAGTCGTGTTCACGATATGCGTTGCGTTCAAGCGGTTAAGGCGTGAAGAACACTGCTGCTAAGGCGATATTAACGTTACTGTCCGAGTCTAGAAGCCGCAGAGTCTTAACAGTTTAGCCAGCTAGCTAGAAGGTAACATAACGCAGGAAATGCAGAGACGTAATGACAGAGGAGAGAGATGAGAAGACACCATAAGTCTCAAATCTCTCGAGTCCTTAAGTTTGACTTTTTAGTCCTGAACAAGTCATAATGTGGTCTTCACCAAATGTAATGCCATTTTAACAACAGAGTAATAAGTAGAGCTGTTAATCAATTAAAATATTTAATCGCAAATGTATCGCTTTTTTTTTTTATTCAAAATGAACCTTTAAGGGAGACCTGTGAAGTATTTAAACAAATATGCTGCTTTATGCAAATGTATGTATATATTTGTTCAATCACTTAACAACACAAAACAGTGACAGATAGTTTCATGTCACAGCAGTATCTTCATCTAGCTAAACTGAACCTGACGCATCCTGAAAATCACAAGGTTAATGCGTTTAGTGGCCATAAAACAACCTGAATCATTAGTTCACACAAGTGTGACTGAACTGAATCATAAAAAAAGAGATCTGGGGAATTAAATATTGACTTACTGGAAAATACTTACGGTAACGTTGATTAAGGAAATTCGTGGCACGCCTTTTAACCCTCCTGTTTTCTTCCCGTCAACCAGGCAACTTTTTTCTTCCCGGACCAAAACTGACCTGGTTTGGTTTGACTGTTTATAAAACATATAACATACCGTAAACTATCACCTGTTACACATCAACTTCATTCCAATTATCACAAATTTTCGAAATTCAGGTTGTTCATTTCTGTGAAATTAGACCAGATTTTGGAAAAAATTGATAAATAAAATCAGACATGAATAATTTGGACTAAAGTTGTTATCAGAGGAACATTATGTTGATGGATTATCACATACTGGTATATGTGTTCTGACTTTTAGTCAGAATATTATTTTGAAAGACACCTGTGGTCTTCCTGTCAATTTGGACCCATAGATGCTATAATTTTGAATAAAACAACAATATAGTGAAAGTAGTGGTCATGCATAGTAGGGAAACCTTCATGCTATTTTGGGGCAGTTAGGTGAAAGAATATTTTTGATATAATGAAGTTTGAAAACAGGTTAAATAACACTTTTAATCTTTAGGCTGGGAAGGTATTTAGTATTTTCAAGTGAAAAGGCTCAAGTCCAAGTGACGTCTTTAATGCCATCGGCCATTGTAGTTCTCCTCGTCCTCGGTTGCAACCTCGCGACCAGATGCCACCAAATAATACATACTGCACCTTTAATGAAGAACCGTCACTGTGAAGTCTGTTTAAAATCCTTCTTGTCTGTGTCTTTTGTACCAGAGTAAGCCTGCTCATAAGCCAGCTCTTACCTCTGGACATGATGCGGTGAAGGAGAGGAAGAAGCCCAAACCGGAGGAGAGGAAATCCTCGCCGGCGCCGCGCGACAGCTCGACCGCGGAGAACGGCGTGGAGGACAAAGAGCCGGACCAGCTGAACGGAGATAAAGAGGAACGCAGGGCTCTCATCCAACCTGAAAGTGCCTTTAGCAGTGACTCCAAGACGTGCAATTCTAATGCTCACTTAAATGCACTAAATGTAGACGGCGGCTGCCACAGAGATGAAGGTCTGGAGGCCGCCGCCGTCTTAAAACAAGAAGAGTAAGCTTATTTTTCTAGAGAGGGTGAAGGATGAAAGGTGGAACAGGGTTAGGATATCTGAACGCCTCCAGTCTATGTACCTTTTTCCTGTCAGATAACGATGGATCCCTCTCAGTAAACACACGAGATGTACGACACACTGCTCGTTTAAGGAGTTCACTCCATCACCAACATGGTTATGAGGATGATACTTTTCTTTTTCAGTAGTATATTAAAGCTCCAAGAGGCTTTAATATTTTTAGTTCTTATAGGTTGATACTTGCGCCACACGTCACCATAGTACCGTTTTGTGTTGTCTGCTTAATGAAAGCCAAACATATAATGAGGAGAGCTAAATGTGTTCGGGTCCTATTGAAGCGACTGTCCATCAGCTCAGATGAGCTCCATGTAATTTCCCTCATTTAGCTGTAAGTCACATTTCAAGAAACGGCTCTGAAAATCAAAAGATCAGCCTCTGGTCCTCAGCGTGAGTCCGACGTGGAGCTGTTAGTGTTACCGCTTCAACAGAAACCCTCTGCATGGTCCACAGTTTCACAGGTGTGTAGTTACTATGCATGTTGTCCTTTTTCTCCCATCTTTACAAGTGTCGATTTGCAAATTTAACAAAAACGGCTAACATCGGCGACGGCCCATAAAAGGTGTTAACTGTTTAATTTGTTCTGACCTTGACGTTATCTACCCACTTGGAAATAATAGTGTATTCGCACAATATTGTTCTCTGTTGCTGTTTTCTGCATTAGTCAAAAGAAAATCACATAAAACGCTTTAATGAAAATCACCTCTTTTGTAGCTGAAGGCAACGTGCTTGACCTTCCAGTAGCCGTCAGCCAGTAATCACTTTTGAGATTGACTTTAGTGTTGTTTTCACACTTATCACTTACACCATAAATCACCATTTAACGTTTTGACTTCATCTATCATTAGTGATCAGATAAACGGTGTATTCTTCCCCCACCAGAGCTGAATAGGTTTCCCTCTATGTACATTGATCAGAGTTTCTTCCTAACTCATGGATTCTAAGAGAATGAACTGCTGTTGGGTTTGACTGAATAATTGATGGATTGTGGTGTGGTGTATTTGAAGGCTATGCTTAATAAAACTATATTCTTTTAGTACAAGTTGTTGGTCGTTTGTTTATTTATCTCGTTGTGGTGTAACAGCATGCAGCCATTAATATTTCACCATTTCCCTGCTCACTGAATGACTTTCTGCATATTTAAATCCCTGCATTCATTTTTTAAAAGCAGTAGAGTGAGCAAATCTGCTCTAAATGCAAACAGGCCACATTATGAAATGAAGGCTTTTAAGGTTTTTGGTTCGTGCAAATGGAAAGCTGATCCTGTGATCTTAAAGACCAGCTGAGACACAGCGTATTGTTCACATTTACTGTGTGTGGTAACGCGTACAAAAGCACCGTGCAGTCATTAATACTACAAAATAAGAGCCATGAGGAGTGTTAAAAATGTAGGATATCGCTAACACACTTTAAAATGACATGCTTTGTAGTTCATGGATCTGGCTGAATTTAAGTTATTTTTTTTATATATATATGTTTATATATTTATATATATTATATATTACTTTTTTTTATTTACTTACTTTTAATTTACTTATTTTAATGTAATAATTTTATTTATTTGGATTTATTTAATCTATGGAGTAACATTAGGGCAGTTGTTTGAGTTGTGTGTGTGTGTGTGTATATATATATTGATATTAAAAATATTGAGTTATAGAGAAGGGGTAGTACCATATAACTGTATACTACTTGTACACAAGTAAATATTTATGTACATTGTTTGTTGATATTGTTAATGAGAATTTGTATATTACAAGTTTAGATTTTTAGATTTTGTCTACATATAAAAAAAGGTACAAGTTGATATTACATAAACAGTATATATATATATATATATATATATATACACATATATACATATATCTACTTATATATATATATATATACACATATATACATATATCTACTTATATATATATATATATATATATGTATATATATATATATATATATATATATATATATATATATATATACATATATATATATATATACATATATATATATATATATATATATATATATATAGGTAGATATATATATCTACCTATATATATAGGTAGATATATGTATAACAGTAATTTTGTTTGTGTGTTTTTATATAGGTTATATTTAGCTATAGTCTGCAGGTCTAAAACCATTCTCAGCCTTAGAAAAATGTACGTATAACGTGTAATGATAACCCAAAATTATATATTTAATAAACATGAAACAATAACGGCCTCTGTAATTACATCATGTATTTATTTGTTAATCTAATAAATGATATATGCATTATAATATAATATCTGATGTATAATATACGTTATCACGCTTTTTTAAAATTTAATATTATGCGTCGCGGAATGTGTTTATTTATCAGCTAACAATAAGCAGTTAATTCATTATTTTGCTCTTTTTAAATATTGACCACGTAAATGTACTTATGTGTTAGCACAATTATCTGCATTTAGCTGATGTTGCATATTTTAAAATGTTTACTCTGATAATAATAATAATAACAATAATAATAATAATAATAATAAAGGGCTTTAGTTTAGTTATTTTGCCTGTATATGTATATTGGAGGTCTGCTGTGAGAATAAGAAAACCTGCAGAGTTGATTGATCCGGACGTTCATTCACCTGATTTGAGCTCCGCTGATTTAAAACCTGCTCCCTGACGTAACTTTCACATGTATTTATTTATTTATTTATCTATCTATCTATGTATTTCGCAGCGACATCGCGGCTACATCTTCCTCCCGGCTCCCAACATGACCGCCTCGGTGCCGCGCAGTCACCAGGGGGCATGCACACAGTAGTAATAATAATGATAATAATAATGCATTTGAGGAAAGCCTGCTGCTACGACGAGCCTCCATCGTTTCCACCACTCGGCCGCGGTGCGATGGAGATGTGCGCCTAGCTTCATGAGTCCGGCGGGTCTGCCCCTGGCTTTTTTTCTGGGGAAGATCATATTGGATCATATTGTTTGCAGGACGTTGTTCCTCCTGCAGCCCCCCCAGTCTATCCCGACGTAGTTGTGAATTGAACATGGCGACTGTACCAGTATATTGCATCTGCAGATTACCTTACGACGTGACCCAGTTTATGATCGAGTGCGATGCTTGCAAGGACTGGTTCCACGGCAGGTAAGGCCAGATTGCTCACCGTGGTTGTGTGTTTTGTGGCGGTTTTGCATTTGTTTAAAACAAACAAAAATGGCGAGGTCTCGGTGCGTTTGACAGCTTTGTGGCTCTCGGTCGCCCGTCTACATCTGAAGAGAGGCCGCTTGGAGAAGAAGAAGAAGGCGGAGTTAAATATAGCCGACCGGGGTTGTGACATTTTTTCGCGAATATCACTAAACAGATTCCCCTTTTAAAAAGTTATGGAGCGGTGTCGGTGTGGGCTTCGTCTATCGATTGCACTTAACGGGCATTTACGGTCCCCGCATAGCCCCCAAACTGAAGCTTCCCCCCCGGTCGTTGTAGCGAGCGAGCGGGCGGCAGAGGCAGCGGGGGAAGCCTCGGTAGTCTGCGCTGCTCATTTTTGTCTCCCATTTCCCCGCTTCACGGCCAAATTCAAACCCGACATTTCGCGTGTATTGTCTGTCAATTGTGTCACATTTCAACCGCCCTTCGAGCTTTCACCGTGTTTTGTTTTTTTTAATTGTTTTGACCGAGCACGGCTGGAAATCACGACCCGAGTCTGGTTCTCGAGCTCAGCCCCGCACAGCCTTCCTGCCAGGCAGCGATGGCTGACAATAGCCCGGACTGGATGCATCTAAAGCTTCAGCGGTGGGGGGGCGGGAAATAATACACGTATTAACATTAACTGAGCAGGTTTGTCAGCACTTTGAGCTATAATTGCTGTTTATGTGTCACTGCGATTAAACGGGGACGTATGCCGTCCGCCGCCGCTCATCACTTTCCCCGCCGCACATAAGCTGTAATGATCTCCGCCAGATCCCCGTTGTCACCCTGCTATATTTCCCTCCCGTTGTGCGAGTCGTGGCAACACAAGTCTGTCCCTGCACCCGTCTTTGTTTTGCCATGTTTCACGCTGTTCGGCTGCACTCGGCTTGTCTTTTTGGGAACAGATCATTTGTTAATCGTGTTTCGTTTTGGTGAACAAGCCCCTCAGAGCAATGGACAGTATTTACGCGCCTGAACGTTAACCCTTTAATGCTCCCCACTGGCTGCTGCTGCTGCTGCTGCTGCTGCCAGGGCTGTATGTCACATTTCACTATGTAGTGGTGAATTAAATACACGGGATAAGCCTCCAGACACGCACCAGCATCAGCTAAAATACCAGTATAACGAGAAAAGACCCTGAATGTTTCCGCATCAGCTTTATGCTGCTAACTATAATATTTATAATATACATAAGGAAATTATGTGTTCATGTCTGACAGGTTTATGCCCTTTTGTTTCTGGAATAGTCACAAAATGTAATGCATTGATTCATGTACAGACACAAGTTTCCCATTTTTTTCGTGATCATCAGTGCAAAATCAATTTATTTGTAATCCACGTAGTTGTGAACCGGGAAGTATAGAAAGCGGTGGATGTTAGTTTTTAGTTATTTTAACCCAAACCATTTTGTTTTCCTAAACCTAAGTAGTTTTGTCACCCAAACCTAACCAAATGAATCTTTTCCTAAACCTAAGTAGTTTTGTTGCCTAAACCTAACCAAATTGATGTTTTCCTAAACCTAACCAAGTTGTTCTATTCCTAAACCTAACTAGGTAGCTTTATTTTGAAAAGACTGGATGGAAATTGACACGTATATCGTGTGGCTGGACATCTGCAGGAAAACGCATGAAAATATGTTTTTGAAAGTCATGCATGAGCGCGAAAAACAGGACTGTCACTCAAGACACTGCTGTTCCTGTCCCTGTGGAACCACAAGTCACAGTTAATGTTTTTATCACGTAACTTCTGTACTTAATTTACAGCACTTCCAGAGTTATTTTAACCCAAACTGCAATCTTTTCCTAAAGCTATCTAAGTAGTTTTGTTGCCTAAACCTAACTAAGCTGATCTTTTCCTAACTCTAACTATGCAGTTTTAATTTGAAGATACTGGAACCGAAATTTACATGTGCGTCACGTGTTGCTGGACATCCGTAGGAAAATGCACAAAAAATACATTATTGAAATTCATGCTGAGCATCACGAAATAACCCCACAGGACTTTCACCCAGGAGACCGCCGTTCGTGTCCACATGTTGAAATTGATTTATTTGTTACTTAACTTCTGTATTTAGGGCTTCCAGAGTTATTTTAACCCAAACTGTAATCTTTTCCTAAACCTAACTAAGTAGTTTTGTTGCCTAAGCCTAACCAAGTCGATCTATTCCTAAACCTATGTAGTTTTATTTTTTCATGTAACTTCTGTACTTAAGATACCGCACTCCAGAGTTATTTTAACCAAAAAAATCTAACCAAGTCGACCTTTTCCTAAACCTAAGTAGTTTGTTTCCTAAACCTAACCAAGTCCATCTATTCCTAAATCTAACTAAGTAGCTTTATTTTGAAAAGACTGGGGTGGAAATTAACATGTGCATGTTGCTCAACTTTAGTTGGAAAACACAAGAAAAATACATTGTTGAAAGCCGTGCTGAGCATCCCAAAAAAAAAAAACAAAGACATTCGTATCTATGTACACAAATCAGATTATTAAATCATGTGATTATTTTTTTTATTATTTGGATAAATAGGGAGAATTATTATGTAAACAAAAGTAAAGTTTGATATAATGGATTTCTCTTATATCCCTGCTTATAAATCAATCAGGAGCCTGAGCTGGACCTCTATTTAAAGATAATTTAATTACAAATAACACTGATTAAAAGAAATGCTAGAATAACTGTGTGAGTTTACAGTGAAGTAATACTTCATGCACCTATGTTAGAGGACGTGGAGATGTAATCACTGTAGAGGATGTTATGGTATTATTTGTCCAGTGTGTCATCAGCACAATTATGTATAATAATACACAGTGTCTCCATATGATGGCAACATGGACAAGCTGAAAAGCAGTGAGCCAATAATCAGCTGTGCAGAGGGCACTTTATTATACATTTAATAGACATGTATGTGGCAGCGACGAGGTAAAAACTGGTAATTACATTGTCAAGCTATAGAAAATATCAAGCTGTGTGTTGTGGAAATATGACAAGATATAATAACGCACAGATATGTGGCAGTGAGCATGTAGTAGTTATGTATAAGGCAGTTTAGGTGTTTTGAAGTGGGGTTGAATGATGTACTTATCCATAGATTTTAGACAGCTGAAAAAAATCTATCAGTTTAAGTGTATGCTATATTTAGAATATTTTTACTGCTTTACTTGGCTGTCAGACAGCCCTTTTCAACGGGGAACTAAAGTAGTTAGATCCATCTACGCTCTCTTCAAAGCCACCAGACTCCATTGCCAAAAATAGTAATTTTGCTTTGCAGAACACAGGAGTTGCTGGCCTACCGCTGCCTCGATCGGTTGGTTTGTTTGAGCTGTTGTACGACTTTGGTGAATCGGAACTAACCAAAGTCATACAACAGCTCAAACCAACCAACCGATCGAGGCAGCGGTAGGCCAGCAGCTCCCGTGTTCTGCAAAGCAAAATTACTGTTTTTGGCAATGGAGTCTGGTGGCTTTGAAGAGAACATAGATGGATATAACTGCTTCAGTTCCCCATCAGAAAAAGGCCTGTCTCGTTCAAGATGCAATGTTATAGTAGTGTGTCCCAATGCATACTGCATGCACTTTGTAAGTTGAAGTAAAAGTAAAAAGAAAAAGTATGCGACTTGGAATATAGCCAAAGTTTCCGACGGGGAACTGAAGCTGTTATGTATGCTCTCACCAAAGCAACCAGACTCAGTTGAAAAAAACCAGTAATTTTCCTCCAAACATGGAAGTTGCTGGTCTGCCACTGCCTCGATCGGTTGGTTTTCTTGTGTGACTTTCGTTTGGATTCGCTGTCTGACAGCAAAGTAAACCAGCAAAAATATTCTAAATATAACCGACACTTCAACCGATATTATTAGGTGTTTAAAACATGTTTTGCTGCCGTCTTGGAGCTTTATTTGGTGTCACAGAGTCAGACAAGAAGACCGGTATCAGTTTCTCCTTTGTACTGCTGGACCAACTCCATCAAAACTGAAAAACGACACTTTCCTACAACTTGTAAGCGTTGTCATTTCTATCGATGAGTCTTGGTTTCGTCCTTGTTTGAGTCATAACAGTGTTGAGGAGAGGGCGTTTGAGATGCTGCTTGCAGTTGTTGTGCCCAGCTGTTGTTGATCAGGAAATAGTTCAAACTCTCAACTGCTGCTAAAACCACAATGTCTTGTTTTTACTGTACATTTCTGTTTTGAATCAACAGGAAAACATGCACATAAGTCAGCTTTTTACTGTCTTAAGCTGCATTAGTCAGTATGTTTTTATCTTAACATTGTGTTAAGTGAGTGTGTGTAATGTGAAAGGAGGCACTTTACAGCTCCATTGAGTGTTTTAGCTCTTATTTAGCTTTAGCAGTCTCACCACTCTGATCAAACCTTTTTACAAAAGCATCAATCAGCTATTATCAGCAGACTGGCACTGATGAACAAGCTGTATAGGTTAGTAATAAAGCTAGCTGAGAGCTAGAGCCTTGTGTTGTTTCTCTCCTGATAAAAAGTTTCCAGCCTCCAGGTTTCCGTCTGGGTTATACGGCCTGCTGATTATGTGCAGTAGTGTTTCTGCCGCTGGCCCACCCACAAGTTCCCGCTCGGTCCATAGACCAAACCCCCAGGAAGAGCGCCGTCGTTGATCCCAACGTGGTCGAAGTGGCCAGCGGCGGTACTGCAACTTCCCGGTCTGTCACGTGACGTCACTGGGCCCAAAAAGATTTTTTTTTTCCATAGACTTACATTGAAAAAGAGACGTCTGTAACTCTATCGAAATGTTTTTTGAGGTGAATGAACTCCGCAGTACGAACACTGTAATGGTCCTCATTTAAATCGTTAAGTCCTAAAAGTTGTAAAACGCACTAACAGCTGAATCCAGAGTTATTTCCTTCCTCTGTTTATTTCTGTGGAGACCCAGACTGTGACGACAGCACAAGCCGAGAGGGTGGGACCCTGTGACCGAGTCATGTGACCGAGCGGACGCTACTGCACATATCGGACATGCGCACAAGGGTCCAGTAAGACCCGGAAGACCCAGAAGATCCGGGTCCTTTTCCAGACCAGGAAGTCTTATATAAACGAAATACATCACATTTGCATGAGCGTGATTATAAACAACAAGGCTGTAAAGGTGGACGAGTAGTAGTAGTAGAGCAGTCGGCTCATTTAGCCACTTGTAGGCATTTTATGTTTTTATATTGTAGAACAAAACATTAAAAACTCCAGACTCATCTTCCTGACTTCCCATGTCTCCACACACTATACGAACAAAACTGTTAAATTAACAGGTGATGTGTGAGATCTGAAAGACCCTTTACTGTCGGCCAGCCTACAAATTCAACAGCCCAGCTAGTTTGTTTATGCTGTAGTATATAACGTCACTGTATCTACTGTATCTGCTCTTCCTACTGTGCAAACAGTACGAATGTCATATATGAATTTAACTTAGTGTATCTCTTAGAAAGGCCCTTTTACCCAGCCATGAAACAACAGCACATACGGTTAATAAAGTTTGACCATGACAGCAGAGATTACAACAAAAAAATGTATGACAAAAAGTTATGATGATTTGTGATATGCTGGCAATATATCATGGGAACTGTAGTTTTTAGAATGCTAGCAAATAAACCATTGTGTAGTTTAGGTAATTTCCTGAACATTGCTAATTACAGTGGACTTAAATTCAAATAGCAGGTTCAATAAATCCAAGGATCATGTGCCAGGTCTGCCCAATACAAATTAAAGAAATGCCCACTCCCTGTGTTATCACCTTATACAGTTGCACCATGATGGTAAATGTGCCAAAAATCCAAAACAATGAGCTAAAACAGGTTGCAGAGTTGGATGAATAACTGCTGTAGATGTCTCACTATGAACAACCCTTTTACACACAGTGCTGTTATATATAATATTGATTCATGCAGCTTAGATTCTGTCCTTTCACTTGCTGTTGCTAAGGTATAACTGCAGCGTAATGTGCACAGTAGACACACAGTACGAGAGCGTTGAGCTGCCATGCATAAAATGAACCCAAGTCAGCGCTTCCTGCAGCTGCTTCACAATAAAAGTCTTCTGGTGGTTCACTGGAGGAAGGAATCTCGGGAAGTGCTGAGTGTGCAATTCCAGTCCGACCCTACACGCTCCAGACAACTCTGTTTGCAGTCACATTCACAGCTGAATGAAGGAGTGTGGGGTATAAATACAGCGGCAAACTTTGGGACAAACTTCCCTCTCTCGGGCAGGAACAAGAACTGTCATAACTTTTCATAACCATGGTTTCATATCAGCATCTTGTTAAGCAACACTTTTTGAATAATCACTGAACACAGTGCATCCATTTCTAATTTCTAGTTAGGAAAAGCACCATAAATGGAGATGCATGTTTATGTTATCTCTGGCTGCTACAGTAACTCTCCTGACGGTGAACTGGAGACAGTGAACGCAGCACCGTGGCTGCTACAGTAACTCTCCTGACGGTGAACTGGAGACAGTGAACGCAGCACCGTGGCTGCTACAGTAACTCTCCTGACGGTGAACTGGAGACAGTGAACGCAGCTCTCCTGACGGTGAACTGGAGACAGTGAACGCAGCACCGTGGCTGCTACAGTAACTCTCCTGACGGTGAACTGGAGACAGTGAACGCAGCACCGCGGCTGCTACAGTAACTCTCCTGACGGTGAACTGGAGACAGTGAACGCAGCTCTCCTGACGGTGAACTGGAGACAGTGAACGCAGCACCGTGGCTGCTACAGTAACTCTCCTGACGGTGAACTGGAGACAGTGAACGCAGCACTGTGGCTGCTACAGTAACTCCTCCTGACGGTGAACTGGAGGCAGTGAACGCAGCACCGTGGCTGCTACAGTAACTCTCCTGACGGTGAACTGGAGACAGTGAACGCAGCACCGTGGCTGCTACAGTAACTCCTGACGGTGAACTGGAGACAGTGAACGCAGCACCGTGGCTGCTACAGTAACTCTCCTGACAGTGAAGTGGAGACAGTGAACGCAGCACCGTGGCTGCTACAGTAACTCCTCCTGACGGTGAACTGGAGACAGTGAACGCAGCACCGTGGCTGCTACAGTAACTCCTCCTGACGGTGAACTGGAGACAGTGAACGCAGCACCGTGGCTGCTACAGTAACTCTCCTGACGGTGAACTGGAGGCAGTGAACGCAGCACCGTGGCTGCTACAGTAACTCTCCTGACGGTGAACTGGAGGCAGTGAACGCAGCACCGTGGCTGCTACAGTAACTCTCCTGATGGTGAACTGGAGAGAGTGAACGCAGCACCGTGGCTGCTACAGTAACTCTCCTGACGGTGAACTGGAGACAGTGAACGCAGCACCGTGGCTGCTACAGTAACTCTCCTGACGGTGAACTGGAGACAGTGAACGCAGCACCGTGGCTGCTACAGTAACTCTCCTGACGGTGAACTGGAGACAGTGAACGCAGCACCGTGGCTGCTACAGTAACTCTCCTGACGGTGAACTGGAGACAGTGAACGCAGCACCGTGGCTGCTACAGTAACTCTCCTGACGGTGAACTGGAGACAGTGAACGCAGCACCGTGGCTGCTACAGTAACACTCCTGACGGTGAACTGGAGACAGTGAACGCAGCACCGTGGCTGCTACAGTAACTCTCCTGACGGTGAACTGGAGACAGTGAACGCAGCACCGTGGCTGCTACAGTAACTGTTGACTCAGTTGTCTGTTGTGCTCATATACTGCAGCAGGTGCACCTCTACATGTGAGGCGCATATCTTCAGTTAACAATTAATAAATGAGGGTTGGTTATTGTTTTTTTTTAAATTAGCATCCCTAATTGCAATTAATTAATTGTACAATTGTGCAATTAATTATGAGTAAATATTTTAATTGACTTACAGCCCCCCTTATCATATTTTTCAGTCTCTTCAGAGGAGTACTCATTTCTCTAGCATGCCACAGAGGAAGGTCAAAGGTTAAGTTAAGATGTCGCTTTAGTGCAGCGGGTGATGGAAGTGGTTTAGACCTGGTCCAGGTTTTAAAACACTCCTATACTCATGAAATTAATTCTGAAACAGCACGTTGCAGAGAAGCTGGAGTGTAACCTGATGCTCTAATGAAACGTAGCCTGGAGCTGTACCACAGCTTCACTGTAGTCACGCTGACGTGTTTATATACTTACTGAAACTTGAACTTGCTCCAATGTTGGTAAAAACGTGTCTCAACCAAGTTTTTTCCTGCTACTAAAATTAAAAAAATGAACGTCACTAAATTCTCTTTAATACCACAAGAAGCTGTCAGTGAACATATATGAACATGATTGTTTGTATATTTCATATTTAGTGTGAATTTGAGGAGTTTTCCTTCAAGGCACCAAGTTAATGATGCCATCAGCAGGCGTTTCCATGATGTCCACACACACACACACACACACACACACACACACACACACACACACACACACACACACTCTTGTATTTGCCTTCAGTGAAAGTGAGTAGGCGGTGTAGTAACGCTGTGGTTCACAGGGGAAAAAAAGGAAGCTTTCTGGGAAACTCCCAGTTCATTTAAGCTTGAGAGCAGCGGCTCCCAATGGGAGGAATTTGCTGGTGCAGCAGACATGACAGCTGGGAGCAGTGGGAACAGTGGGAACAGTGGGAGCAGTGGGAACAGTGGGAACAGTGGGAGCAGTGGGAACGGAGTGGGAGCAGTGGTTACAGTGGGAACGGTGGGAACAGTGGGAACAGTGGGAGCAGTGGGAGCAGTGGGAGCAGTGGGAACACTGGGAGCAGTGGCAGCAGTGGGAACAGTGGGAGCGGTGGGAACAGTGGAGGCAGTGGGAACAGTGGGAGCAGTGGGAACAGTGGGAGCGGTGGGAGCAGTGGGAACAGTGGGAGCAGTGGGAACGGTGGGAGCAGTGGGAACAGTGGCAGCAGTGGGAACGGTGGGAGCGGTGGGAACAGTGGGAACAGTGGAGGCAGTGGGAGCAGTGGCAGCAGTGGGAACACTGGGAGCAGTGGCAGCAGTGGGAACAGTGGGAGCGGTGGCAGCAGTGGGAACAGTGGGAGCGGTGGGAACAGTGGAGGCAGTGGGAGCAGTGGCAACAGTGGGAACAGTGGGAGCAGTGGCAGCAGTGGGAACAGTGGGAGCAGTGGGAACAGTGGGAGCGGTGGGAACAGTGGAGGCAGTGGGAGCAGTGGGAACAGTGGGAGCAGTGGCAGCAGTGGGAACAGTGGGAGCAGTGGCAGCAGTGGGAACAGTGGGAACAGTGGAGCCAGTGGTGCCTTCACTACCATCGAGGCAGATGTTATCAAATTCGTTTTTTGTCTCTTAATGTCATTTTTGCATCACTGCTGAAGCCACTTTTGTTCGAACAATATACTGTAATACCTGAAGAACCACCTGAAGAACAATTTATTAATAATAATAATAATCATTATTATTATTAGAAGTAGTGGTAGTAACAATAATAATAGAGGACTATATTATAATTATATATAATTATTATATTTTTATTTGTTATATTTTTCTTTGCACCTATAATAATAATAATAATAAATTATTATATTGAATTCTGTTATCTTATGTTATTTTTTATTTTATTTGTGTTTGTGTGGTCACTCTTTTCACTCCACTCTTGCCTTACTGATATCTCTCATGACACTTTCTTTTTGCCATATGAGACTTTTGATGATTACATTCTAGTCACAAAAGGCTTTATGAGAAATAAATAGCTGCTTTTTAAATATTTATAATTTATAAATATAATAATATATAATATTTGTTTACATTTATGTTTAAAATATAAAAATATTTTTTTCAGATTTTTTTTAATGTTCAAGAATCATGTCGTTTGACAGCAGCTGATAAAATCTAGAGTGTTTATCCAGTGGAGTATTTATTTATAGTCTCCTGTCTGGTCTATGTATACTCTGTCCTCCACTGTCCTCCTGTCCTTTTGTCCTGCACTCTGCTGTATATATGGGTTCATGCTCCTCTGCTGTGGACCATGACTCATTTTAAAGGACTATTCCAGTGTTTTTCCTGGTACACATAACATTTTACTACAAATTCCAAACTTGAGATGGTCCTGTATTGTAGAGTACTGCACTTTCAATTAGAAACAATTAGTTGATTAATTAAGTCACTGAAAATTAATCAGCAGCTCTTTTGTTGGTCAGTCAGAGTTTTTTTTTTCAAAGTGTCTTTGGGTTTTGGACTGTAGATCAGAAACTCTGGCTTTAGGAAAGTGTGATGGGCATTTTTCACCATTTTCTGACATTTCATTCCAATCTATAAAAACCTTATCAGATGAATTGATCATGAAAATAATGTGTAGTTGCCGCCCTGCTGTCAATGCAGTGAGAACTTTGTAACTTCAGGCAAGTTGACTGTTATTTATAGAGACCTCACAAAACTAAACCTGTCCTCCTTGAAAAAAGAAATGGGTCACTTAAGGTCATATCCCTAAACATTAAAAAGTGTCTTGTGTCGTTTCAGCTGTGTTGGAGTGGACGAAGATGACGCTCCAGATATTGACATATATCACTGTCCAAACTGTGAGAAGACTCACGGCAAATCCACATGTAAGTAGCAGGTTGTAGTGACTGAAGGGGGACTTCGGTCACTTTTCAACCTGGACCCTGTTTTCTCATGTTTTGTGTCTGACGGACTAAAGGAGGCGACAGTTTTTGAACTGGTCCAGTGCTGACGGAGAACGCAGTGAGCAGCATCAGTGTAACATTATGTCCGCTAGTGTTTGCTGGTGTTAGCCACTGATAGGCTCAGATTGTTATTAGAGGTCGTAACAAGTACTGTCAGACGTAACCTCTATTTTAACACTGCAGAAAACATACTGTTATTCTTATTGTTCTGCATTTATTATGCCGAAAATCATCCAAACAGCAGATTATTAAGAAAATGACATAACATACAGGAGTCTATGAACCGTACAGGACTGACTGTTTGGGGTATTACTGTTTCCATTAACAAAACTTAACATTTAACTTAACATTAACACTTACATTTAACATCTAACTTAACATTAACACTTACATTTAACATTTAACTTAACATTAACACTTACATTTAACATTTAACTTAACATTAACACTTACATTTAACATTTAATTTAACATTAACACTTACATTTAACATCTAACTTAACATTAACACTTACATTTAACATCTAACTTAACATTAACACTTACATTTAACATCTAACTTAACATTAACACTTACATTTAACATCTAACTTAACATTAACACTTACATTTAACATTTAACTTAACATTAACACTTACATTTAACATTTAACTTAACATTAACACTTACATTTAACATTTAACTTAACATTAACACTTACATTTAACATCTAACTTAACATTAACACTTACATTTAACATCTAACTTAACATTAACACTTACATTTAACATCTAACTTAACATTAACACTTACATTTAACATTTAACTTAACATTAACACTTACATTTAACATCTAACTTAACATTAACACTTACATTTAACATTTAATTTAACATTAACACTTACATTTAACATCTAACTTAACATTAACACTTACATTTAACATCTAACTTAACATTAACACTTACATTTAACATTTAATAAACTTTATTTATTAATTAACTTTTTTAATTTTAATTAATTAAACTTAATTTAATTCTAACTTAACATTAACACTTACATTTAAATTTAACTTAACATTAACACTTACATTTAACATCTAACTTAACATTAACACTTACATTTAACATCTAACTTAACATTAACACTTACATTTAACATCTAACTTAACATTAACACTTACATTTAACATTTAATTTAACATTAACACTTACATTTAACATCTAACTTAACATTAACACTTACATTTAACATTTAATTTAACATTAACACTTACATTTAACATTTAACTTAACATTAACACTTACATTTAACATCTAACTTAACATTAACACTTAACTTAAAAACTTACATTTAACATTTAATTTAACATTAACACTTACAGTTAACATCTAACTTAACATTAACACTTACATTTAACATCTAACTTAACATTAACACTTACATTTAACATCTAACTTAACATTAACACTTACATTTAACATTTAATTTAACATTAACACTTACATTTAACATCTAACTTAACATTAACACTTACATTTAACATTTAATTTAACATTAACACTTACATTTAACATCTAACTTAACATTAACACTTACATTTAACATTTAATTTAACATTAACACTTACATTTAACATCTAACTTAACATTAACACTTACATTTAACATTTAACTTAACATTAACACTTACATTTAACATCTAACTTAACATTAACACTTACATTTAACATTTAATTTAACATTAACACTTACAGTTAACATCTAACTTAACATTAACACTTACATTGAACATTTAACTTAACATTAACTCTTCCATTTCCTTCCCTGGTTCCTGCAGCTTTGTAAAAGTCCTCTCTGCTTTAGTATCTCAGCCAGCAGCCCCTCGGCTGTCCTCTCCTTCTCATCTCCAGACAGCTTTCTGGATTTTTCTGCATGTTTTGTCTCAAAGTGACGGTTCTAGTTTTATTCTTTGAATTCAAACACGTGTTTGTTGCAAACTAAGCTCACAGCTTTACCGCCAACCTCTGCAAAAAAATCCTTATCAGTCCATGACTTATTATAGACGTGCCGCCTCAGCAGGTGACGCTACTCCAAACATCACTCGTCAGTTTACATCGATGTCAGTTGTGACAGGAAGAAGCACACTAGTGGTACTAGCATTTCAAAACAAAAGCTTTTTTCTTTAGTGTTTTTTTAGCTTCATAAGTAAAAGTGTGTGGCTTATCTGAGACCTCCCGGGCCGGGCAGAGCCATCATGCGGGCCATATAATGAGAGGATAAACATCTTTTAGATGCACCATCTTGTTTTCAAAGGGGTAGAACATAGAAGTTAACAAACAAATATAAAGTAAACAAAAACATAAATTCAACAACAATTCAACATAGTAACATCAACAAGGACATAGAGAAAAGGCTCTCCCTCCATAATTAACATAAAAATATTGATTGAGTTCATTAATTGAAAACAAAGGTAAACTGTAAAATATAGTCAAAAGCAAAAGCAGGTAAAGCAAAGAGGTCTGCCACCGATGTTCCAGCAACACGTCACCTCACCAGATTTCAGAGGGACATTTCACCTGGAGCGAGACTCTTTCCAGACGTTTTATAGTTACAATCAGAGCCTGTCATGGAGAAAACAAGCACTTTTAGTGGATGTAAATGGCGGTGCCAGCTTGCCCTGACAGCACCAGTCTACAGCTCTCTCTCTCTCTATACTGGACTAATTTCAGAAACTTTTGTCCCTGTCAGTCACTTAGACACAAGCACATGGGAAAATAGTGTCCAGGTTGAGAGAAGTGAAACAGCTGCCGTGGTGACGTGATCGTTTCACTTCTCAACTTTACGTCACGTGATTCTCAAAATGGAGATTTTACGTCTGAATATTCTAAAATCATTTCCTGTTGTGTGGCACTGGTGGGTGTTTTATTTTTTTTCATATTTGATTTTGCTGTTGTGTTCAGTGAAAAAGAAGAAGAACTGGAGCAAACATGACACGGGGCAAAGCACAGATATCAAAGCTGTTCAGAACGGCAGTCAGGTTTTCATCAAGGAGCTTCGCAGTCGGACCTTTCCAAGGTAAACACACCTCTGTTTAACCGAAATAGTCAGAAATAGACTGTTTAATTGGAATCGCCTTTAATTGATTTAATTCTAATCAAATGAAATGATTCCTCCTCATGTTGATGAATCCTCTTCAAATATCATCAGGGCCTCCTGTCAGTATCGTTCCTCACATTATGAGTGATGCCACTAGGGGGCGCCGTGTACTCACATTTCAAGCTGTGTGTGTGTGTGTGTGTGTGTGTGTGTGTGTGTTCCAGTGCTGATGATGTGGTGGTGAAGCTGAGCGGCAGTCAGCTGACCCTGGACTACCTGGAGGAGGGCGGCTTCAACGAGCCAATCCTGGTCCAGAAGAAAGAGGGTCTGGGCATGTCCATGCCTGCTCCCACCTTCTACATCAGTGACGTGGAGAACTACGTCGGTGAGGACCTCAGAGACCGCTCTTACTGACACTACTACTACTACTGCTGCTACTACTGCCAGTACTACTACTACTGCTGCTACTACTACTCTTTCTACTCTGTCACTAATTACTACTGCACTACTGCTTCTGCTGTAGTGACTACTACTGCCAGTACTACTCTTCGTAGTCTGTCACTAACTACTACTGCACTACTGCTGCTGCTACTACTGCCAGTACTACTCTTTCTACTCTGCCATTAACTACTACTGCACTACTGCTGCTGCTACTATTACTTCAGTATTACCACTACTGCAACTACTATCACTACTACTGTCAGTACAAATGTTTCTACTGTATCAGCAACTAACTACTACAGCTACTACTACTACTATTACTATTTTTTGCCGTTTTCTTTTTAAATTTTTGATTTTTAAAATTTTTATTTTTCTATCCTATTAATTCTTTTCTGTTTCCATTTTTTCTCGGCTCGTTTTCTGTTACCATTAAGGTATATTATAGATATTTTCTCTGTATTATTGTCTATAATTTTAACTTGATTTATCCATAATTTAGAATATATATCTTCTGTGTTCAGCTGTGGTTGCCTGTGCTGTTGTCTCCCTGTACGGTTTCTGCATTATCCATTTATTAATAATATTGAAAGAAAGAAAAGAAGCAGAAGATAAAACATGTACCATACCATTTCCTGTTCAACAGGGGGCGCGCCTGTCCTTCATTCTGGTGCTCAGTGATGAGATCACCTGTTACATGTCAACAGCATTTTGCTGCTACAGACATATTTTGTTCACCAGTTTCCTGTTTAAAGAAAGTGTTTAGCTTGTAGGTGGTTAGTTTTCCTCCAGCTTGTTTTACCGTGTCTTCTGTGTCCTCCGTCATTGTCTCAGGTCCTGACGTCGGCGTGGACGTCGTCGACGTCACCAAACAGACGGACAGCAAGATGAAGCTCAAAGAGTTCGTCGATTATTACTACAGCACAAACAGAAAGAAAGTGTTAAACGTCATCAACCTGGAGTTCTCCGATGCAAGGTGCACGCTCTATATATCTGATGGCGGCGTTTGAGTCTGGAAAACTCCTGGTTCTCATTTTATTTTCTGTTTTTTTCTGGGACAGGATGAATTCTATAGTGGAGAGTCCACAGATCGTGCGGCGGTTGTCTTGGGTAGAAAACTACTGGCCTGATGACGCTCTGCTCGGGAAGCCAAAGGTCACCAAATACTGTCTCATCTGTGTCAAAGACAGCTACACAGACTTCCACATCGAGTGCGGTGGCGCCTCCGTCTGGTACCACGTCCTAAAGGTCTGTCCCACTTCTCCTTAGAGGGTGACCTCTGTCCCATCCCACTTCCACCAAAACGCTCCTGTCCTAATCCCGGAAAAATGACTCCCGTCCCTGTTTACATACAGCACATTCAGAAAGTCTTCAGACACCTTCACTTTTTTCTCATTTTCTTATGTTGCAGCCTCATCTGAAATCGTTTAAATTATTTTCCCCTCATCAATCTACCCTCCGTACACCATATTGACAAAGTGGAAAAAAAATTTATTAAAAAGGAAAAACTGAAATACTTCATCACGTTGACTTAAGTATTTAGACCCTTTACTCATTACTACAACTGCATGTTTATATATACAAATTAGGGCAATCGATTAAAATATATAATCGCAATAAATCTCCATGATTTTCCATAGTTAATCACAATTAATCGCAAATTAATTGCACATTTTTCATTCTTTCAAAATGTACCTTAAAGGGAGATTTGTCAAGGATTTAATAATCTTATCAACATGGGAGTGGACAAATACACTGCTTTATGCAAATGTATGTATATATTTATTATTGGAAATCAATTAACAACAGAAACCAATGATGGATATTGTCCAGAAACCCTCACAGGTTCTGAATTTAGCATAAAGGCTTAAAACAGAGTCCACTACAACTTAAAAATTGCAAGTTGTGTTAAAGAAATTACTGGTGTTAAGGCAAATTTGCATTATCGCATTAAGTTTAAAAGCAACTTTGTAAAGACTGTTTAAACAGTGTTGAACTATTAAAATTTGATCCAGGATCACAAAACAAAATCTCGATACTCAAGTCTATCGACATTTTCTTACACCACTAGTTTATATGACTCTGGATTATGGTACACATAAAACTACACGTCTCAGACGATGATGGTGACGATGATGGTGACGATGATGATGCCAGAAAACCTGACTGTGTTTGTGTTCGCAGGGAGAAAAGATCTTCTTCCTCATCAAGCCCACCTCGGCTAACCTGTCTCTGTACGAGCGCTGGAGGTCGTCGTCCAATCACAGCGAGATGTTCTTCGCCGACCAGGTGGACAAGTGTTACAAATGTACTCTGAAGCAAGGCCAGACGCTGTTCATCCCATCAGGTCAGAGCTGCACCCGGCGTCATGGATACAGCCGGACACGTAATATAAACTTGGGAAAAAAAAGTTTGGAAAAGTTCCAATAATAACTGTTATTGTATTTTACATTATTGGAAATCCTGTTTATTTACCTTCACAATGATATTCCTTTATTAGTCCCACAGTGGGGAAATTCAGTTTTACACTCTGTTGTTCACACAGTACATATATGTCAATGGAGAGATGTCAGAGTGGGGGGGCTGCTCCTGACAAGCACCCAGAGCAGTTGGGGGTTCGGTGCCTTGCTCAGGGGCACCTCGGCAGTGCCCAAGAGGTAAACTGGCATCTCTCCAGCAACCAGTTGGTCTTGGTCCATGGGGGTCTTGAACCGGCATCCTCCATGATGTCCAACTTGTGAGGATCATGCATTTGTGGGATGAGCAGCACAGCTGATTATGTGGGCAGCACCCAATGAAATTTGCTGTAATTCTCTGCCGAAGCTAAACAGCGTTTTCTCCTGTTGGTACTGACTCTAGTTTTGAGCTCCAGGTGACATGTTGGTTTTATCAGGCTCCACCAGACCAGACCACAGGATCACAAAGTGATCTGGTTCATTCTGAAAAGTCAGACTTTTTAAAACCAGCAAGTCTCAGTTCAACATTTAGTTTCAATACAAAACTCCTCATCTCTTCTGACATGGTTTAGACATCAGATGATTTGATGCCAATCAGTGGAGCTAAAACCAGAGTCAGTACCAACATGTGGAGAAAACACTGTTTAGCATCAGCAGAGAGTTTTGGCTAATTTCACTTGGACGCCACCCACATAATCAGCTGTGCTGCTCATCCCACAAATACATGATGCTTCTGGCATCATTGGACATCATTGTGAAGGTAAATAAACAACAATCAGCATTGGAACAACAGAGAAATAATCCACCAAACACTAATATCCAAACAATTTTTTCTTGAGTTTATAAACGATGCTGTTACGGCGGTTTTACAACTGTTATAACAAACAAAGCAAAAATGATTTTAAATTGTAGTGGAGATCTCATAGTGCGATATGTGTGAATAAAATGTTAGAGAATGATTTGATATAATGTTTATCACTGGAAAAAAATAGCTGATTTTTTTGTGTTGAGAAATCATTGAAGTTTCAGCTTCCTGGATATTACTTATATCTTATCTTAAGTTACTTAATCTTATATCACCATATTCTTACCTTTTAGAGACCAATCAATTCATTGAAAAAAGTACTGACAGATAAAAGTGTGTATTTTCTAGCTTTAATGCTTATTAAAAAAAGTTATTTTTATAAAACTAGGCAGCGCTGATCAACTATTAATCAATATTCTGTTACTGTAATGTCCATTTATCACCTCAAATCTTTTCAGAAACATCGTGTAGTTACTGTTTAGCTGTAAAATGTGAAAGTTTGTGACCCGGCAGCCATGTTGAGATCAGTTGAGGAAATACCAAGCACCGCCCACCAGCAGGAGCACAGCCAATGGGAACACTCTTTCTCTGTAATGACCTGTAATTGGTCAAAATCTCCTGTCACAGGATAGATTTTTGTTTTTAAGTCCTGAAAGCAGAACCATGAGGAGGAGAACAAGTCTAGTTTTCTCTCAGAACACAATCTGCTGAAAGGTTATTTCGGATTTTTGCCCAATGAGGCCAAAAAAATCTGCCTACTGCAGCTTTAAATAGAGTAAAGTCAAGGGAAATCAGGTTTAAAGAGATTAAAATGTTTGCTAAATATATGTTAAAACAACATAACGGTAATGATAGTAAGTGTACAAAAAACAGGTAAATGACGGTATAGAGTAATGTAGTAATAACAAGGAATAATAATGATTTTTCTCCCTATCATCTTATTGAATGAATCAGTACCTCTATTATATTTTGGTGGTTGAAGTGTGATCGTCTCCTCAGGTTGGATCAATGCAATACTGACTCCTGTCGACTGCCTGGCGTTCTCCGGACACTTCGTCCACAACCTGAGTGTGGAGATGCAGATGAGGTTTGGACACCTGTCTCATTATGTTGCCTTGTCCTATTGTTTTGAGGTTTCTTGACCCTTTTTTTTCGACCTCTGATTGCTGTGATCCGCCGTGCCTCCTGCAGACAGTCGTGTCCTAATTTGGGGGATTTAGTTTGTCCTCAGCCGATCTCACACAGTAGTTTCCACTTCGTCCTCCTCATTTACGATTTGCTCAGAAATTCCACCAGTGTTGTTTATGAATCCTCTACATTTGGAAATACCTTGTGAGTTGCATAGTTTGTTGCAGTAAACCTGTTGGTAAAGCATGACGGTGTTTAGCTGAAGCATCTTGACGTATTTTCCTCAGAGCGTATGAAATCGAGAAGCGGCTAAAGGTCAAAACTCTCACCCCCTTCCCCAACTTTGAGACGGCGTGCTGGTATGTGGGACGACATCTCCTCGAGCGATTCAAAGGTAAACTGTTAAATCAGTCAGATGTATTTATAGATTCTGTCTTTTTTTTTTTGCTCTAATGTGTGGTATTTGAGTGTAAACGGACATCGTCATTTAACTCCAGAAGAATGCATGAAAGCAGAGGAAACACAAACACTGTCAGGAGTATGGCTGCGTGTCTGCTGCACAGATGAGGAGCTGGATGCTCGAATATTATTTCAGTCATTAAATCGGTGAAGTTCACAGATGATTAGCTTCAAAAGGTTTGGCCCAGCTAGAATCACTTGCTCCATTACGAGCCTGTGTTTAAACTCCCCTCAGCTGGCCAGCTGTTTATGTTTCCACTATTTTCTGTGTGTGATGCACACTACTATACCATTATAATTTTTAATGTCAAGGTCAGCAGGAAAAAAAAGGACTCGCTTAGTTTTCTGCTGCTATTTCACCCTGATGTTAGTAATAATTTCCTGCTTTGGTTGTAAATCCACTTTAGTTGGTATTTAGATAATCAGACAGAAGCGTTTCTGCCATTAAACTGACATTAAAGCTGCATAATTTTACATAAATCAGGGCTGCAGTTGAATTTAGACTGTTCAGTCTTTACGTAAAGTCGCAACCAAAATCGTGAAGTTAAAGGGCAGGTCCACTATTTGGCGCTGTTTTGAGGTTTTTATGGCGTTCTGTATTCGAATACAAACACTCAAATGTTGGTCGTTGCATATGTTTTAGCATCAAAATGCTATTTTCCCTTCAGGCTCTTCTGAAAACCTTTTCCTCACGTGACCTGATGTAGGTTTCTGCATGATGATGCTTCTAAATACATATATTAGTGCTGTCAATCCATTAATATACTGTATTTACATCATGATTGTCCATACTTCATCATAATTAATTGTACTTTTATTTAAATGTTCAAAGCGTAGCTTAAAGAGAGATTTGTCAAGTATTTAGTGCTCTTATCAACATGGGAGTGGACAAATATGCTGCTTTATGCAAATGTATTTATATATTTATTATTGAAAATCACCTAACAACACAAAACGATGCCAGATATTGTCCAGAAACCCTCACAGATGCTGACTTTAGCATAAAAAATATGCTCCGATCATAGCGTGGTAAACTGCAGCCCAGTGTCATGATATCGCAATGTCACATGCCTTTAATTTAGGAGTCAAAATGTGGGGTGAATGATTTGAAAATGCATATTCTTGGATTTCACAGTTAATTACAGCCTGCTGAGTGGAGATTTTCATGGCAGCAGTTTGCATTCCTCTTTTTGGTTTAGTTGAATTTGTGTCACAGCATCTGTGGAGATTAACATCATGATGATTTCAGTCTTTTTAACACAACTGTTTTTATTTTAATTAGGGCTGTCAATTCAAAGACTTAATCCTGATTAATCACAATTAATCTTATCTTTAAATGTACTTTAAAGGGAGATTTGTCAAGTATTTAATACTCTTATCAACTTGGAGTGGACAAACATGCTGCTTTATGCAAATGTATGTCTATATTTATTATTGAAGTCAATTAACAACACAAAACAATGATGGATATTTTATATCCATATTTATCTATCTATCCATCTATCTTCACTCTAGCTTTAAAACAGAGTCCACTACAACCTAAAATTGCAAGTTGCATTAATGCGTTAAATAATTTAGTGGTGTTAAAATGAATTTGCATGAACGCATTATTATCATGTTAACTCTTACGGCCTTAATTATAATAAATGAATTTTGGGAACTTTGGCACCCGAAAGCCATAGATGAGCAATTAGTCTACAATGAAGCACAGTGTCAAATAGTAGTTTTGATAGTTGATTACTCTGAAAAAACCCTTGTATACAGTATACACTATATACTGTATATAATATATGTATATGTATCCCTTTATACTGAGACATCTGACACAGAAAAACAGCGCTTTTAGTTAAGAAACTCCAGCCATATCCTGCACTCGTAGCTACATTTGACGTGTAGGTACTGGAGCTGATGCAGAGTGATGCAGAGTGAGTGACTGAGCAGATGTTGGTCGTGTTTCTCGAGAGCTTTAACATGTCACTTGTCTGTTTGGATGCTCGGCTCTGCTTCGTTTTGCTAACAGGACAGTTTGTCCAAACACACAGTCAGCAGCTGACAGTCGACTTCACATGGCGTCTCTTCGTCAGCTCGTCTGTTCTGTGTTTGTTCGCTTACATCCTGTAAATCTCTGCAGTGCACCGAGCGTGCACGCTGTATTTATTTAATGGCCATGATTTCTCAGAAATTAAAAGTCGGGATTCATTACGTGATAACATTTGCATTTCTTTTACTGCAGGTTTACATAAAGCAAATAAGCAGCCGGCTCCATACCTGATACATGGTGCCAAAATCATCAACGGAGCCTTCAGAGCTTGGACTAAGAAACAGGTATGGACACGTTAGGACGTGTACGTCCGCTGTCTGTCCAAGCTGCTGTGGAAAGTGATGACGGTTTTGTTTGTGTTCCTCGTGACAGGCCCTCTTGGAACATGAAGATGAGCTCCCAGAGAACATGAAACCATCGCAGCTCATTAAGGATCTGGCCAAAGAGATCAGACTGTCAGAGGTATTCTGGTTTCATTTTGGCATAAACACGATCAACCGTTCTCTAAAAGATCCAGGTCGTTTTACTCTCTGGTGGCAGTAAGAGATGACGGTTTCACTTTTTACATCAACACGATGATGTTGTTTGGATGTGTGAGTCTGTTTCTTTTTGGACACTCTGGACTTTCCTTTAGTTGCCAAATTCGAAATATCACACAATCTATGAAATTTGCAAGAACTTTCATGCTCACCAGAGGATGAGCCCACTTCATTTTAATGACCCCATCGCTTTAGGTGCTTTCACATCTAACCTGTTTGGTTTGGTTAAAACAAACTCAGGTCCATTTTGCCTGGTTAGTGTGGTTTCGTTTGGGCTGGTGTGAAAGCCGTCAGTAGAACCCTGGTGTGGACCGAGGCCGCCTGTGGTCCACAGGATGTTATGATAGCAGATATGTGATTTTTTAGCATAATTTCAAAAGCTAAACTACTAATAAATCCATCTGCTGATGGTAAAATCTGTTCAGGAAGCGGCCTTATAGATCTGTATTTAAGGCCATGTATAGAAGCATGTCATCATGCATATTTTCCCTGATTAATGGGTTATATCTGATGTCAGTTCATTAACTCTATTAAAAACTGTGTGACGGCGATCCCGCAGTAATACTCCTCATGCACATGTGTGTTCCCACCATCTGGGAGCATGCGAATGGTATTTTGTCCAGTCCTGTCACTACCATTATTCATCATAACATGTGGCCGATTTGCAGTCTTATAATACTAATAATGCTTTTAATCAGTGATTAATCAAAAACATCAATACGAATAGCAGAACCATTAAAGTGCTGCATGAACTCCTGTCAGTCATCAGAATCTGATTTCCTCACGTTACCTCCCGATGATGCAGGATGACAATCTGTATAACAGACTGACAGGTAACAGTGTGAACAGAAACCGGGCCAGAACTAAAATACATCATGTTTTTTCCTTAGTACGCACTAAATGCAACCAACTATTAATGTATTTATTATTTTTCCTGAATGGCTCCTGACTGTTACCTGACAAAAACACCATTTAAAGTCAATTAAAGTTGTTAAAGGAAGTGACACACCTTACTGAGGCGCCTGCTCACTTCCTGTTGGCTCACAGACCCGAGGTTCCCAGACGGGAGGTCTGCAGTCGGACACCAGGGTCTATTTATTTATTTTCAGAGGGGTTTTAATTGTCTCAGTAGGGTTTAATTACCGATTATACAATTTTAGCTCACTTCCCTGCTTTTATTTTGTAGAATGCAACAAAAGCCATTAAGAGTGAGCCCAGCATTAAGGTACCGGTGGAGGAAGCGCCGTCCACCCACTCTGAGCCCGAAGAGCCCGTCTCCCCGGCCCACGTCCCCTCGCCCAGCAGAGAGAAAGCCAGAAAGAAAGCATCCAAACCCCCCAAACCCCCCAAGCCTCCCAAACCCCCAAAGATGCCCAAGGCCCCCAAGCCTCCGAAGGTGCCGAAGGTCAAGGAAGGAGGAAAGAAGAAAGCGAAGAAGGCAAAAGAGTCGTCGCCGCCTCCTAAACCCTCCAGCTTCGCAGCTCTCGAGTCCCACGCGAAAGACATCTTGAGCAAAATGGACCAGCCGAAAAAGACGAAGGTGAGTCGGACGGTCATGTTAGTGGACCTGAAATAGTTTTGATTTTGTGGAATGATTATTTACGTCCTTTAGTTTTCACTTTAAAAACTTTACCTTTGATGCAGAAAAGTAAAAGCAATCCATAGTCACTCCGGATAAATTTTTCTGTTAATGGGTCGTATGAGGCTCTTATCCATAGTCAGTGTATTACCTACAGTAGATGGTCGTCAACACACAACCTGCTTTGAGTAGCAGACAGAAGTTAGTAAGGAAATTTAATGCTGTGGATGGGGCCAGCAGCAAAACATATTTTAGACACCTAAAAGAAAGGCCCACCTAATAAAAATCAATATATACACTATATTTCTAATATTTTCACTGCTTTACCTTGCTGTCAGGCAGCCCTTTCCAACGGGGAACTGAAGACGTTGGATCCATCTGTGCTCTCAAAGTAACCACGCTCCATTGAAAAAAAAAAAAAACCTGTAATTTTACCTGGCAGAACACTGTAGCTGCTGGTCTACTGCTGCCATGATCGGTTAGTTTGTTTGTGCTATTGTGTGAATTTGGTGACACAATAACACAAACAAACTAACCGATCAAGGCAACAGTAGACCAGCAACTCCTGTGTTCTGCCAGGTAAAATTGGTGTTTTTTTCAATGGAGTCTGGTGGCTTTGGCAAGAGTGTAGATGGATGCAATGGTTTCAGTTCCCAGTTGGAAACGTAGACTATATGTAAACTGTCACATGGCAAGGAAAACCAGCAAAAATATTATAAATATCACATACACTTAAATTAATATTTTATTCAGGTGTCCACTGCAGTACATTACTTTGCTTCTGTGCAGTAACTCCTGTCTGTTTCTCCAAACTGGGAGCATGACCATCATCTACTGTGGTGGATAAGTAGCTCATACAACCCCACTTCAAAACACCCAAACTATCCCTTTAATAACTGTGTCTTTCTTCAGGCTGTTAAGAACGTCCTGAGCATATCAGAGAAAGAAATATCAAAGCAGAACAACGTGGAGAAGTTTGAAATCAGAGAGCAGAACAAAAACAAGACTGAAGCAAAATGGAAGTATAAGGTAAGAGCTGATTTAATCTAATGGCTGCTTGTTACAGGCCAAAATAAATAATACCACAGTCCTTTCAAAGTTCAAATAAACCTCTAGTGAAGAAGCGAAGGTTACAAGCTGAGCAGAGAGAGAAAATGTGGGATCATCCAAAAGTGATTTGCACACTTCACTTCAAAGCAATCAGCAGAAATAATGATGTGGCCCGAGTCGCACGTTTGAGGCCTGCAGCTCATCAGAGCTGCTCCAGAAACATCCAGAGTTTACCTAATGGAATTACTCCATATCCACGGCTCCGCTGCCTGCCATCTAAGTATTTACATATGCCCTCGTCTTTATGAAAAAATGTTGTATCATTATTGCTGAACAACAGGGGGAGGCTTTTCCTGAGCGAAAGTGTAATTTTGTCGAGCGGAAGACATCGGCGGTCTTTGGTTTCATGGAAAACTCAATGCCAAACTGGTGAGGAATGCTTTCAGGATCCATCCAGCTGCTCCTCCACATCGAGCCAAGCATTAGCAGATGGAGTTAGACGCTGTGTTAGATGTTTACCGAGGTCACCAGAGACCACATCGTCACTCGCCTTCACTGTTGATTCATGTAAATATTTCACAGCTCCCCCCCGTGCAGCGTAACTGCATGTCACAGTTAGAAGAAGGCGTGAGACGAAGTCGGCGTCAGGTTGCACCGCGATGTCACATGCCTTTAATTTAGGAGTCAAAATGGTTGTGGGATGAATAATTTGAAAATGCATATTCTTGGATTTCACAGTTAATTACAGTCTGCTCAGTGGAGATTTTCATGGCAGCAGTTTGCATTCCTCTTTTTGGTTTAGTTGAAATTGGGTCACATCATCTGTGGAGATTAACATCATGATGATTTCAGTCTGTCGAACAGAAATGTTTTTATTTTAATTAGGGCTGTCAATTCAACGACTTAATCATGATTAATCACAATTAATTGCACAATTTTATACTATCTTATCTTAAATGGGAGATTTGTCAAGTGTTTAGGGTTGTCAAGGGTTGTCAATATTTTTCTCAACATGGGAGTGGACAAATATGCTGCTTTATGCAAATGTATGGATATATTTATTATTACAGCTAAATTAACCACATAAATCAATGACAGATATTGTCCAGAAACCCTCCCAGGTTCTGACTTTAGCATCAAAAATCTGCTCCAATAAGAACATGGCAAACTGCAGCCCAACAGGCTGAAGGGAACCCATTTACATTCACCTATCTGGAGGTCAGAGGTCAAGGGACCCCTTTGAAGGTGGCCATGACAGTTTTTCCTCGACAACATTTAGCATTAGTTTGGAGCGTTATTTAACCTCCTTCACAATAAGCCACTATGGTTGGTATCGATGGATTCTTTAGGTTTTCTAGTTTCATATGATGCCAGTATCTTCACTCTAGCTTTAAAACTGAGCCGCTACAACCTAAAAAGTTACGTTAATGCGTTAAAGATAAGATAAGATAAGATATTAGTCCCACAGTGGAGAAATTCACAAAGAAAGTAGTGGCATTAAAACGGATCATGTTGTTATTATCATGTTAACTTTGACAGCCCTAATATTTGAATCAAATTACTCCCTTCTGCTATTTTACAGAATAGTGATTGTTTACTGATAATACATTTTCTAGTTTCTGTCATTTCATTTTAAAACCCAGCAGCGTGCCAGCAGGTTAAGGTTCAGGGTTCATTGATGGGAGAAATCCCACTTCAGCAGCACTCAGAGTTTCATTCCTCTCTATAGTTTGAAGGTTTCTACAGAGGGGTTTGTTCATATATCATTCATAACCTGATTTATACATTTCATTCATAAATGTGGCAAAAAAATGATTTTTCTGAGGCTGTTGACAAGTTTCATTGTGATGTCTGTTATATTTTTACCCTTTTCACCTGTAGTGTATCCCCTTAAAGATTGTATTGTAAAATTACATACATTTTGCAAGACACCACCAAAAGGAGGTCTTTCAAAGGAGTAAAATAAAAACCTAAATGTGTATATTTGAAGAAAGAAGACATGTTATGGAAGGAAAATACACTAAAATCTCAAAATTGACCAGTGCATTAATAACAGCGTTTTTGCCTCTATTGTCTTGCCTTAAGTGAATTTTTAAACTTGTCTCTAAAAATGCTGTGATGTGCTTATTTAACGTTATTTCCTTTGGTACTTTGCAGAATAGTAAACCAGATTCCCTGCTGAAAATGGAGGAAGAGTGCAGATTTGACAGAACACCGCTGTCGGGCAATAAAGACAGATTCAGCTTTACTATGTCTCACAAGAAAATGCTCGGGTATGTACAGAATGGCTGTGATTGCCATATAAACAGTGTGTTAGCCTTCTCATGTGGCGTGTTCTGGTGATTATAGAGCCATGTGGCTATCAGCACCGTATCCATTAGAGCCAATTCAAGGACTTCTCACTGCTGAGCCTCATATCACTCCCTTATTGTCCTGTGGTTTCCTTTTCAGCTCCAAGACGCTGAAACCTCAGACCAACTCAAGTGTTTTTGGATCATTACAAAACCTAAAAGAGGACAAAACCAAGCCAGTGAGAGACGAGTACGAGTACGTCTCAGACGAGGGGGAGCTGAAGATTGACGAATTCCCCATCAGGCGGAAAAAGAACACCGTCAAGAGAGATCTGTCCTGTGAGTGTTTTGTGTCGTGGTTCAGTTTATTTAAACTACCGTCTGGGGCCGAGTATCAAACCACAGCACTTTTTCTACTTAAATGTGTCACATTGAGTTTAGGAAAGTGTTGAAAATCAGCATTAAATGATAGGTCAGATTATCGGGTGTACTTATTCTTTGATGATATTTACGACAGCAAATTAGGGCCATTTTAGCTATTAAATAATAATAATTATAATAATAATTGTAGAGACAGGGGAGGAATTTGTGAGTGTTTTCTTGTAAATTTGCCTCCTTAATGTCAGAGAATATCCACTTTTTTTTGCTCTTGTAATTTACAACTTTATAATCTTGCAAATTTGTATTTTTTTTCTCAAAAATTTGCCAAATTTTCTTTTCTTTTCATAAATTTATGAATTTATCATCTCATAAATTTTAGATTTTTTTCTTTTATATTTGCCACACTAATTTCAGAGAATAGCCAATATTTTTCTCGTAAATTTCTGATTTTCATAATCTCACAAATATGAGTTTTTTTCTCATGAATGTGTCACTTTAATCTCAGACAGTATGCAATTTTTTTCTCGTCTTAATAATCTCACAAATTTGTGACATTTTCTGATAAAAATGTCCCTCATTAATTGCAAAAATCAAAGTTTATACCATAAATGTAATACTTTATAATCTCACAAATGTTTTTCTTTTAAATTTGCCACTTTAATTTCAAAGAATATCCAGGTTTTTCTCGTAAATTTGCCAAATTAGTTTTTTTTTCTTGTAAATGTACAGTTTTATAACCTTACAAATTTTTTTGTTCTTGTAAATTTGCCACTTTAATTTCAGAGAAATTTCACATAAATTTCTGACTTTATAATCAAATCTAATACTTTGAGGGTTTTCTTGTCATAAATTTCTTACTTTAATCTCAGACAACCTTCCACTACAATAGCCCTTATAGGCCGTCATAGATGTTTCCTGGTATAAATCAGTCGAAACGTGCGAAGCAGATTGTGAAACCATGGTACCGCCAGCCGTCGTCTGACTCCTGTTGCTCCTAAAGAATGAATAGTTGCAATCTGCAACAACACAACTGGATGCCACTAAAACCTACATACTGTACCTTTAAGTATTGTTTTGTAATGAGTACCAAAAATCAGGTGTCAGCCCTTCTATCAATAATACAAAAATACACTGTCGACTAACAACTTGTGTTTAGCTGTTGCTCAACAGTGAATGCGTTTTTTGTTCCAGTTTTGTCAGATATGAAAGAGCCCATTCAGCCAGCCAAGAAACCAAAGTTCCAACCCTTGGTGACCAAGGTACGTAGCACATCACACAAATGCTGCGACGCTCAGTAGCTCCCATTTGAGCAACTGTAATGCCATTATACTTCTTTATATCCTGAAAAGACTTTACATCTGAGCTTAAAAACATGAGAAACGATCATGTTCCAGGGGTTTCATGCACAAGAACATGCTGCAACTCAGATAACAAAAATATATAAAAAAAAAAAAAATGTTTTGTGGGTGAGTCAGCTCTCTAAGCTATGGACCACCACACCCTGATGAGGGAAATAGCTGTGGCATGAATGGAGGAAGAAGAAGAAACAGACTTGTACCAGATGCTATTGTGTTTACTAGTGAGAGTAGAAACTGGAAACCATATCATAACAAAGTCTTATAGTTAACTGTAGATCCTTTCAGGTCACAGAAGCCCCAGATTTATTGTGTATCTCTTACTTTGTTATTGTTTTATTAACAAAAATGAGTTTGGGGATATCAAATTAAATGACCAAGCTCTTGTTATTATCCATTTTGTGTGTCAAAATTTACATGGTGCATATTAAGCTAAACCACAAAGAGGGGGTCAGTAGGGGTCCACATCTCATTTTTGCCCTGAGGCCCCTAAGTGGGTAGTCTTCCTGCAGTTTCAGTGGCCTTGGCCAAACATTAGACGTTAAAGGGATAGTCTGGGTGTTTTGAAGTGGGGATGTATGAAGGACTTACCTACCTACAAAGAAAGAAACGGACAGGAGTTACTGCATGGACGTAAAGTGATATACTGCTGTGGACGGGGGCAGCAGCAAGACAGAGTTTAGACACATAATCAATAACAGTTTCAGTGTACACTATATTTAGAATATTTTCACCACTTTACCTTGTTGTCAGACAGCCCTTTTTCACAGGGAACTGAAGACGTATCCATCTACGATCTCGCTGAGATCGCCAACCAGACTTTATTGAAAAAAACTTGTAATGTGACCTCGCAGAACACGGGGAATTGCTGGTCTATTTCTGCCACGATCAGTTAGTTTGTTTGTGCTATTGTGTGAATTTGGTGAATCTGAACTAACCGAAATCACATAATAGCACAAACAAACTAACCGATCGAGTCAACGGTTGACCAGCAACTCCTGTGTTCTGTGAAGGTAAATTAGTGTTTTTTTCAGTGGGGTCTGGTGGCTTGCGCAAGAGCATAGATGGATGCAACAATATCGCGTACACTGATATTGATTTTATTCAGATGTCAGGTTCATTTTGCTGCTGCCCCCATCCACAGCAGTACATTTCTTTGCTTGTGTGCTTCTCTAAGTTGGGGGTGTGCTGTCTGTCATCTACCGTATGTAATACACTGACTATAAGTACCTCATACAACCCCACTTCAAAACGCCCAAACTATCCCTTTAATACACAGGGACCCACAACACTCTCTCATGTCTCTTTCTACTTTCTCCACTTTGTCCAACATCAGAGTGTGGACTCCTCAGATGAAGAGACTCTGCACATAGACACGGAGGCCAAGCCTGAGGTCAAAAGTCGCAACTCCAAGGTCAAGAAGAAGAGCGGCAGCGCTGCGGGGATCCTTGACCTGCTGCAGGCGAGCAAGCAAGTGGGCGGGATTGACTATAGCGCCAACAGGTAGACTGACCTCCCCTGACCTCATTCTGTTCCTCCAACACCAATCTAAACACACTCGGGTTACAGTACAAGCACAGCTCCGTAAACTAATTTTAGGTCTCCTTAATGGGGCAACCCACTGACAAACGAATGGCCCGCTCAACGGCGATATAATTGGATGAAAAAGCTGAATTTTATAACTTCGCTTCGAGCTGAAAAATCAACTCGAGCAACAATTTACGCAGAATCTGTCAGCAGTGTGCGCTAAGTCAGAGTTTGTTTCATCTACCAAATGCTGTGTGGCTCCAGGCTCTTCCCTTGGCCTTCTTCTGTTTGCTGTTTTCGTTCAGCTCGTGATGGTCTGTTTCCACCACATTGAAAGCTACAAATGAGCAATGAAAGAAGGAAAGAAACATCGGCTGAAATATGTTAATTTCTCAGATTGTTTTCAGTGCTTTGGAGAGGGAGCTTCATTGAGTTCGGGGAATGAAGCGACTGCGGTTCATTATGGGAGTGTTTGACAGATGCTTTGCTCATTGTTGTAGCTAATAGCTTAATAGGTGTGTGAAGATATTTCCATCGCTGCTTCTTAAAGTAATCACAGGTCCATGGGGAATATTTAGATTTGACAGCTTTGCTTTGCTCTTCCAGATTCGGTGCAGTTTTGTCAAAAGATAATGATGCTTAATAGCACAACTGGTGACATTTACATGGATTGAAAGCCTTTGTCAATCATTTCTCTCAGTCTCTCTTCTCCTCTGCCAGCGTGCTGACTGCTGTGTAATGGCTGTTGTTGTTGTGTATTTTTTATTGACGTACTTACAGTCAGCCACCTGCATCTCCCAGCACACAGGAGGCCATTCAGGGCATGCTGTCCATGGCCAACCTGTCGTCTTCAGACAGCTTGCAGCAGCCGTGGAGCAACAGCCAGTCCAAAAGCAATAGCCAGTCGAAGAGCAACTCTCACAGCACGCAGGCCGGCAAGAAGGCCAGCGGAGGAGGCGGCGGCGGCGGCAACAACAGCAAGCGGCCCACCAAACGGCTCCCGAAGAAACCCAGGAAAAGCAGCAGTATTGAGAGTCTGGATTACGATGACGACCAGGACCACATGGACGCATGTTTCAAGGACTCTGATTATGGTACGAGCCAACTCCTTCTTCTTGTTCCTGTGTCAATAGATTTCTAAGGGTCCCATATTGAGTCCCATTTATTTAAAGAAAGTACTTAAAGGGACATTTGTCAAGTATTTAATATTCATATCAACATGGGAGTGGGAAATATGCTGCTTTATGCAAATGTATGTATATATTTATTATTGAAACTCAATTAACAACACAAAACAAATTGAATTAGATTCCAGTGCTGGCTGCATCGTAGTGATTCAGGATAATCAGGCGAGTTCTGGTACCTTTTTATAAAATATCACAGATTTGCGGAGATGGATGACAAAGCATCCACTCACACTCACACACAGCAAGCGCCCAGTCAGCAACTAACATTACAAGTATTTATGTTGACTAAACTGATGCCTTATGTTCATTAAAGAAAGCTGATTTACCAAAAAAAAAGTCTAACTTTTGAACCACTTGTTTCGGACAGAGGGTGAATACAGGTATTTTCAGACAGTTTGAGGAAAAATAAAGTGTTTTTTGAACATTAAAGCATGTAAACATGTTCGATTAGACACAAAGTACAAGTACGAACCTGAAAATGAGCACATGTCCCCTTTAAAAACCAGATGACTGGGGCTCGGCATCACAGGGCTCTTATTTGAGCAAACAAATGAGAAAATAATTATCTGCCATGCCTGATTCTGCCGCTGCTAACAGGTGCTGTTAAAAACAGACTGAACCGTGATGGATCAACATGTGGTTCTTTAATTCTAAATCTGGCCTTGAACTTTTCATTAGCAGGAGATGATAGGGTCTGTGTTTATTTTTCGTGCCTTCGTTCCAAATCCACCCTTTCGTGTTGCTCCAATTTGTGATTCCCCCCCTCTCTCTTTGAAATGTTGTCCTTGTGAGCCCCGTCCAAGCACAGCAGTCTGGACCCTCCCAGCTTGTTAATAAGCCATTAACACGAGCCGTTGCGAATCATTATTTTACATGCTGTTTGAACTCCTAATTAGTGTCTAATTAGTTGCACGAACCCTCGCGGCCTGAAATGTTCAGGCCAGTGCGAAGCTTTTCACACACGCTGGCACTCTTTTCTTCAGTTGTAAACATTTTTTATTTGATCATCCAATTATCAGATATTGAGCGTCTTTAGATGAAATGGTTGTTCTGTGAGCAGGCGGAGAGGCGCAGGCAGTCAACAGCTGTCCCACAGCTGTCCTGCATGCTGTCACTGGAAACTTTTAGATGCACGGAAAGCAGAAATAAGTGCACTTAAGTCATATTCTATGCTTTACATATGTGACAATAATTGGCCGGTAATGTTTAATTTCCTACTTCCTCTCACTGAAAACCTTGACATGTTAGTAATCGGTTACATCTTTTGATTTTAGTTTACCCCTCACTGGAGTCCGAAGAGGATAATCCTGTTTTCAAATCCAGATCGAAAAAACGGAAAAGCAGTGACGACACTCCATACAGCCCGACAGGTAAATACCAATGAAAGTTATACACTTTATGGTTTTATGAAGTAAATATGTATTAAACCTTTACATGGATGTGATCACAGCCCGTGTAGGACCGTCAGTTCCTCGGCAGGAGCGGCCGGCGAGAGACGGAGCCCGAGTGGCTTCCATAGAAACGGGACTGGCCGCGGCTGCAGCAAAGCTTTCTCATCAGGTATGGCATGACAATATATACCTAGGACTGTCAATCAATCAGAATATTTAATATATTTAGTAATAGTCCATGGTCAATCACAATTAATCGCAAATTAATCACACACTTATCTCTTGAAAATGAACCTTAAAGCTACATTTATCAAGTACTTATCAACATAGGAGTGGACGAATATGCTGCTTTATGCAAATGTATGAATATATTTATTATTGGAAATCAATTAACACCACAAAACAATGACAGATATTGTCCAGAAACTATTCCTGTAAGTGATGTTCAACACAAACAAACGTGTCAATAGGAGGAGCAGCAGAAAATTAAGAAGAAGAAGAAAAGCACCAAAAAGAAGGCAATAGTAATCGAGGAGCCCCCGAAACTCTCTCAGGACAGTAGCTCGCCGGAGCACAATGTGGACTCCCAAGATGGCAGCCTGACAGACCACGAGTTCAACACTGGAACAGTCAAGTCGCCGGGAGGACCGCAGCCTATGGCGCCGGGGGTTTTTCTCAGCCAGAGGCGACCATCGATGTCTTCTCCCAACAACAGCACCAACTCCACGAGCACCAACAGCAGCAGCGTGGCGAAGGGGGAACGTTCGGTGTCAGCAGACGCCAAAGGTGAGTCGGGACGGACGCCATGTTTGAATCAGAAACAGAATCACAATCTTTATTTATGGTCAGGTGTATCAGGTATACACTAGGAATTTGCTCTGGTTTGTTGCGGCCAATAAGCAGTACAATTAAAAGAGGAACAATATACAAATATACACTATGTTGTTTTAAGATATAAAAACACAAATTTAAAAATGTTGAAAAAGCTGTTGGAGAGCCCCCCTTCTATGGGAGTGCTATGGGTGTGAGGTTGTGGTCCTGATGGACCTAACCTCTCGCCAGATGGCAGAGTCTGAAAGAGACGGTGTCTGGAGTGGGAGGGGTCGTCAAACTCAGCTTCATCCTGGACCACATCAGCATCATGGTTCCCCTCAAAGGGCCGGTTGTCACTGTGAGACTATATAAATATATCTACTCTTGATCATATTACAAAATTGCCTCTGCATTTGATTATTATTAGTTTTAGTAATAATGTATATGTAATTAAATTAAATTATTAATAAATTAATAATGTAGTATTTAAGTTAAGTATTTAAGTCTTGGAAAAGTAAATGCAAGCTGAAGTACTGTATAATTTATTTTAAAAAATGAGTTAAACAACAAAAACACATGCTTGTGCATCAATATATCTGCAGCATGTAGACACTAAAATACTGTATGTGGACACGCACTCACATTTCTGTGTGTTATTATAACATAAATCCATAAATTTATGAGATTCAGAAACCCTCATCATTATTCATCCATCAAAGATGATAATAATTCTCAACTAAATAATTTTTTTTTAAATCACACAAATATTATCAAACATAATTTATTCCATTAACTTAGTGTAACTTTGTGGTGGGAGTTGAGAGGGGCAGAACTCTAGTCCAACAGATCAATGAGCTCTGATCTAACGTTCAGTCTGTGGCGTATAAACTGTTAGTGATCAGCAGCTGATCAGCTGAGATCATGTGGTAGATGACAGTGGTGTGACAGTGTTTTACTGCCTCGTAGCACAGAAGACATACCGGCTGGTCTCCATCAACCACTAACATGGATCCTCTTTCTGTCCTTCCCTCTGCAACAACTTTGCTTTTCTTGGAGTTTTTGGTTCTATTAATATTATTTTTACGACGCAATCACTCAGCTATAGCGCCGCTGTTGGAAACCAGTGATATTGAGATGCTTCAGTGCACATGTAACAAAACGGAGATGCATTGTGGGACATGTAGTTTGAGGACACCACACCTCTGTAAAGCAGGATAGACTTGTATGATAAGCATAATATATTCTTTGCAAGCCCTCGCAGGCCACATAAAATGACGTGCAGGGCCTAATTTGGCCCGCAGGCCTTGAGTTTGACACGTGCTATACACATTAAATATAAAATATGGACTGTACACATTGAACATTTTATACACTTACTAGACGACCGTAGTTAATTGTGTTTAAAACTGCAACCTGGAAAAAAAAATGAGAATGCAGTTTAGTTGGAATGTAATTTTGTAGGAGACAGAGTTGAAGCTTTATTTTGGTTCTTATGTGAGACACCAACAGCTGGACATCCCGTCTTATCTCCCGTCTTATCTCCTGTCTTTTCTCTCCACAGCTAAGCGGCTAAAGAAAGGCATGGCCACAGCCAAACAGAGACTCGGAAAGATTTTAAAGATCCATCGAAATGGAAAGCTCCTCCTGTAGCATGGGGCGGACTGCTGTCGGACTGGGAATTAATGAGCTGGGTCCCATCCCAACCTCACCCCCTGTTCACTGAGTAAAGCCAACAATGGAGAAAAAAAAACAAAACAAAAAAGAAAATCATGCATTTTTCAATTTCTAAGAAGAACATCACTCAAATAGGTTTTTGCCTCTACTTATACTTTATAACTTTCAGATATTAAAGTGTACAGAACCTACTATAAATATTTTTTAAGAGAACATGTCTCATTTTACTACAGCTGTCAGTTTATCAGGGGTTGCTAAGACATGAAGTAGAAGTACATTGCAGTCATTCCAAGATTTTTGAAAGTATCCCTTGCATGTATTCAGTTGCATGTGCGCTTGGGTGAGGGTTCGGGGATTTTACATGTTAATTCCTACTATATGGATGCAGCTTATCATTGCCACGCCGATGACCGACGGGTTGAAATGGAGGAAAACGTCTTTCTTCCCTCGCAGCCGACGAGCATTTATCTCTTTATGTTAACACTTTGCAGAGCACTATCAGCGTTGATATTTATTTATTCGTGTCAAGTCATAGATAGGAAGCAAGACGTTAAGGGTCGACTGTAAAGCACAAAGCGAAGCGTGAGCAACGCTGCATGTGAGGCAACATAGGACTAACTGGTGAACGATAGGATGTGTGACACTACGTGGGACCTTAATGATAAGCCTCATCCATGTCAGGTCTGCAGTTACATGGGGATACTTTCTCACTTCTTTTGCTTTCTCAGGCAGCACCGACTCATCTCTGTGTTTTTACGGCTTCACACAGTACAGTATATAGAATGTAGCTTGTACATAGCCTTTTAAATTACTACTTTTTGTATCCTTTCCCCTTAAGGCTTAATTCTACATTTTTACCGGTTTTGCTAATTATGAATAAATGACAAATATATATATGGATATACAGTATAGTCTTGATTTTTAGACTTTTATTTTGTTTGTTTTTTTTTTATATTTTTTTTTTTTGTTTCCTGTTCGATTAAGGTGTTGCCTGGAAAACAACTGAAGAAATAACACATTTTATTGTCATATGGCCTTACATACACAAAAAGCTAATTGTATTGTGATTCTGTTTTGAACAAGAGACGAAGCTTTGAGGAAAAATTATATATAAAAAGGAAAAAAAAAAACAAAAACAAAAAAACACTTAAAGTTTCTCTGACCAGCCTCTTGTTCGAGTTCTAGTATCCTGAAGGGTTTCGGAGTTATTTTACTAGCACCTTGTGAAGTGTTTATGTGTCAGTGATGTAATTTATTAATGTTTGTAGCTTTTTTATACTTGTACAATTCTTAAGAGTTTTTTTTTTGTTTTTGAATATTTCATCTACTTGTGAAATTACCCTTAGCAGATTTTTTTTCTTGGGATGTGTGTGGAACATTTCACACGCTAGAATCTACATTAGCATTTTGTTTGTTTGTTTTATCTCCATCCTGTCTTCACTCAATGTCAATGTTATCATGGGAAACATTTCCAATGTGTTATTATTATTATTATTATTGTTTATAATACAGTTATAAGCAGCTGCGTCCACGCCTCCATCACATTGTTTTATTTCTGGTCAGGACATTTTTAAAGAGCTATATACTCTATATATATATAGCAGCAGTTTTTCAGTCACAGATGTGCGTCCACTTCTCAGAGACGGGACGCTCTCCGATCAAACTGTCTGTGGGACATATTTTCAGGTTTTTATTTGTACAATATGTGTGTTGCTTTCTTTGTCGTGGTTTATTTTTGTATGTCCGACCTATTAAATGCATCCACTGTGCCAGGACAGTGAATGAGACCTGTTGTAGCTGTCTTCCCTTACTGTTATTTGCAGTACTAGTAAGTATTTACAATCCTTTTATGACCTGAATCTATATTTTTCTGTATTTAGACGATTCTGTTTGAGATCATGGCTCACTTTTTTAAAGACATCCAGAAATGGCAAATTTGCGAGGAACAAGCATATTGTTGTTGAATGATACAGTATGTCCGCCTTGTTTACTTTTGCAATACAGTTACTGTGGAAAACCTACTTTGTAATGTGTTCATCCTCTCCCACTCTGCAATGTGACGGCTTCTGTGGTGATGAATAACATGTTTTTTTGTTTTTTTTTTCCTGCTTCACATTTGTCGTGCTTTTGACGTTCAAATCCAGCATCACATTTTTTAACAAAAAAAAAAAAAAAAAAAGTCAGCTTCTGGATTCAGTTTAGGATCTCGCCTCCCGGAGTTTAAGCAGCTGCTTTAGCCAAGTCATTAATTAAAACCAAGCCAAAGTCAACACCATTAAAAATGTATTAACGTAAAAGTGCTCTCAAGTAGTCAGACTCTTTTTACTCCAGGACGCCGTTCTCCACCCTCAGCAGGTGTTGCAGTGTTTAAGGAGAACCAGCACAGGAATTCAGACAGGATCTCCTGTTTACCTTCACTGCCTCACAAGATTTGATTTTGTTCTTCAATCTGTGGTCAGACAGCCGCTGAAACTGCAGTGTCAAACTCTGGAGCAACAGCTAGTCTACGCCACTAGATGGAGTCAAGAAATATGTGAATTCAGACACTGAAGTGTGTTTTTAAATCATCTTAATGTTCAGACCACACATGCAGGATTCAGCTGTTGCAGAGCAGGCTTTTTTTTTAGCGTGATCCGCATATTTATCTTTTAATACATCAGTATAATTACAGAAAAGAAAGGAGATGTGAACAGAAGTGAGGAGATAAGAAAATGAGTTGCAGCACATCCAAAATTACAAATCTAAGTCAATTAACTGTGACTTTGTGTGCCAGGGAAGTTATGTGGAGTCATTATGCGGCCTGGTAACACATCTGGACACAAATGGTTTCACTGAAATAAAATGCATACAGTGATCTTCACGGTAATCTGCATTTCCTCCATGCTGATGTTTAATTTCATTTCTCAATCAGATGTGTGAATGAGATGTGGGCGTGCGGTGAAGCCGAGCGGCTGTTAAAGGTCGTGACCCCGTTTCCACCCTGGTTAGCATCAGACTGAGTTGTTATTGTTGGCTAATTGTTAACACAAGAAGAACGTGAAGTGCTCCGACACCAGCAAATGAAACAATCACATAATTTGTCCTCTCAGGATCATTTTCACACTCTGACGTGAAAGAAAGCTGCAGGCCAAGTGAGATGGATTTACCTTGAGACTGTTTGCAGTGGAGTTCAAGATAAAAATCTTGGTGACGTATTCGGACCGCTGTAGGTAAAAACAAATTAAAAGATTTGGGTTGTATTCTGAGAAAAAACATGGACATTTTCTGAAATTAAAGTGATAATTTTACAAGAAAAAAAAATAAAAACACAAATTTACAAGAGTGAATAAACTCAAATCAGTATGATTCTTTCTTCTGAACAGGCCCAGTTCATGACAGTGTCTCTTCAAAGATGCTTTTTAATATGCTGCTCCTCGGCTTTAGCATAATTTAAGATAAGACAGTCTGTGGTGATGAGGTCGTGATGTTGAGGCGATGTGGCTCCTTGACAAAAAAAAGTGCAATTATCCCAATTCTTGTAAATTGATGACTTTTTTTCTCACAAATTTGTGTTTTTTCTTGTAAATTTACTATTTTAACTTTAAAGTATATCCAGTTTTACCACTTTCATTTTAGAGAAAATCCAAGTTTTTTCTTGTAAATTTATGAATTTCTGACTTTTATCTCCTGAATTTACCACTTTAATTTTAGAAAACGTCCAAATTTTTTTTTGTGTGTGTAAATTTGTGACTTAAATCTCAAAAGTCAGTTTTTTTTTTTATTGAAATTTTGTGTGTGTGTGTGTGTGTGGGGGGGGGGGGGGGGGGGGGTCTTGTAAATCTACCATTTTAACTTAGCATAAAAGTATAAAATATAAAAAAAATATAATTTGGGATAATATACAGTCTGTGGTGATGAGGTTGTGATGGTAGAGCGATGTGATTCCTTGACAAAAGGAAATTTGTGTTTTTTCCTTGTAAAGTTACCATTTTTAAATTAAGAGTATATCTAAGTTTTTCTCATGAATTTACCACTTTCATTTTAGAGAAAATACAAGTTTTTTTCTTGTAAATTTATGACATTTTTTTAATCCTAAACTTATCACTCTAAATTTAGAATATGTCCACATTTTTTTCTTGTATATTTACGAATCTAATCAAATTAGTTTTTTTCTGATAATATAAAAGTAAACTTGATGTCAGTTTTGTGCAAAAATATTCTCTATCTCATCTAATATTTTCTTTCTATGTCGGAGGCCTTAAAAAACAAAATCGCCAATACAGAAATATTAATTTAATTTCTTCTCCGTCCAAATTTCTGAATTTTCTAGAAATGAGGTACGTAGCTGCAACAAGTTGACTGGACCCGTGATTGAAGTATTATTATACTCTCACTGGACTGGCAGATTTGTTCACTTGTAAGAAAAAACAACTTATTTTGCATTAAAATGGAGAACATATATAATGTAGAAAAACGCTCTACAGATCGTCTACTTATCAACGTTGTGGCCTGGACTCCCTCCTGGTTTCTTTGTCAGCTCCACCAGTGCAGTTGGTCCCCTCCAAAGGGCAAGTGGGATCACAATTTAAATGTCAGTGTATTAAAAACAATGCCTGCAGAGTGTTACAGTCTAACTGCATTCATGGCCACGCTGCACCGGCTTAGTGATCACAGATGTGAATGGGCTGCCCTCGGCTGCTTTGAAAACCCTCCGGTCCTGTACCAGAGTCCCAAGTGGTCAAGAGAAACGTGCCATGTGAGAGATGTCTTAATTACTCAGGAATGTCAGGTTAAGCTTTGCCTTTGTGTGGCCGTGCAATGATGCAAGCCCCCCCCAACCCCACTCCTTTAGCTCTGCCTTTTCTTCATCCCATTCTTCTGAGTTCAGGGCTGTCACTGGTAATAATGCGCGGTGATTCCTCTGCCAACAGATTGGTAAAGCTATAGAGATCTGCGACCATGTGCCGGCCCCGGAGCGACGGCCTCACAATGAGGCTGCCTGTTTGTGTGGCGGTGATGAAAGGTGGCAGACCTGAAGCTTGTGTTTCCCTGCGTGGATTAACTGCTCTGTCAGCCAACAGGAACTCCTCTCTGCTGGTGTTTCACTGGGAACTCAAAAGTGCGGAGAGACGTTTGGCTTCAGCCGACGCACACGTACGCACACTTCTTTCCTGTGTGTTTTGGTTTGCCTCCCAAAAAGTATCAATGAAATTACTCTTAAAAGGGATTGGTAACAGTATTTGACAGGTTATTATCATGGTGCATATTTATATTTGAGTCAGTGGGGAGGATTTTAATGTGGCACAGACAGGTGAGACTTTCTGGCCACGGTTTAACTTCCAACTCACAGTGCTGCTCCAACAAGTGTATAAAGGGTTAATTGTCTTGAAAGTCTTCTATGTGAGGGCTTAAAGATCCTTCGGTAATGGAGTGAGAGGAAGCTAAAACTTAAAAAGCGATGTCAAACAAAACAGGGTTGCCTCGGCATAAAAATGAACGTCCGACAGCTTGAGGAGTGCAAGTAAACGCTGCCCGGTTTCAAGACAAACACAGAGGCTCTGTTTTATGGTGGCGTGTTTCCTTAACCTTTGGCAGGCCTGAATTTTTTTTTTGGAGCTGGAAAACAACACTTCATCGTTAATTTTTGACGCCCATCAAGGAAACGACTGTCACGAGTGAAGCGAGAGCCCACCCAAATGAGAGTATTATTAATGTGAGCGTGATCAAGGCCTCGTGGAAAGGTTGTTTTATTCACTAACTGCTCACAGGGACGGCTGCAGCAGTCACAGCAGGGCAGACATTTTACTTTATATAGCACAAAAAAAGTTTTATTTGTTTATTGAACATTCACCGTTTTTATGGTGGAATAAAGACTGTTCTGCCCTACATTGCATATTCATGTTCAAATACATGTTACTTGGCATTTCTTTATGATAAATGTCATCCATAGAAGTGTATAATTTCCACAAACAACAACACGAAGCCTATAATTTGCTGTAAGTACAAAGTGGAATTAAACCTCATTCACTCACTTCATTATGGCTTTGTAATGCTGCATTCACAGGAATGGGAAAACTTCACATTATAGACCAGCAACTCCTGTGTTCTGTGAGGTAAAATTACTGTTTTTGGCCATTTTAGGTAAAACCAGATTAAGTGATTAGAGTAATATTCAGAGAAAAAAAATAATTCTGAGATCAAAGTTTATGAGGAAAAATGTGGACATTTTCTGAAATTAATGTGGTAAATTTTCAAGAAAAAACGAAAGAAGACTAAGAAGAAGAAGAAGAAGAGAGGATGGATCAGGAGATGAAGCAGAGGAGGAGGAGGAGAAGAAGAAGAAGAAGAAGAAGAAGAAGAAGAAGAAGAAGAAGAAGAAGAAGAAGAGGAGAGGATGGATCAGGAGATGAAGCAGAGGAGGAGGAGAAGAAGAAGAAGAAGAAGAAGAAGAAGAAGAAGAAGAAGGACGGGATGAAGCAGAGGAGAAGAAGAAGAAGAAGAAGAAGAAGAGGAAAGAAAAAGAAGAAGAAGAAGAAGAAGAGAGGATGGATCAGGAGATGAAGCAGAGGAGAAGGAGAAGAAGACGAAGAAGAAGAAGAAGAAGAAGAAGAGAGGATGGATCAGGAGATGAAGCAGAGGAGGAGGAGAAGAAGAAGAAGAAGAAGAAGAAGAAGAAGAAGAAGAAGAAGAAGAAAAGAAGAAGAGGAGGAGAAGGAGGGGGGGGGGGGGAGGAGAAAAAAAAAAAAAAAAAAAAAAAAAAAAAAAAAGGAGGATAAGGAGAGGAAGAAGAGGAGGAGGAGGAGAAGAAGAAGAAGAAGAGAGGATGGTTCAGGAGATGAAGCAGAGGAGGAGGAGAAGAAGAAGAAGAAGAAGAAGAAGAAGAGAGGATGGATCAGGAGATAAAGGAGAGATGAAGCAGAGGAGGAGGAGAAGAAGAAGAAGAAGAAGTAGAAGAAGAAGAGAGGATGGATCAGGAGATGAACCAGAGGAGAAGAAGGAGGAGAAGAAGAAGAAGAAGAAGAAGAAGAAGAAGAAGAAGAAGAAGAAGAGAGGATGGATCAGGAGATGAAGCAGAGGAGGAGGAGGAAGAAGAAGAAGAAGAAGAAGAAGAAGAAGAAGAAGAAGAAGAAGAGAGGATGATCAGAAGAAGAGAGAGGAGGAGAAGAAGAAGAAGAAGAAAAAGAAGAAGAAGAAGAAGAAAAAGAGAGGATGGATCAGGAGATGAACCAGAGGAGGAGGAGAAGAAGAAGAAGAAGAAGAAGAAGAAGAAGAAGACAGGATGGATCAGGAGATGAACCAGAGGAGAAGAAGAAGAAGACGAAGAAGAAGAAGAAGAGAGAAAAAAGAAGAAGAGGAGGAAGACGAAGAAGAAGAAGAAGAAGAAGAGGACGGAGCAGAGGAGAAGCTGCAGGTGAGTCCGCGGCCTCTAGAGGGCGGAGCTCAGCGGAGGAGACGATCTACTTACCGGAAGTGACACGGACATGTTTACGGTCACGGCGGAGTTCACAGGTGGGTGTGGTTATTATAATATTATAATGACCCTGTTTTACCTGGCACAGGTTTAAAGTGTCGCGGGTTTAATACACAAACCAGAGCGAGCGCTGCGTGACACACCCACGACGTTTGTGACGAACAGAAGGGGAACGATGGGTCAAGCTAACATGCTAAATGCTAACTCGATGCTAACATGCTAGTGGAGGAAGTCTTAGCTTCAGTGAGGCCTATAGTCGGTGATGGAGAGGATGACACGTTTTTAATTAGAGGAGCACAGCGAGACCTGAGTGGGACTGGTTATACTGGGACCAGATGGCCTGAGAGGACTGGTTATACTGGGACAAAGAGGGTCCAAATATACTGGTTATACTGGGTTAAAGAGGCCAGGTGGACTGGTTATACTGGGACCAGATGGCCTGAGTGGACTGGTTGTACTGGGACAAAGAGGGCCTGAGTGGACTGGTTTTACTGGGACCAGATGGCCTGAGTGGACTGGTTGTACTGGGACAAAGAGGGTCCAAATATACTGGTTATACTGGGTTAAAGAGGCCAGGTGGAATGGTTATACTGGGACCAGATGGCCTGAGTGGACTGGTTATACTGGGACAAAGAGGGCCTGAGTGGACTGGTTATACTGGGACCAGATGGCCTGAGTGGACTGGTTATACTGGGACAAAGAGGGCCTGAGTGGACTGGTTTTACTGCGACAAAGAGGGTCCGAGTGGACTGGTTATACTGGGACCAGATGGCCTGAGTGGACTGGTTATACTGGGACAAAGAGGACCTGAGTGGACTGGTTATACTGGGACAAAGAGGGTCCGAGTGGACTGGTTATAAGATAAGATAAGATAAGATATTCCTTTATTAGTCCCACAGTGGGAAATTTACTTTTTTTTATCTAGGACAAAGAGGACCTGAGTGGACTGGTTTTACTGGGACCAGATGGCCTGAGTGGACTGGTTATACTGGGACAAAGAGGACCTGAGTGGACTGGTTTTACTGGGACCAGATGGCCTGAGTGGACTGGTTATACTAGGACAAAGAGGGCCTGAGTGGACTGGTTTTACTGGGACCAGATGGCCTGAGTGGACTGGTTATACTGGGACAAAGAGGGCCTGAGTGGACTGGTTTTACTGGGACCAGATGGCCTGAGTGGACTGGTTATACTGGGACAAAGAGGGCCTGAGTGGACTGGTTATACTGGGACCAGATGGCCTGAGTGGACTGGTTATACTGGGACAAAGAGGGCCTGAGTGGACTGGTTATACTGGGACCAGATGGCCTGAGTGGACTGGTTATACTGGGACAAAGAGGGCCTGAGTGGACTGGTTTTACTGGGACAAAGAAGGTCAGAGTGGACTGGTTATACTGGGACAAAGAGGACCTGAGTGGGCTGGTTATATTTTAAAGAATAAACTAGCAGAAGCTGAACCTGGACCAGATTGTGGAGGACTTCTTCAGACCTGTGAGTACATCAACACCATCATCAGTTATATCAACTACCACTTGGTTGCCTAGCAATGTAGTTTCATGCAGCAAAGAGATGAAACTCTGGTGTTTTCTTGACAACAGCCTTTGCTGCCATTTTGGACTGAAAACATGTATTACTGTATATTTATAGTATTTTATTATTCATTTCAGGCCATTTCAATTTAGTTTATGACAAATGAATAGAAATGATTTAGTTTTACTTTTGTACGGTACTTTGTAGGTGGACAGGGTTTTTTTCAGCATAAGGATATAATACAAATTCAGTTCAGTTCAATTTATCTTTAAATAACGTCAAATCATAACAGAAATCATCTCAAGACACTTTTTATGATAAAAGACGAGCTGCTGCATTTGAGGCTCAGCTAACACCGACGTAAAGTGCACTACAGTAATCAAGACGTGTGGTGATCAAAAGCATTATTCATTTCAAAGTCATTAAAAGATGAAGAGGACTGAACCCTGGATAAAAGCTTAGAAAAAACTTGATTTCACGTTTGAGTTTATTTGTGCATTTTAAAAGGTGATTCTGAAATAAGTCATGTCCATAGCTTGCTTTATTTAATGTCGATCATTTTTGTTTAATAGTCTTAGTTTTGTCTCTTTTGTGGTTCTTATGAGGCTTCACTGAGGAAGGTAGTTGTATATTTTTATAATCAATAATCAGTTGCATACATAGACTGCGGAGTGCCGGTGATCTGGTTTTGGACAGAAAGCGTCTTGTTGCTAATTTTGTTCCATAGTTGTGTATAAGTTGACATTTAATGGCGTCTATTCTGCAGCCTAAAGATGTGCTTTAATTTAACAGTTGAAGTCAAGTCAAATTTTATCACAACTCAGTATGTTTGTTGACGTTGTGAGAAATGGTGGAGCCCGTGGAAGTTCATTTATCGGTGCATAATAAGTTAATATTATAAGTATAATGTAATTTTAGTCATCTGTTGTTTTTCTTGGTAATTTTATAACATGTCTGAGGAAAATGTTATTCTCAACAACGTCATCTTTCTCTCTCCTCTGTCATTATGTCTTTGCATTTCCTTCGTTATGTTACCCACTAGCTAGCTTGCTAAATTGTCAGCGTCTGTGGTTTCTAGACTCGGACAGTAACGTTAACATTACTCTTGCTTAGCAACAGTGTTCTTCACAACTTGACCACTTGAACGAAACACATGTCGTGAACACAAGTTCTCACGTTCCATCTGAAGGCACCCCTAATGTCATGTAAAGGGACAGAAATCCTGATGGCTTGTTTTAAAGGCTCAGTTTCTCAATATGGGTGTGTGTATTTAAGATAAGATAAGATAAGATATTCCTTTATTAGTCCCACAGTGGGGAAATGTGCAGTGTACAGCAGCAAAGGGGATAGTGCAAAAACAAGAAGCTAAACAAAAGTAGATGACATAAAATATGACAATTTAAATAGAAGGAAAGATTAAAAAAAGAAACACTATAAAGAAGGTGAAATATTAAAAATAAGAACAATATATACAGTATTGACAACAAACAGACTATTAACACAATTGCACACGTAATGAAGTTTTCACCTGAGTATTGCACAGAATGAGTCGAGGTTTTCACCTGAGTAGTACTGATATTACACAGTCGGTGTACAGTATAGTGCATATAGTATATAATATATATAGTATAGCATGTAGTATAGTGCAGTTTAGTATGCAGTGCAGTAGAGTATAGTGCAGTCTTTAAGGATTGACTGTTTCAATACTCTCACTGAATTTACATAGCATTTAAACTTTACAATAAAAAAGACTTTTTTCAACATGAGACCTTTAAGCAGTTTTTTACACAAGTACTTTGACTCGTTCCTGCTCTGCTGCTTCCTGATAATTCAGTCTGGTTTCTCTCCTCGATAAGGCAGCAGCTAAGCTGAGCTGTTAGTCCTGCTAGTTTAGCTTGTTTAGGAACTGCAATCTGATCTTTTGACCCCTGTGGAATAGAAAACATGTTTAAATGCATTATTAGTCTATTCTACTTATTTCAGTATAACTGTGTTAGAAATGGGAGGCAGGCAGGCAGATACAGCAAAACAAAGGTACACTTAATCACTACAGGCTTTCTTAAGCAGTTCAAAAGGCAAATTTGTGGCACTCGGAGCATTTTTCATCTTTTCAGCATGTGTTTTGTAATACATATTTGTATAGCTGCAGCACATTAACATCTTTCCACACAGCCTTGACTCTAAATGACTCTCTCCTTTCCTTTTGTAATTAACAGACCTCCTGCATCTTTATTCATTTCACATTATTTGTGTTTTAGTATTCAACGCCAACCGCTGGCTCAACCTCAGGACACGTGTAGCTGCACGCCGTAAATAAACGTGACCGTTCAGAGTTGTTTTTGAGAGAGCGTGTGTTGCTCAGTGGGGAAGACACAATGAGTGAGTGAAGTGTTTCACACTGTCATTGCACCAACCAAGGCCTCCTGACATAAACATCTACGATCTGCACTTTGTGATAGATCTCTGTAAACAGAGACGCCAAACAACAGATGCAACATATTTAACTCTGCAGCACACAAAGGCAAACATCTGTTAGCATTGTTTATATACATACAGTTATATTTAGAGGATATTTGTTTATAAGAGGCAGCTCAAGCAGAATACAGTAGATTATTAATTAACAGTAAATCTGTTAGTACTGAGCTTGACTTGAGATCAGCTATTACCATGACGTAGCAGTAAGAAGAACAAGACACACTGTAGTGATCCCCTGAGGGGAAATTCAATTTTTTTACTCTGTTGTAATTTTTTTACATACACAGGCCTATTTGCATGCGGTAATGGAGAGATGTCAGAGTGAGGGGGCTGACAAGTGCCCTGAGCAGTTGGGGATTTGGGGCCTTCCTCAAGGGCACCTCGGCAGTGCCCAAGAGGCAACCAGTTACCAGTTCACACTCAGTACTTGGTCCATATGGGGACTTGAACCGGCGACCCTCCGGTTCCTGAGCCAAGTCCCTACGGATGGCAATAGTTGCAGTGAGTAGAAGGTAGCTGTGGTAATGATGATAATTAAAAACCAAGAAATGCATCGGTTGAGCTAATTCTATCTAGTCGTAGATATTATATCATAATCTGTATAGTCTAATTATCTATCTGCCATAGTCTGTCAACAAGAAGAAGCTATACAGAAATTAGCAGGGCTGCAGCTAATGCTGATTTTCATTGGTGTCATTATTTTCTCAATTATTCGATTAGTTGTTTGGTCTATAAAATGTCAGAAAATGGCGAAAAAAGCCCAAGATGACGTCCTCAAACGTCTTGTTTTATCCGCAACTCAAAGATATTCAGTTTACTGTCACAGAGGGGGAAAGAAAACAGAAAAAATTCACCTTTAAGAAGCTGGAATCAGAGAATCTAGACTTTATTTTCTTAAAAAATTACTCAAACTGATTAATTGATTATCAAAATAGTTGGTGATTAGTTAAATAGTTGACAGCGAATCGATTAATCGTTGCTGCCGGTTGGAAAAGGCATCCCTGCTGTTTGCATCACATGCATTAATATATAAAGATGAATTTGCTAGTAAAATAAATATAAAGTTTAGTTATGATTTACGTAACATGAACCACCTGAGATTTCCAAGAGTGATTTTTTTTTACTCACTTTAAGGTTTTAAATCTGTATATTTCAAATTTAACATATTTATAGTTTAATTAATGTTTTCAGTGTAGTTAACTGCTCAAAATGTACTGTTAAATTACCTGTTAGTGATATATATTTATATTGTTCAACAAAACTGATATTTTCATTAGGATGTACCAACTTCAATATCATGCCTCATTTCAGATATGTACAACAAAAGACAAATAGTACCAGGAAATAAAGGCAAAACAAGACAAAGACAGAGACAAACACCAAACATTAATAACAATAATAAAAAAGTAAAAAAATAAACCCCATAATACAATGCTATAAGGCACACAAATTAGGTAAACATATATATATATATATATATATATATATATATATATATATATATATATATATATATATATATATATATATATATATACATCAATATTCTTATTAAAATTGTTTGTTTATGTTATGTGTTCCTAAAAGAAAAAAAACAGACAATATATCCCAATATATCATCTGTTTTTTGTATATTTGCTTAAAAATCCACTATCAGCCAGGCTATAATAATAATAATGATAATAATAATAATAATAATAATAATAGTGGTATTAGTAGTAATGATGAAGTGTATTATTTGTGAGAAATGTGAGGACTTCCTCCTCTTATTCAGTTAGATGACTAATCGATTGGTTTGGTCATTGTTGACTAAGATTTCTTTTGTCGAATCATTATTGTTTGTATGTTTTCATGCTGAACGACTTATATCCCAGAAACGTCTGAGCTCATCTCTGGTAAACTCCAGATCTAAAGTTTACTCTTTGAGGAGAAACTTTCGATGAAATCAACTCATCGATTTATCGTCAAAATCGTGTTAGTCGACTAAGGATTTCTTCCTACTGTTATATGCAGTGTTATATATTTATATTTTTTTAACTGTAAAATATCTTGCTGCTTATTGTATGGGTCAGAACTCCAATAACCAAATTTAAATGATTACAAAAAGGTTTTTTGTGTGTGTTCATAAAAAAAAATCACCCAATATATCATTTTCTAATCTTTCAAATATCAGTGTATTTGCCAAAAAATCTGCTATCCGTCAGGCTGTAATAATAACAACATTAGTGGTATTAAAGAGTATTATTTGTGAGAAATGTTCCTTGCATTGTCATAACAGTTATCATAGTGGCTCTGATTTCATTGTGGATGACGTGGAAATAAATTACACTCAGCTGGCACTGGGAGTCTCCCAAGTACAATTACTCTGTTTACATGCAGTAGTAGGGAGGGAAATTGCTTTTGAAAGCGCTCTTTAAGGTCATGCTTTTGTTGCTGTGCATAAGCTCAATGTTTACCAGAGTATTTTAAGGAAACTCAAAGCCATGCCACGCATCAACAAGTATCTTAAACGGCTGCACAAAGGGCCCGTTTTTGAGGCAAATGCTCACCTAATCCTCTGGAGAGGCTCCTGTGGCGGTTCCCGCCGCCAGGGAGTGCGTGAGGCCCCTTTTTAACAAGGTGCTGAAGTCACTTAAGCGCCGAGTAAACAAACAAACAATCCCAAATCATTCGCTGCATTTCCTGGACTCAGTTCCCCTAAACAACTGCACGCACGGTGCATCTAGCGGCGGTGCGTCCAAAGCTGCCGTGTGGTCATCTGTGTGTAATTATTCATCATCCTACATGGGAATTCCAATGACGTGCTGCGCTGGCGAGGCAGCATTACCTCTCTCCGAAACAAGCAGGGTTTATTTTCGAACCTCTGCCTTTTCTCCACGGCCAGATTGCCCGGAGAGATTGGCTTTCTCCGGGCTGTGTAACAGATACCATCTAAATCATTAGGGCTCATTCATTGCCATGTGCCACTCCGCGGCTCAGGTTCCTGCAACCCCGAGGTCAAGCGGCTGAGAGCTCCCTGACCTCCAGCACTTCCTCTGAATATTAACAGGGTAGTTATGTAGTCAAAAGCCCTGATATAGAACATTGGTTCATTTAGATAATAGCCAATCAGGCGGAGCGGCGAGGAGTGCAGTGATCTCCACAGGATGGCTGGGCCTTTATGTGGCTTACTGAGGGCATAATGACAGCAAACAGAGGAAGCGAAGGCCTCTCTGGCTGAAATTATGTGGTCACATGCCTGCTGGCTGTAATGCTTTCCTTTAACCCAGCTAAGTTGGGCTCCTTATGGGGGGACAAATCCAGCCAGGCTCTATTATGAAGATGAATGTTGTGCAGTTATCTCGCAGACTTTAATATGAGACAAGAGTGGCGTTTAAAGGAGGCATTTACCGCGCAACCTCTGCACCATTCCAGATCATCAGCGAGGAGATATTCAAATGATTTTTAAAGAAAGTTTGAACCTGCTGACTTGAAACTGGAAATGATTAGATTGTGGTGAGAGAAATCTGTGAGTTTGTGTACTTTTACCAAGCTGGAGTGCACGCCAGAATCACTCATGACAAATTACAGCTAGCCGGTGTCGACACGCCTGCCTTTTAAGAGAAAATTGCGGCTTTGAAATAAAATGCAATCAGTGAAGCGTCTTTTAATATTTTGATTGTGGCAATTAAATTGGCACTTATCTAGGTAAATCAATCTTTCCTTCAGTATCAGTGACCCTGTTTGACTGCTGGGTAGCCGCTGTTCATCCACACTATCAGGCCTTTAATCAGTAAAACTCCGCCTTGTGTTTGTGGAGCTGAAATGGAGCGTGGCGGCCGCTGGAGGCTCTCAGGAGATGGACGGCAGCCACATTGTCACCCCTTTGTGCTTAATTGTCCGTGATGTTGGAGGAGTGGAGATGTGAGGGACGAGTCTGCACATTATCGCTGATGATGAGAAGAGGATGCTCTTTTCTTTTAACTAACAAGTCAGTTAGCCTCACATTTGTCTTGTAAAACTTGTTTTTTGTGCTTATCAGTATCTTGTGCAGTTTAGAAATTAGTGTCGTGTTGCAAGAACACAACGACGAGTGTCGAGTCACGACTTTTGTTTTAATTGAAACTGGTGAAATACTGTCACAGCATTAACACACGTTCTCACTTTAATAAATTGAATCTGTGCATCCCAACAGGCATCTAGATCAGACCTGGGCATCATACGGCCTGCAGGCTGGAACTGACCCTCGGCATGGTTCTGCCCGACCCGGGAGGTCTCAGACAAACCACACAATTTTAGTTAAGAAGCTAAAAACACAGTAAAGAAAAAAAGCTTTACTTTTGAAATGCTCGGTCATTGTTAGTGTGGATCTTCCTGTCACACTTGATGGAAACTGATGAGAGTGATGTTTGAAGTAGCGTCACCTGCTGAGGCGACACGTCTATAACAAGTCATGGACTGATAAGTATTTTTTTGTGGCGGTTGGCGGTAAAGCTGTGAATTCAAAGAATAGAAATATTAGAGCAGCAAGGACTTTTTACAAAGCTGCATGTAACCAAGGAAGGAAATGTAAGTGTTAATGTTAAATGTAAGTGTTAATGTTAAGTTAAATGTTAAGTTTAGTTAATGGAAACATTACTACCCTAAACAGTCAGTCCTGTATGGTTCATAGACTCCTGTATATAATGTCATTTTCTTAATAATCTGCTGTTTGGAGGGATTTTCAGTGTAATAAATGCTGAAAAATATGAATAACAGTATGTTTCCTATAGTGTTACATCTGACAGTATTTGTTTGGCTCCCGGCAACAATCTGGGTTTCTCATGTGGCCCTGCAGGAACATTTAGCTTTCTCCATTTCTTTCCACTCTCACCAAATGAAGGTCCATTCAGATACCGTTGCACTCTGAAACCCATTGTTTCCAATGGATTGTGCCGCGCCACGACAGCTTTTCGCCACGTCAAGTATAGCCCAACTTAAGATGTGCACTGAAACCAGCGGCGAGCACAGCTCAGTGAGCTCAAACTGCATTGTGTCCTGAGCAAAGACTGCTCTCCTCTGCTGGGAAATGACAGTTGGTGTAGTGCTGCTGCTGTCTGGGTGGAAACTGTAAGGGTTATACGCGCTGTACAATGCCAGAAACAGTTTAAGATAATGAAAAGGAAAAAAAAATGAAAATTTGCCATAAATCCAGAGAAATACTGGAGAATTGTGAGGGGAGAGGGCAATCAAAAACCAGAGTCTCCTGGGAGGGCTGGCGAGTATGGTTATAATTTAAAAAGGAAGCAAACAAGAAACATTTTTGGGCCTTTCTCAAATGTTCTCCTTGTCCTTACTTGATTTTATAGTAATTTACAGGTTCTGAAGTTATTCAAATAAAAACATCACTCTTTTTAAACCAGTTGTGATCAGCTGTAACTTTTGCTGTTAAACATCTGCAAAACCGAAATATTATAACCTAACTTTTTGGGAACGTGGGAAGCATGTTAAACAAAGTGAAGCCAAAGCTGAAGTGCCTTAAACCTGCTTTCTCTCTAACAGCCAGCAGGGGGCGACTCCTCTGGTTGATAAAAGAGGTCTGATTGTATGGATAAGATGAACCTTTATCAATCCACGGAGGGAAATACAGGGCTCGTCCGGGATTTGAACCCGGGACCTCTCTCACCCAAAGCGAGAATCATACCCCTAGACCAACGAGCCATACTATAGACACTAGTATACAATACAATACAATATACAAGATGGCGATGAACAACATGCTGAACTCAATGTTTCAAACCGTAGTCCACAAACCAATGAGTGACGTCACTCACTGACATCACAGTGACTATGCCCATTGCTCATGTGTTTATGGACACATGACCAATTCATCAATTGACCCGTTCAATATTTGCCCTCTTTTTTATCTCTGTTTTGGTCTCCACCAACTCTTGAAATCTTGGAATCTTGGAATGTGCTACTAGCTAGTTGCTACTATTGACTATTGTGACTCAGCGAGCTGTAAAGGTTTGAGATGTTTCTGTATTGTGGACGTCAGGTTCCCAAAGTGTTATTAGTGTTTCCACAAAGCTAAACCTTGACGCTGCTGAGCGGTTATCACCTACTCTGAGTCTGAAATGATCTGCTGGTTTGGGTTCATGCAGCAGCTCTCAGAAACCTGCTCACATTCAGCAGAAAACGATGGGAAGCAATCATTCTGCAGAGAAACACAGGTCTGTAAGATAATGAGCTGCTGTCAGCCACTCCCATACAGAGCCAGAGGAACGCCATACTAAGCTTGAATGCACGTCAATTACAGCCACATTCTCCTCAACCTCAGTGAGTAAATAAACACCCTGAAACTAGTGGATAATCATCACGGCCACTTTTGTCTTACTGCAGAATCTAGAGGACGCACGGAGGCGGACCTCCACTATAAATAGTCGGCAGCAATCAAACAAAATAAATGAACTGTCAGAGCGCAAGTATTCACAAGCACGACAAAATTTTAAGTAATTATAAGTAAATTTGTTGCATTTCTGAGTAAGTGGTAGCAGATAGGCCTCTGACAGGGAGGCAGCGGTGTGTGACGGGCTGATTTAGGACGCTAAGGCTGCCCGGCTGTGTGTAAACCCTCAACCCCAGCAACAAAAAAGAACCCACTCCACATCCCACACCAACCACATCTCAATAGGGAGGTACGCTAAAGACATCTGCAGGGCCATTACACTCACTTAGCTGCACATCAAGGAACACTCGGCCGCCGTGCCACTCCTGCTAAACTTCCCCCCAAATGGCTATTTGTTTGTCTGTTAATGATCTTTTCCCCCTTTGGCCGATTTTAGACGTCTTTGTTTTTTTTTTTTTTTTATCTCCACTTTAAAGTTGTTTACGGAAACAAGCAAATTCTGACTGACGGGCAAAAAATAAAATGCATAATGGAAAACTGACAAGCATAACATTATCCCATGCTCATTTGAGAGACGCTTGAAGAACATTTGGGTGACTCGACATGTTACCATATTTGTGCACCATATGACATGATTTATAGACAATCATGTGATAATTTACATCTTTTTGTTGGCCTCATTCATGTGGCTTACTGAGGAGGATTTGCAGAGCCTGCCTCGCTGATTACAGAGCAAGTTGTGCTGCTAAAACAATGTGTACTGCAGTCAGCATGAGCACAGAGAAACTCTTTATAATCAGCGGCTATTTTTAGGCATTTTGAATCTTTCATTTGGAATATTTGTGGCGTTTCTTCGTTGGAAATCTTAAAACGAGTCATACACAAAAGGCCGGAGTGAATGGATGTGTTACCTGCACAAAGTTGGACTGTTTCAGCAGCCCAGTCGCCAGGAAATAATGTTGGCGTTGTACATTTCTGCAAACCACTGATACGCTGAATGTGGGCAGTTTTTGTTGTTTGTTTTTGAGCATAGCAGATTGAGCGGCCGTTATTGAAAGGTGGTGGTATGGTGATATAGCCCCGTTGCATGAAAAGGGCATATGAATGACACGACCACTTTTAACCAGGAGAGCTAGTTAATGTGAGCTGCTATCAGTTGCTAAGCAGCACAGTTCTGCATGGCGCTAACAGCTAGCGTATGGCGGTTACACTGATTTACTTTATGGTGCGCTCAGGCTGTATTCAGTAAAAATGAGCAAATATAAATTACGATGTGTTCAAATGTAATCTTGTAAAATGTAGCTTTTGGTGAGAAACTTGAATAAATCCAGAAGGAGATGTTTTCACAGCAATATAAAATCGATAATAAAGGGGATTATATGACCTGTTTAACTTTCTAACACTAGCTCTAATTGTTTATTGTTTTTTACTTTGGGACTGAGAATCATGGACTTTCACTGGTATCGGTCTTGACTACTGAATTTCTGGTATTGTGACAAGTTTAATATTTACGTTATTATTTTAGCGCTAACCATGATTTTTTTTCTAACCTTAACCAAGTAGTTTTGTTTCCTAAACTTAACCAGTCTCACGTTAACCATGTGGCTTTGTGCATTTCTGCAAACATGATACAAGGAAATGAAACATATTTTGTGGTTCAGAAACATAAGATACCAACATTTTTATTTGACGACTGTGTTGGTTTAACCAAAGAGCATAAAGGTGGGACTTTCCAGGGCCATGTGGCGGCGGCCTCCTTCTTGGAGCTACTCAGTGGGACAATAAGCAAATGACAGATAAGGAATGATTTGCTAAAAGCAAAACCTCAAAAATAAACAAACCATTACGCCGTGCCGCGGGAGAGCTGGGTTAGCGCTTCTAATTCAGGTGAATTGCAGACAAATTTCCCCCGGCTGGCACACTTACAGCTGTAATAATAGAGGGCGGGCTGCAGACCGGCCTGCTCAGCGTCCTCACAGGCCGGCAGCAACACCTCACATGGCAGACCTGGCCACGGATGGAAAAGACAGCATGTGTTATTAACATGTGTTTTACAAAATGTACAAATGTAAATAAGGTTTTTATACACATATTTTGTTTCATTCATTTTTTTTTTTCAAATCTTCTAAAACACGTAAATAATCTTCTGTCTGTGTGTTTCTGCAGAGGAGAACGAGGGACAAACCCAGTCAGAAAGACAAAGCCGAGTAAATTCGTCCGTGTTTTCTTTACCAGGAGCGGCGTGTTTATTTTGTGTTTCTTCGGTTTCAAAGCGTGGGCACCAAACTGCAAAGGAAACACGAATGATTAAAATTAAAGTGCTTTGATTGAATGCTGTTTTTCCAGCCTGTGGCACAAACATTTGCAGTTTTGTCCTTTTATAGAGAATTTAATGACCTGTTGGGAGCACTTGGCCTCAAATGATGTGTTACAGGAAGTAAACTTCACAGAGATACGCCTCACCGTTGAACATTTAATGGTTTTGATGTTTACAACGGTTAGTATTTGAAGCTTTGAACGCTCAAAAAAAAAAAAAAAAGCGGCTCTCAGTTATGATTAAGCTGAACAGCAAAGTGGGAGTTCTGCGAAGAGGCCAGAAAGCATCCAGGAGTAGAATAAGGACATGTTCACTTTGAATCCCCATCAGCGAGGCCACACACTCTCATGCGTTTTTCACGGCGGCAGAGTCTTGAGGAAACCTCGCTCATCAGCGGGCTCGAACCGGCGTGTGTGCTGAGCGCGAAGGGCAGAGCAATGACACGGTCCTGAGCGCCTGATTGCAGGCATCTTGAAAAGATCTGGCTGGCTCGGGCTCACCACAGGTCCCCTTTCAGTGGGCTGTCATTACCGCCGAGGTGAGCTCTCACACGCCGACCCACACACACATGCTGGGGTGGGGTGGGGGGGGGCTGGATGAATGAGTGCACTGAGGCCTGGGCCTGATCAAGCGAGCGGCGGCGGGGAGTTGGTGTAAGGAAATCCTCTGGTGGGACTATCAGAGCACATTAGACTGAGCAGGCCTCAGCTCTGGAGCACGCAGCTGCAGCGAGAGGACACTGGGGCAGTATTTCAGCCGCCGCTAAACGCCGCCGCTTTAATCCTAACATAAATATGTTAGCCAAATTGGGAAAAAGAGGCCTCATTTACCTATTTCACAAATATTCTATGTAGCAGGGATTAATTACTTATTCAGACGTTAATCATCAAATAGCAATGAGAGGCAGAAGCAAATAAGGAGCTCTCACCAAGGAGCTGACGGACGGAGCAGATAAAGCTGCTTTTCATTCCCTGTCACACTGCTGGGTCCTCCATCATTTCACTTTTAGTTGTTGCGCTCATAATAGTGCACAATAAAAGGAAAAAGTAGGGCTGTTGATATGATAATAACGCGTTAAACGCAAATTTGTTTTAACGTCACTAATTTCTTTAACAATTTGAGATTTCGGAGATTGTAGCAGGCTCAGTCATATGAAACTAGAAAACTAGATAACGAGTCCATCGGTACCAACCAGGTCAGACTAGCTTGTCGTGAAGGAGGTTAAGTAACGATAAAGTTTGTTGAGGAAAAACTGGCCATTTTCAAAGGGGTCTCTTGACCTCTGACCTCCAGATGTGTGGATGTAAATGGGTTCTCTGGGTCCCCACCAGTCTCCCCTTTACAGACACGCCCACTTTATGATAATCCCAGTCAGTCTGGATCAAGTCCTAGTCAAGTCAGCACTCGGACACACTGACAGCTGTTGCTTTGAAGCCCAAGAAACTGTTATCCTTGACAGCCCTAATCAAATTATAATAGATATAACATAAACGTGCATCTCCATTGATGGAAAAACAATCCTGTTTTCTGTCTTAGCCTGAAGGTAGGTCTGACACGCATCTACATCTACAAAATCAACCCCATATCATGCCAAAGCATCAGGTTGTTAGGATTTGAGCATATTTTTTATGAGGGTTTCTGGACAATATCTGTCATTGTTTTGTGTTGTTAATTGATTTCCTGTAATTAATATGTACACAAATTTCCATAAAGCAGCATATTTGTCCACTCCCATGTTGATGAGTATTAAATATTTGACAAATCTCCCTTTATTAAATATGGACCATCATCATCATATTTTAATCAGTTGACAGGTCTAGTTTTAGTATTTTTTAGGTGAGATAGTAACTTTTAGATTCCCAATATGTGGTCAGTTTATCCAAATAATGACTATTTGACAATTTGCTCTGTCAATAATAAATGTGATTAATTTGCGATTAACTATGGACAATCATAGATTAATCATGATTACATACTTTAATTGATTGACAGCCCTAGAAAGTATATATTATTGGTTTATAATGGGACGATATAATAGAAATGATTGTGTTATTTTGTGTTTCTTCAATTAAACTACAGTAAACAGCATTTGTGAAGTCTGACCTTCACCTGTTACACAGATGCAGTGTGTGGTGTGTGATTTAAGCATAATTTTTATGCTAAATGCAGTAACAGTGAGGGTTTCTGGACAATGTCTTTGTTTTATTAATTCTAATAATAGATATATACATTCATTTGCATAAAGCAGCTTACTTATCCACTCCTGTGTTGATAAGAGTTTTAAATACTTCACAAATCTCCCTTTAAGGTACATTTTGAACAGATAAAAGATGAAGATGTGATTAATTTGAGATTAATCACGATTATTTATTTGCATCAATTGCCCATTTTTGTCTCGTGGAGATGCACTGAGACTTGATTTGATTTGTACGTTAGCAGGAATGGAGCACAGCATGGTGGTGAAAGCAGAGCTCAGTGCTGTTTATTTAAATGTTAATAATAAAATATTTTGTCCTTAAATCAATGAGTAATCATGATAAATAATCATGCATGGTGCAGCCCTGTAATATCGCCCTTCACTCCGTAGAGTGTATTAACGTGTGTCTGCGTGTGTGTGGTGCGTGTGAGTGCGTGTGTGTGTGTGTGTGTGTATGTGTGTGTGTGTGTGTGTGTGTGTGTGTGTGTGTGTGTGACAGGTGTGCTGCTCCTCTCCCTGCAGACTGACACATGCAATCAGAGACTGTTTGTAAACAGTCTGTCCTTTCTCAAGAGGACCTCCGAGATTTACTCAAGGAAGTGAAATTGCTGCAAAACGACCTCATTTGGCACCAGGCTTCGACTCGTATGCTTGAGTGAGCGTAATTGCTGGAGGGGTGGTGGTGGTGGTGGTGGTGGAGGAGGGGTCCGGCTTTAGGTTTGCTATCTCTGGGCATTCCTTCCCTTAATAACGACTGTGACTGAAATCAAACCCGCTCTGTGTTTGCTCCGAGAGGTGATTAGCCAGGGAAGTTAGGATTTCAAATAGACCTAATTGAGCTGCTCTATTTACGTTAGCTTGAGATTTATCATAGAATTTGTGATTAATTTTAAATGGATTAGCCCCACGCATTCTGTTTCAGAGTAATTGTGCTCAAGTGGAGCGTGCACGGCAACAGATTGGTTTGGAAAATTGGTTTCATTATTGGAATTATTTGCCGTTTTGCACAACAAGCACAACGGGCGTAATCTCCCTCTTCTCGTTGTCAGTGGAGAAAATGAGGATGTTGCCGTTGGCCTGCCGTCAAGTATGATGTACGAGCTGCAGCTCAAAGCGACCTCGCTGCGGAGGCCGTCGTGTTGAGCTTTGAAGGAGTGTTTCTCTTGTGAGTGGAGTGGTTTGATCTGCGAGATGTGTGTTTGTATGTGTGTGTGTGTGTTAGCAGACGTGACCCCGGCCAGGCGCTGAGCTTCAGCCAGACCGAGCTGTAGCTGTCAACAGCGATGCTTTATGGGGGCATTTCCTCCACCGCTCTGACATGTGCTGTCACCTCGGTGTGGTAGATACTTCCATCTGCCCGCTAACAGCCTCTGCTGTCAGTACACACACACACTCAGGAGAACACCCACTATCAGATATCCCCAACACACACACACACACACACACACACACACACACACACACCACTGTTGTCTGCCAAGAAAACGATCAGGATATACGGGATTAGAAATATTTCAGTCGTTGACAGCTTTCCACCGGAATAACTTAACGACTTGGCTCCGTAGTCGGACACGTTTTTCATCACGTATCACTTTTAAGTGGTAAGCGGGTGTTGTCTTTACCGCCGTTCCCAATGCTTTTGGCTTTCACTGATATGGGTATTTGAAGGCCGATATGGATGTTCATAGACTGAAGTTGCCAATCGCTGATATCTTGTGCTGGTTTTCATCGCCTCTATTAGGGATGTCACAATACCAGAAATAAAGTAGTTGAAGTAAAACAATAAATCCCATGTACTTCCACTCCTTTATCATTGTTTCCATTCTAGTTGAAGTTAAACAGGTCATAATTCCCTCTCTATTTTATATTTTATATTGATGTGAAAACATCTCTTTCTGAATTTATTCAAGTTTCTCGCCCAAAACTACATTTTACAAGATTACATTTGAGCACATCATGAAAAGGCGTTAATTTACACTTGCCCAATTTTACTAAATAGAGCCTGCACGCGCCACAATGTAAATCAATATAACCTCCATACGTTAGCTGTTAGCTCCGTGCAGTACTGTACTGCTTAGCAGCTGCTAACCGCTAACATTAACTAGCTCTCATCCTGCTGATTTCAGCATGGATTTGTTGTTCACAACGTCACATTATCAGGAGAAAAAATAGGACACGTCAAACACATGTTCTATTGTCCACGGGATGACGGGACGCGGTTACTCTCGAGCCTTGACAGTATCTGCGGTATAAGAGATGCTAATTTTTAAAAATTTTCTTAACCGATAACTGACCTTCGTTAACCAATTATTAACTGTTAACCGACAAGATTTGTGCCTGGCATGCTGCGATGCGCCAGCTGCAGTATGTAGGCACATTCACTGTTTCCAGTTCACCGTCAGGAGAGTTACTGTAGCAGCCACAGTGCTGCGTTCACTGTCTCCAGTTCACCGTCAGGAGGAGTTACTGTAGCAGCCACGGGGCTGCGTTCACTGTCTCCAGTTCACCGTCAGGAGGAGTTACTGTAGCAGCCACGGGGCTGCGTTCACTGTCTCCAGTTCACCGTCAGGAGGAGTTACTGTAGCAGCCACGGTGCTGCGTTCACTGTCTCCAGTTCACCTTCAGGAGGAGTTACTGTAGCTGCCACGAGGCTGCATGTAGTGTCGTGGACATGCAGCCACTTTCTCAGTAAAAGTCTCCACCACATGTTTAGTTTTAGTTTAGCAGGTTGTCAGCTGTGTGTCTGCTCAGATTAACAATAGTGATTGTCTGACAAACAGTGTCTGTGTGTTTAGCTGCTAACGTTGTCAGTGGCTTTGTTCCCGCTGTAGCGTAACTTCAGAGAGTTTCCGACAGACCGTGTGTGTGGGGTGGTGAGTGTGTGTTTGTTGGTGGTGTTATAACTGTGAACGTAGCTGTAGCAGACAGTGTGTGTACAGTTTATTTGTCGGTGAATAAATGCTACGAGGCTACAAGCTACAACTCCTCAGCTGGAAGTCCAGAGACAACTTCCTGTATCTGCTCCGGCTCTCTCTTAAGGTGGACTCTTAAGGTGGACCAGCTTTTCTCCTTAAAGTGACGAGCCGCCTCTCCGAGTTTTTCCTCAGTGTTTTAATTAATTATTAATATTTCCTCTAATTGTTTAACCAATAGCATTAATCGGTTAAAACCCTTAATTTCTACAATAATCCAAAACCCAACTGAACAATCCATTTGGTTTTTGTCAAGGGAACCAGGGCGATGCTACAAAAATGTCATCCCTGGAGCACTCTGTTAACATGTAAAGTAATATACCCACTGTTAGCAGAACAGTTATCATACTGTGTTTAATTTACTAGCATGTCAACTGCTAGAAAGCCTACAGGCTGTCTTGTTTATGGACAACAGCTCTTTTAACATCACATAGTTTCCTAAAACCTGAAATGTGTTCGGCTGAATTCTGGGTTAATACAGTATATAGAAAATGCACAAGACATTTCATAGTGTATTTAGATCTCAATGAATATTTTTATTCCAGTAGCATACACCCAAAAGTGCACAGCCCACATTTTTGTGGGATTAAAACACAAAACTTAAAAAACATGAATAATCCATTCTGCACAGGTTGTATAAGCTTTACGCTGTACTGTACAGTGTAGCAGCGCAGTGATGCATCAGTCTAACTCTGTGTTATGATGTGTGCTTTGAAGACAAATGTCAGTCCTCTCACTGTGTTGAGTAGCAATCATCAACAAACACAAGAATATCAGTCTTTACAACTTCCTGTTACAGGGGTCACCTCCATCTTTGGAGAGATCACGGTGCAGCCGAATAAAAGCCGGCAGATGATTCATGCTCAGCCCTGCCGTCAGACGGACCACCCCTCTGCAGCGCCGTGATGAATTGGCCGCATGCTTGAACCCAAAGGTTGGCAAATTAACAGTTAATTAGTGGTTGATAAATGGCAGATTGACACAAGCTCTCTCTCTCTCTCTCTCTCTCTCTCTCTCTCGCTCTCTCTCCCCCGCTATCTCACTGAGGCAAGTGTTTATGTGCTGGTAACAAGTGTCGGGGTAGACTGTTATGTCTGCATTTTGTCACACAGTGCGATTGCTCTCAGATGTGCCCCCACCTCACCCTCCACCCTCCACCCTCCACCCTCCAACCACATCCCCTCCACAGCCAGCCACCCACCAACCTCCCCCCCACCGTCCTACACTTATTCAGTCCTGCCCCTGAGAGCATGGCCCTCCTTTGCCCTGCACTCCTGTTGTTGACACACTTATTGATCTGTCATTGAGCACACCTTTTCAGTCAGAATATTTAGTTTTACCTGCATGTAAGGGTAAATAAAACCAAAAATGTAATTTATATACACAATTTATATGTATCTATCAATAAAGCAAAATATGTGACAACAATGCATCACATAATCCCGTAATAATCTGCAAACAATAAAATTTATCTGTCTCCACACAGCATATTGTTAAAAATATTACATTATATTCAGGAGACTTTGAACTGTACAGGACTGGCTGTTTAGGGTAGTAATGTTTCTATTAACAAAACTTAATATTTAACATTAACTCTTCCATTTCCTTCCCTGGTTCCTGCAGCTTTGTAAAAGTCCTCTCTGCTTTAGTATCTCAGCCAGCAGCCCCTCGGCTGTCCTCTCCTTCTCATCTCCAGACAGCTTTCTGGATTTTTCTGCATGTTTTGTCTCAAAGTGACGGTTCTAGTTGTTTTCTTTGAATACAGACACGTTTGTTGCAAACTAAACTCACAGCTTTATCGCCAACCTCCATGAAAAACTACTTATCAGTCCATGACTTATTATAGACACGTCACCTCAGCAGGTGACGCTACTTCAAACATCGCTCACGTCAATTTATATCGATGTCAAGTGTGACAGGAAGAAGCACAGTAACAATACTCAAGCATTTTAAAACAAAAGCTATTTTCTTAACTGTTTTTTTAGCTTCCTAAGTAAAATTGTGTGGTGTGTCTGAGTCCTCCCAGGCCGGGCAGAACCATCACGAGGGCCGTGTGTTGCCCAGGTCTGCTCTAAAGCCTCGGTCACACTTTGTGCTGACACAGAGTCGTGACAAGCAAACATTCGGATCATTTATATATCGCGCAGGTTTTTCCTCAAAGCTCAGTCTTCCCTTTTTGCAGCCCATCTGTGTAGTTATAAAATGTTGAATATGCACGGAGAGGCAAAAACCCGCCGCCAAGGGTTGTGTCTGATGGTGTGACATCACTTTTTGGCCGTGAGGACGCTCGAGAGAAAAATCGGTCTTCAGGAATTAGATTCGATTGGGCAAGTTTTAATTGTTCTTTTATGTCAGCTTGTCTTGGCCATGAGACGACGAGAAGACGCCGGCAAACATCAGTCATGTGAGTTAAATTACGTACGTTTCCATATCCCATTTAGTGCATCATCCCTTTTTCAACAAAGGCAACAAAACACCTCAACTGAGAGTAAAAATGGTTTTATTTAATTTTGAAAGCTTGCATACAGCTTCTTTAATGTAATATGTCAAAATGTGCATAAAGTGTGTGGAATAGAAACACAGCTGCGGTTTACCTTCAGCTCTGTTGTGTGCAGTGTTTCATCCAAGAAGGAGGCGGAGTGGAGCTGTGAGGTTTGAGGATCTGATGGACATTTAGTTACAGGCTTTTTTTTTTATACTTTTCATTGGTTAAATATTTGTAAAACTCACAGATAGACATGAAGGGTGACCAATAACTTTTATTTATAACAAAAAAAGCAACCACCTTGATTTTTATCAGAGGGCGTCTTTAAAGAAATCCCGTCTGATGTAAACCTTTCTTCGACGTTCCCTCTCTCCTCTGTAAGAGTGATTCTGGGCATGATAATTGCATTTCTGCTGCTAGGTCGTGTTCCCACCATGACTGAAGGAAGCAATAATTTCAGGCCTAATGATGTAAATTGGTCCTGTGCGCTTGACGTGTAAGTATGAGTGCAGAGGAAGACATATTTAACCTAACAATACCTCCTGTCGCTGGCAATGGGCTGCAAATGGCCTCGTATTTAGAGGAGTCGTGGCAGAAGTGAATAATTGGAGAGACCTATTAATGGTCCGAGTCCAAGAATTCATCTCCCTTTAAACTTCTCCTTGTGTATTTTCCCTCTCACGCTGAATTAATATGAACAAGAAGGCTTTTTCTTACTTGACCCTCTAAAAAACTGAAATAATGGATATTTTGTTATTAGGTGCAAATTAGTGTCAGTTCTGTAGCATAAAATCTGTTTCCTCCCCTGACATTTTCTCCACTGAAGGGGCGGGGAGGTGATTTCCAAATAAAAGTGAGTGAAATTACTCAATAATAACACTGCGTTCACCTCGCCATATGTTACCCTGCTGCGTATTTGACTGAGTGGTTCTGAAGGGAGAAGACAGTTTTGTGAAATATGTCCTGAACTGCTTTTGAGTCATTCATGTTTCAGCAGCAGCAGCAGGGGAGGTGGAGGAAACGGCAGCATGTATGTACATTCATTACTGCGGACTTGGCATGGGGGGAGAAATAATGTGTTTCAGCTCGGTGAGTGACCGCCAGAACAAAGTACATACAGTACTGGAGCTCCACAGCTACAGCACACTGCCAGAAAACATCCAAGCGGGAGTTTTGTGTGACAAAACCATCACAGGATATGAATTCATGTGTCTTTGAGGGCTTTGCTTTTCAAAGATTGAGAAAACATTAAGTGGGAAATTGAAGCAGCCACACCTGAATTCAGTTTCATTTCAGCCTCTGTGCTTTCTCTGCTTGGATCATTTCTCTTGAAAAGGCTTATCGGGGACATAGCATTCATCACCTCAGAATTAGCGCCAGCGAGAAAGCGGAAAAACAAGCCTTCCAGAGAGCAGAGACCCTGCAGACCTGGATGGTGATCATTATCATTACCCCGAGTCCCTGACTGATATCACTCAACCTCGCTGGCGCACAGAGAGAGAGGGCCGCCGCCGCCGCCGCCGTATTCCTTCCAGCTGCTCTGGCTGCAGGCAGCTGGTCGTTGCTACGGCTCAGCTCGGACGCCTCATCGCTCTCGAACACAAAGCCTGTCATTAACGCGCCGAGAACCCAGCGGGTCACTTGCCAGACGCCCGAGCCAAGCGTCCAAATGTTTGTATCCCCTTTCCCATCTGAAACGGAAACAGTTTGGTTTTCGTCCCAACAGTGCAGCACATCTCGGCTGCAAAGGAAGCCTCCGCTTGTGTGTTCGAGTTTCTAGGTGCCATTTTGGTTTTGCAGTGTGTCACATCGCTAATGTCGGGAGCATTTGCTCTCATTATTTCATGGTTAGTTTGACACACGGCTGATATTCAGATGGCAGCAGTTGAAGTGAGCAGGCCGAGAAATATGAAGTGAAAATATGCGAGTGGGAGGTCTGTGTGTGTGTGTGTGTGTGTGTGTGTGTGTGTGTGTGTGTGTGTGTGTGTGTGTGTGTGTGTGTGTGTGTGTGTGTGTGTGTGTGTGTGTGGGAAGGGGGAGGGGCATCTGGAGTCTGGCAAACAGCTCCTGACAGAACAGTGCCTCTCTCGGCCATTTCCTTCAAACAGCAATCAGGCAGAATCAAAGCAGCTGCTCTGTTCTCCAATACTCCCAATTGCGCTAATCAACTCCGTTTAGCAGCTCCTCGACCGGCACGCTGCCCTCCGAACACACACACACACACACACACACACACACACACACACACACACCCGGGTTCTGTGGCCTCTATCCAGTCCGAGTCTAAGTCTAAGTCCAGTCACAGATAATAACACTTATTTTATGAGGCCTGTTGGAACCAAGGATACAATAGTTTTGACTTTTAGTTAAATTTCAGTTAGTTTGAGTGTGTTTGCTAGTTTAGTCTTTGTTAGGGTCAAACCAGCCCTGCCTCCTAAAAATGATATTCCCATACAGCTAAACAGCATTTTCAATTATGTTTAAAAGGAGCCATATTTTGTCACGGATCACATTTGTCTTTGACGTATCACAAACACGTTTGTAAGTCTGTGAACGGCCACAGCAAGTGACTTTGTACAACGAGCAGGTGATGTGATGTGGGCTATTTATATTATTAAGGTGATCATTAAAAAAAAAACGTGAAAAAAAATCACAAATCACAAACCTCAATTAAAAGAGTCAAAAAAGTCACAAATCAGTCAATCAAAAAAGTGACAACCCGCAAAAATGTCACAAGCCTCAATAAAAACGTCAATGAAAACATGTCACAAATGTCAATAAAAAAAAGTCACAAACGTCAATAAAAAAACATGACTAATGTCAATAAAACACTTGTCATAAACATTGATAAAAAAGCCCAGAACAGACAAACTCAGGCTCTAGAGAGCCTTTCAGGTTTTCGTGTTACCTGAAGCCTCTGTAGATCACCATAGACACGCTTGTGAAATGCAGCAACGTGAGCCGCAGAGTACAAACCGTGGTACCGCCAGCTGACTTCCGTTGCTCCTGAAGTTGCACTATTATGGTAAGGATGCCATCTGGGCTAGGCGACAGGCGTTATCACAGTTGTGCAGGTGGAGTGGAGGGATACTCAGTTGGTTGCAGTCTGCAGCCACACCACTAGATGCCTCCAGAGCCAACACACTGTACCTTTTAAAGGATGAAGTTTGTGTTTAATTTTAGTTTGCTGACAATGTTTTTCAGTTTACTATAATAACCCCGGTTTGAACACATGTTGATGAAAACGCAGGCGTGGAAGTGTTGAGGCGAAGGACTGTTAAAGATTCATACAAATCATCTGCTCATTTCTGGTGCGAGTAGGAGCACATAATAAAATGCAGCAGGAGAGGGAAATGCCACAGTATTCTGCTGGATCTGTTACTCTGCAACAGCTGTTGTGTCTATTGTACATGACAATTCCAGTCCAAACAACATGGCACTAATCCGCCAATTTCCATTCACTCGGATGACAACAATTCAGGTTAATCTTGTATGTTGAAAGCTACGTAGCAGTGGTCCAAACAAACGTCTGGGCAGGCTGCGCCTCACCTACCTCTGGGATGCTCTGGTAAAGAAAACAATGCTAATTGTTCTGACTTGCCTGGTGATTTCAGCTCTGAGTAAAGCCTGCAAATTCATTTTGTGACTTCAGCCCCGCTCGCTGCTCGCTGTGATCACCGTTACATAAATCCTAACATTTAACAACACAAAGCGGAGGAAGTAAAAGCACACAGAAAGTGTTTCAATGTGGTCTGGCTGCGTAGCCTTGGCCCTGGGAGAGACTTCCTCTGTGAAGTATTTAATGTTGGAAGCTTTCTCTCTCCAAACACAGAGCACCTGGGACAACAGGGGCCGTTCCAGAGCCGGTGTTAATCAGCGGCGATGCAGACTGGCAATCAGCGGTACCCACAAGAATACAATTAATACGGTATGCTGGTTCTCTACACAGCCGTGCTGCCTCACTTATGAAAACAAAAAATTACAGCGTTAAACTGCTCTAAACATTTGGGAGAAGCTGTGTGGTACATCCAGAGAAAATCGTCCTGATTGCTAAAAGGATTTCAAAGACTTTGCATGGGAACTGGATGAAAGAGTGGAAAAAAAACACAAGCAGCTTTAAAAGCATTCTTTGCTCCACTGCAGTCAATTATTTTCTTGTGTTTCAGTCAGACAAAACATGTCCTCTGGAATTTATTCAGTGTCACTCGACATCGCTGGAGAACATTTCAGGCAGAGGTTCCCTGACTGATTTTAGCAGTGAAGATGTTTGCAGCGAGTCACAGGATAATTTATCATAAATAACTTATTAACTTGAGACTTATTTTCATAGTTTTGGATCATTTCTGTCAATCATGAAAACACTAACCAAAGTAATGGCTGAGATCTGGGAAAACAGTGACATCACTGCAATTAATCTGATTTGGGTCGATATTAAATGACTTAAAAGTAGTCTGACAGTGGACAAAACTATGTGAGAAAGACATTACATGAAAATCGGAGATACTGAGATGGGTACAACAAAGACAGGGCTTTCAACCAGGACACCGGAGTTCCAGGCCGCTGTTTTATTAGTGAGCATGTGTTTTCTGCACTTGCTCTCCGTGCTTAAGTTGTTTTTGTATGTATTTTACTTAGTTTACATACTTATTTTAGGTCCTACGTGATGTTTTTCCTAAACCGAAGTGTTTTTGTTTCCTAGACCTAACCGTGGATGTTACCATTTTTGTTACGTGGCCGACAAATGACACATAAGATGCCTCCTTATGACAGGCAGATTGTCCTCGTACGTCTTCCTGAAAGATCGGGTTGCAGAGGACCAACTACCGGGATCCTATTGACTGATCCTATTGATCTTAAATGCTGTATAGCTTAAACTACTGTAAACTCTTAGTAATACGCGCTAAAGGATTCTTCCTTTGGTAAACAGTGTGTCTGTCTAGGGCTTTTATTGTGAAATATAAGAATGGAAGGAGTGGATCTGGTCTGCGCTGCCTTTGTCACGGTGGAAAGGAGTAATACATCGAACTGTCTTGGTTCAGACAGCTGAGCCTCTGTGTTGTTGTACTCTATAGTATACGTATTAAATATGTCCGTTCTGCACAAAGTGATTGGTTGATGCCTTTCTGAGGAAGCTCAGAAAAATCTGCATTGTTCCAGAAAAAATGACGCCCTCAGAGTGAAAGTATATGGTTTAAAAAAACAAACAAACATATTATCATGTAAAATAAGGAAAAGCCCCTGGTGTGTAAAGGCCTTTAGTCTGGGATATAATGGTAAGGCTAAGACACGCAGCTGCCTGTTAACACACAATAGTCTTAATTTGGAGTTCTGTTCCTGACCGCCTGATCATTAATAATTAATAATAATAGTAATTCCAACTGCTCAGTCTTCCGTCTACTCCTGAGGGGAGTATCTGTCTCTTCAGCTGCTAAATGACCTGAGCAGGCAGTGTACATAGTTTTGTACTATAAGTACCGTTGTTGACAAAACCCAAACAACTAGGTTTTTCGCTCAAGTAAGCCTACGATGGAAGTTTATTTAAAAAAAGAATATATGTACAGTACGTAACGAGTGGAAACTGACACGTCGTCCCTGAGACGTCCAAAACTGATGCTAGAGGAGTACCTAGAGCGCCACGGCGGGCGGGCGGCTGTAGCTCAATGGGTAGAGCGGGTTGTTCTTTAACCACAATGCTGGTGGTTCGATCCCGGACTGCTGTCTGCCTTGAGCGAGACCCTGAAGCCCGAGTTACTCCACGGGTTTCTCACAGCAGACTTTTTAGTTTTATGTATGTATGTTACGGATGTGACGATGTGTTTGGGGATGTGATAAATTACTATCCAGTCAAACCTGGGCCAGACCAGACATGAGGAGTGCCTGGCGGCTGCATTACGCGTTGTTTTTTTATTTCGGTGTCCTTGTTAATGGGTTAGAGCGTCCACGCTGCCCGTATGAGGTACGTCTCAGCTGCGTCTCCTCTTGAGATTCGAGATCTCGCCTATTTTAAATGCGAACCGTGCAGTTCACTACATCAACAAACAGTGGAAGTGATCTATTGACTGTATATTGATAAGATAAGATATTCCTTTATTAGTCTCACAGTGGAGAAACTCACATCATACCAGCAACATTACTACATAATAAAATAATTATAATAATTAATAAAATATTGTAGAAGTTGTAAAAAAGATCCTAATCCTCTTCGCTGTAGGTGTTGTATCGAGACTGTGAACCCAGTTTTGTGCATCGTATTGTCTGACCCCTAGTATGTATATGACGGATGTAATAAAGTTAAAAACAATAAATTTGCAAGTTGTGAAACAAAAACGAGCTGAAAGAGTCTATAATGCTCTGTAGAGCTGAGGGGAACTACATAAATGGTCTCTGTGGGTTCATCACTACAAGTGACCCCTTTCATATCACGCATATTAATTAGAAATATTGATTAGTGGAGCTTTAAAGAGGTCTGACTCAGTGGAGTAACAGTTTTCAAGCGTCTCATCACTTCAGCAGGATCCTGACATTAAATATTCCCCCTGTTTACCCTAACATCATTATCGCTTGAAACCAATTTAATTGACCGTTACATTATGAAGAGAAATGAAGCGTAACTGTGACCTCATAAGCAGCTAAACTGCAGGCGATGTCGCTGAGAGAGCACTTCTCAACACTGCAATATCCAAAAGGCTGCAGACTAATAGGCTGTTTGGGGAAAAAAAGAGCACCCTGGCAGCGTTTTAGAGTGGTCAGTCCCGTCATTAAGTTAATGCTCGTCCACAGTTTGGTCTAAACACAGAGCCTTTTATGGAATTATCCTAATTAGTGTGACCATTAGCCTTAATGGGGAGTAATGGCCAGTTAGATGTTATTTGGTAAAACAACACGCCAGAGGCTGGAGGTGTTTTATTACAGCGCTATATTAGGCTCATTTCTGGAAGGTAAAGAATGTTTCCAGATCGCAGGCGAAATTGGCTGGGCGCTAATTCAGTTTCCACATCCAGCAGAGCGGGGACCACCCACCAGGAAAATAACATGCAGCTCGGTGCTTGCTGTATGCTAATAATTGGCCTGCAATGACAGCTTCACTCAGCTTTATGTTTGACAGACTCGATTCATAAACTTGACTGTAACCTCGTCTCTTATAGACTTATAGCAGATATAATGTTGATGTAACTATGTATGATTAGATTCCTTTTTTGTCATGCTTTTTATTGTTCAAGAAAAATTACTGCAACAACATAAAACATAACAAACATAATATGTACATATAATGACTGTAAGTATTCAAAAACAAGGGAGAAGAAAATGGTAATAATAATTATAATACCTATAATAATAATACAGATAATAATAATAATAATAGCAATAGAATAAATGAAAAAAGAAAAATAAATAAAATAAATATAATATAAATTAATTTAAAAAAATAGACTGATTGAAAAATAAAAAAATGTTACATTTTAATACATTAATCATAATAATAATAATAATAATAATAATAGAATGAAATAGAAAAATGAATAAAAAAGAAATAAAAAGTTTAATCAAAAATATGAATAAGTAAAAAAAGATATGATAAAATATATCAATGAAAAAATGAAATAAAAACTATTATAAAATAAATGGTAATAGAAATATGAATGCAATAATAATAATAATAATAATAATAATAATAAAAATAGAATAAAATAGAAAATTGAATAAATATAAATTAGAAATAAATTGATAAAATAAAGTAAAATAAAGGGGGGGGGGGGCATTGGGCGAAGGCGGGTTCACCCTGGACGGGTCACCAGTCCATCGCAGGACACATAGAGACAGACAACATAGAGACAGACAACCATTCACGCTCACATCCACACCTACGGGCAATTTAGAGTCATCAATTAACTTAAACAGCATGTCTTGTGGGAGGAAGCCGGAGTACCCGGAGAAAACCCACGCTTACACGGAGAGAACATGCAAACTCCACACAGAGGAGCCCCAGGCCGGATTCGAACCTGTGACCCTCTTGCTGTGACGTGACAGTGCTACTCACTGCACCACTGTGCAGCCCAAGTAAATAAATATATCAATTTAAAATAAAATTAAAATGTAATGATAAGATAAGATAAGATGAACCTTTATTAATCCCTGGAGGGAAATTCAGGATACTACTACTACTACTACTAATAATAATAATAATAAGGAAGCATATATGAATGAACAAAATAGATTCACACACCAGATTCCCACATTCCCCTAGTTAAATCCCTGTGGTCCTGCCCCCACATTAATTCGCCCACACAGGATACATACAGAGTACATGTTGTGTGTTTAAGGCACGTTTAAGCGATGCATGATTAGATTAAACAAATCAGCTGTGCTTACACGATTTGATGATTTAAGGAAATTACAACAAAGGGTCTGCTTGTAACCGTAGAGCACCTTCAGGGAATCGTTTTCTCATTACAGCACGCTGCTATGCAGCAGTTGTTGTAATAAAACAGAGCACACAGAGGTATATTTCACCGTTTCACATGGTAAGTTCTTTTTAAGTTAAAATCTTAGTGACAAAATGTTTTACAGCTTAGTTTAGCCACGTTTTGGGAAATGAAGCCTGGGAACACAATAACCTCTGGCACTGCTCACATGGTGGGACTACGCTCTGTTAAGTTATAATTGCTGTGTTTGTACTGCTCTCCCTGTGGGACGCCTCGCAGGCTGAAGCCACATATGAAATGTTTTGCGTATCTGCAGTGCTGCTAAAATCACAAATAGACCACTTGGGCAAGAAAAATCATATTGTAAGACAACGTAAACTGAAGTGTTGGTTCCTCTTCAAATGATTCCCAGATCAGGCAGTTAATCACCATTTCCATGGGAATTCCTTCACACCAGAGCTTCTGTAAACATAACCAATAACGAGTTAATTGCTTTACGGGGTGAATGATAACCAGCTATTTGGCGGCGGAGAAGTCCTAAGTGTGAAATGTGGATACAGTGTCACCACATACGGTGTCTCAGAGATTTATGACACATCTACAAACTAGTTTAATTCCAACGTCAGTGTTTGAACTTGGCCTGCACGGACCATTTGCTTCACACAAGCACCATCATTCTCGAGCTGACTGCATATTGTCTGTCTGTATGAATCATGTCCAGTGAATGGGACGTATCCTCCCCTTAGATAAACCTTTTACATCCGTGATGAATGGGGATATAATCACATTTCAATCACAGATCTGTCACTAAAACGCTTTCTTGTGTTTGTCATTGAGGTCAGCGGGTAAAAAACCCCATTGATATTACACACAGTCATTAGTTAATAGAACATGCAGCCGCTAGTATTCTACTATGAAGGTCTCAGAGGGTATGAGAGGGTCCACTTTTACTCATGATATACAAATACATGTTGTACACAAATACATGTTTTGTGAATAGTCCTAAAGAAAATTTAAGTGGTAATGCTGCGATAATTGTTCTGCTCTGTTATATTGCATTTATGCTTTAACAAGACTGTCAAAAACAAACCTAGTATATGTATGTCTGAATTTGTGGCTAAACTGTTATACAGACAGTAAGTGGTCATGTCTATAATGTTAAATTCAGCAGTACATGTCCACCAGGCCTGGTGAGGACACGAGGGGACACGCCTGTTCCCGCCTTTTTACAGCGGCCAATCAGGAAAGTCCAACAGTCTTCACTCAAAAACAGACTTTTGCGTTTGTAGGGCTGGTGAACTGGAGACAGTGAACGCAGCACCGTGGCTGCTACACTAACTCTCCTGACGGTGAACTGGAGACAGTGAACGCAGCACCGTGGCTGCTACACTAACTCTCCTGACTGTGAACTGGAGACAGTGAACGCAGCACCGTGGCTGCTACACTAACTCTCCTGACGGTGAACTGGAGACAGTGAACGCAGCACCGTGGCTGCTAAACTAACTCTCCTGACGGTGAACTGGAGACAGTGAACGCAGCACCGTGGCTGCTACACTAACTCTCCTGACGGTGAACGGCAAACACCTCCCCCCCCCTACTGAAAACCCTTGCCTTAAATGAATAAAATTAGTGCAGCACTGGATGTGAGCTGCCAGTGACATGAGCAAAATATCTAAACTCTTGAACTCTTTATCTTAAAACCCTGCAAGCTGCAAGCAGCATGCTCATTTCTGTCAACCCAGCAGGTCTGTGATGATTTAATCACAGATCCAGACCAAGAAGAGCATCCATAACCTGACATCATTATTTAACCTGAGTCGATGGGGCAAATCTTTTGCACAGTTGGGACTCAAAGTGAACATCAGTATAAAAGTGGAAGGATGATATCACTTTGAAAATATGTTGAGTCTAGCAAATGTCTCATCAGGCCTTGGCTCAAACTCCACCCAGCTCCACTCAACAAACACTCACATACAATGATTTCAGTCGTTGGACGTACAACCTGAGACAAGCTGCTGCCCATCTGACATGTGCTGGCTTATCAATATCAATCTTTCTGCCTTTTTAAACGTGTGACCCAAAGTCAACCAGAGAATCATGTGGATGCTTTGAGCCAGACGTGAATCCGTGTGATTGTCAGGCTACTTCATTTAGTGTGACTTGAGTTTCTGCAGCCATTGCAAATGTTTGCTCTTCACACTCTAATTCAAGAGGTGCACTTTAGAGCCTCTATGGGTTCTTTGGCTTGTTCCTGTAAGAACATCTTCATCATCATTAAGAGGAAGATTTGCTTAGTGCTAAAACATGCTCACACATTTCTCATTCAAAATCTGTTTGGAGGTTTTATGTCCAATAAGCCAATACACACCCAAGAAGTGCACTTCATGCAACAGTGACTACGTTTACAAGCACATTTTATCCAGTTTTTAGCTTTATTCCACAAAACACAGTATTCCCACTAAGCTGTTTCATGGTTAATGAAAATGGCTATTCCAGAAACATTGCTGTATACATGCAGTCATGCATACTCCAATTAACATAGCTGGTGGTGGACTTATTGCACCTTGTGATATTTGTGCTTCTCCAAAAGCTGGTTGATGTCCAAGTCATTCATAATATTTAAAAGAAGGTGTGTTTCTCCTTTTCTTTTGGGAACGCATCTCTGCAAACGGTCGGCTAGTTGGTTTGTGTTCAACGTGCAGAGCTGGTCATAAACAGGCAAGAGGCCGTGTGTTGCTTTTGTTACATAAGTACTAAACTAACCCCACGTAGCCTAGGTGTAAATGTAGGCCTCTTATTTTAACCCAAACCTAAACCCAGCCGAGCAGTTTTGGTTCCTAAACTTAAAGTTGTTTTGTCTCAGTTCACAAGGTTAAGTTTCACTTTTATAATGTAGTAGGTGAAGTTTGACCCATCTGAGGCATTAAGCCAGGGCCGGATCAAACGTGTGAGTAGCGCATGGCGACTGCTTTACCTGTAGTTTTTTATTTTGGCGTCCATGTTGTCCATGTGTCACACGGCTCAGCTGCATCTCTTCTAGAGATTTGAGGTTTTGCCTATTTTTGCTTTTACGTGTCTTAAAAAAGGCGATTCCTAACCAGTGGCTAAACGAGACTAAACATCATCACGCCAACTCATCCTCCTTTACAAGCTCATTCAACCGTGGTGTAGTTCATTTATAGTCTAACGTTAGCTTTTTACTTCTGGCGATTGCATTCACGCTTCAAAAATCAGGCGATTAGTGGAGATTATCTTGCTGAACAAACTGTAACTATCATTAATGTTGTAGTACAATGTTTTTATTTTAATAACAATCACAACTTATATTATTTCACACAGCTGGTCTAGCCTAGAATGGCTTTGGAGTGGTACTGATCCGGTACAGTTCTTCATAGTAAGAAGTTGACTGAGAACACGGGCTTTAAGACTTCAATGTGCGACAGATCAAATTTAAACAAAGCCATGTGAAAAGTTTGGGTTTTATTTATTGAGCTTTTGAAATATCAATTTCTGGGATTTCTGCTTCCACCACAACACCATGGAGGTAAATGGGGTTTAGTTTGTGGTGCTCACAGCATTAAAATGACATTTATTTATTCCAACAGCAGTGCAGCTTTTGATTAATGGATAAAGCACAGATCTCATTGTGAACAGTCTGAACTGGAAGAAATAGTCCCTACGAACGTTCACAACACGTTCTGTGGATTTTGTCATATTAAGTCATTTATCAAAGTTGTCTGATGATGTGACAAATATCTAAAAACCATGTCTTTTTTCTATTAGTATGTATTTTGGTTCATTTGGTTAAACTGTTTATTTTGCAAAAACTAATTCATGACTTTCAAGATTAACAACTGAGTCAAATTAAATGCACACTGAAGACGAGCTGATGTGCACTTTAATCATGTTGTGAGTTGCATGTTAATAATCAGCATCACTCATCTCAGTGTTTATACAGTGAAGTACAGACGTGCAGCTTCATTTGTTTTTTTTACACTTTTATTGAGACATGAAAAAAGATCAAACCCTCGTTCGGTACACCTCGCTGCTCGTGTCGGACCTCGTCTTCAGATGTGGATCTCTCATTATCTCTTCTTCTACTGTCAGTTCCACCTGACTGACTTCAGCCTCCGGCTCCGTTGTCAGGTTTGCTTGTCTTTTAAAAAGAAAAACACATTTTCACATCGTGATAATTAATTTGTGATTGTGAGATGACAGCATGAAGTCATGCAAGCAAAATTTGCCAACCAAAACTAAACCTTGTTTAACTGTCAACGCACATTTCAAGTAGGTCAGTTGGATCATAAAGGTGCATTTCCTAATTTTGTTTAGTACAACTGCGCTCTCTCTTTCTCCTGACTCACAACAGATGGCTTCAAACTTACTCTGTTTGCATCTTAAAGAGTAGACAGACAGCTGAGAGGAGGTTTATCTCTCATTCTAATTACATTATGATCATTAGAAATGAACCCAAAAACTGGATGTTACCTCAGCTGATGGGCAGAAAATTAATTCATTCATGCGTAAAGCTCCGTTTTTTACTTCTCGTGTTGCCACATCCTGATTCCTGGATTTTCCTGCATGTTGGGGGTCAAGTTTTATTCTTTGAATTCAGCCACGTTTGTTGTAAACTAAGCACACAGCTTCACCGCCATCCTCCGCAAAAGAAAATACTAATCAGTCCATGACTTCTTGTAGACGTGTCGCCTCAGCAGGTGGCGACACGTCACAAACATCACTCATGTCAATGTACATCAATGCCAAGTGTGACAGGAAGAAGCTCAGTAACAATACTCGAGCATTTCAAAACAAAAGCTATTTCTTTACTGTATTTTTTAGCTTTGTAAGTAAAATATATAGTATATAGTAAATTATAGTATAATGCCCCGGTCTTCTTCAACTTCTTAGTTGAACGAATGCTCATAAAATGAAGGCAGAAAACATGTGCGTCTGTCAGCTCATGCTTTGACAGCGTGTGGACGTGGTTTGTGAGTTTACATCCACATCTCGGGGACCCTGTGTGGAACCCTGGTCTTTCAGAGTGTGGCTGGCAGGAGGACATTTGATGGCAACTGGAGGAGAATTAATGGCTGCACAGTGATTAATAACTCTTTTCAGTAAATGCTCAGTATTTCACACGCACTGAAGCAATCTGAGACACAAACAATGTAATAAATCTGTATGCCATGCAGACTGGAAACTACAGTATATTTATTTAGATCTAATGTATTTCTAGATAACAGCCCAGGGCTACAGTATAATAGGTCACTAAGAAAATGTTTGTACTTCACTATTTTCATGGAGTACAAGATTGGGCATCAAATGACAGCAAGGGGCAAATATAATACTTTACGTTAAATCTTTCCAGGTACGTTGCAGATTTACATACATCAATCAAAATACATATTTTTTTCATAGATCACTAAAACTACTTCAAACTTGCTCACAACAACTATCACTAGATTGAGCAAGTTTGAAGTTGTTAAAGTGATTTATGAAAAAAGCAAAAAATGAAATTATTGATGTATGATGGTTTTTTTTGTATGTGTACATTTTTGCCACGAAGGTGTCCAGAGGGTAGTAAATTTGAGGAGGGTACAAGGGTTAAGAGTATTTTATCATTGTGTAACCTTTTGGTTATATTTCCAAATATAACTGATTAAAAGTTTATAAAATGACAATAGTATAGAGTTTATAAAATGACAATAGTATGAAAAATGTCCATCACAGCTTCTTTTTTTTATCAGAGTGAGACTGGTACAGAAACCTCATAATATACTAGTAGTACAACCTCATACTGTACTAGTAGTACAACATCATACTATACTAGCAGTATGTACTGATTTGGCCAAAATGTAGTATGCAGTATGCAAACAAAAGCTAAATCTGGAGTATGCCTAAAATACCCGGATGTTGTGCTGATTCTGGAGAAAATCTCCAGTCTGCGTCACACCAGTCTACCTCTCCTACTGTATCCCACAATGCAAAGCGCTGGACCGCTACAGGCTACATTTACAATGACAACAGCAGCCAAAGCAGTTCATTTTTTTCTGTTTTTTTTTTTTGGTCGCTATTTCATCCCTAAATTCACTTCTGTAACCGGTGGTTTGTTTTGTAGCTTCCGTTCGTAACGTTTGTCATGTTTTTTTTTTGACATTTGTGACGTGTTTTCTGTAGCCGTTTCTGTGTTTTACCTAATTTACTTGTTTATTTTAAGCCCAACCATGATGTTTCCCCTTATCCTGAGTGGTTTTCTTGCCTAAACCTAACTGTGGACTACGTATGTAAAGATTGGCAGTCATCCATGTCGTGGTGTCTGAGTAAGGATTAAATCAGCAGCAAATGTACCTGGTTTAGACTCTTGAAGTCGTTTCACGCTTCTGAAGTGAGCAACTGGACAAAGTGAGAAAAACCACTGATAGTGGGCGGGTGGATGGGTCTAACAAACACCGGACTTTAAACCAGGAGACCGTTGTTGACCAGCATTTAGTTTTGTAAGTTGTGTTTGTGAAGGATCTCAGTCATCCGGGTCGTGGTGTCCGAGTAAGGGTTAAATCAGCAGCAACTGGACTAGATTCTTGAAGATGTTTCATGTTTCAGAAGTGAAACATCTTCAAGAATCTAAACCAAGTCCAGTTGTTGCTGATTTAACCCTTACTCGGCTAACTAAGGACGTTTGTGTGGCCTACAGATGACACTCAAACACGTAGTCTTGACACGTGGAAAGTCCGTGTAATGTCTTGGTATTTATACGCCTTCCCGGTTGGTTTTGTACATCACGGCTGTCTAATCTGGATCATTACAGCCTCAGGTTTGCTGTCGAAGGCCGTCCAGAGCGTTGCAGTGCGTTTGTTTGCGGCTGAGGTAATGCCTGACGTCCACGTGCCACAGCGAGGGCGAGTAGGATCCCATCTGGGATTGGTCAGAGTCCCTCCAGTTCCCCTGGAGACTTTCTGATCTTCCCTGATTACATGTGGCAGCCTCTGACCTGCAGCGAAGGCCCTCTCCTGACAGGGAGGATTGACGATTATCGATGCAGAAACCTTTGTTAATTCAGCATACACGGGTTGTGCTCTCTGCAGCTGGATAACTGTTTTAAGCTCATTCTGATGAAATCGGGTTTATTTTGGGATAAAAATGAATAATGATGATGGTTGTGAGGTATGATTTTTTTTTTTTATGCTCCGGTATACCAGTGTTGAGCTTGTGTCTTTCTGATGCTGCATGTAATTCCAGATTTAGTCCGGGGTCGGTGGAAACTGGAGCTCCCTGTTTGATTGAGTGAATCACCTGCTGTGGAAATTATAAACACCAAGCAGGAATTTACATTAGGCACCCAGTGGAAAAGTGCACAGCGCTGATGGCTTTGTCTGAACGATGGAGTAATAAAATCTCTTTTGTATACAAGACATATTTCATCAAGGTATCTGCACTTCTTCACTCCGACTCTTTAAAAGCCATTTCATCCATCTTCAAATAGAGCTGGAAGGGCCAAGTGTGATGATTTCAAAACATTTTCACTGTGACGACACTGTGCTTTTGTGCTTAACTTTTCAACGTGAAAATTGTTGCCCTTTTAATCTCATTTTCATCGTAATGGAGACCTGAGAACAGACGCGATGAAACACCTTCAATTAATGATTGTAGTCAACTAAGACGAGGCGGCACGGAGGCGGCGGGACGAGGCAGTAAAGTTACCTGTTTTTGCTGTTAAGTCAAACAAAAAAAACCTTCTTCCTGATGCTAAAGTGACTTTGCATGTTAAACATTTGAACATGCAGTATGCAGCCTACTAAAGTGGGACCAATAAGTGCAGACTGAGCTATGTTATTCAAAGAAAGCTACAGTGGAGATTTTGTACATTATTAGTGTGAGATTGGAGTCTATTAGCAGCTCTACGAGCGCTGCATGCTTCAGCCCTGACCATGTGTACCAGCCAGAGGCCTTAACCTCTGTGACTCAACTCATAGCGGCTCAGTTTACCAGAGGGAATTCCTCCAAGTTTATTTTGCTGGTCGAGTTGGCCAAAAGCAACTCTGCTGCTACAGAAACCCTGGGAGCACACAGAGCTGAAGTGTTGCAAGGACTATGGTGAAAATGAAGTTTTTTCAGGGAGTTATATGCTGATTATGTGGGTTGTAAAAAAAAAAAAAAACAAAAACAAAATAAGCACCATTTGAAAAGGCTTTTGTACGTCTCTGATTAGTTTTGTCCTATTAGCTTGTTAGCTTTGGGCTGCAATAAAAAAACACTTTAACCAACACAGGTGCAATAAAGGCCATGCAGCCATCTTGTTTTCCTCCTTGCTGCACAGGCATTTTTAGCAAAGCTAATTTCGGTCTTATCTCTTTTTAATGTTTAATATTTATTTATTGTTTTTTTCATTTATTTTAGTACTTGCCGGGACCTGAGTCCTAATTTCGTACCTAAACATGTGTAAATGTGTGCTGGTATGACAATAAAGTTCCTTGAATCCCTGAAACCTCATTAAAATACCAGTTTGATAAATGCTCTGGGTGTCGGATACCGACGCCCACCCGCAGTGGACATAGTGACAGCAGTAGTGACAGCAGTAGTGACAGCAGTAGTGACAGCAGTAGTGACAGCAGTAGTGACAGCGGTAGTGACAGCATAGTAATGCAGTGACATAGCGTTAAAGGAACAGTGCGTAGGATTTGGCGGTATCTAAGATAAGATAAGATAAGATATTCCTTTATTAGTCCCACAGTGGAGAAATTCATAGTGGTGAGGTTGCAAATTATGTGTGCCAAGAGAGGGTTGCTATGGTGCCAGTCAGTGCAGAAATGCCAATGGCCCATCTGTTGTTAAGAGTCCTTAGAGTGTGTACGTGGGAAGTGAGAGGTAACATTGACTCTTGACTCTTTTGAGCTCCAGGTTTCTGCCAATCAGACACCGCAAGACCAGACCACAGGATCACAAAGTGATCTGGTTCATTCTGAAAAGTCAGTTTTTTTCAAAACCAACATTGCTTGGTTCAACATTTTGTTCCAATACAAAACTCCTCATCTCTCCTCAGACATGATTTTAACATCCCTTGATTTGCTACCAATCAGTGGAGCTCAAAACAAGAGTCAACACCAACAGAAGAAAACACTTTTAAGAAGTCTGGCAAATCTCACTTGGGTACGACTCACATAATCAGCTGTGCTGCTCATCCCACAAGTTGGACATCATTGTGAAGGTAAATTAACAGGCTTTCCAACCATGTAAAATACAATGACAGCATTGTAACAACAGAGAAATAATCCACTAAACACAAGTTTCAAAACTTTTTTTTCGAGTTTAGTAGTTATGGTCACAGTATGGTATCACATTTAGTACCTGGATTGGAAGTGAGCAAAATAACCCTGGGAAGTATGGTTTACATCAACTTAAAGTGGTCCCACTAGTGGGAGGGCCTACACAGAAAACAGTGGGTGCTGATGTTTTAATTCACGTCATTTGCCGCCCTCACTGAAAACAGTAATAACACAACTGTAGCCTGTCGGTCAGTAATACTGCTCTACTCAGTCACCTGTCCTTTTCAGCTTTACCCTGACAAGATATTTACCAAACCAGCTTTTCAGCATGGTTTGAATTTAAAAAGCCATTTGTTGATACTGGGCTGTTGATACTGGTCCAGATCGAGGATTTAGCTCCCCCATTAAGGCTCAGTCTGAGCACAAGCTGCAGTTGCGATGTGAAGTTCTTCAGCAGCTCAGCGAAGCACAGACATTTAAATCCACACTTGCTGTCACTTTAAGTGCACTTGAGGCCTCATTTATTGCAGAGCACTTGTAAACTTTCCCATTTCCAAAAAAGAAGAAAAAGCAAAAAAAAAAAAAAGACGTGTGCGTCCACTGAGGATGTTAAGTGTAGTTTTCCATTTATCAATAGCTGGGTAGCAGCCAGGCAGATGTTTCTCTGAAGACATTAGCGTGCCACAGTGAGAGAGTGCTCTCATCCTTAAGAATTTCAATGATGCGATTAATTGCTAATCTGCTTACCATTTCAACCAGTTCTGCTTTGGGACGATTCGTCCGACAAATCCAGAGTTCTTGAACATCTTACGTAGACCACCAAAGGCAAGTGGAGCATGCAGGAAGAGGCTAAGCTCAGTGACAACATAAATGGGTGTAATAATGTTCTACATATCACATTATGGATAAAAATCTTCTAATTAGACAGCTTTGGCTTTCACTTTGTTGGGTTTTTTTACTAAAGGGTTTCCAGTGTGGTGAAGGCCACGGACACTAGCATATACTACCCAAGCAAGATGTTCTCCGTTCATAGCTTTACCTACAAAAGGTAAAGCACGAAACTGATGGGCATTCAGTAAATGTAATAGTGAACAAGGAAGCATAAAGAGCGTCAAACGCTTGCTCACAGAGCTGATGATGCTAAACAAGACACGTGACACAGACTGACGATGCTGATGAGTCATGTGACTGACGGGACAAAATAAGTCAACATTACTTTAAGTTTCACACAGGACACAAACAGCAGCCTCCTGGTTGAAAGTTTTGTGATTGTTTGACCCAACCACCTCCCCTCCCGCCTACCCTGAACCTACCTACCTACCAACCAACTGCTGGATAACACTGCGGTTGGGTTTACACTAGAGATAGCTGAAAGCCTGGTTCATCACATACTGTTGCTGAAGGACGCCTCCGGTTTCTGATGCTGAGGGATACTAACAAACTGCGGTATTTGAGGAGTTGGGAGTGTGAGCGATGTTGTCATTTACTGTTGTAAAATGCAAACTACCTGCCTGGTGGTGCAGTGGTTAGCACTGTTGCAAGAGGGTCGCAGGTTTGAATCCAGCTTGGGGCTCTTCTGTGTGGAGTTTGCATGTTCTCCTGTGTTAGTGTGGGTTTTCTCCGGGTGCTCCGGCTTCCTCATACATTCACAAAGACATGCAGATTAATTGATGACCCCAAAATTGCCCGACAAAATTGTCTGTGTGCCCTGCGATGGACTGGTGACCTGTCCAGGTGACCTGTCCAGGGACCTGTCCCCCCCCCCAAATCATATCTTCTCCTAACCTATCAATTTTTCTGGCAAGACAGAAATTTATTTTGAAAAGACTATGTATGCATGTAACGTTCATAAATTGACACGTGTTGCTGGGCATTTGTAGGAGAAACGCACAAAAAAAGGGGACTTTGGTAATGGTTAATACGAACTGTTGTGCGAGGATACGTTGACACGAGAGAAGTATTCTGGGTGAAGTTTGATCTAAACGCCTGTGGAAATGGCAGGAGATAGGTGAGAGGGAGCGACAGAGCGGGGAGTACCTCCCTTCAGCGAGACAACACATGGATTTGGGTCTGCTAAATGTCAACATGAGTAAGCCATGTATCACTTTGTTTCCATGATTTCTACACAATTAAATCATTAAGTGTCATTAAGAGACTTGTGTAATCGTGCCTCTGGTGCTGGTGGAGGACTGGAGAGAAATCCAGCTCAGTGCCCGCCGCTGTACCGACACTATATTTTACTTGTTAATCTGCAGGTTATTACAACATCATATCTCTATATGAAGCTGCATTAAAGCCACACACTCACTTCCATTGTGGTCTTTGCCCAGAAACTGAGTGAAAATCTGAACTCTGTACAATCACTGGGGAAGTATGAAGTTTTACTGTAAATGTTGTGATGGCGAGGGGGGGGAAGAAAAAAAAAAGGAGGAAAAAGGGGTTTAATGTTCTGCATCCACTTTGGCAAAAGACTCGAGCGCTGCCGAGCCAGGTCAACATTCTGGAAAATGAAAGAGTCATTATGAGTGGAAACACTTGTATTTCAGATCATTACTTCACACAGTAATTATTACATACAGAGCGTAATGAGTCATTGCAAGAAGTTTAGCTTGCTAATCTCCAGGAAACAAAGGACCTGGAGGACACCGAGCGTGCAGAAAAACATCCACAATTATCAAATAATGTTTCATGCTTGCTATTGTAAACACAGAGTAATTGAAACCTGTTTTTCTTTTTTTTTTTAATAGAAAACAAAGCGTTGACGAGGCGAAAGGCCTTCGCCAAAGCTCTGGAGAACATTCGCTTAAGAGGAAATGTAAGCTACGATCCGTCCAAGCTCATTTTGACATTAAAGACGCTAACTGGAAGCATTACAAGCTGAGCTACACACTGGAGTGTTATGCCTCATACCTCTCTAATGAATAGACGTGTAATAACTCCAGCAGGCAGTTTTCAATTACATCCTATTGGAAAACAAATGGCTTTTATTCCTTGGAATACCAGCGCAGTATTACGGCCTACATGTCCATGCAAATACCTTGTGTACTTGCTGCTTGGGTAACAAATTGCCATATCATGTGTTACAATTACCTCCTCAGTTTGGTCAGCCAATACATCTTCCCGATGGAAAGGGTTGAAAGCTATGAATTATGGCCATATTTCAGTCTAAAAGAAACAAACCACTAATTGCGACGTGGCCTCTCGGTAATTTCAACAGAGAGCCCAGAAAGGCACTCCAGCATTGGGGAAATCATTTACTGCTGCTCCTGCTTTATTTTGGTTTCAAATAACAGACACTACTAATTTGGTGTGGGCCTGACCCCTGCACCCCCCACTACCCCCCCCCCCCCCCCCCAATGCCCCGTAGGGAAAACTCCAATCAGCCCACATCTCCACCAACCTTTTTTTCCTCCTCCCTCCTCTTTTGCGAGCAACCAGTGAACTGAGGACCGCCTTTCTGAAATGTTTCTGCTAATTCCCATTTCCTTTATAATCACAAGCTTTTCATGTGAGTGGCTGGCCGGGGCCGGCTGGGGAGGGGAGTGGTAATTACTCTGGGGTCCCGGGCATTAACCCGACCAGGTGTCACTGGATGGCCTGTTTACCTCGGTGATTAATGAATGGACTGCTAGTCTCTCGCTACCCCCACCCACTGCTCTTTTATTCAGCGTGGAGCGTGCCACTGAATCAATTTGCTGAGCACTGACAGGTCTGAGCCACATCAGGCCTCCGAGGCCAGCCGGTCCACCCGGGCCCTTCTCTCCTTACCGGACCAGCTCATCTGTTAGCGCTGCTTTGCTAATTAGGACAGAGTTTCATGAATTGGCGACGCAGGCAGCGTGTGCCCTGAGATAACATTTGTGTACAGCAGTGATGTAGGTTAACACAGAAAGCTAATCAATAAGGTTATGAATAACATGAACGCTAGCTGTAGCTGAGTTTGGAAATAACAGAAAGCGTTAGTTTGGATTTTTTGAAGTGGGGCTGCATGTATACTCCTGTGTTCTGTGAGGAAAATTACTGTTTTTGTGCACGTAGTCTGGTGGCTTTGAAGAGAGAGATGTAACAGCTTCAGTTCTCTGTCAGAAACATGGAGGCATAAAGAGAGCTGGATCTGGAGGCGGGGCCCCTTTGGGTAGACTGGAAAAGAACCCGGATCTTCTGGGGTCTTCCAGGTCTTAGTGTGCACTAGTGCGCATGTCCGCTATGCACAGTAGCGTCCGCTCAGTCACATGACCCGGTCACATGACTCGGTCACGGGGTCCCAACGTCACGGCTTGCGCTGTGTCGTCACGGTCCGAGTCTCCATAGACACAAACAGAGGAAGGAAATAACTCTGGATTCAGTTTTTAGTGTGTTTTACAACTTTTAGGACCTAATGACTTAAACAAGGACTATGAGTGTTTGTACTTGGGAGTTGATTCACCTGAAAAAAAAAAAATTTCCCTCTTAGTTACAGACGTCTCTTTCTTAATGTAAGTCTATGAGAAAAAGTATTTTTGGACCCAATAACGACCAGCGCTCTTCCTCGGGGCTTGTTCAAAAAGGGCTGTCTGACGGCAAAAAGATGTGACAACCTTCACTACGCAACAGGGGCGTGGAGCACAGTGGGTAGACTGGCTCATCCTTCATTCACAAGGTTGGTGGTTCAATCCCCGTTCTGCTCTCCACGTCAAAGTGCATATTCACTAAACGTAAGTTGCGCTTAACAACAGCCCACACTTCTAAAATGCTCAAATGCAAATGTACAGGTCAAATGTCATGTATGTACCTGTAATGAATACCATTAAATTTAACAACACATGACCAGCGTCATAAATGTAACTTACCTCCAGGTGGAGGTGTCCGGTGCATCATCACCTCACTTTATATACTACGTCACTTAGGATGGACAATATCGGGAGAACATGATATTTTTGACCAAATACCTTCATATTGTTATTGCAGAAATCTTGTAGGTTGACCATAGGTGATTTTATAAAATATTTACACAATGAGATTGTGGATAAATAATTATCAGTAAGTCTGGTAAGTTCAGAAAATTACATCACTTTTCTGTAATGTGTCCTTTAAGACCAGGAAAAGACAAAACTTCTGCCATATTATGATCCAAAATCTAAGATGATATCTAGTTTCATATTACAAAATCAATATGATTTCGTTACACTGTCACTAGCTTGGAGTTGAGTACAGAACGTGAACATGAAAGCAGAAAAAATGGACAAGCATAAGGATGTGAATGACTATGACAAGGACCAAGCTGTGATGGCGAGACGACCGGGTCCGAGCATCTCCAGAACAGCAGCTCTGGTGGATGTTCCCGGTCTGCGGTGGTCAGGACCTACCAGGTCCAAGGAAGGAAACCGGTGAACCGGCGACGGGATCATGAAGGGCCGAGACTCATTGATTCATGTGGGGAGAGAAGGCCGGCCCGTGTTGTCCGATCCAATACAAGAGCTTCTGTAGCTCAAATTTCTGAAAAAGTTAATGCTGGTTCTGATAGAAAGGTGTCAGAACACACAATAGGTCACAGTTTGTTGTTTATGGGGCTGCAGACAAATCAGGGTGCAGTTATTTTAACGGCATATATCATATATATCATCTATCATCATGCAGAAAGTCACTTGGGAAAACAGTTTTTAGAAGTGCTTGGGAAAATAATAAAATCAAATTTTGACGGTAAAACATACTTTGACCAAAATTTGAACGTAAAAACCTAAAACAAATCCCCAAAAATGGACCCACCCTTTAATAACTGAACCCAGCAATGAATTAGAGAAAAAGACAAACCTGTATGAAAAGTTTTATGAACTGTAAATCATATATTTTTTATAATTCGGTCGTGCAGTTGCAGAGTAAAAGCTCATAAGCCACTTCAGGTTGAGGATCCAGCGCTGAGCCGGTAATAAGCCTCTACCTGGCTTGCATTAAAAGATTAACTTTTCATCGTTTCCTTTTTTCTCCTGATTGTACAACAGAGCGGGACGGACCTCACCTGGTGACTCTCTGTTGAAACAGTAAATATGTTTTACCATCTCTCGCCGGCTGCAGCAAAGCTATTATCCACATTGTGATGAAAAGGGGTGTGAAAGCAGAACTGTGTCGTCCCCTCACGTCTGTCAGAGAGGATCTGGACGAGCGAGGAGCGCGTCGGCTTTGTGTACACAGGTGATTACCCAATCAGCATGTCCTCTCTAAGAGGGGCCAGCCAGGGTTCACGTCACTCAGCCGCCACGGTTCAACCTCCCACAGCCAAATACGGCCTCATCGCTATGATACTGACAAAATAACATACGACACACACGGAGAGCTTATTTCCAACTCGTGCATCTTTCTTTACGGTGGTGGAGGCAACACATTAGGCTGCGTTCACTATCAGTACTCAGTCGCTTTTTGTTCTTTTCTAATTTAACCTCTTGTTTACACACGGCCCTGTTTTTGCAATTCAACTATGATTATACAACAACAAGATTGTAGTTCCTCATCGAAGCCAGTGTGCTATCTACGGGTCTGAAAAGTGAAGCTGAAGTACCTTAAACCTGCAGTCTTTTTAACATCCAGCAGGAGGCGACTCCTCTGGTTGTAAAAAAAGTCTGGTTGTATAGAAGTCTATGAGAAAATGAGCCTATTTCTCACTACTGTACAGTGCAGTACTCACCACAGTAAACATTGTAAACATGAGTTTATGGTCTTAGTCACTAGTTTCATGTCTTCTTCAATACAGCATGATGGTCATTTAGTAAGTTATGGGCCCATTTAGAGTCAAATAGACCATAAAGTGGGTGATGTTTTGGGATGAGGCTACCTTGTGATTGACAGGTTGCTACCATAGCGTTGTCTGGTCTGGGAGTTGTGTTTTCGTTTTAGTACTTGAACTTGAAAGAACTTATTGGCTTTGTCCTAAAAAACATTTTTTTATTCACTAACTATAACAACAAAGTCACTATGTTGGCAACACTGAGGGTCGTGGACATGCAGCCACTTTCCCAGTAAAAGTCTGCCACCACCACATCATTAATTTAGTTTAGCAGCACTCACTGGCCACATAATTAGGTACACCTTGGCAGTAAAAGGTTGGACCCCCTTTTTCCTTCAGAACTGCCTTAATTCTTGGTGGCGTACTTTCAACACAGTTTGAAAGCTCCAGACTGATGTAGAAACACTTAGAGGTGCCAGTCTATTCATCCAGGTTGTCACTTCTCACTTCAAACCTTATGAGGCTCATTCAAGTGAGTCATTGAGACGTGATAATAAAACGACGATCCTGCTCACTGTAATCGCTGCGTGTCACGACAGGACACATTCCTACTTATGTATTCAGGCTCAACTGGCGTGCCATGACATCAGCTCAACAGTGAACATTAAGACGGGCCATTAACGGAGCTGCTGAGTTACAGACTGCTGCTGCTATCATCCCAGAGCTCTTAATGGATTGCATTTTGATTGTGTCAGCCAACACTTGAGCGACCTTTCTATGTGGGCCGGTTGAAGCTTTCCCGTACACTTCCAGCAGCTGTTTTTTCCACCCTGTCTGTCAAAACAACATGGCTGAATGGGGCAGCGGTGGATGTTAGTGTGGGGGGTTGTTGTGACTACCACAGGTGGGGACGTGGAGAAGGAGAGGCGTGACAAGCCGAGCTGTCACTGAGGAATGCTGCAGCATAGAGGAACGTGTCCGTGTGCACAGCGCAGGTGTACTGGACGCTCAGATGGATTAATACAGCGTTAATGAAACAAAAACATGTCAGAATTACCCCACGCTCAGTGTAGTGTTTTAACACCTGCGGTTTTCTCCGCTGTTTGCACTTGCATGTCAGTTTATGCTGCGTTTCACAGGCCGAGGGCGGACCAGAGGAATTAGGCTATCATAACATCACTGTGAAATATTACATTTCGTTCCTGATGATTGCAAAGCACAGAATTACATTTACAAAGGGATCACAGTGGTGATTAGTATAGAAGACAAAACATTTTGTTTCAGACTCAAAGTATGTCGCATATCTGTGTGTGGCCTATTGTTTTACAAACTGTAGCCTGATATTTACTCCATTATTATGATTAACATAGTGGCATTCTGCAGAAAACACTGAAGCATGAACAGTGATGTGATTACGTCAACAACAACCACAAAACTGGGGCTCTTAACACACATGGGAATATATTTTCTTAAACAGTGCAGTTATTTTCATTTTTATATTATTTAAGTTTTAAAATGCAGTGTCAATTATAATTAATTTATTCTAATTCATTTTAAGTATAATTTCTATATTTAATAATCAGTGGTGGAGTAGGGATGCAAATTTTGAAAATAAAAAAAGCTATTTTTAAATTTAACGAATGACCCTGGACCCCCAGTTAAGATTAATGTATCACATGTGCAGCGGTGAGCCAGCTGCAGAATATGAGCACAACAGATAACTGAGTCACCAGTTCAGGAGAGTTACTGTAGCACACCGCGGTGCTGTGTTCACTGTCTCCAGTTCAGCATCAGGAGAATTACTGTGACAGCCGCGGTGCTGAGTTCACTGTCTCCAGTTCAGTTGTCAGGAGAGTTACTGTAGCAGCCGCGGTGCTGTGTTCGCTGTCTCCAGTTCAGCATCAGGAGAATTACTGTGACAGCCGTGGTGCTGTGTTCACTGTCTCCAGTTCAGTGTCAGGAGAGTTACTGTGGCAGCCGCGGTGCTGCGTTCACTGTCTCCAGTTCACCGTCAGGAGAGTTACTGTAGCAGCCGCGGTGCTGCGTTCACTGTCTCCAGTTCAGCGTCAGGAGAGTTACTGTGGCAGCCGCGGTGCTGCGTTCACTGTCTCCAGTTCACCATCAGGAGAGTTACTGTAGCAGCCACGGTGCTGCGTTCACTGTCTCCAGTTCACCATCAGGAGAGTTACTGTAGCAGCCACGGTGCTGCGTTCACTGTCTCCAGTTCACCATCAGGAGAGTTACTGTAGCAGCCACGGTAGTGCGTGTTGTGTCGTGGACATGCAGCCACTTTCCCAGTAAAACAGCTTCTTAATTAATTATTAATATTTCTTTTTAACCGTTTTAACCGATAGCATTAATCAGTTAAATTTCTTAAAATGTTGGTTATTAGTTAATGTGGTTAATCTCTCTTAATCACTAGCATCCCTAGCAGTAAGTATTCAGATCCTTTACTCAAAGTTACTCAGATTGGTTCCTTTTAGAGTGATTTATGTATATATTATGGTAATGTATTATTAAAATTGGTGCCTAACCATGTAAGCAGCAATTTAATTATGCAGCTAGTCAAGGAGGAGCTGATTTTAACTACACTGTACAAGTATTTCATAGTTGAACTGAAGTACAGTACTTAAGTACATGTACTTAGTTACATTCTTTTTACATGTAGTTGACTGTCCTCCTTCGTTTGAGTACTCTGTGATGCAAATCCTTGTGGTGTTCAAGCTTAAGACGTGGAAAATGTCTCAGCTTATGACTTTGACAGATGGTGACAAATGTCTTATTGAAAGGTTTGAATTTCTGATGGATTACGCCACGATCTGTTTGATGAAACCTGACGAGGCAGAACCAAACCTGACTGGGTTTCTTATATGGAAATGATGCTTGGCCATCTTGAATGAACATTAACAACTTTCAACGCTGGAGCAAGAAATGTCCTTGTCTCTGTGGTGGAAACATTAGAGGGTTAATGAAAAATTTTAATGAAAAATATAATTTTCTCACTTATGTCTCCTATTTTCCTTTCCACAGCCTTTCAGCGAGGTCCCTTAATAAGATGCAATGAACTTTAACTGTATCAGCAGGCCGTTACTCATGAAAGCCGAAGCCTGGACCGCTCTGTCTGCTGTAACTGAGAAGCAGCCGAGCATTTTATACAAATCAGCGCTTATTAATTCAAGTACAACAGGAGGAGGTGGTTGCTTTAAGAGCTGTGACATTAACTTGATACCCACACATTCCACATTACAACTACTCTTTGAATGGGAATTGAAAATGTAATATTTGATCTGTTCAAATTAAAAATGTCTTTGGTGGGGTTGTTCCTCAAACACACCGCCTATAGCCGAGTGTTGTCTTTGCTAACAGATCAACGTATCCTCATACAGCGGTTCGCATGAGGAAAAACTATTCCTCATTTTTGTGCATTTTCCTATTAATGTCCAGCAATACATGTCAGTTTCCAATCATTATATGTCTTTTTTAACCATAGTCATGGGGTGACTGTGTCTCAGAGGAGCTCAATCGGAAGGCTGGCGGTTCGATCCCCGGCTGCTCTGGTCACACATCACTGTGTCTTGAGCCAAACATTTAACCCCAAATTGTGTGTGAATGCATATTTAGATTAGATCCTGATGGGAAAAGTTGGCATCTCGCATGGCAGCCTCTGATAGCAGTTTATGAATGTGTGTGTGAATGCTGACATGTAGTGTAAAGCACTAGAAAAGCGCTGTATAGAGTCCATTTACCATTTTAAAATAACATTCTGTCTTCACAGGAAACAGCCGGGTTTCCATTAAAAGTTTTCAGGTGCCTGACTGGCAGAGCAAGAGTCAGCACCAACACGAGAAAACACTGTGCAGAGTATTTTAGCAAATTTCACTGGGCGCTACCCACTTAATCAGCTGTGCTGCTCATCCCACAAATGCATGATGCTTACAAGTTGGACATCATTTTGAGGGTAAATAAACAGGTTTTCCAACTACGTAAAACACAAAAATATCTAGACTATATGTCTATGGCACAACCGCTGTGTGCTGCTGGAGCTTCACGTCCTCAACAGTCCATATGACGTCTTAGGAAAACTATTTGACAAAACTTCGAGCTAATTTTGAGCAGAAAAAAAAATCCCATGTATTAGTATTATATGCCAACAAGCATCGACTGTATGTGATGATGTGTACAGCTCAGGAAATGTGAAGTTCCTCTTTAATTGATTTGAAATTCAATCATTAGTTAGCAAAAATGCTCTGTCATTGTGAAGATAAATAAACAGGTTTTCCACCCATGTAAAATACAATGACAGTTAGGACTGGAACAACAGACAAATAATCCACCAAAATCTGTCTCTCCCAGTTTGTATGAATGATAGTGCATCACTTTTCGTAGGTGTAGCTGCAGAGAACAGCCAGCATTTTAGATCCAACAGCACACATGGAGAAATCATGAGTAAATGTAAAATGCTAACGCCTGATAGTGCTAGCTTGCAACTCGGTGAGAGATGCCCTGTGAAGGATTGAAAAAGTTTCACATTCTGTTAGTTTGCAGTTTTGGTTTAAGCTACATGGGAAGTCTTCAAATGAACTTGAACAACTCGTGTTGGTTTGAACTTGTTCGAACTAGAAACCCCCTCGAAGGGAAGTGGCGGCGTACTAAGAAGGCGAGAAGCAGCTGGGAAATTCTTATATACAAACATGCGACTGGAGCAATCTGCGACCGCCATCCATCAGAGGCTTCCTTTGTAGATGCAGGTAGTTTGGCAGGAGGGTCATCGGTCAGCGTCTGGTTTACACCTCTCTCTCTCTGCTCCAGGCCGGAGTGGGCTGACTGGAGGAGGGTCGGGGTATTGATCGGGGCCTTGGATGGGAGCCCTTGACCCCGCGCCTCCATTTAAAAGCTATAAAGGAAGCTCTGCTCCAATCTAATGTTTTCCACCGAGGTGCCGGGGGAGGCGGCGGACACCTGCACTATGTCATTGTGTTTAGATTGGGAGCCGAGGCTGATAGGGCCAGCTGGGCCTCTCTATCATTAGATCCAACAACGCTTACAATAACAGAGGGGAAGGCAACACAGAAACACATTAGATTTCGCCTTATTTATGGCATTTGATGACAAGAGTACAGCTCACAATCCAACTTGGACATTAGCTGGCTAAATTGATGCAAAGCACTTACGGAGCTCATCCACCGGTCTAGTGTCTAGTGCGAAGATGCTTGTCTGCTGTAAATATTAGGTTTGAGGAACATTTTTAGCTTGTCAAAACAAAGCCCCGCAATGGCTTTTAACGTCCTTAATCTTTGGATGATTGTTCAAAACAGATTCTTGACTCATTCCGCCTTGCATCTGTTCAAACAGCTCCCTTCACAGTTTCCTAAAACTCTACGGCTGTAGAGGTTCAACTTTCCCCGACTTGGTTTACACTATATTTAATAGAAATATGTTCAACACAGGTATTAGATTACCCATATATATTTTAGCTTTTTTACAAAAGTCCTGTGCATAAACTTATTGCATAAATGCAGCTTTGCAAAGTAAAAAAAAAAAAAAATTCGTGAAATGTGAGTGAGATTTCTCAGTGACAGGAACATTTTTCCTTCTTGCTGTTTCCTAAAATCCTTGATCCTATTGTACGATAATTTCTGACTCAAAAATAGTCTGAGTGATCCTAATCATTGAGCTTTATATTCATGTTTCAGCTCAAGCACCATTTGTAGCTATGGCTATGAAAAGTAATGCAGTGTAATTCATAGTGTATCCCACAAAATCAGTTTGTATGTAATCCACATAATTGTGAACAAGAAAGTATATAGTGACAAAAACACCACGTAGGAGGAGGTCAGGGCGGACATTCAGTCAGCTTTGATTATTTTTAACTTTCGTACTAAAGTTATACCATTTCTGGTGTTATTTTAACCTCAAATCACGATCTTATCTTAAACCTAATCGAGTAGTTTTGTTGCCTTGTTCTCAGTTTGTAGGTTGGTAGGAACTCCAACAGCTGATCTTACCGTTCATAGCTATACCTACAAAAACAAATGCACTGCAGTTTGTATATATCCAGCGAGATCAGTTTGTACATAATCCAGGTAGTATAAAGAGCAGCAAACGCTGCGTAGGAAGGAGGTCGGGGGGGATGGGCGGGTCTTTCAGCCGGAAGACTGTTGTTTGTGTGGAAATTGAAACGTGTTGCTGGACATGCACAGGAAAACACATGAAAAACTGATAGCTTTTTGTAAGATATCCTACGAACCATTGTATAAGGATTATTCAGCTTATTAATAAATCTTGGAGCAGGGTATTCATGAACATTATGTCTAAATGTCTTCCACCATTTTGGCGCTAACATTTACTAAAGATATCAAACTTTTAAAAGTAATTCATCGATGGTGAAAGGTCCAGAATTTGCTGTTTTTTTTGTGTTTTTTTTTTTTTTGATTTTTTTTTTTAATTTTTTTTTTTTTTTAGTTTTTTTATTTTTTAAATTTTTTCCTTTTGTTTGGGACCCTAAAAAAAAAAAAAAAAAAAAAATTAATAATTTTTCTTTCCTTTATTCCCTTCCTTTCTTTTTCTAATTTTTTTTCTTGTTGTTGTTTTTTTCTTTTTTTTTTTTCTCTCTCCTTTCCCCTTTTTTTTTTTTCCATTTCCTCTCTTATTATTTTACAGTTTTTTTTTTTTTTTATTTTTTTTTTTTTTATATAATTATTTTATATTATATTATTAAATTTTTCCTTTCTCCCCACCACTTCTTCCCTCCCTTTTATTATTGTTCTTATAGGAGAATTGAGTTGAGCTCCCTTTTTTTTTTTTTTTTTTCTTCTATTTTATTTAATTTTTTTTTAATATTTTTTTTTTTTTTTTTTATTCTTCTATTTTTTCCTCCCCAAGATTTTCTTTCCCCCCTCTACCTGAGCTCCTTACATGTTTTCTGGTTGACCAGGTTATAATGATATTAAGGAAAAGTTTTCTTTCATCCCCCCCTACCCCAAACCCCCCCCGCCCCCAGTTACTCTCATTGACCAATTTTTAAACCCTTTTTTTAAAAATTTTCCCCTTTTTTTTCCCCTCTTCTTTTTTTTTTTTTTTATATTTTTTTTTTTTCTCTTTTTTTGGGTTTTTTGTTTTCATTTTTTTTTTTTCATTTTTTTTTTCTTTTTTTTTTTTTTTTTTTTTTTCTGTATTGTTTTTTTTCTTTTAAACACTTTTTAACTTTTTTTAAAAAGGTGCTATACAATTATTATTATTATTATTATCATTATTATTATTATTATTATTATTACCCACACTATGAAACTTCCCCAGCTAAGTTTTAATTACAAATTTTTTGATTTTTTTTTTTTAAATTTTCATTTTAGGATTTTTTAATTCTAACTTTTGGAATTTTAAAAAAAATCTACAGACTTACAGTAGTAAAATAAACACCTAAATCTGGAATTTGCGGATGTTTTTATTCCACTAGTCTTAAAGAAGACACATTATGGAAACAAAATCGACCAAAATCTAAAAATTGACAAGTGCATGAAAAATAATGATTTTGCCTGGAGTGTCTCCCTTCAAGTAAAGGGCCAATTTTAACTTTTTATTTAAATTTTTCATGACAGATAAAATCTTTTGATTTCCAAAGCAGAGTTCCCCCCACGCCGGCGAGGTGAGGAGCACATACAAGAGGCTGAGCTGCTCTGTTTCACTGTGTGTGTGGTGGGTCTTATTGCTAAATCTAAATTGGAGCTAATTACCGGGTTGTTTTCTGTCACGGTTTTCCCCCTCGCTGTTTCCATAAACATTAACACCTCCGTAACTCGGTTCATAATAGGACGTCTGTGCTCCACAATCCTGCTGCTCGTAACCGCAACACTTTTACAGCGTTACGCTGTCGCTTGTCTGCAGTTATCGTGAGCGACGTGATATTTTATTCAAAGCCAGCACACGCTTTCATTTAAAGAGGAAAATTAGAGTCATGGTAGTCGACTTAGGGAGGTAACAGCGGAGAGAAACACCGTGTGGCGGAGCAGCCTTGGGCAAGGTTAGCAGAAAGGCACCCATCTGGCAGTGTGAATTTTGACTGGCACATAGTTAAACAGTGATGCAGTTTGACAAATTTCAAACAGAGCTTATGAAAAGTTAACATAAACACAATAGTGAGTCCGGGGCTCGGCGTCCACCTGTGTGTGTCACCCCGGAGTGTGAGTTAAAGGCCACTGCTAATGAGCAGAGCTGCTGCGCTCTTGGATTAAGGTCTTTGTAAAGTAAATCACTGTCAGATAAAGGCACAGTGTTTACAGCGTACCATTAATATTTTGATCGGTATGTTTAAGAGAACCAGCTCCTTAATGCACGCTGTCCTGGGCTTTAATGGGATGCACTGGCATCCCCCCCCCAGTGTGCTAACAGGTCATGAATCTTTTGCCAATTTAAGCACCATACTGTCAGACAGGTTTTTCCTTCGTTGAGTCCGTGTATGGCTCTATGGTGAGATATTCTTGGCGACTGCTGTGTTATTTGGTCAATCATGCGGTGGAGGTGGAGGTGGAGGTGTAGGGGTGGGAGGGATCAGCGACATTATTGATTGAACACCCATCTTTGATTTGACTGTAACACAGTAACACTGGAATAATATAATATGTCATTGTGATCTGGGTGGCCGAGGAACAAAACCATTTCTTCTCATGTGTCACAAGGGAAAGTTAAAAAAAAAAAAACTTTTGAAATGTGGTTTGGCAGCAGAACATTCAACTTTCATTAATTCATTTTCTGCAGCAAAAACATTATGCTTCTGCAGTCACCCGAGTAGTACTACATGAAAGAGCAGTTAGCGTTATCACATGTCCTACACTACAGTATACAGTATCTAAACCTCAAACAGCCCAGTGTTCAAACGTAGAGGGTCTATTACAAATGTTTAAAGAGACCGATTATCAAAACGGAGACCAAATGAATCCAAATTACCAAACGATCATATACCAGAAATGCTTGAGGCACATGTATAAAAGGACCAGTATGTTACATTTAGGGGGATCTATTGGCAGAAATGGTATATAATATGAATAAATATGTTTTCTTTATTGTATAATGACATGAAAATACGACTACTCATATTCGCGGTCAGTTAGGACACTTCAATAGAAAACAAAGTAATCAAACTGATTTTATCACTGACTCTCCCTTCAGCTTCGCAGTCAGTAAACAGTCTATAGTTCAGACTCGGACGCCATAATGTCATTGAGACACAGTCTTATTCTCTAGAGAGACCTGATAAAACTTGGTGACCACAGGGAGCCACCTACAGGGGATATTTGGTGACCACAGAGTAGCTTTTTGTAGCCACAGGCCATCAGGCCGTGGTTAATGTTGAACCTTGTACTGACGTTTCCAAAGCAAAACCTTATTCTGGTCTAACGACACCATGGTTAAGGTTTGGTTAGGTTTAGGCATAATAACAACTTGGTTAGGGAAACATCACTTGGGTTAGAACAAGTACTTTAAATGCCATGTAAAGGACGTTCAGTGATTTATTTATAAACATTATAAATATTGGAAAATAGTTACTGAAAACATGTGCAAAGACTGTGAACACTGTAGTTCTGGACTGTGGAGTTGGACCAAAATGCATCTTTCCTGGATGCCAGAATTTGAGCAGCTCTGACTGTCATTACAGTGGAGCGATCCTTAACATGACCCCACCCGTCTTCAAAAGAGAAGCCCAGCAAACTGACAAAACTTATCCTGGCAGAGCTCAGCCAGTAGAGAATCAGATTCATTATTTCTTCACAAAAACACTTGGTCCCAGGTAGCATTGCCCCGAGCCTTTTCAAGCTGACCGGTTGTGGCGCACCACCTTGGAGAAAATACACCCAGTGAGGTCCAGCCAGCACCAGGGAGAGGTCCCGCTTTGGGCTGTATTCCCAAACAACCTGACTCTGAGAAAACCGGACCTCGGCCTCATACCGTTAATGGGCTGAGCCTCAATCAGAAGGACTCAGGCCCTCAAGCGACACCGGACAAACGGTCTGGGCTCTTCCCTCTTTGCTCGCCACTTCTGAGGGAATCCTGACAGGCAGCACCTTCCCCATCCTGTGGGCGAGGTTTCAGCGCCTTCAGCAGAGCATCTCAGAGCAGAGAATACGTTTATTTTTCCATGATTTTGAAAGCTAATTTTATATACTTGCCGATTTTTTTAATCATTGAAATTTGACCGGGTGGTTAGTAACACATTTTTCTATGGTGTGACAAACCCAGAATGCATATTTTGCTTTTCATGGCTTTTAAGGTTATGGTTACCTGCGTTGCCATGGGTCAAACAAACACAGGACTTTCAACCAGGAGGTCGCTGTTCATATCCCATGTGAAACCAAAAGTAAATGTTGACTTTATGCTTGTTACTTAACATCACATACTGATAAGAAAGTCTGCTAAAGGAAGTTGTTGATATTATTAACACCAACCATGGTCTGTTTTCTAACCATAACCAAGTAGTTTTGTTGCCTAAACCTAAGTGATGCCGAGAGGTACCCAGTGCATTAAAAAATGATGCCAAGTGGTCCAAAGCAAAGTCCAACTGTTTGTTGACCTCAACCTCCTCTCTATGTGGACTCTCAAATAACATCACCTGACTTCCACCATCTGTCATAATCATACGGCCACCGAAGGGCGTCGAAACAGCTGACGCTGTCGCTCTTCTGGCGAGGGCGGCCTCGCTAAATTAGATGTACTGAAGAACAGATCGGAGGATGGGCAGGAGGTGAGGTCCTCTAGTGTCATCCAAGTCATGTCCAAATGATTCCCATGCTCATCTTTTACATCCATGTTAAGGAATCTTTTCCACATATCTTGCCACTAGTCATGGCTCTACAACTGTCACCTCTTGTTACTGTCTCCAAGGCCATCATAGAATTACTTACAGTCCCCGAGCCAGCAGTTTCTGATTGTTTTCACTGCAAGGAAACTTCTCCAGTGATTCCAGAGCCATGTGAGGCACATCTGGGAGATTACTACGGCTGCGTCTTCTAGTCGACAAACACCGAAGGCCTTCTGCTATTTTAATCCACACTAAATATTCCAACAGCCTGCAATCAAACCAAATGAGAGAGGATTGGACGTACAACAGAAGGTTGTAAAATTGCTGGAAATCGGGGAGCGCAACTGTGTTGTGCATGTCTTGTTTAAATAAATATCCAGACAACATCTTGAAAGTGCAACGCTGTCTGTTTGTTAAAGATGTCACTTGCAAGACTTTATAATCCATTTAATGTTCAGAAACCTAGTGGTTTTAATAGTATATTTTAATTCAACAGCTAAAACAAAACCCTGTTAAAACACGATTGTGGCTTTTCAGAAATGGACATGCCAATTTTTTTCTTCGTGTTTTGTCTTTGATATTCGTTTAATGGATTTAGAATTACTGATAATTACAATAATATGATGCAGCTGCAGTCAAGCTGTCATAATATCATAAATGGTGAAAACATTCCTTGTACTTGCATGTAATTGGTCCAAGGGGAATCATCTGTCCATTCATACACATTACTAGTGGGAAAAATATAAAGGGGAAGAAGTACAGTCTCAAAGGATAAATGTAGAATTTAACAACAATCTTTAAATTTTGCAAACGTAATTCTAACATCCATGGATATTCATGCACCTTACTACCATAGTAATATCCACCTGCCTTGCACTAATATACAGTGTACTACACTGTGTGCAGCTCATTAATATCATTAAACCATGTATGTTTGTGGCCTGCAGCCACTGAGACTCCCCCAGATCAATTCCTCTCCGTTTTCACCCTCTGCCACCATCACATCAGGTAAACTCAAACCCACATCTGTATTGTTCTGAAGCGGAGACGTTGCTGCCATCAGTCCAAAGATTGGTACGTGATGAAACTGTCATAGGGAAGTGCTTCTTTCAGCTACACAGACACGTTTGTGTTTGAACCTTCACGTTTTGAATACAAACAAATGCTTCTTTAGGTCTCGGCAACAAAACTACAACTTCTGTATGTTTAGGCAATAAAACTACAACTTCTATATGTTTAGGCAACAAAACATAAATTCTATATGTTTAGGCAACAAAACTACAACTTGTTTAGGTTTAGGCAATAAAACTACAACTTCTATATGTTTAGGCAACAAAATAACAACTTCTGTAAATTTCCCCACTGTGGGACTAATAAAGGAATATCTTATCTTATCTTATCTTTTGGCAACAAAACTACAACTTCCTCCAGATCTGAATGGCTTGTTGAATCACATGTTTTCTGATCTAGACAGCTCACAAAAGACTGACTGGGTCGTATTATTTCAAAGTTTGTGGGTTGGTGGGAACTCCAGTAGGCTGTTCTCACCGTTCGTAGCTATACATACAAAAACAAATGCACTGTAGTTTGTATGTATCCCACCAAATCAATTTGTACGTAATCAATGAAATCATCAAACCAGGAAGTATAAAGAGCGACAGAAGCTGCGTAGGGAGGAGGTCGGGGTGGACGGATGGGTCTAAAGGACTGTCCTGTGCAAAACCACAAGTCTGCATTGATTTATTTTGATGCAACTCCCGCATCCATGTTACGTACTTCAGTACTTATTTTAACCCCAACACCAAGCTTTTCCTAAACCTAACCAAGTAGATTTCTGTGAACACAGAAGTTTATTTTGGAAAAACTGTATGCATGTAATGCGTGTAAATTGACACGTGTTGCTGGACATTTGAAGGAAACCCATGAAAAATGAGGAATAACTTTTCGAAAGATATCATACGAAGCATTATTGACTCCAGATATCCGAATGTATGTGCACACGGAAAAGTGACCTTTTCATGATATGGCCCCTTTAATAAAGCCAAAGCCTTGTGGACCCATGACTGATTCATGAACTAGAAAACAACCCTTCAGAGGATCAAGTGGTGCTTTTAAAAACCCTCTGCATATCCACCTGGTTAATACTTAACATAATAACATAACTTCAGATTAACGACTTCTGAGCTGAACATGTTTAGATTTGGAAGTCACCTGATGCTAAATGATAAGAATCAGGAGTCAGTAGCTCTAAAGGCTCGTGTGTTTTCTCTCAGTGTTTCGTTGCTGTTCAAACTAAGTTTCTGAAGTTTCATCTGTTTTCATAATCTGTATCACTTAAGACCGAGTGCTCCGAGTACCAAGCTGCTTTCCACCGTTTAGCCTGCACAGAAATGCTTAAGACTATCAGCTACATCTAAATAAGAAGCAAAATATGAACACAGAACACATCCGCAGTGAGTTATGGAGGGCTTTAATGAGAAATGAAGCTGTTTCCACACAGTCGTGCCGTGATAAGAAGTCTGTAGTGAAGGATCTGTCCAAACAGCTCTTGGGAAGCAGCGTGAAGAGGGCATGACAAACTGTCGTGACTTTGTATTTTGTTTAAAGTGTTGGGAAGAAGGCCTCAGTGGTTTAGGAAATATGTGTAAGAGGTTAAAGATTTGGTCGTGTTCTGAAGAGTAAACCAAAGAGGAATCTTCCACGAAAACAAATGGATGACTGGGTAAATCCTTTAGCTATGCACCATGGGTAACATAAGTCTTGAAGTTGTTACCAAAGATAGATGGCTGGCTTGTCATGTCTTACTTTTGAAAAGCCCTAGAAAGTGGGATTGACTTTCAAGTTGGATTTTGAAAGGGAAGGGGTTTTGTGCTGTAATTGCTATATAATGAGGGTTTCACTGACCTCCTGCCACATCTTGGCCATGTTTTTTTATTTACTCGTCTAACGAATGGCAACGTTAAACAGATGGAAAAAATATGTCTCTGCAGCTCCTGCAGGAATTTGATTTCTCCCAACAGCTGTCTTGCTTTATACAAGCATGAAGTCAGGGAATCGCCCATCTCAAATCAATCACGCCACCTGACGTTTCCTGCAAACTGTGCTCACGGAGCTGACTGGAGGGGCGGCGGGCTGGGAGGGCAGCATCACGATGGCGGACGAGCTGACAGGCTGACTCGCTCTTGTTTATGTCTTCTAATGCCGTCTCCCATTAGCTGCACGGCTGAGAGCTGTGATCTGAGCCACAGGAAATCACCTGACACCTGCAGGAGGAAACTTTACTTTAACACGACTCCATTAGGTCTGAAAATGACTCTGAGTGCATCATGATGATGATCACCAGTTTGCTACTATTATAATTCAAATTTCTTTGTGTTGACTCAACACCGTTAACGTAAAAAGCCATGATATTTTCAGATAAATAAATGGCTTTTTTTGCTACTTGCTACTATCCAAACTGCTCTTAAACACACTGATAAAAATTAGGGCTGTCAATCATTTCAAATGTTTAATTGCAATTAATTGCACATTTTTTATCTGTTCAAAATGAACCTTAAAGGGAGATTTGTCAAGTATTGAACATGGGAGAGGGCAAATATGCTCTCATCACTCACTCACAGGTCATGAATACGACATGAGTGGTGCGTTCATATGGGCCCAACTCATAAACACAGTAAACACAGTAAACACGACCCCATTCGAACTATAAGTCTCACATCTTTGCACTCAAGCACCCAGTGATAAAGTTTGAGTTGTGAGTGCCGAACAAGTCATAATGTGTCTTCACCAAATGTAATGCCATTTTAACAACAGAGTAATAAGTAGAGCTGTTAATCAATTAAAATATTTACTCGCAAATTAATCACACATTTTTATCTGTTTAAAGGTAACTTAAAGGGAGATTTGTCATGTATTTTATACTCTTATCAACATGGGAGTCGACAAATATGCTGCTTTATGCAAATGTATGTATATATTTATTATTAAAGATCAATCAGCAACATAAAACAATAACAGATATTGTCCAGAAACCCTCCCAGGTTCTGACTTTAGCATCAACAATCTGCTCCAATCAGAACATGGAAAACTGCAGCCCAACAGGCAACAACAGCTGTCAGTGTGTCAGAGTGCTGACTAGACTAGGACTTGATCCAGACTGACTGGGACTATCATAAAGTGGGCATGTCTGTAAAGGGGAGACTGGTGGGGACCCAGAGAACCCATTTACATTCACACATCTGGAGGTCAGAGGTCAAGGGACCCCTTTGAAGATGGGTATAAAATTTAGTTTGGAGTGTTGTTTAGTTTCATATGATGCCAGTATCTTCATTCTAGTTTTAAAACTGAGCCTGCATTAAAGAATTTGCATTAACCCATTATCATCGCGTTAACCTCATAAAAATACAACCATCTCAGTGGTCAATTTTGATATTTTGCTTTCATAACATGTATTCGTTCAGACTAGCGGAGAGGAAACTTCCAACGTAAACATTTAGTTGTTTATTTTATTACTTTGTTTAGTTGCATCTGTAGATTTCTGCTAAATTCGCCAAAAGTTAGCATTAGATAATGCCTCATTTGTATATTTAATAATTAAAATTTAAGAAAACTTGTAATATAAAAAATATATGCCTTAATGTCAGTAATCAACTGGAGAAGATTCATGGTGATATCTATTAGTTCAAGATTTTACCCTGTCGTGACTTCAAAATGTATTAAATTTTACAATCCATATCTTTAAATGAGTTTCCTCTCAGACTCAGAAATCTCCACTTCAGCAGCACTTACATCCACCAAACGTTTACTCCCATCTATATACAGAGGGGTTTGTTCATATAAGATAAGATAAGATGAACCTTTATTATCCTTAAAAACATGACAGTATTTTCTGATTTATGAGGAGATAAAAAGAGAAGATATCCTAAATCCTAAAATCCTTATTCCTATTTTTCTTAATGACGGTGATCAGCTGGGGCTGAGATTGCTGAAAATAACATTTCACTTCAAAATAGTTTTATACTGTATTGCTTACAAGTGAAAAAGATTTTGGACTCAACAACAGGCTGAGAGTATGAAATTGGTCTTTATTGGTCTTTCCTGGGAAAAATCCATCCAAGTCGTAGAGGAAGCAAAGTGTTTGGAAACAACCCTGGTTATGATTATGAGTTGAAACTTTGGATTTCCTTCTTCTGACCAGGACAGAAAAAGGGAAAAACATCCCCTTTAATGTCATTATGTGCAGATGTTTTAGCATCTCTGAAATGATTATGATGTTCTTCTTTGTCATCTCAGTGTTCCCAGGTCGGTTCTAGTCTCTTTTTCGGATACCAACACCTCTCTACTGTGTTGTAGTCCATGCAAATTGTGGTGTTGTTATTCGTCCAGATTTTGAGATTCATTTAGTTTTTAGGGCTATGTACACACAAAACTACTTGGCTAGAGAGTTTGTATTGTAAAATAACTATGGTTGCTATGTTACTGACCTCTGAAAAGTGAAGCCAATGCTGAAGTGTCTTAAACCTGCATTGTTTCTAACAGCCAGCAGGGGGCGACTCCTCTGGTTGCAAATAGAAGTCTGATTGTATAGAAGTCTATGAGAAAATGATCCTACTTCTCACTTGATTTATTACCTCAGTAAACTTTGTAAACATGAGTTTATGGTCTCAATCACTAGTTTCATGTCTTCTTCAATACAGCATGATGTTCATTTAGTAAAATATTGTCCCATTTAGAGTCAAACAGACCATAAAGCAGGGGATGAATTAGGACGTGAGTCTGGTCTGGATCAGACCAGAGTTGTCCATATTTTCATCTTAAAACTTTAACCCTTTCACAGTGTGTTTATAGTTCAAGTAAGTTAATTAGAACATTTTGGTTACCTAAAAATGTCTTATTCTGTGTTTGGTTTTACTCTTTGTGTCACCTCTGGTTGCAGAAAACAAAATGGCGACGGCCAAGATGCTGAACTTGAGGCGATACAATAGCAAAACGTTGACTTGAACAGCAGTCTCCTGAGTGAAAGGCCTACCTTTGTTTGACCCCGACGTTTTATACTAAATGAGTGGCTGTGACTTCTGTTAAAGATGCTGATGGGTTTATATTGGAGCTGGTTGAAAGCTCGGAGCGTCTCATACAGACACTAAAGGGTGTGTCGTATCAGACGCCAAGGGGCACTGACCAAGGGGAGGTATTTGATGTGGTGGATATTTCAAAATTTGAACATATTAAACCATTAAATCACCACAGTTTTTTTGGGAATTTGGGTGAACTGACCCTTTAATATCTAGATCTTCTGGTGACCTCAGAATAACAACAGCTTAACTGAGATGGCATGATGCCACTGATGCCCTCATTTTGATGAGTGAGCTTGTTTAGTGTGAGTAATGGGCTCAGCCATGTTGGATGTACCTTTATGTTTGCTCCGTTCTTTCCTTCCCATCAGATGCACATTGAACAATGCTGTTAAGGTCCTCACTGGAGTTTTCTTGTAAACAAATCAAAAATTAGGTTTACATTCAGTGTTACTCACCAAAACACACTGTGTGTATCTTACAGGTCCAACAAACATGTTGAATACATTTCTGTCCATTGTATTGGGGTCGCAGTGGAAACCTCTGGGCAAATAAAACCACATCTGCATGGCTGAAGACCTGTAAAGGTTAGTAGGAAAATATGTGTGTCATTTTTAATGTATCCTGTTTGTATGATATTACGAGAAGTTATTCCCTGTTTTTCATACATTTTCCTACTAATGTCAAGCGACACATTTCTACTTGTTAAATTTATATAGTTTTTTCAACAGGAAACTTGGTTAGATTTAGGAAAAGATGGTGGTTTGGGTTGAAATAACTCCAGAAGTGACGTCACTCAAGTACGGACGTTACATAACAAATAAATCAGCGCTGGCTTCTGGTTTCACAGGGATACGAACAGCGGCCTCCTGGGTAAAAGGCTGATATTTTTTGACTTACCCATCCACCCCAACCTCCTCGCTATGCTCTGTTCACCACTCTGTATACTTCCTGGTTCGCGATTACGTGGATTGCACACAAGCCCCCAGGAAGACTGATTGATCCCAATGTTCGTAGTGGCCAAACGGTGGTTCGACAACTTCCACGTCCGTCACGTGACGTCAATGGGTCCAGAAAGACTTTTTCTCATAGACTTACATTGAGAAAGAGACACCTGTAACTCAGTGGGGTTTTTTTTTTAGTGAATCATCTCCCCAGTACAAACACTTTAATAGTCTTTATTTAAATCATTAGGTCCTAAAAGTTGTAAAATGCACTAATAGCTGAATCTAGAGTTATTTCCTCCCTCTGTTTATATCTATGGAGACCCAGACCGTGATGACAGCACATGCCGTGACGCTGGGACCCCCGTGACTGAGTCATGTGTCATGTGCAGTAGGGCCCAGTAAGACCTGGAAGACCCAGAAGATCTGGGTATTTTTCCAGACGCAGACATCTACCCATTGACTTCTTGCTCCACTGAGCAACTTTCATTGGAATGAATTGGGCCCTGCCTCCAACGCTGTATCCAGTTCTCTTTATACATCTATGATTGCATACAAATTGAATTTGTGGGAAATAAATAGGGATTACAGTGCATTACTTTTAGTAGTTATAGCTACAAACAGTGAATTTTTGGTGAGCGTACCCTTTAAACATCCTCATTAGAAAAAAGAAAACAATGTCATAACACTGTGTACAATGTGAGACACAAAGGTGATTTATGGGAAATGTAGTTCAGTGACGAGAGTGCTAGGGCTGTCAGTTATGATTGTGCATAGTTAATCAGGATTAAGTGTGATTAATCACACATATTTGTCTGTTTAAATGTAACTTAAAGGGAGATTTGTCATGTATTTAATACTCTTATCAACATGAGAGTCGACAAATATGCTGCTTCATGCAAATGAATGTATATATTTATTATTGGGAATCAATTAATAGTACAAAACAATGACAGATATTGTCCAGAAACCCTCACAGATACTTTAGCATAAGAAATATGCTTAAAGCATATCATGGCAAACTGCAGCCCAACAAGCAAAAACAGCCAACACCCATAGAACCCATTTACATTCACACATCTGGAGGTCAGAGGTCAAGGGACCCCTTTGAAAATGGCCATGATAGTTTTTCCTCACCAAAGTTTTGCGTTATTTAGCATTCCCTAGCAACAAGCTAGTCTGACCTGGTTGGTACCGCTGGATTCCTTGCGTTTACTAGTTTCATATGATACCAGTATCTTCACTCTAGCTTTTAAACTGAACCCACTACAACCTAAAAATCACAAGTTGCATTAATGCGGTTAAGAAATTAGTGGCGTTAAAACAACTTTCTGTTAACACGTTATTATTGCCTTCATTAATATATACACAAATAAAAAAAAGTGTGAATATCATGGATCATAATGGTCACCATCACCTTAGTATCACTTCTAAGCCAAACTTTGCATATCTGATAGAGTAGGTGTGATACCCAGGGGTGTATTTTTTTGGACATAAATAAATGATCTTTATGATACATATGGCAGCTAGAAAATTCATTCTGAATGATGAAACATGACTCTGAAGTCTGAGTACACACAGAAAATAGTATTTATTTAAACTGCAGTGCTGGGTGAGTGCCTACTCACTGGCACAAGTTGTTGTAGAGCGTGAAACAGTGAGGACTTTATTCGCCGTCCCTTCAAACTGCAAATGTTGCCCTGCGGTTCGCTTCATGTCCCCGTCAGAGTGCTGAGAGTTCAGCCTCATAATGAATGGGAGTCACACCGAGCTATTTATAAAGCAGAGTCTGTCAGCGCCTCGTGTGTTAATGGGACTGCCGCTGATTGCCGGAATAACTGATTATCATGCATAATGGAGAATTACTCTGGAAATGAATCATCAAATTATTTTTATTTACAGCGTATGTTTACACCATGACTGTTGAATCAATCATGTTACAAAGAGAGGTGTCGGTAAATCATACTTAACCGTGACTTATGAAGAAGCTAATTGGTTGGCACCTTGATACTTTAAGCTTTCTCTAGTCTTAGATATTAAAGGTTCAGTTCACCCACATTACAAAAATAAACCTTCTCACCTTGCACGAAAGGCATGTGAATAAAACGATAATGCACAGGGCGAGAACATGCAATGAGAAAGTCATTCTTGCTTTTGGTGTATTTTTTATTTTTTTTTTATTATTTTTTTATTTTTGCACATTGTAGTCTGTACTGTGGAGGGATGTTAATTTTGAAAACATTTCTTAACCTTTAACCAACTCTTGTTAACCAATGAATCGCTATGTTAGCAGCTGCTAGCGTTGCTGGTGGCTTCGTGCCCGCTGTAGCGTAACTTCAGTGAGTTTCCGACAGGCCGTGTGTGTGTGTGTGTGTGTGGTGGTGATTGTGTGTTTGTTGGTGGTGTTATAGCTGTGAACGTAGCTGTAGCAGACAGTGTGTACAGTTTATTTGTCGGTGAATAAATGCTACGAGGCTACAAGCTACAACTCCTCAGCTGGAAGTCCAGAGCCAACTTCCTGTATCTGTGCCGGCTCTGTCGTAAGGTGGACCAGTTTTTCTCCTGAACTGCTCCTCTGCATTTTAATCAATTATTAATGTTTCTTTTAACTGTTTAACCTATAACGCTTGGTTAAAATGCTTAATGTCGGTTAACAGTTAAACAGTTAATTATTAACATCTCTACTACTGACTGCAGTGTATAGTAATACGCTACACGCCCCCCCCTCATGTCGTGATCACGACCTCTTAAGCGTTTCTGAAAGCTCTGAGTTCATGACTTGTGAAATGTTTGTCAACATTGTGAGAAATGGTGGAGCCCATGAAAGTTCATTTATCCTGCATAATCAGTTAATATTGTACAGTACATTGTAGTTTTAGTCATATATTGTTTTTCTTGGTAATTTTCTAATATGTCTGAGGCAAATGTTGGTACTCAACGACCTCGTCTTTCTCCTCTGTCATTATGCCTTTGCATTTCCTTCATTATGCTACCCACTAGCTAGCTTGCTAAGCTGTTAGCCTCTGTGGCTTCTAGACTCGGACAGTAACGTCAATATTGCCGTTGCTTAGCAGCGGTGTTCTTCAGGACTTAACCACTTGAACGCATTTCATGTTCACGACCTCCCATCTCGTAAAAACGAGTTTGCGAGTTCCATTTGAAGGCACCAGTAGAATAAAATGTGAGAAAGGCTGATGATGGTGGGCGACAGGGGAGGTGGATGGGTCCAACAAACACAGGACTATCAACCGCTGCTTTGTAGATACATCTGTGATGTGTTTTCCCTATTTATTTTATGTTATTTCCATATGTACTTTACTTACCTTACTTACCTATAAGATTAAATTATACAATTATTCCATATTCAGTCCATCATATCACACCAGTCGTATCAGTTAGGCTCGTAACAATACACTCATTTTGTTTGTCTCTTCAGCCTTTTTCTTTGAATAGACTCATGTTGGCTGTACCTCTTCTCCCCTGCTTGTAGTTCCATCAGAAGCATATTGAACAATAATAACATAACAATATCGACATCGTTGAGTCAGATTGATAAAAAAGGCCTGTTGTGAGGGAGCGTCCAGTGAAAACAAAGAGAAGAATGGCAGAGCTAATGTGGAGCCGGGCCTGCACAGACTTGGGTTTCAGTGTAATTGGGATCATACGCCGCATGTGCAGTTTTGGCACATACGTTAGATTAATCAGGGGCTCTTTAATCGTGGAGAAACTCTGCTGTGCGTGGCTGGGCGGACGCTGCCCCCCTACAGACCCCCAGCCTGGGCTCTGTCTAAGCACAGACCTTTTGACTCCATAAACACCCGCTCTCAAAAATTGGGGTCAACCTCTCATTGCTCGCACCGGAGCGCTATCATGCCACCACAAAGGGTCCCCTTAATGATTAAATTGGCGTCGAGTATGGATGTTGGGAATCTGCAGATTCTTGGCGGCTGACTCTTCCTCCTGATTGTAATTTATGTCGGAAGTCATTGCTCTCCAACACTCGGCCCGCTCAAAGCCCAGGAGAGAGGATGTGCACGTGGATGAAGCCTGCGTCATCATCCAGCCTGCTGCTGCAAAGACCACCTCACACATTCACCTTGTACCGTTTACAAGCTGACAATAGTAAGAAATACATTTATAAAACATGCTCATGTTTCTCTTCCTTATAGACCCCTTTTCGGTTAGTAACCATGAGGTATTTAGTGGGCGGAGCATTAAGCGGAGGCAGAATAATTCTGCCTAACGCTGGCTAGCAAGTATTGTTGGCTTGTTTTTTAACAATGGCTGAAGAAAACACTAGTTTCTCTCAATATGTACTGTCACTCACTCTCCAGGATCACAAGCGTTAGTTGAGAATGTTAACATTAACCAATGGGACCAGATTAGCTGACCCCTACGCTACTGGAGACTACTTCAGGAGGAGGAAACAGATGGCTAACATTAGTTAGCTACCTAGCTTGTACGGAGATTGCCTGCTCTCCTCCCGGTGAAGTATGGTGTCTTCAGATGTGGTGGTGTTTACAGTGTTTACTAGTTGGGTCTAAATGAACGCCCCCCTCATGTCGTATTCACGACCTCGTCAGTGGAAAGTTTCTGAAAGCTCAGAGCTCACGACTTGTGGCGTGTTTGTTGGTGTTGTGATAAATGGTGGAGCCAATGGAAGTTCAATTATCGCTGCATAATAAGTTAATATTGTGCAGTACATTGTAATTTTAGTCATATATTGTTTTTCTTGGTAATTTTATAATCTGTCTGAGGAAAATGTTGATATTCTCAACGACCTCGTCATTATGTCTTTAAATTTCCTGCATTATGTTACCCACTAGCTAGCTTGTTAAATTCGGACAACATTAATATTTGTTGCTTAGCAGTGGTGTTCTTTATGACTTAACCACTTGAATGCCACGCATATCATGAACACGACTTCCCATCTCGTAAACACAGTAAACATGACCCCATTTGAAGGTAACATAACAAGCTAGCTAGCTAAAGACTGCTCTCCTCCCAGCGAAGTAGTCTCCTAGAGGCGAGGAATGATTCAGGGGGATTCGTATACTCATGTTTATGACTTCCCATGTCGAGAACATGAGTTTGCAAGTTATGTTCAAATGGTTAAGACATGAAGAACACCACAGCTAAGCAACGGCAATATTAAATGTCCAAATGTAGAAGCCACAGAGGCTGTGGCTGACCCAGCTCTGTCCACTGTTGGGCTCATTTTCTGTAGCATGGTGGACTTAGCAAGCTAACTAGCCAGTCGCTAAATGAGTCAAATTTAACAACTTAATGCTTCACCCACACACTCTTATGTCACAGCGTAGAAAAGCACAGTGTTATCACCAGATGACAACTTTGTTCGGCTCATTTTCTGTGTTGCATGACAGCATGGCGAAACTAGCAAGCTAAGCTAGCTAGGTAACCAGCAGTCCGACCAGCGGGCTACTGGCCAACGGCAGCACTGTAAAGATAAATTGAGGGCGTATAAATCTTTGGATGCCTGTACTTAACTATCCTTCAGTAAAGTCAGTCAAAAAGAGTCGTACAACATCAGCAAAGCGTTTCAGAGATGGAGAGAAAGGGTTGCTAACAGTTTAGCCTTCTGCTAACCGCAGCCAATGGCTCTTGATTAGCAGAAGGCTAAATATTAGTAACATTTACTCTCCATCTCTTGCCTATATTGTAGCTCGCTAGAGCCTCGAATCACAGTTTCAAATGGTTGTGATATCTTGAATCTGGCACCAAACAACACAGCAAGATGACATTTTTGGTGAGTACCCCACTGCTACCATTAGCTTCCAGCTAACAGTGACGTCATCGTGACATCGACTCAAAGAGGCTCTATTGCTGGGACTCTGTTGTCCACCTCAGCTCTGTTGTTTGGGTTTACCCCGTCATTAATCTGCATATGATTAAGCCGAGACATAAATCTGACATTCATGGGCGAGGACTGATTAACCATTTGCTTGGATGATGGTGATGATGATGATGATGGGATGGTGATGGTGTGATGATGATGGTGATGGTGTGTGTGCGGTGGGGACCTGCAGATGTCCATGTGGATCTTTAGGTGTAACTGAGACCTGTTATTCAAGACCACCACCACATAAAAAGAGGAGCACTTTTGGATGATTAGCAGGAATTTCAAGAATCTGGCTTCTATAATTTTTACAGAGCAGCCAGTATAGAGTTTATTACCACACCTCAATGGGATGAAACTAAAGTAAATATTATGAACTCTTAATTTAGAGGGTTATTTCATCCATGTAATAATAAAAAAATGCTGCTTTTTCATCATAATGAGAATTCCTTAATGTATATGCATTATAACCAGGGAAAATGGTTTTGTCTTTATATAATAATGACACTCAGGTTAATGAAATAAGTGCTTAACGTTAAGGTGGTCTTTGGTTTTTAAAACTTTAAATATAAGGCGCATGGATGCAGACTAAAACTGTAGAAGTTTGTGTGGACTCAGACCTCTAAATTTTGTATTTAAGACCCGGTTTTGCTTCGAAGGGTCTGAGCGCTCTTTCTTTGTCCTTTAAACAGGCGTTTGCCACATTATGACCTGTAGCTGCTTCAAGGACAACACCTTAACCTCAAGGTCATCATCAAGGCTCGTTATAAAGCTCGTGGCAAACAGACGGTGGCAAATACACAAAGACACATGTTGATCTCCGAAACCTTAAACATTTACAGCAAACTTCAGCAGTTTGACAAACTAAACTGCACTGAATTGTTTTCTAATGCAAAACGTATTTTCCAGCCTGATGTCATGTTTCTGATTGAATGGTGATTAAGGCTAATTTAATGGCATTTAGAAGAACATTTTGTGCTATCAAAACACAGATGTTTTTTCAGCCATCAGTGTGGCTTGATTTGGCATAATTTGTCATAATCAATAGCATTATTTTGTTTAGAAAGCACAGGTTAAAACGTTTGCATTATTGCCATATTTACAGCTTGATAAAAATATTGGTCATCTGTGTGTACAAATTATTAGCAGATGAGTGTTCTTTTATTGTTTATATATACATATTTACTTATTTTATGTCTATATAAATAAATAGTTGTTATTGTTTTTGATATATATAATTATCAATCTTTTAATTTAATTTACTTTTATTTTATTGTTTATATATATGTATATGTTATTTATTAGATTGTATATTTTTAAAATACACAGTATATATACAGTGCACTCGAGGCCAAATACTTTCTGAGCTTTTGTCTTAAAGATTCAAATTTCTTCTGCTGATTTAGAAAAGAAATTATTTTTATTTCTAAGTTATTATCTGTTTTTATGTGTTCATTTCCCCCTTATTGTAAAGCACTTTGTGTTACATTTATTGTATGACAGGTGCAATACATTATACATTTATTATTATTATTATTATTATTATTATTATTACAAGCTTTAGTATGACGGTTAATTATTAATTAAAAATATATAACAGTCTTTTATTTGAGTTTTAACACAACAAACAGGTGTGTGTGTGTGTGTGTGTGTGTGTGTGTGTGTGTGTGTGTGTGTGTGTGTGTGTGTGTGGATCATAATACCATAATATTAATAAACCATGTTAAAGAATCAGATTGTTCCGCTGACAGACTCGAGGTAATCTAGTCTCGGTGCGTCGCGTCGTCCAGCTGCATCTTGTTTTGTCCATTTAAACGATCGATTAGACGTTTTATTGGTTCTTGAAAAGCGCGACTTAAATCCGTTAAATGAGTCGAGACTGTGAGCTGCTGAGCTGATATGAAGCCATGTGACACACAGACTTGTTTTATCCTCCAGTCATCAATAAGATTTATATAATTACATCCACATGGAGAGAAACGTTAGATATGCGCATAACAGCGCACACTGTTAAATAAACAGCTAATATTCATGAACACGCTGGCTGCTTATTAGTGATCGTATTTAAATTAAATGTCAGAGGGATAAGGCCTAGTGGGCTATAGGTGCTAATATAAAAACAAGAGAGAAGCATATAATATGGAAATATTACCAGAACTGCGTAAAAAATGAGTCTGAACCCAAATCTGCACTAAATATGAGAGTTTACATCCAACATACGTGGAGTTTAGTGGTCTAGTGGTCCGGGTCTCAGCTCATTCTGGTCTCTGTTAAAGCACACACACTGGACTGACTGGCTATGAGGAGCTATGGAGGGTTATAACAGTATAATAATAATAATAATAATAATAATAATAATAATACATGATGTGTTTAGTCAACAGGATGCGTTCATGTGAAGGTTGTAGGTTGAAGGTGTGTGTGTGTGTGTGTGTGTGTGTGTGTGTGTGTGTGTGTGTGTGTGTGTGTGTGTGTGTGTGTGTGTGTGTGTGTGTGTGTGAGAGAGAGAGAGAGAGAGAGAGAGAGAGAGAGAGAGAGAGAGAGAGAGAGAGAGAGAGAGAGAGAGAGAGAGAGAGAGAGAGAGAGAGAGAGAGATCCTTTACATTAAGACCGATAAAGACATTAACTCAATAAAGCTCTTAAATATATTTAAAGTGTACAGGCGGGATTTAGAGCTGGTGAGTGCATTTAGTGTTTTTTAAAAGTGCCAATTAAATCATAAAATAATGACATGATATGAACAAATTGATTGACAAAGTCATGAAACAAATATATATAAAGAAAATGAACAAATAGATAATTCTATATGAATACATACATATATATAAATTAAAAACATACCGGTGTGTATGTAAACCTGTGTCTGCGGTAGGATTAATGTTAAAAGACATAAAATGCATAAAAGACATAAAATCGATTTGAAGGAATTATTAAAATCACGATTACAAGCTGCAGGTTAAAGACGAGCCGCTGCACTCAGCAGACTGATTCATGGTCAGCTGAATGGACAAATAAAATATCTTTATATTCTTTAGAGACGAGTCGTTAATAAAATGATAAGTTGACGACCGGCTGCGCGCACAGAAATGTTTTCAGCGCCGTTCATAATCAGTCCGTTTCTGATCTAATCGATGCTTTTTTTTAATCTGCGCTATCGGAACTCAACGTATCGTTGAATATTTACGCGTAAAAGCAACCGAGACTCCACAACCAATAAACCACCACAGTGCTTTAACTGGTGGAAAATATAAATAATACAAATTTTAAATAAAAAAAGGAGAGTCATATCTCTGCTGAAGCACAAACACATAACGCTAGAAATCTAATTAAATCTAATTAAATTAAATAATGCAAATATAACGTAGGCTAACGGATTTGGACATTATGCTTTTATAATAGGCTTCAACAGGCTTCTTCACCTGCAGCAGGAAAATTAAAAATGATTTTTTACAATAATTTGAGGAGGGAAAAGCAGTTTCTGTTCTCTGTTTTTCATTAGTTGAGTCAGCATCACTTCCTTTCTCTCCCACAACAACACAGTGACCAGCAGTTCATGTGTGAATCCACATCTGTCTGCCGTTAAACCACATTATGGTGACATTAAACCAGGATCCACTTCTGAAGGTTAGTTTGCCTGAAATGACAACGTTTGATAATCCTGTAGCTGCTTTAGTCTCTCACACAGTGTTGGGTTTTAATGTGTGAGCAGAGGTCAGTGTTTGTAGCCATGTTTAGGCCCTGGGCCATGCGGACATGACTGATCACCATCACCATCATATTCACCTGTACTGTAGGGGAGACCGGGGTCGGTTGGACCTTTTAGTGTTAGAGGGAAACTGTGCCGTTCACCATCAGCCACACCGTCATCACTTTCAACTACAGGCTGCAGCTAACAATTATTAATCTGTTGATTATTTTCTGGGAGTAAATCAGCAGCAGCTGGACTTGGTTTCTTCAGGAGAAGCTTCTCGGATGAAACTGAACCTGAAGTCCAGCTGCTGCCGATTTAACCCTCACTTGGATACCATGACCTGGGTGAACCTTCACAAAGCAGTGTTTCCCAAATGCCCGAGAGGATGTCCTCAAATGTCTTGTTTTGTGGACAACTCAAATATATTATGTTTACTGTCACAGAGGAGGAAAGAAAACAGATAATATTCACATTTAAGAGCTGGAATCAGACAATTTTTACTTTATTTTTCTTAGAAACTTACTCTGAGTAATTAAAGTTGTTCCAATACCAGCATCTGAAATGCATCCAATACTGTCCAAAACTCGGTATCGGTGAGTAGGCCAGCCTATGCACCGAAATCAGCTTGTTTAATTGGAAATTAATTCTTCCTCGTCACTCCAAAACAATAGCCCTCACCGTGCCGTCGCCCTGGTTGTATCATGGCCGCCACTGGTAGCTACTGTTTTAGAGCAGCGAAGAAGAACTGATTGTGGAATAAGAGAATTTAGATTATATTTTCTTAAAAAAAATACTCATACTGATTAGTCGAATATTAAAATAGTTTTCTTCTATCATACAGTGTTTTACTTAATCCCACATACAAAGCAACATCTTGTTGGAAAGCTCATCTTGTGTGCGATCATTTGATGCTGTTAGCTGTGTGAAGTTTTGTTGGTAGCTAAAGAGTCCAAAGTGTGTCTGCTCTCCCTGAGACGGTTGGGACTTTATTATTTGTAGGTTTACGTAAGACTAGCAGCCAATCACAAACCTTCTTTTTGTGTCAAATTCCATTCAGTAATTTATTAAAAATATAATTTTACAAATATTTCTGTTTTCACAAAGAAATGTGTAACACTGTAATTATAAAGTTTTAAAATTTCAATTTAAATGATTTCTTTTTTTTTTTTTTTGCCTAGAACAAAGTGTGCCAACATCCTGGTGAACCCCGTCACCATCAAGTAGTAGAAATACTGCGGCAATACACCGACATCCACAGTTAGTTTCAGGCAAGAAAACCACTTAGTCGGGGTAAGAAAAAGCGTCACAGCTGGGCTTTAGATTACTACGTATATTAAATAAACGCGTACAGAAACAACTACGGTCCAGTCGCACGAAAAGGCCTATGAATGACGCCGTTCTTGCTTTTGGAGTGTCGTTTTCACACCATTCTTCTGTTTTGACTGCAGCGTAAACACATCAGAGTGACTACGCTACGATCGGAGTTGGTTACGTTAGACTAAAAAGGGAGAAAGGGTGCTTAGGGCGGGCGTGGATGGGTCCAACAAACACAGGACTTTCAACCAGGAAACCACTGTTTGAGACTGTTGTGTTGTTTCACATTTGTGACATGGTTTCTGTACTTCTGTTAATGTTGATTCCGTACATATTTTACTGAGATTATATACTTATTTTAAGCCTGTTTTTCCTAAACCAAACTAAGTTTTGTTGCCTCAAGATAACAGCAGACATTTTCGTAGTTTTGCTGCATGAAAAGCAGCATACAAAGGACTAAAATGCATCCTCATGACAGGAGGAATGTCCTTGTAAAGTGTCCACCTGAAGCAGTTGAAGGTTATTTGGTGTCCCAGCCGACCCCGTTTTCCCCTAAACTCTGAGCCTGTGTCCTTTATAATAAACAGAGAACCGTAATAGTGAAAATATATTTAATAATTAAACATAGCATAGTTACACAAAGGGAATGCAAAAACAGATGAGTGAGAGTGGATCCTTAAAATATAAAGGGGGTAGACCTACTGCAAAGGTTTGAGCTCCCTCCTCAACAGCAGCAAGTTCATCATGAGGGGGGGTCGCACGGTAGGGCTACGACAAAAACACAGTGGAGGAACGTCGCCTGGCGTGTTCAGTTTGGGCTTCGAGTCTGTGGAGCCGGCACAAGACGTCCAGCTTCAGGAGCATCAGCACCCTCCTCTCCGTGGAGTCTGGCTCCATCCAAAACACAGCAGCGTCCCAGAGGCTCTGCACATCACAGAGCCAGAGAGTGTGCAGGACGGTCGGTCATTCCTCCTGGGCGTTCTCTGAGTGGGAGCTGGAGCCTTCGGACTGGCGGTCGGTGTCGGCGGCGGTGCGTTCTTGTTCAGAGAGCTGCTCGCTGCTGGGGATGGAGTTCTTCTTTGGGCGACCTTTTGGTTTAGTGGGCGACTCCAGGCCTCCTCCCTGCAACACCTGCAGGGGTGAAAAACATCTGTTCAACTACAGGCTCTAATGCAAGTAAAGATATAAAAGAAGGGTGACACGACCGCAAGTCATCACATTAGAGCAGCAACGAGTAATCGATTAGCTGTCAACTAAATGTAATCGCGAACTGTTTTGATAATTGATTAGTCACTATTTTTTTTTCATTCACAGGAAAAGCCTTTGTGTTGTTTTTGATAATTTGTAGGAACTATAAACGATATTGTCCAAACCGTCCCAGAGAGAGCTGACACACTTTGGCCTCCTGTACTAACTACCAACAACAGCTCACACAGCTAACACCGGCACCAACTGATCGCCCAGAAAATATGCTGTCCAACAATATGCATTTTGTATGTGGCATAACTGAAAAAAATATAGTAGAAGAAAAATAACAAAACAGCCAAAAATATTTCAAAACTGTGTATGAAATGTGAGGAATAGTAACCACTTTGAGGTAGAACTGCATAAACGATTCAGTTATTAAATTACTCGCAATAATCAAATATTTTCTGGTTTCTTTCCTCCTCTGTGACAGTAAACTGAATATCTTTGACTTGTGGACAAAACAAGACATTTGAGGACGTCATCTTGGGCTTTTGGGAAACACTGATCCACATTTTTCACCATTTTCTGACACCAAACAGTATGAGAGAAAATAAAAAAACAGATTAATCGGCAGTGAAGATAATCGTTAGATCAGAGCATCCTTAATTTTTCATCCAAACTTTTGCAAAGATGTGAGCAAATAATTTTCCTGTAAACCAGTTCAGATGTGTGATAACAGCTCTACGGTGCAGCATGTCCTGCATGCATTTAGGGGCTGCAATTAGTTTCCAATATCAATTAATCTGCTGATTGAATTGCAATGATTAATCAATTAGTTGTCAACTATTAAATTAATCGCCAACTATTCTGATAATCAATTCATTGGTTTGAGTCATTTTTTTAAGAAAGAAAAAGTCTAAATTATCTGATTTCAGCTTCTTGGTTTCTTTCCTCCTCTTTGACAGTAAACTGTATATCTTTGAGTTGTGGACAAAACGAGACATTTGAGGACGGCGTCTTAGGCTTTTTTCACCATTTTTCATTTTATAGACCAAACAACTAATCAATTAATTGAGAAAATAGTCAATAATTATTCGACAATAACAAATAATCGTTAGTTGCAGCCAACTAAGACATATCCTGCTTTAGTCCTGCAGATAGTCAACTAAATGTGTATGAATTTCTGCTTCTTTGTGGTGTTACTGCGTATGTAATATTAATTAATCTGCTGAGTATATTCTGCATTTATCATTTTGGTTTAGAGCTGCAAAGATTAACCGATTAGTTGTCATCTATTAAATTAATCACCAACTGTTTTGGTAATCAAATTGTTTTAAGAAAGAAAAGTCTAAATTCTCTGATTGAAGCTTCTTAAATGTGAATATTTTCTGGTTTCTTTCCTCCTCTGTGACAGAAAACTGAATATCTTTGAGTTGTGGACAAAACGAGACATTTGAGGATGTCATCTTGGGCTTTTTTCACCATTTTCTGACATTTTATAGACCAAACAACTAATCGATTAATCAAGGAAAAATCAACAGATTAATCAGCGATGAAAACAATCGTTAGTCGTAGCCCTAAATCACACCAACACAGACAACAATTTAAGTTTCAGACAGTTTCTCCATAATTAACCAAATTTAAAGATATGATATATGACCTCCTAAAAACGGCGAGCTGTTCCTTCCAATAACATCAGTGAGCTGAGTAACTCAGGCCTACGAGTCACTGCTGAACCACGTCTTCCATCAGACGGCATTTCAGCCGAAATCATATAAAGCAAAACTGTTTTTATTCTTTGTGTTGTTGTTGTTGTGGGCCTGACCTCATATAACATGACCCTCCATCATCATCATCGTCATCATCATCATCATCATAATGAAGATCAACTTACAATTTTCTTCCACTTCATCCGTCTGTTCTGGTACCACGTTTTCACTTGCAGCTGACTGAGGCCCAGCGACTCAGCCAGATCTATTCTGTGAGGAACAAAATACATCAATAAAATCAATAATTACTCATCAGATCACAGTTCAGCTTTTATACAACATTTTTTATCTGTGTGGGTTAAATTCTCAGTTGTTTCTAATAACTCATTCAATTCATTGACATCTTAAGTTATAGGGATATTTATGGCTACTTGCAAACTATTTCACTTTGCATTATAAAGCCCGAACCAAGGTGCCGAGTACATTTACTCAAGGATTGTACGCAAGTACAATGTTGATGTACTTGTACTTTCCTTTCCATTTTCTGCTGTACTTCTACTTCACTACAGTTCAGGGGGAAATAATGTAATTTCTACTCCACTACGTTTATTTGATAACTTTACTTTGCAGATATAGATTGATAATACAAAATAAAATCAACCAATAAATTATAGTGTATTATTATAGGATAATACAACATGTTCAAATTCATGTGCATTTATCTTAATTTCTTCATTAATTGTAATCTAATAATATAATGTGAATTATTCTTAAATTTTGTACTTTGACTTAAGTACATTTTTTGATGCTGAACTTTTACTTGTAACAGTATTTCTACACTGTAGTATTTCTTTCTTTCTACCAGAGAACTCTACTTCTTCCACCAGATTAAAATATGACCTGCCAACAGGGAGTCTGTATATTTTGTGAGATTATGTATTCCATAGCTGTTCCCGGGATTTTTACACTCTACGGTGTATTTAACTACTTCAGATCAGCACAATAAGAGTATTTATTAGTGGTAGTGGAGAGAAGGTTGTTGGAGAAATACCATTTACAGAATTAGGCCTACGCTTGAACAGTTAAAGCTAAAAAGGGGTGGTGTGGTGACCCCAGTTAAATTCAAAACGACAACGACGCACCTATCCGGCGTGGAGAGGTACTTCTGCTTCTCGAAGCGCTTCTCCAGCCCCATGAGCTGCAGCTCGGTGAACACGGTGCGGCTCCGGCGACCCTTCTTGGTCTTACCGCCTCCGTCGGCTCCGTGCTCCAGCTTCCCGCGGAGGTGCAGGTCCAGCGGCAGGTGGTGAGACGCCGCGCCGCCGAGCTGCAGGCCCGAAGCGGCGGACAGCAGCGGGGAGCCGAGCGGGGAGCCCAGCGAGCAGGACAGCGGGGACATGGGGAACTTGAGGAGGCTCGTCTGGTCCGCTTTTAGCACTGAAAGGACCGAGAAGGAACAGAGACACACCGAGGGATTTGTTTTACAGCTTACCGGGTTTAAGTTTAGCTTAGTTTACAGGACGAGATCAGAAACTTAAAAGTCATTTTATTTCATTCAACTACACAAATATCTAATAATACAGACTGTCAGGTCAGAGTTCAGGTGTTGCTACACGGGGATCCAAGATGTCAGAAATTACGCATTTATATGTGATCATATGAACATGCAGATATGAGTTAAACTGATATCCAACAGTAACTACATCAGCCATTCAACGTGATGGGCTGAAACGTTAGAATAAGAGATGTATGATGGTGTTCTGTTTAAAAAACAGACTCTGGTTTATGACGTGCGTCTTATGCGTCTTTAATTCCAGCTGATTATAAATTATAATTCCAGATGTTTACATGTGGTTTTCTTTTAACATCGGTTCCAGTTTGTGTGGAAAAGGCCTGCTACCGTACATCACATGCTTTCATTTGTTTAATGGTGAAATCAGGTGGCCTTATTTGAATAAAAGATTAAATCATAAACCCGAATCTGTTTTTAATAGAACACGGTAATAAATGTAGATACGCTACGAATAAATGTAGAATAATATTCTAACGTTTGGCCACGTTAACTGTTTTTTTAATTTTTAAAAGATTATGATTTTAAACAGGAGTATAATAAATATTCTCCCGATCATGTAGGGTTTTTGTGTTTGTATCCGAGGAGCTCTTATCCTGAAACCTGATTTTACGCACATTTTACGCATGCGTGGTAAAATCAAAAAGTCGCATCTTCGAGCGTATTTTTAGCTGTTACGTGTTTTTTCCGAATACGAATAAAATAAGACATGTTCTCTACTTCCTAATACAACTGACTATATCCCAGTTATTTCGGTTAATGTTGGTTATATCTGACCTTTGCTGAATTATAAAAACTATCCGCATGCGTCTAAAAGTTTAATCATCTTCCATCGAAGGACACTTTTTTTTAAACAGAAGAAAAATACGCAGTCGTAATATTTGCAATTAAATATAGCACAATCGTACATTTAAATGTGTGTCATCATTAATAATAAGAGTCGATTATATTAGTATCTTCAGCTCCTGTTGTGTTTCCAGCATGAAACCACTCGTATTGATTCTTTTCTTTTCACGCCGCCTCTCTCTTACCCAGTTGGTTATGGAAAGGCCGGGCGGACAGCAGAGCTTGTACCCCGAATTTAAGCAGCTCCCCGGCCGGAGCCGACGCTTTGTGCTCCGGATGATCAGTCAGGATCTCCTCTATCATGAAACTCCTGTAGCGATGAGTTCTGTGGTCAGGATGAACTTCCGGAGGATAGTAATGCGCCCCCATATCCAAGGGATGCTGCATAATGTGGCTGTGCGGTCACCTGAACAGACACCGAGCGCGGACACCGACTATCACTCCTTCAGTGGCCCCAGACAGCTGTCATGTTCCCGCCGTAGCGCCTCTATAGTCCGGGGATCGAGACAGGAGATCAGTGTTATCCTCAGGTCAATACAGGAGTTCTCTGCGCGTCCGCTGCGGGATTTACGCGTTACTTCTGGCCAGTTTTTGGTTCCTCTTGGAGAAGAAATCTGGAGCAAACCTTTGACCAGAACCTCCCGGACCCGGCCGTGTTCATGCCCTCTCCGCTGTGTGTGTGTGTATGTGAGTGTGTGTGTGTGTGTGTGTGTGTGTGTGTGGAGAGAGAGAGAGAGAGAGAGAGAGAGAGAGCTATTCGTCAGCCGCTCAGCGCGTCACCTTGGCAGTGAGTTGAGGAATAAGCTTTGGGTTTTATGAGTCTCGTCGTAGCTCCACCTTCCTCTCAGGGCTTGTCTGCTGGGTGACTCCACTGAGACAAAGTTACATGCAAAACCGCACTTGTCCTGGTGGATTTATATGCAAACAGGAAGAAAATAAGGAAGGACGCTTTAAACAGCCTGCAGGTGAATTTGCGAGTTATAGGACATTAGTTTGATTAAGATGATGATGTTAATGCAACACAGGAAGCTCAGGCCAGAAGGTCAAATTAAAACAAACACGATGTTTTGGTCTGTGCCGCAGTCATTAATACGTTTTTATTGTTGTTATTGTCATCTTTATTATTATATTTTGGTTGGATTTTATTAGGTTTCATATATGCATTAAGGTTGGTGCATGTTGTGTATACATGCCTGTGGTTTCACAAGAGTTTTCAGATTGCAGCAACAATAATCATACGTTAGAATCAGAGATACTTTATGGGACATTAGAGTTGCTGTTAAATCGCCTTTAAGCATAAGAAATATAAGAAAAATAGAATTAAAGGAGTATGAAAAATGCACATTATTCATGTAAATATAAAAACATTAATAAAATGAAAATTATAAGAAATATTTAAATATGTACATGAAACACATGCAGTATATAAACACAGTGTAAATACAAAATGCTAAGAAATGGGCTCTATTAAGTGTGTTAAATATAAATGCCAGAATTGTATAAATAAGAATTAAGACTATTAATTGAAATGTACTGCAGCTATAAATGTACAGTATTAATGGCACCATTGACAAATTATTGTACAGTGAGGAACAGTACAGGATGTTGCATGTTTATGTACATGCTCTTGCCACAGAAATGATATATTATATTTTTTTTTCTACTGTTTTTTTAACACTGATGTATAAATAATGCAAAGTCATTTACATATTAATTAGCTGATAGTATCAGTATTCAGGCTGTCTGGCCCAGTGAGGCGGCTCTGGAGGAAATATGTCAGCTAGAGGTAAAAAGACTACTACTACTACTACTACTACTAAATAATAATAATAATAACAATAATAATCCCATCATCATAATCATCATCATAAGCATAATAATAATAATAATAATCATCATCATCATCATCATCATCATCATAAATAGATAAAAGAGCACCTCTGGGATTTTTTTTCTTTGTGGTTATTTGGCTCAAAAATTGTGAAATATATCTCCCACAGCATATTTTAGCATGTCTCAGGGCTGCTTTGAGAAAAGCTGTGGCCTTCTGACAGAACAAAAACCTTTAGAGAACCTTTAAATGCTTAAAGTTGGTTTATTTAGATGTTTTCCTTTTACTTTTTAAATCTTAAATCTTAATTTCTTGAACATTTTTATTCAAATGTGACTCAGTATCAAACAGACCGCATCTCTTCAAACACATCACTGATTGTGCTGAAAACAAAATAACTTAATCATATGTACACTTCAAAAATTTTAACGTAAACAGCATAAATTGGCAAGAAATGGCAGTAAATGTGTGACTTTTAAGTGTGTAGAAAGTGCCAGCTAAATGATACAGTGTTCTTAATTATAGTAGACCCCTTCAGGGACAACATGAAATATATTAACATGATATTTTATACCAAATAAACTCAACAAAGGCACAAACTTTAACAGGACAGGCGAGTTTGGGGATTAGAGTCACGTTTTTGAAATGTTGTTTTAGCTCCTGATGCAACAGAGAGCAGTTTTGTATGTAAAATCACGAATCCTCCAACAGAATGTGTGATAATGTGTGACGCAAAGTCAGATTTCTGAGGGAAACACAAATGTGAGGTTTAGAACAAATGATGTCCTTTGTTATATTCAAATGACTTGTCAGTGATGTGAATCAGCTCTGTTCTCTCTAATACACTGTTAAAGATCTGTTTTCTCCATCTCACAGGCCACCACAGTCTGCTGAAATATTTTGACTGAAAGTGTGAAAGAGCTCATCTTGTCCTCAGGAACAAGCGGTGAGGTACAATAATGGATTTGCTCAAGTTGCTCAAATGCTGCCACAAGTGTGTTTTCATCTCCAGCTGGTTTTGTTTGAACATTGTCTTCCTCTGGTGGTCATTTCTGAGATTGCGAGGACAGTCCTGGCCACAGTGCTTCCCCACTCACTATACTGAGATCACAGCTTCCTTCTGTGGGCCATAACCCTCATTATGGTGATCTACCACCTGCAACCAGATCCAACACTGTACCCGAACACTAGATTCAGGGATGCGACGGGTTAATGTACTCAAGTCCTCCCTGTTCGGCCCCTGGTGGGTTATAGATATTGAATCAGAATCAGCAGTGTGGAGTGTGTATGAGAGATAGGGAGTATCACAGGGGGGCAGAGGGGCTGTTGGAGAGCCCACTGTTATGGGAAAAAACTGTTTTTGTGGCGTGAGGTTTTGGTTTGACCTTAACCTCTGAGTCTGAAAGACATGGTGTTCGGTAGAGCGGCTATTTAGCTCCCACTTGAGGTCTTGGGCGATGGTCTATTGAGTGTTATTAATATTCATTAATATATTAAAATACTGTTGAAGAACTGGAATATATCAACATTAAATAGTCTGCATAAAAGACAAAAAGTAATTGTAATTTTAACAACACATTTCATTAAATTAGATCAATGTAGGCCTGCTGATTACAGTAAGTAGCCAAATATGCTTACAACAATAAGAGAGGTCTCTTCTAAATGCTTCATTTTATGTGCAAAATCAAAAGGAGGAATTCTGTGAAGAAAATGTCTTTGCCAAAAGCTCCACACTAGGAATCAACGTTTATGTTCATAATAGATGTTTTCAACACCTGATTTTACAGGATACAGAATATAATGTAAGTATGTCAAATGTTTGTCACTCTCAACCTAAAGGTAAAAATGTAAATGTATTGCCAAGTACACATCCTCTGATGTTTTAAAAACCATTTCTCATTATGTTTATTGCCAAACACACTATATTGAAATGAAATATCACTTCGCTTCTTAAACGCAAGCAGTTTAAACAGTTTTTAGGAAGCTCATCTGACGTCTTCCTGTTTTCTTACCTTGTTTTCAGTGAGGGAACTTCCACCTATCAGCCGTCTGTCGGGTACAGATGTAGCTGCTCTATTCTGTGCTGATAATGTCTGCAACGCTCTGCTGTGGTGGATTTACTGAATGAGAACCAGACTGCATGTTGTGGTTTGAGCCCGTCCAGCAACGTTAAGTATATCACTTTTTCACAGTCTTGGGATACTTAGAAACTCTGAAAAAACACTTTATAAAAACTTGTGTTTGGTGGATTATTTCTCTGTTGGTCCGATGCTAATTGTCATTGTATTTTACATGGTTGGAAAGCCTGTTTATTTACCTTCGCTGTGATGTCCAACTGCATGCATTTGTGGGATGAGCAGCACAGCTGATTATGTGGGTAGCGCCCAGTGAAATTTGCTATAATTCTCTGCCAATGCTAAACAGTGTTTTCTCCTGTTGGTGTTGACTCTAGTTTTCAGCTCCAGGTTTCTGCCAGTCAGGCTCCACCGGACCAGACCACAGGATCACTAAGTGATCCAGTTCAGTCTGAAAAGTCAGCTTTTTAAAACCAACATGGCTCAGTTCAACATTTACTTTCAAAACAAAACTCCTCATCTCTTCTCTGACATGATTTTGCCTGACTGGCAGCACCTGGAGCCCAAAACAAGAGTCAATACCAACAGGAGAATACACTGTTGAACACATAATCAGCTGTGCTGCTCATCCCGCTGCATGATCCTTACAAGTTGGACATCACTGTGAAGGTAAATAAACAGGCTCTCCAACCATGTAAAATACAATGACAATTAGCATCGGAACAACAGAGAAATAATCCACCAAATACAGGTTTCCAAACTTCTTTTCCGAGTTCATACCGCTAAGCTTCTGTGTTTTTAAACTGTATTTTGTGAGCAAACATGATTTTTGAATGATGTCCATACATAACCTGTTGTTCAGACATTACAGAAATATCACATGGGCAGTTTTCAGTTGTGCCTTTTATAATGATGTAAGTCAACAACTGAACAGCATCATATTTAATATACAGCCACTAGGCGGCTCTAGAGGACTTCAGAAAAAGAAAAGCTCAGCAGCTGTGTCTTTTCAGGGATCTTTATTTTGTCAGCTAGTTGTCAGAGAGCACTAATGTTAGTCTTCTCAGACTGAACGCTGAATATTTTAAAGATTAGGAAGAAAATATTTCCTTTGAAAGGCATTTACCTCAGCCTGAAATTCAGTCATACCCATAAACAAACACACTCACTTGACCTTTACATACTTTACAGACTGTTTTACAAACCTCTGTGTATATATCCATATATACATTTCCCTATACATACTACGTTCCTGTCTACACCTCTGTGTACATATATATTATTTCTCATCATGCATATATACTTTATCCTGTTTACATTCAGTTTTCCCTTTTGAAATACTGTCTTCAACAAAATTACAAATTTATTCATTTCCATTTAAATTACTATTTTATATTTACTCATTCTATTTATTTTATCTGCACTATTTTGTGTCTTAGATTATCATTTTGGTTTTTAATTGTGTGATTTCCCCTTTTATATACACATATTTTATAAGCATTGTTGAAGGAAGGAAGACCAGAGATTTTCACTGCTTTGCTGGAAGTGACAAATAAAGAACCTTGAAACCTGAACACACAAATAAACCACATCTATTGATGGTAAAGAATCAATAGCATGAAATAAAAATATATTGTCATTATACACAGAGACAGTTACAATATTATTTTTTAATTTTTTATTTATTTATTTATTTATTTTTTACAAAAGAATGGAAAACAAAAGGATGGGCTTAATACGGATAAATACTTGTGGAAGAAAAGCACAATACAATTTTATTACATAATACAATTTTTTAGATAGATGTACTTTATTGATCCCAAATTGGGGGACTCTTGTGTTACAGCAGCAGGTTATCCTGGCAATTCACAGGAACAGTAACTACACAATAAATATACATATCAACACTAGAGATAATATAACGTAAAATATAACGTATGAACATACTGTGGAATAACATATGACGTATTATATATTAAGCAAAGTGTGCAAGTTTTCTTTAAAATAAAATTAAATGAGGTAGTAAACCAATGTGCAAGATTGTTACAGGACTAAAACATAAGTGTTTTTTGAATTTATTTTTTACTTACAAAACCAGTGTTTTCCGATAAAATAGTGTGTCCAAACCGCCGCCATAATAATACGATAAATAAACGTCGCTGACTGAGCGCCGTCTGTGGTTACGTGATGACGTAGCTGGACGTCGCCTCATGACAACATGTCAGGTTGCTAAGTGAGTTAGCTCGTAAGCTAGCTGCACTTAGCGGACCAAACGATGTGGCTAGAGAGAAGCTGCGGTTTGCTACGTGCCAGCGACAAGCCAAACTTGGATTCAGAGAGATGAATCGACTCTATCGGATACTATAAAGACAGCCCCGGACTCGAGACGACAGGAAAAACGGTAAGTCGGGCCTTCCCTAGCCGCTATGCTAGGTAGCTTCAGCTAATACGGCACCGTAAGCTAATTAGCTAACGGTTAGCATTAGGTGTTCAGCTTGCAGCATCAGCACCAGACGCCAACGTAACACAACGAGTTCACATAAAGTTGGTCTTTTTGTGCCGAAAGACGCGTTCAAACTCGACATTACGACTACCGCTAACGCAGCAACGATAAGCCAGTTAAAGTTAAGAGCTGACAGCTGAACGTTAGTGCAGACGGATGCTTTTTGTTGACTGAAGTGGCCAAAACACGTTGACACACCTGTCTGCTACACCTGTAATCAGAGGAGGTGATATATGGTATATACGGAGCCATTCGTGCTTTTAAATGTCTGTCATGTTATTGTTAAATACATACCAGTGTGCTCTCCTTCACTATCATCTTACTGGAATCAGTATATGTAGTCCTGTATCAAATATAACCTTCCTGTAACTACAATATGAGCATTTTAAATAAGCTAAACACTGATAACTGATCAAATTTAGGAATTTTGATTAGTTTGGATCGCCTGAACAGCAGTTACCAGTTACAGAATTCATGTCTATAACCTATTATTACTGGACGAAGTTTGTTATTTTAAAGTATTTGGACGAGTAGTATTATAATAGTAAGGAAAACAATAATAGTTGCAGGACAACAACCATAATAATAATAATATAATCAGAATAATAATAATAAAGAAATAATAATAATAAAAGTAATAATAATCAGAATAATTGTGCCTTCTGAAAAATATTGTCCAGACATTGGTTTTCCCCTCCCAGCTAATTAAATGTCAGTGGTTTTGTTCTACCAGACATACAATACCAATACCAAATACTTCAATACCAAACTTCAATATTTGTTCTAAAAGTAAAGTTTGAAGGAGGCCACTCTCTCTGGTCTGTACATATAAAGAGGCGCATACCGTGATTTAAATTGTGAAGATAAATCTTAAAGCATGGGATTAGCAGACTTATTGCAACCACAACTGGTGCTATTTTAGTTTAGTTTTTGTTGAAAATAAAACTCAACTTTTCAGCTGATAATAAATGTGGAAACCGAGGTAGAGCATCAGAATTTCATATGACTTGACTTGATTCTCACCACAGTAACTTGCTTGAGACTTGGAAGGTCAAGACTTGAGACTTGCACATGTGTGACTTACTCCCATCCATCTGCAACCGCTTATCCCGTTAGGTGTCGTGAGGCGGGGTTTACGCAGTTTAGAGTCATCAATTAACCTGCATGTCTTTGGACTGTGGGAGGAAGCTGGAGAACCTGGAGAAAACCTACGCTAACATGGGGAGAACATGCAAACTTCACACAGAAGGGATTCAAACCTGCAACCCTTTTGCTGTATATCTTTGCTTCTAAGTGCAAGTTCAGGTATCGGGAGGGAACAAAAGGTATCAGAACATCTCTAACAGATTCTTTTTAATTCCCCCATTAATTAAACATGGTGTGAGGAGCACCGTCTCGCCGGGCCATATTTCTTTATTAACACTTTGTGGAAATGACTCTCACATCCCACACTCATGAGCAGCATCGCTGAAGGATATTCACACCATCTCCCTAATGTCCACCAACACACTGGATTCCAACTGGACATGAGCGTATGGATCCACCACAAATGTGTGAAGTGTTTTGGCTAATTTGTTCTTGACTGGTGGCTGAGTGGAGAGATTTATTTGCAGCCTCTATATTAACTCAGTTTCATATATTTGTTAATATTTGATGCACATGCGTCACATTTGTCACCAAGAGCACCTTCTCATTCACCGGCTCGTTATCAAGAGCTTCCTATAAACAGTGCCAAGTGGTGTCAGGCTCCAGCAGGACAGACTGCTCACGGCGGATTGGATCGGCTTCTTTTCCGGCTGTAATGTTGGAAGCGTTTCAAACGGTGTCATACTAGGTTTTGGTGCCATATTAGTTTGTAACAAGAAGTGTGGATTACAGTGTAAAAGAAGTCTGAAAACAGCTGTGGATGGAAAAAGACAGGCTCTAACTTTACACCATCAATATTCATCGACTACAGGAGCTGAACCCTTAACAGGAGGGACGTAGTGACACACACGTAACCTTCTCTGAAGCTGTTAATGATGTTTTTCAATAACAATTTGTCACCTTTTTACACAAAAGTAATGATTAGCAGATAATGCACCAACCCAGACAAAATATGCAGTCTGTTCTTCAGATATGGACCCTTAAATAAAAGAAACCATGAAATACTATTGCACTAACTCTTCCTTCTTTATGTACAAAAATACTAATTTTCAGGTGGGTTGATTAATCAGTAAATGTCTACATAAGAAGAGAAGAAGAAGATCTACCTCTATTAGTCCCACAATGGGGAAATTCAATTTACACTCTGTTAAACTCATACATGGTACATGCAGACCTGAAACACACATACATGCATTAATGGAGAGGTGTCAGAGTGAGGGGGCTGCTCCTGACAAGCGCCCTGAGCAGTTGGGGGTTTGGTGCCTTGCTCAGGGGCACCTCGGCAGTGCCCAAGAGGTAAACTGGCACCTCTCCAGCTACCAGTTCACACTCAGTTTTTGGTCCATGTCGGGACTTGAACCGGTTACCCTCCGGTTCCCAAGCCAACTCCCTACAGACTGAGCTACTGCCGCCCCCAAGACCTTAAAGAATAAATGGCAGGTTAAAAGCCAGACACCCTGAACACCTAATACAGGTGTTTACACTTGTGACTGATACTAGACTATGGGACTCGCATTGTCAATGAATATATGCAGCACTTTTTCCTTTGCAAAATTTGCATCCTTTAACCTTAACCTCCTTTGAGACAAGCTGATATGATGTGGTTGGTACCGATGGATTCCTCAGGTTTCTTAGTTTCATATGATGCCAGTATCTTCACTCTGGCTTTAAATCTGAGTCTGCTACAACCTATAGAATAATTGCACGTTTACCCACCCACTCACCCATTTACATTCACACATCTAGAGATCAGAGGTCAAGAGACCCCTTTGGAAAATGGACAGCATTCCAGACAAGCTAGTAAGACATGATTGGTACAGATGGATTCTTTAGGTTTTGTAGATTCATATGATACCAGTATCTTCACTCTAGCTTTAAAACTGAGATGCTACAACCTTAAAGTGCTCTGGTAACTCACCTGGTAAAGCCAACCAAGCCTGAGTCTTTGCCACAGCAGCCCCGGGTTCGAATCCGACCCCTATCAACAAAAAGAGAAAAATGCTCCATAAAAACGGTGTAAAAATAATTTGCATTAACATATTATCGCACTAACTTTGACAGTAATATACAGTACGTACATAATACCTAATATACCTAATAACACCTAATATACATACTACATATTGATTAAGCCATCCTAATTGACTTTATCAGTGAGGAAGGAAAAAGCAGAGGTCAGGAATCATTCGCCCCTTAAAAAAGCTAGCATGTGCAGAACAGCGACCCTGCTCAATTGTTAATGGACCACAGCGTGAGGAGCTGTAAAGGTGCAGAGTTTCACTCCTGCAACACCAGTTAGCACAAGTGATGAGGCCCATTAGAGCTTTGGGTGTAACGTGAGAGACGGTTGGTCCCCGGAGTTAATCTGACACACTGGGAGATCTCTGTGACACAACAATGCTGATATCGGGCTACATAAATCAGATGTCCGAGTCAAGAAGTATTACACAATAGCAGGTGGATGTGTTAGCCTGAATAATTGATAAGCGTGGCATCAGCCCAGTGAAACAGGAGGAATTAGTGTGAAGTACTCTAACTGGTTACTACTGACTACCTGTGGTTGTAGCTGAGTGTGATGATGCTTGTCCTGAAGTCTGTCTGGCCGCGGCCCTGTGTGGGTGCCGCTGACGACAGCGTGGTTTATATCTCAGCTCCGTGGATGTCGGCTGTGCTCCCAGCTCCCGCCGCCGTCCCCAGGCCCTGCCCACCTGCTCCCAGAGGTGCTGTGGTCAGACTGACACACGAGCCGTCGATGTTGGTGGCTCACTTTGCACATTTCCCCCCTCTCCCCTCTCTCCCCTGGGTCATCTTGCCAGGCAACGTCGCTCGCGCTCCTCATATCTCATTTGTGTGTGCACCGTGTTACCATCTGCGTTATCAGCACAACCAAAGCTTCTGCTCGTCAGCTGTTCTCTATTTTTGACACACAATGTTTATTCCCACGTTTCAGCCCCTGCCATGGCAGCTGGTGTCAGCATACTGAGTGACCTGCCTTACTCCGTGGGTGACGCTGGCAGAGGAGAGATCAGCACAGAGATGGAGACAGGTAGGAGAGCTCTGCAACACAAACTCACTGCAAGATCAGCACCGGACTGTAGGCTGAAATGGTCTGACTCAGTTTGACTTTTTTATATCATGTTGAAGTGCTGGAGAAGAAATTAAATAGAAGTCAGAATAGAGCAAGGATGACAGTTTGCTGTCAGCTGCAGCTTCAAGACAAATCTTTCAGGAGAAACAAACAAATGTAATTTATTTGTTATGATAACATGTTATTTATGTTGCTGGATATTATGTTAATTGTAAGATACTTAATGAACGGGACAGCAGATCTACTATCTTACTAAGATTGTTGCTCATGATAGCTTAACTGGTTAAGAAACTCCCATCCACTCCGTTTGTATTTAGTATTGATGCTGGTTTCTGTCATTATGGATGTGACAGATCAGGTCTCTTAAAAGGACAAATATATCAGTATTGGCTACCCTGATAGGAATTTATGATTGATATGACAATTATCTCTTCAGTTATTAATTTCTTTATGATCCTGTATCTCCCGTATCTCTTGGGTTTCTTCCTAGTTTCACCTTCTTTATACTTAATCAAAAGTACAAACAAACTACAGCAAAAGCTACGGGCCGCAAAGAGCTGACAAAGCATCAATGGGATCTCACTGTTGAATCAGTCAGGAGAAGGGTACAAAAGACTTTCCAAGGCTTCAGATATACCATGGACCACAGTGAAGACCGTCATCAACAAGTGGAGGAAATATGGATAGTGACTTTAGCAAGAACTGGACGTCCCTCCAAAACTGATGAAAAGACGAGAAGACAGCTGGTCAGGGAGGCTGAAAGAGGCCTACAGTGACATTAAAGAAGCTGCAGTAGTTTGTGGCGAGTTCTGGTTGTGGACTACAAGTGACAACGATCTCCCGTATTCTTAATATGTCTGGGCTATGGGGTAGGGTGGCGAGACGGAAGACTTTTCTTACCAAGAAAAACGTCCAAGCCTGGCTGACTTTAGCAAAAACATACATCAGATCTCCCAAATGCATGTGAGTAAATGTGTTATGGTCTAATGAGCCCAAGGTTGAATTTTGTTTGGTGCAAAAAACTACACAGTTCATCACCAAAAGAACAGCATACCCACGGTGAAGCCTGATGGGGCAGCATCAGGCTTTGGGGGCGTTTCTCGTAAGCTGGAACTGAGGCTTTAGTCAAGGTGGAGGGAACTATGAGCACTTCTAAACACCCAAATCCCAACTTAACGGGGTCTAAAACACATATTCATTTACTTCAGGATATAACCAACAGGAGTTTTGTCTTCTTCAGCATTCTTGTGTGATGTTCTGTAAATATTAATCAATTTCTCCGCTGTTACCAGCTAACATTTTTGAAATGCTGAGCTGTGGTTTATCCTCCTGTTAGCTTTCTAAAATTTTCCCATCTAAATTCGTGGCCCTGGTTGGAGCGCTAGATAATAAAACAGTTCAAGAAGAGACGTAGAAAAGAGGAGAAATGATGTTCAGTGTAATTTATTTTGTGTGGTCATCTGACGCTTTGTGCTGCTGCAGCCGTCGTCGCTGTCGTCTCTGCTGGTTGTCAGTCAGCCTGCCGCTGCCTCACGCTCAGCGCCAGCAGTATCATTTCACCTTTTGGCTTCAGTCTGATGGTGGGCTGACTGGCTGTTGAATGGCTAAGCAGGCATCAAGCATCACGTCTTCATCTTAAACCAGTGGATGCATGTTATCAAGTATACGGAAGTATTTATTAACATAACCTTAATATTTATTGTTAGTAGGAGAAGGAAATAGGCATGCTATTTTAAAATATGTAATGTAACAGATGTACGCATTTCAACAAAAAATCCTTTATCAGCATGAACAATCAAAGCGTAAATACTCAGGTGAGATGCAGACACCGGTCAGGGAAGAGACTGGAAGATTTCTCAATAGGGTTCATCTGTGGATGCAACGCCTAGACGCCACCGCTCACAACTAAGGAGGAGTGGCAAAAACGGTCGGAAATAACCAGCAATACCATGAAAAACATCTACAAAGACCTGAAAATATAAGAATGATAACACATTAAACACATTAAACAGTAATTCATAAGCATTTTTTATAGCCTAAATTGAGAAAAGAAGCCAACAAAGAATAATAATAATGATAATATACTTTTTATGTCATTGATTCCCTCTGTTTTTGATTTTTCTGTGCTTTTTGTCAGTGCTGGGCAGCTTTGGCCCAACAGCCGCTGAGCATTTATGACTTTATGATGTACAGTTTACAAGCATAGATTATTTATAATCCGTATACTTGTGTGTATGTATGCACACACTGTAAAACCTGAGCCAGACCAGACCCGTCAGGAACGCGTGGCGGCTGTGTTACCTCACGTCCGTTGTTCACACCAGCTGTTTCTGCTGCGTTTCCGCTGCTGCTCTTTCTGCATAGAGATTGACTTTCATAATGGCCATTTCATTTCATTGTAAATGTCATTTATATTTATTTTAGACAGAGAACGGTCAAGAAACGTGATCATTTGTAAATAATAGTAATAATCCACAATTAAAACCCTGCACTATATTCATTCATGGAGCCCTGCAAGTCACTGCATGTTCTACAGCACTGCAAATATTTCAGAATAAAAGCCTCATGTTAACAAATGAAGGAGTTCAGTCCACAGGAAAAAAAAAAAAACACTTGTGGGGTTTTATTTTGAAATGAAAGCAGGACGTGTTTGCTTCAAAAGTAGGCGAGACCTTGAATCTCTAGAAGAGATGCAGCTAATATGCAGCAGAGTGTGAGACACGCGGCTCATACGGGCAGTGTGGCTGTTCTAACCTGTTAACATGGATGCCGAAATAAAAACAACAGGTAACGCAGCCGCCACTCGTCTGGTCTGGACCAGGCTTACCATACACATACATGATGAATATATTTGAGTTGTGGACAAACAAACACAGCATTTGAGGACGTCATCTTAGCCTTTGGGAAACACGATTAGCTTAACTAATCAATGAATCAAGAAAACAATTGAAAGATTAACCGACAATGAAGATGACTGTTAGTTGCAGCACTAGTCATTTTGTGTTTATGTAAACCACTTGATATTGTTGATTCAAAGAAAAGCAGATGAAGGTGTTTCAGTGTTAACGCTCATACATGCTGTGTGTTCAGGGCTGTACTACGGTGCCCCTAAAGTGCAAAACACAGCAGCAAATCACAAAACTTTATTCTGTTTTTGCTGTTGCGTTTTGCATTTCAGGGCCACCGTACTGATCACCACCAGATGTACGGTCTTTTTCTCTTTCATTTACAAGCCGCCTGCCTCAGATCTGTGTGTGTGTGTGTGTGTGTGTGTGTGTGTGTGTGTGTGTGTGTGTGTGTGTGTGTGTGTGTGTGTGTGTGTGTGTGTGTGTGTGTGTGTGTGTGTGTGTGTGTGTGTGTTTGTTTATCTGTGTGTGTAATTCATGTGCATGCGACATTCCCCCCCTCCCACCCACTGACGACTTTGGAGATGGTTGTCATGGTGACACTTCAAATGCCACTGATGAACTGATGGGTTGCATTTGCTTCTCTTTGCCAATGGGTGATTGTTTTGTGATGATTCATCGTGATGGGCACAAGGCTGTTGAGCCACAAGCTTTTGATTAGTGTGGAGATGCTCACAGCGCAGGCAGCAGCATACACCGCATCGTAGCATGCAGCCACACCGAGGACGCCACTCCTTAGCCGGGGAGGTGACGGGCAGCGCGAGGAGGAACAACCGCAGGCACTCGGCCGCCGACGTCCTGCTGAAGGTCCTGCAGCGCAGACGCAGCTCTGCCGTGGAGACGCTTTCCTCCTCCTTCCACAGAGTCATGGTGGCGGTCAGCATGAACCCGCCTCAACCTCCCGCTGAACGCAAGATCAGGAGATGTAACCACACCAAAGAAATAACTCGGGTTTTGATGACTTCAGCTGCAAGGACAGTACTGTCAAATTGTTCTTATGATGCTTTTTTCTGTTTTTTCCTCAGCCAATGCAAGGGTCCCTACAGCAAAGTACACCAAGATGGGGGAGACCCTGCGGCATGTCATCCCTGGTCACATGCAGTGCTCCATGGCCTGTGGAGGGAAAGCCTGTAAATATGAGAACCCCTCTCGCTGGAGCGATGAGGAGCAAGCCGTCAAAGGACTCTACTCGTCCTGGTATGTCAGCCAGTCTCACCGCTACCTTTCAACCAGCCCTCGCTGTTCATGTACCTTTCCTCTCAGTGCTGTGCTCGGTCAGTGCGGGTCACTGAAGTCCACGTCAATAGTTACAGGAAAAGTCAATATATTTGTTCCGTTTTTTTGTTTTGCACTCTGATCGGTTTTTAAAATGGAATCATTGAGTGAGAGCTTTAGTTTCAGTGCATCAGTATGTTTGCATGGTCTGGATATCACCTTGTTTTTAAAGGAGACAGCATAAAAAACTCACTTTTCAGTGCTGGTGCTCCTGCATTTGGGTATCTGGAGTTCCTACCAACCCACAAACTTGGATTTGGCTCCCCTTCCTATGTCACATGCAGGCTCAGTAGTAGGGGTCAGAATCACCAGAGGCCTCACGATACAATATTATCACAATACTTAAGTCACAATATTGCGATTTTAATACGCTGAGTATTGCGATAAGATATATTGCGATTTGTTACTATTGTTCAACTGCAAATTTTGCACATCTGTTTTATTTAATAAGATGCAGTTTTCACTCAGCTTTTCGTTGCCAAAATGTAGTGTAATTTTGGAATGTTATTTTGCATTCTTCCTAACAAACTAGGATGACAGGACTGGTACCAGTGGTACCACTTCAGTCTTGATTTTCTGCTCCCTGACAGTTTTTTAAGCTCCCTGACAAAAGCCCCAGATCAGAGGCAAATCATAGGAGCCAACGCTCTGATTAAAGGTCGACCGATATGGGTTTGTTTGGGTTTTTTTCGCAGGTTAATCTGTCGACCTCTAGCTCTGATGCCTCATAGACACGTTCCAGATACCTAGCATGGTAAATATGTGGACCTGTGTGGGACTCTGGCCATGAGTTACAGTCAATGAGAGCAAGACGGGTTGAAGGGAAACCTGGAGGAGGAGGCGTCGCCTCTAACAACAGAAACTTACTGTTATGTGTTAGATTTGCAACACGGAGCAAAGTTGTTGCACCTGGAGGAATAAATAGTAAAAAAAAAAAAAAAAAAAGAGCGTGCACACCAGTGGAAACAGGCTATTTTGTGAACCTGTGCCAACAACATCAGCAATGTGCCTCGCGTATGGTGTATTTCTTACATGTGTTTTCGTGATAAAGTTAGTTTGGAGACCTCATCGGGGAATCCTCCTGGTGAAAGAGCTTGTAGTGAGTGACCTCAGTCATGCAGAGTGAAAACCACAATGAGTTCAAGACATCAGGTTGTGAAGAGTGAACTTGGCTAAAGGTTTTCTAGTTTCATACGATACCGGTATCTTCACTGTAGCTTTAAGACCGAGCCCACTACAACCTCTGAAAGACAGGATAGCAGCCGCGCCGTCTGACTATTAAGAAGTTAAGAGTACATATAATAAAAGATCAATACTTGGTGTCTGTGTATTCATACAATATTGCTATCCAAAATATCGCGATACTATGCTTTATCAATTTTCCCCCCACCCCTGCTAATCTGAATAGATCGCCCACAGGTTGAGAACTGCTAAAGGTGCACCATCTTTTCCTCTCAAGCCAATCAGAGCAGACTGGGCTTTTTCAGGAGGCTTTCTTAAAGAGACAGGCACTAAAACAGAGTGTTTCAGACAGAGGGTGAATACAGGTATACGCAGATGGTATGAGAACAATAATGTGTTTCTAGTAGAAACCCAAAATACAAATATGTACCGGAAAATGAGCATGATATGTCGATGATGTGTTAAAGTGTTTATTCTTGCTAAAAAACCCTAACTTGTCATATCCTCCACTTACAGGATTACTGACAACTTGCTGGCTATGGCAAGGCCTTCTACTGAAATCATTGAGAAATATAATATAATTGAACAGTTTCAAAGGTACAGTAGTCTCCTCCTTTCACACCTCATTTGAATCTAAGATTTGTGTGATTTGTGTTTGGATGAACTGTGAACTGGAGGTTGGGCTTTGTGCTGTAATGTGTGTTGTGTTGACTTGACACTGACGTGGACCTGTTCCTGTGCTCAGGTGTGGTTTGAAGACGGTCATTAACCTGCAGCGACCTGGAGAACATGCCAGCTGTGGCAACCCACTGGAGCAGGAGAGCGGTTTCACTTATCGACCTGAAACCTTCATGGAGGCAGGCGGTGAGTCTCTACATCCAGCCTCACCAACACACACTGTGGGCTCCCTAAACACAGGACACAAACTCATCATCATACATTTACACCTGTTCAACATTTGTCTAAAATGTGTCTCAGGTTTCTCTGTTATGAATCCCACGTTGTTGATTGCTGTCTGATTGGACGTGACTGGAGATGATTACTAGCAACTGAGTGTGTATAAATGAGCGCTTTACCAGCTAAGACCTTCCTTAGTGAGAGCAGCTACTTTAGAATATACAGCGATCAGCCATAACATGAGGACCACTGACAGGTGAAGTGAATAACATTGGCTATCTCCTTACCATGGCACCTGGCAGTGTGTGGGGGGTGTATTAGGTAGCAAGTGAACATTTTATCCTTGAAGTTGATGTGTTGGAAACAGAAAAAATGGGCAAGCACAAAGATGTGAGTGACTTTGACAAGGACCAAATAGTGACGGCTTGACACCTGGGTCAGAGCATCTCCAGAACTGCATCTCTTGTGGGATGTTCCCGGTCTGGACCGGAGTGGTCAGGACCTACCAAATGTGGTCCAAGGAAGGAAAACTGGTGAGCCCGGTGATGGGGTCATGGGCAGCCAAGGCTCATTGATGCATGTGGGGAGTGAAGGCTGCCCCATGTTGTCTGATCCAATAGAAGAGTTACTGTAGCTCAGATTGCTGAAAAGGTTAATGCTGGTTCTGATAGAAAGGTGTCAGAACACACAGTGCATTGCAGTTTGTTGCGTAGGGGGCTACGTAGCCACAGACCGGTCAGGATGCCCATGCTGACCCAATCCATGGTTTAGTTTACTAATGTGTACTAAATCATGGATTTATTTATAAGTAAGTGCAGGGTTTCTGTCAGCAAAGTTGGGAAGCAGGACACAGGAGCTTGGCTTGGGTCTTCTATTTGTTAGAGTAATATCTACATGAGCAGAGAAATAAGCCTCTCTCCCTCAGTCTGTGTGGTAATAGGGGCTTCTTCATGCTTTGTTGACATAGCAGGGCTGGCCGTGTATGTTTTTAGTGCATGTGAGCGTGCCCCGCTGGTGAGCTCACAGCCGCCGCTATACACTGCTGTCATTAGGCGGTTACAGCTGATAACTCGCAGAAGCATAACGACCATCTTCTGGTTCCCACCCACGTTACACTGTTATCTCTGTCAACACTGTCGCTGTTGTTTGCACTGTTAACACTGTTTGCTGTGAAGTGCTCGGCTCCCCGTCGCCATGTTGAGAGCAGTCAAGAGACAAGAGAAATGCTCCCAGTCCCTCATTTAGCAGAGGAGTTTGCTACTTAGGTGATGTGTTTTCTTCAAAATACGTAATTCCTTCTTAGGCTTTTCAGCTTGGACCCGGCGGAGAGTCAACCCTCCACAGGTGAAGAGTAGGGCACATTTGTACAAGATGAAGTAAAGACTGCACGACCAGAGAATAATGGTAGAAAATCTCTACGAGTCTCTATGGAAGACATTTTTATTTTTATTTTAGCGTTCTACATGAGTATGAGTGGCAGTAGCAGGTATTAGATGAGGGACTAAGGTAGATTTAACATTCTCCAACCTCAAACCATCAGTGTTTTACCAACATCCGGAACGTGATGCAATCCCTAGTAACCAAGTAATTACCGAGGGACTCCTCGTATGTTTTGTTTTTAGAGGCTGGCAATCCTGGTTCTTCTTCCTAACAAGATCTCCTGAGAGCTTTACTCAGGTCACCTCCTCAGCTCCATTTTGAATAGTGCTGTCTTTCATTTGACACTAAATAATGCTATCATGCTGTAGGTCTTTATCATGCAGTCCTTCACAGTTTAAATATTTAATGAGCAAACAACTCACCAGAGCCTTTATGTAAACCTGAATAACCACCTGAGTCACTTTTATCTAAAAGTCAAGATGGCAACTTTCAATATGGCATAAGTGTGAATGAATGCTGTCAGATTAATATAAAGGTGAAATATGCAGAGAGAGATTAAATGTCTTGTTCTGCCTTCTAACTGTGATATGTTTATCATCTCCATCTCAATTCTTATGCACAAAGAAAATATCTGTTTAATAAAACAGGAAACAATGCAAGAGACGTCATTTTAAGTTGTTGAGGAGTACGCTTTTAATGTAAACGAAACCTATGTCTATGTGACAAAATTCCATTAGTTAGTGATTAGTTAGTTAGTGTTAGTTATTATCTAGGGTTGTCAAAGTTAACAAGACAGTACCACGTTAAAGCAAATTTGTTTTAATGCCACTAATTTCTTGTCAAGGAGAAGGCTTAATGATGCCCCAAACTAAATGTTGGCGAGGAAAACCTGTCATGTCCATCTTCAAAGGGGTCCCTTGACCTCTGACCTCCAGATGTGTGAATGTAAATGGTACTCTCCGCACTCTGACACACTGACAGCTGTTGTTGCCTGTTGGGCTGCAGTTTGTCATGTTCTGATTGGAGCAGATTTTTGATGTTAAAGTCAGAACCTGCGAGGGTTTCTGGACAATATCTGCCATTGATTAGTGTTGTTAATTGATTTCCAATAATAAATATCTACATACATTTGCATAAAACAGCATATTTGTCCACTCCCTTGTTAATAAGAGTATTAGATACTTGACAAATCTCCCTTTAAGGTTCATTTTGAACAAATAACAAATGTGCATTTAATTGTGATTAAATATTTTAATTGATAGACAGTCCTAGTGTTACCATGTCTGACAAGTATTTCAGTAGATATTGATGAATTCCTCTGTTTTTCTGTATTTCAGTTTATTACTACAACTTTGGGTGGAAGGATTATGGTGTGGCATCTCTGACTACAATCCTTGACATGGTGAAAGTCATGTCATTCGCTGTCCAAGAGGGGAAAATGGCCGTCCACTGCCATGCCGGTCTTGGAAGAACAGGTTTATAACACTGGCAATTTGGCATACAGCTAAAATCCTCACTTATGCTTGTGAAATATAATAATAGTTTTCAATTTCTATTTTGTGTTTAGGTGTTTTGTTGGCTTGTTACTTGGTTTTCACGTCCCGGATGAGCGCTGACCAGGCCATCCTGTTTGTGCGAGCCAAGAGACCCAACTCCATCCAGACCAGAGGCCAGCTGCTGTGTGTCAGGGAGTTCGCCCAGTTCCTGGTTCCCCTCCGAAGCGTCTTCTCCTGTGCAGAACCCAAAGCGAGTGCCGTCACCTTGGCCCAGTACCTCACCCGACAGCGCCACCTGCTGCACGGCTACGAGGCTCGACAGATGAAGAATGTGCCAAAAATCGTCCAACTGGTGTGCCGGCTCCTCGTCGACATCGCGGCCAACAGACAGGTGGTGATTGAAGAGGAGTGGCTGGAGATCCCCGACCTGACGGCCGAGGTGGAGAAGACCGTGTCCCAGCAGGCCCTGCAGCAGCTTGGGAAGGAAATGAGAGGGAAGGGGATTCCTGTTCCACCATCTCATCCTCTCAGCCCACCTACTCTGCAGTCCAGACCTCGTCATGATCAACCTCTCACGAGTGATAATGAGCTGGACCCTCTGTGGACGCAGCAGAATGCAGAAATCCCTCTGAAGTCCTTCCTGTCCAGCAACAGGAGCCTCAGTTACAGCGATTCTGTCCTGGACAAACTGGGACCACAGCCGCACCATTTAGGAGATCTGAAGAGCAACAAACAAATCCACTGCCTCATCAAGCATTCCTTGTCTCACAGCAGCCTTACAGCCTGTATCCCTCCCACATTTTATGACCTCTCTCCTCAGGACGTTATCAGCAGCTTTCAGGGTCCCAATGCAGAAGACAAGGGATCCCTCTTATCCAAAAAACAGCTCCGTAAGGGGCATCAGAGCTTGTCTTTAGATCTGTCAGAGCAGAGAAGAAGATGTCACTCCAGTTTGCTCTTATCAAACAAGAGCAAACTGGTGACCCGTGAGGAGCAGCCAGATGTGGATGTGTCAGTGGGCGGAGCTCACAGAGGGGATGTTCCCTTCATCACCCTCCAGTCTGAGCTCTCCCCAGAGAGCAGAAGCCTGCTGGTGGCGAGAGCTCTGGCCATGAACCTGACCGACAAGGACTTCACCTCCAAGGTCTCAGTGTGGCAGGTAGTGTACCCCATAAAGTACTCTCAGATATACCATGTGCAGTAGTAGGGCAGGGCTACAGATGTCACCATACCAGAAATTTGTAGTTGATAAAAATAATGAAATTGCATGATTCTTGATACCAATTTGATCGTAAAACAAGGTCAACATCCACTCCTTTATTACCTTTTTACGTACTGGTTTTTGTCAGGAAGATAAACTGGTAATTATTCCATCTCTATTCTCTATTATCTATTTTATATTGCTGTGACAATATCTCCTTCAAACTACTGGATTTATTCAAGTTTCTCACTACAAACTACATTTTACAGGTTTATATTTGAACACATCATGATAACATTATAATTTACCTTTGCAAATAATCATTTTTACTGAAGAGATTAATCAGCATGACGAGAGCTAGTTAACGTTAGCTATTAGCTGAGCTGTTAGCTCACCAGTTTTCCTTCCTTGGACCAGTTTTGGTCGGTCCTGACCACTGTAGACCGGGAACTTCACACAAGAGCTGCAGTTCTGGAGATGCTCTGATCCAGTCGTCTAGCCAGCACAGTTGGGCCCTTGTAATGAGATAATCAGTGTTATTCACTTCAAGTGTCAGTGGTTGTAATGTTGTTTATGTTGTGGCTGATCAGTGCAGATTGATTGATTGAGATAAAATGTCAGACGGTAGAAGGAAAGAAATGGTTATCCAGTGGAAAATGCAATCCGAGTTTATCCACTTCAGTAAAGGCAAAGAGTAAAGAGACACTCCACAGATGTGGAGAATCCACAGGAAGCAACGGGATATTATATGGGAAATGTTGCATTATGAGAAACTGTGGCACAGACTGATAAATGGTCAATGGAAAAGTGCTTTTCTAGTCTTTTGACTACTGAAAGCGCATCGCATTCACCCATTCACTCACACACACATTTATACACGGAGGCTGCTAAGGTGCCATCAGGATCTTATCAATAGTATACACTCACCAGCCACATAATTAGGTACACCTTGCTAGTAAAATGTTGGACCCCTTTTGTCTTCAGAACTGCCTTAATTCTTCATGTCATACTTTCAACAAGGTGATGGAAACACTCCTCAGAGATTTTGGTCCATATTGACATGATGGCATCACGCAGTTGTTGCAGATTTGTCGGTTGTACATCTATGATGCGAATCTCTGCTTCGACTACATCCCAAAGGGGATCTATTGGTTTGAGATCTGGTGACTGTGGAGGCCACTGGAGTACAGTGAACCCATTGTCATGTTCAAGAAACCAGTTTGAGATGATATGAGCTTTGTGATATGGTGCATTATCCTGCTGGATGTAGCCATCAGAAGATGGTACGCTGTGGTCATAAAGGGATGGACATGGTCAGCAACAATACTCAGGTAGGCTGCAGCATTTAAACCAGGCTCAGTTGGTACTAAGGGGACCAAAGTGTGCCAAGAAAATATCCCCCACACCATTAAACCACCACCAGCAGAAGCCTGAACCGTTGATACAAGGCAGGATGGATCCATACTTTCATTTTTGTTTAAGCTAAATCTGACCCTGACATCTGAATGTCGCAGCTGAAATCGAGACTCGTCAGACCAGGCAACGTTTCTCCAATCTTCAGTTGTCTAATTTTGTTGAGCCTGTGTGAACTGTAGTCTAGTTTCCTGTTGTTAGCTGACAGCAGTGGTACCGTGTGGTCTCCTGCTGCTGTAGCTCATCTTCTTCAAGGTTCCACTTGTTGTGCATTCACAGATGGTATCCTGGTATCCTTGGTTGTAATGAGTGGTTATTTGAGTTGCTGTTGTCTTTCTATCATCTCCAGCCAGTCTGTCCATCCTCCTCTGACCTCTCACATCAACAAGGCATTTTCATCCACTCATCTGCTGCTCACTGGATATTTTCTCTTTTTCAGACTGTTCTCTGTAAACCTTAGAGATGCTTGTGTGTGAAAATCTTAGTAAATCAGCAGTTTCTGAGATACTCAGACCAGACCCGTCTGGCACCAACAACCATGCCACGTTCAAAGTCACTTAAATCCCCTTTCTTCCTCATTCTGGTGCTCAGTTTGAACTTCAGCAAGTTGTCTTGACCACGTCTACATACATAAATGCACTGAGTTGCAGCTATTTGTGTTAACAAGCAATTGAACAGGTGTACCTAATTATGTGGCCGGTGAGTGTTTAATTATTCATCTCATTGACAGAACCATAACTTAAGCACATTTTCAGTCCATCGTTATTCCTGATTTAAACCTGCATTTTTTCGCCTGTTAGTGACACTGCTGTTTGTTGCGACGTGCAGACCGAGCTGAACTCCAGAGAGGGAGCGTGGGAGCGTCTGTGTATGGAGAGAGATCCTCTGGTCCTGTCCAGTCTGATGTGGTCGTGGCTGGAGCAGCTCAAGGATCCAGTCATCAGCAGCGAGGATGTAAAAGCCCTCAGCGAGAAGAACGTGAACCCACAGAACGCCCTCGACTCACTGGAAAAGGTCTTCCACAGCATCACTATCAGTGATAACAGACACTCTGACACTGTCTTAACGGCTTTGTTCCAGACTGTTTAACACAGTCTCCAGTAACATCACAACATACATTGTGATCCTGTTTGTGTGCAAAATTTAAGTCCTGTTTCATTGTAGTTTTAAAGGCAGTATCTCCTGGAGAGACGCACGTCAGTGTCTAATAGAGAATGACACAAAGTGTGTGTCAGAATCAGTAAGACTGACGGTTCATAACACATCTCACAAGTTGAGAAACGTTTGTAAAAATGTGTTTGAAGAGGATGTTTCATATTGTACATCGTTGTCCTTCCCGCTGCAGGGCCACAGACTCACTCTGCTGTGTATCCTCGACTGTGCTGCTCATCTGCTGCCAATGCCTGAAGAAGTGGAGACCAGTTTTCTCAACCAAACAATAAAAGTGTTTACTAAGGTGAGTGATAACCAGAGATATATTAAGCCCTCTGAATCACAAGCTGTTTCAGGGTGTTTGGGTATTTTTTTTTTTTTTTTTTTTTGCTCCTGTCACATTCTACTTGCTGTGGCCTCGTTTTTAACTATAATATTTACAGTATGTCCTGCACCTCAATGGAAATAACACAATGGAGCCGACATACACCCTGGACAGGTCGCCAGTCCATTACAAGGACATCCACCCTCACATTCACACCTATGGGCAATTTAGAGTCATCAATTCACCTAAACTGCATGTCTTTGGACTGTGGGAGGAAACTGGAGAACCAGGAGAAAACCCACACTAAGCCGGATTCAAACTTACGACCCTCTTGTTATGAAGCGACAGTGCACCACCGTGCAGTCCTTCATGGACCATCCTAAATTTTAAAATCCAACAATAAGTTTTGTTTAACAGTTTCTGGCTGTGATAAACAGCATATTTTTGGCGATTTTTTTTTTTTTTTTGTTTTTTTTTTTGAGTTGGGGTTGTATGAGGTACTATAGTCAGTATGGCCACGCCCCCAGTTTAGAGAAACAGACAGGAGTTATCACACAGTAGCAAAGTAATGTAAAGCAAACAGCAAAACATAGTTGACACACCTAAAAGAAGTGTATGCTAGATTCAGAATATTTTCACCAGTTTACCTCGCCGTCAGACAGCTATACAGTCGACGGGGAACTGAAACTGTACCTACCTACCTGTACCTGCTCTCGCCAAAGCAACCAGAAAAAACACAAAAAAATTTATCTCGCAGAACACAAGATTTTCTGGTCTTCTGGTCACACAATGGTACAAACACACTAGCTGATCAAGGCAGTAGTAGACCAGTAATCCCGTGTATCACAAGGTAAAATTACAGGTTTTTTCAATGGAGTCTGGTTACTTTGGGGAGAGCATAGATGGATACAACGGCTTCAGTTCCCTGTCGGGGCTGTCTGACGGAGAGGTAAAGCAATGAAAATATTCTACATATAGGGTACACTTAAACTGATATTGATTCTTTTAGGGGTATAAAATCCATTTTACTGCTGCCCCCGTCCACAGCAGTACATCGCTTTACTTCCTTACCGTAACTCCTGTCTGCTTCTCCAAACTGGGGGCATGCCGACCATCATCTACTGTCGATAATACACTGACTATGATAAATGTCTCATACAACCCCACTGAGAAACACTAGAACTATCTGTACGGTACATACAGTCTATATACAGTATATGGTGTATATTGACTATTATGATGTGGTTTGCATGCAGGAATCAGTTTTTTCTCTCCTCTCCAGATCGACGTTGCCTCAGAGAAGAACGAGTCTTTATACACAACACTTAAGGCAATCCTGACTCCCATTCTTCATGACCTGTGTGACAAAGCCTTGGAGGAGAACGAAGACTCCTGATCCAGCCTCAACAGGACCAGTCTGACAGGGTTCCACTCATTTTTCGGGCATTATTGTATTTTAAACCTGTTCCTTGCATTGTGTTACTGCTGAGATCTGCCAATATTCAGTCTTTCAAGATATATGAAGACTGTAATTTGAAGGTTTAGCATTTCATTTTTCTCTGAAGCTCTTAATAGCACTGCCATTCTCTCTGTTAAGGTGCCACCGTGCTCAGTTTAAAGTCTGTCTTCTGTTCTCCTGTACTATTTGTGAGGGACTAGATGTTGCTTTTATTATCAAACTGTTAGTTGGTAGGACAATGACCGAGAAGCAGTCTCATGATGTTAATGTAATGCTATGTAAACGTGTAACTCAGCTGTCAAAGCTGCTGGTCTTGTTTCTTATTTAAACCAAAATATGTTTTTACACTGTGCAGATGCTACGACGTGTCTTATTTATTCAGATCTTCTCGTTTGAAGAGCAGCGATTGGTTTAACGACCTGATGACGAGTTGTGATGCTGCCTTGTTCGTGTAGGATGTAAAGTGTTTTCTTGAGTCAAATGCAAACTGTGGCTATTGTTATGGCAAGGCAAATTCTACAGGCCGCGGCGCGTTTGTTTTTCCAAATAAAGTTTATGTCTTTAATTTAATACTGTGTGCACCAAGAACCTCTCACTGTACTCTCCTGATGTACATTCATCAATCAGCAATCTGCCTGCACTGTTGCATTTAGCAGAATGCTTCAACTCAACTGTGTGTCATGCTGCTGTACGCAATGTCGCCTGTGTGTGTGTGTGTGTGTGTGTGTGTGTGTGTGTGTGTGTGTGTGTGTGTGTGTGTGTGTGTGTGTGTGTGTGTGTGTGTGTGTGTGTGTGTGTGTGTGTGTGTGTGTGTGTGTGTGTGTGTGTGTGTGAATAATAACATGAAGGACATTGAGACGTTGACCTGTGGGGGATTTTCAACAAGCACTATTTTTTCATTGTTACAACGGGCTACTTCTTACAGAATTAAACACAACTTACAGCAAACTGTGTGGCGTGTGTCTAAATGTGTTTATGGACGTTTATGATCATCAGCAGTTCAGCATCAGAGAGAGAAAGGGGAGAGCACCACCTGGTGTCCTGGCAGTAGTCTAACTTCAACACGTGAAGAAAGTCAGTTGTATGTGTGAATTCAACGTGATTTGGATCTTAGAAATGTGAAACTTGTGTGATTCTGTGTTTACAGTCATGATTTATACTGATCACGTGTTATTACTGTGTCTCGGTCATAACATCTCAGCCCAGTAGATGGATGAATTATTGACATCGTTCCTTAAAATTATAGCATGATATTTTGTATGGAATGCCATCTCCACTTAAACATGGCTGTGAAATAAATTAGGAAATAAATACTGTAAATGAGGCAGTAAATATAAATAGGCCTACACATTATTTCAGGGGACTGTAGAGCTGTGCTAGCTAGCTAATTAGTGTGCGTTGTTCTGTGAGATAATCACATCCCATTCATTTGAATATAACAGATGAAAAATAAAAAGAGCAGTCAAGTAACTGGCATTACGAAATAAAACTTCCCTGAAATAATAAATTTGGCATAATGTAATAAAATTCCCTTGAAATACATAAATGTGGTATTAAGAAATACAAGTACCCTGAAATGAATAAATAAACGACATTATTAAATAAAAGTTCCCTGAAATAAATAAATAAGTGTGACATGAAATAAAAGTCTCCTGAAATAAATAAATAAAAGAGGTAATATGGAATAAAAGTTCCCTTAAATAATTAAATGTGGTATTATGAAATAAAAGTTCCCTGAAATAATTAAATAATTAAAAGTGGTAATATGAAATAAAAGTCCCCTGAAATAATTAAATAATTAAAAGTGGTAATATGAAATAAAAGTCCCCTGAAATAAATAAATAAATAAATAAAAGTGGTAATATAAAATAAAGGTTCCCTGAAATAAACGTGTGTTTATATGCATTTGTATATTGATTGCCTGCTGTGTGAGTTGAGTTATTGCGGCAGTGTCCACTCCGACCAGCAGGCGGAGGTAACGAGCCTTAAAGCTCGCTGTAAGCTGCGCCATCAATCCACGAAGAAGAAGCAGTCAGAGGGTGGAGGACCGGAGGAGCGTTTCGACATGGCAGTCAGGTGGGTAGACTTATTAATCATACATTTTTTAATGAATATACCTCATTGGTTGGGCGTGTGTTGTTTAAAACGTTTCATAATAAGAGCTGATATTGTTTCGTGGTGGTGGAGCCAGCTGCTGTCGCTCTGTTAACCGACGTTTGCTTTTCTGGACAGCCATGCTGGAACGTGCTGCTAGCTGCTAGCCGTTAGCTCGCTAGTGTTAGCTAGCAAGTTGTAAAGGAGTGGTTAACTGACGTAGCTGGCAGACAGCGGTGCAACGAGTGGAGCACTTTAGTTATGATTTTAAATACCGTATTTAGTGAGACATCCCTAACGGTGAAAGCATCACAGTAATGTGTTGTACTTCTGAAATGCTCAGTCACGTTGGCTAATTATACCGACTAGCTAGCTAGCTAGCTAGCTTGCTAGCTTCCTTTGCCTGTTAAAGGAGTGTCGGTTCTGGTCCTAGTTCTGGTCCTGGTCCTGATCCTTTTTCCCCAGTATCAGGCAGAAACGTGGAGTCAAATTGGCAAAATAACAGCGAATGATCTCCCCATGATTATGAGTTTTTAATCATAGACAACACTGGGCAGTTAGTGATTAGCTTCATGTGGACACAGTAACTTAAAGGAGATTTGGGTGTTAACACTGGGGAAGGTGGGCTGATTGTTGCACTCTGTAAAACTCATCCTATTAATTAAATCTACACCCCACTACTTTACTTATATTCTGTATGTCCAATAGGAGCTTTTATTACATCATTCAGTTTGTTCCTACTGACTTGGTTCTGTTTTAATTAGTCAAGTGCTTTTTAGAAATACAAATGTATATGTGATCCTGGATGACTCCATTTTAAAGCACCCAGTTGCAGCCCGTGCAGTTTTAATAGATAAGATAGAATGGATGGATAAAATTTGTCTTTGGTCCTCTAATTCAAAGTAGCACACACACATCTGGGTTTTAGGGACACGGTCAGTCATCGTGAAGGAAACACAGATTCCCTCATGTGCTCTGTTTATTTGTGTCTTACACAATATGCAAATTTAACTGTAAATTTCTTCAGATGACATTAATTACACTACTAATAATATTTTGAGAGGTAATAAGTGAGCATTTTGCTATGATGGTTTGATGACCCGAGTTTATTCTGGTCGGTAGTCCCAGTAGGATGAGGGTTAAATGTGATTTTATGTCTTCAGTATGAAGTTACTCATTTCTCAAGCAAACTGAATTTTCTTTACTGGCAAAACAATTCGTCAGCGTATTAATCCAAGTGTACTATACACACTGCGATTTTGATATCGGTGGATTGTCATTCTTCAGGCTACAAAGCCAAACGTGCTCTAATTTCAGGTTCCCACATGAGGATTTGCAGTTTTCTTCTATGTATATCTATTTTATATCTTATATCTATGCATGTAACTATGGCTGCTACAGTTAATCGATTAGTTGTCAACTATTAAATTAATTGCCAACTATTTTGATAATCCGAAAAATACATGAATCAACATTTTCATAATTTTGTAGACCAAACAACTAACCGATTAATCAAGAGAATAATCGACAATGAAAGTATTCATTAGCTGTAGCTTTAATTGTACTGTACCTAACTGTCATTGTAAATTGAATCTCTTTTTCTTTTAAAACTATTTGTTAGACAAAACCAGACATCTGAAGAAATCATCTTGAGCTCTGGGAAAATTGTCATTTCCTAGTCTAAATGATGAACCGATTTCCTCGATAACTGGTTGTTTTTCCTAAAGTGTAATAAGCCTAATATTTCATAAAAATACTCTTCTCTTACGTTGGCAGAACCACTAACTATTTTAGGGGAAATCAGCCATCAACCAACTGTCATTAACTGATTATTAACCGTTAAACAACAAGATTAGTGCATCTCATGCAGTGGTGCGTCTGCTGCAGTATATGAGCACAACAAACTGAGTCTCCAGGTCACCGTCAAGAGAGTTACTGTAGCAGCCACGGTGCTGCGTTCACTGTCTCCACATTACCATCAGGAGAGTTACTGTAGCAGTCACGATGCTGTGTTCACTGTCAAGAGAGTTACTGTAGCAGCCACGGTGCTGCGTTCACTGTCTCCACATTACCATCAGGAGAGTTACTGTAGCAGTCACAATGCTGTGTTCACCGTCAAGAGAGTTACTGTAGCAGCCACAGTGCTGCGTTCACTGTCTCCACATTACCATCAGGAGAGTTACTGTAGCAGTCACAATGCTGTGTTCACCGTCAAGAGAGTTACTGTAGCAGCCACGGTGCTGCGTTCACTGTCTCCACATTACCATCAGGAGAGTTACTGTAGCAGTCACAATGCTGTGTTCACTGTCAAGAGAGTTACTGTAGCAGCCACGGTGCTGCGTTCATTGTCTCCATGTTACCATCAGGAGAGTTACTGTAGCAGCCACAGTGTTGCATTCACTGTCTTCAGTTCACCGTCAGGAGAGTTACTGTAAAAGTTACATTAAAATACTCCACCGCACATTTAGTTTAGTTTAGCAGGTTATCAACTGTGTTGGCCCGGATTAACGAAAGCAGTTGTCCAACAAACACTGTGTGTGTATGTGCTACATTAGCAGCTGCTAGCTGCTAGCCTTGCAGGTGGCTTTGTGCCTGCCGTAGCGTAAGTTGAGTGAGTTTCTGACAGGCTGCGTATGTGCTGCGTTATAGCTGTGAACGTAGCTGTAGCAGACAGTGTGTGTACAGTTTGCTTGTAAAGCTGCTCTACATGGTCCTGAACTTAAAGTGATCACTCAGATTGACTTCCATCATGTTGGTTTTGTATCCTGTATCTACATAAAATGGCATGGAGCAGTCTATTGATTATCCTGATTCATTTTTCCAGATGGGACACTGGATGAAGAATAAAATTGTGCATTGATTTATTAGTGCTCTGTTACAGAAGTGGTCAAAAATTGGTGAAAGATTACAGAAGTAACTCTGCTGATGGTGAACTGGGGACAGTGAACGCAGCACCATGGCTGCTACAGTAGCTCTCCTAACGGTGACCTGGTGACAGTGAACGCAGCATCGTGGCTGCTACAGTAACTCTCCTGACGGTGAACTGTTGACTCAGTTGTCTGGCGCACCGCTGCATGCAAGGCCCAAATCTTGTCGGTTAATAATCGGTTAACGAGGGTCGGTTATCGGTTAAGAACATTTAAAAAAAATTAGCATCCCTAATGCAGAATCTAACTTTTCACCACGATGTGACTTGTTCTCCACAGTCTGAGGCCTCGCCTGTCTGCCTGCTTCAGAGGATCCGAACCCAGCTGGTTGTTCGTGGGCCGACTCGTCGCCTTCACCCCAGAAACCAGCGCTGTTTGCACCGTGGGATGAGGTAGTAGGTTGTATAGTTTTAGGGTCACACCCGCACTGGGAGATAACTATTCAACCTACTGTCTTTCTCAAAGTGCCAAACACACATCTCAGCCACGTCTTCTGAAGGCCAGGTTTCAGGATCAAGATGTCCAAACATCACCAGTAGCTCACACAGTGTGAGGTAGTAGATTGTATAGTTGTAGGGTTGTGATTTTGCCCTGTTTGGGAGATAACTATACAATCTATTGCCTTCCCTGAGGAGTGGCGTTTCCTCAGTCGTCTTCTTATTAAACATGTTAATCTTCAGAGAGCTTCAGGGACCAGTAGACCCTCTGAGGGAGTTCAAAAGACTGACGCAGCGTTTTTCCTCTGTAGACTGTCCTTTTGCACTGTATCTGTTCGTGGGTGTTTTCTTTTAATGGTATTTTAACTTTGTAAGTAACATTAAAGGGACAGCGTGTAGGACTTGGTGGTAATCTCTACTCACTCCACAAATTGGTGTCACTCCTTAACCATACTAAACCACTTTAGGAGCAACGACAGCGAGACTGCGGCTGGCGGTAACGCTGCACTTTGGTGACCTTCAGGTAACGTAAAAGCACACAAAGCCCTCTCTAGCGTAGGGTTGGGTATCGTTTGAGTTTTTCTGATACCGGTGCTGAACAAACTCTTACACAGTGCCATTGCTGAACGGTGTTGATACTGATAATAAAGAAAAAAGCACAAAACAGCAGTCAACAATTAAAGTACGCCTTTTTATTGCTAATTTTAACTTGAAATTGAACAAGATGTTAACTGTTAATATTACAGTTTAAAGTATGCGTATATATATATATTGAATAAATACAAACTAAATTCACATAATATATAAAGTGTAGCCCAACTACAATAATGCTAACACTAAATAAAGAACTAATAGCAGCAAAATAAATTTCGAGTTGATATTTTTGGTACTGCAGTACCAACAAATGTGGACTGAAGCAGAATATTTCTGTAGATAAAATTTGGGAAGAGTTTTTTTTTTATTATTAATGTACCATATTTTTCGCACTATAAGGCGCATTAAGTGAAACAAAACGGTCAGATAAGTCAAACTTTATTCAATTCATTTAATAACTCAGTAACTTCAATAACTCAACATTTTTCAGTTGTAACACAAGAAATACAAAACAATACACTCACTTTTCAGTTCATTCCTCGTCCACAAATCCATCAAATCCTTCGTCATCAGTGTCTGAGTTAAACAGTTGGGTGATTTTAAGTGAACCTTATAGTGTGAAAAATACGGTAATTTGACTTTTGGACTGACGGCGCCTTCAAATGGAACTTGTGAACTCTTGTTTACATGGTGGGATGTTGTGAACACGACGTGTTGCGTTCAAGTGGTTAAGCTGAAGAATGCTGCTAAGCAACAGAAATATTAACGTTACTTTCGAGTCTAGAAGTCACAGAGGCTAACAGTTTAGCAAGCTAGCTAGTGAGTAACATCATGGGGGAAATGTAAAGACATAATGACAGAAGAGAAAGATGAGGTCGTTGAGTATCAACATTCTCCTCAGACGTTTTAGAAAATTACCAAGAAAAACAATATGTGACTAAAATTACAATATCCTGAACAATATTAACTGGTTGTGCAGCGATAAATTAAATTCTGTGGGCTTCACCATTTCTCACGACAACAAACGCGTCTGAAGTTGTGAACTCAAGTTTTCAGAAACTTTGCGTTTTCCACTCGTAAATACGACTCGGATTGGATCGGACAACCCGGTTCAGCCTTCACTCCCCACGTACATCAATGAGCCTCGGTCACCCATGATCCTGTCGCCGGCTCGCTGGTTTTCCTTCCCTGAACCACTTTTTGTATTTGTTCCTCAACAAACATGACGGCTAGACGACCGGGTCAGATCATCTCCAAAACTGCAGCTCCTGCGGGATGTTGCCGGTCTGCGGTTGTCGGACCGGCCGAAGGTCACATCATGTGGACGCTGGGTGTGTGAGCGTGGCTTACCTGGGAAGACGTTGTACCAGGATGCACTATGGGAAGAAGGCCAGCCGGCGTCTCCAGATCTCAGTCCAGTTGATCATCTGCAGGATGGACCTACTCAATATTAGGCTGGTGGTCATAATGTTGGTGTATATAAGATAAGATAAGATATTCCGTTATTAGTCCCACAGTGGAGAAATTCACATGTATGTATTCATGTATATCCTACACACGGTACGTTTTCCTGAATACAGTTATTTCATCAAAGTAAGACATGCTGTCTGATATAGAGAAAACCAAGGCCTTCATTATTATTATTATTATTATTATTGTTGTTGTAGCATACTGGTTGGTTTCTCTGGGCCTGTGATCACTTATGAACTTGTAGTTACACAGTTGTGTCAGTAGATGGTGTTACAGACCTGCTAGTCTGAATCCCTGCAGACATCTGATCTGATCCTAATAGGTGCTGTTAGATGAAATAGATCATTCCTGTTAATGTTTCTAGGTTTATTTTTTCCTGTTTCATGCTGTTGGTGTTTTTTTATTCTAATTAACATTTTAGGGTCTTTAAGTTGATGTTTAGCAGACAACCTGCACACCAGCCTTGTAACACACATAAAAATAATAATAATAATTAAGATTAATAATTAAGATGTGGATCTATTAATGGTGGAAGAAGTATTCTGATCAATTACCAAGTTATAATAATATATAAAAAAGAAGTACTCTGACCAGTTACCAAGTAATAATAATAATTATAACTTTATTTATGGGATGGACTGTTTTTATTGTCATTTCTGCAGTCTTACTTAAGGAGAACAAAATTGCGCTTCATGGGGACCACAGTGGCATATAAAATAATAGAAACAATAAATTAAAGTAATAAGTATTGGATAAGAGTACTAAGTATGACCTGTGCAGTATACTAAGTAAAAACCTGTATAGTATAAATTAAAGTGCAATAAAAAAAAAAAGTCAGTAGATAATTAAAAATAGAAGTGAAATAAAAATGAGAGAATTGGTCAAAACAAAATAAGTGACAAATTATAAGCCACAATAAATAAATAGTTTTCAGATGTTGCTTAAATAAGTAGCAATACTACAAATTAAAAGTTGTATATATTATGTTAATACAATGACTATATTCAAATTTAAGTAAAAGTACAGAAGTATTAAAATGTAAATCAAGTAAAATTACTCAAAATGTCTCCTATTTTTTTATTAGATTATTAATAAATGATTCTGCTGGATTATTTTTACTGATGCATCACCATGTATGAAGTGTTTTAAAGTTGCAGCTGGTCGAGCCGAAGCTAATAATTACTGTGTTTAGTGTTTGTACCGGTGCATCGTGCGTTATGTTTGGTATGAAAAGATGTGTTTCTGTAAAGTACATAGTGGAGTCTAAATGTACAATATTCCCCTATAATAATAACAATAATATGTATTTGTATAGCGCTCTTAAAGGACTCAACGTCTCAAGAAATATGAACGTCTGTGATGAGAAAACTAAAAACTAAATCCTTCAAGAAAAACTGAAATGATATTTTATTTATTTTTTAGAGTAAAAACAGATATTAAAATAAAATGGACGTAAATTCGGTGCCGACCATGTCATTGTAACTTGTCGCGAAGGAGCTTAAATAACTGTCATGTTCATTTTCTAAGGGGTCCCTTGACCTCTGACCTCTGATAAGCTGCCGATTAGACCGTTGTCAGGCTATTAAATAGCTGTTATCAGTCACTATAAGCCCATAGATGTGGATCAGAAGGGGCCTACTGCACCCACCAGTAGGTGTTATCATCTATTCACAATGTAGTATGAAGAGTGAGTGTTTGTTGTTGTTTTAATCCAAAGCATGTTTTTCCCTAAACCTTAAGAAGCTGTAGTTTTATTGTCTAAACCTAAAGAAGCTGTAATTTTATTACATAAACCTAAAGAAGTTGTAGTTTTGTTCCCTAAACCTAAAGTTGTTTAATTAGCTAAATGTAAAGAAGTTGTAGTTTTATTGCCTAAAGAAGTTGTAGTTTTGACTGAACCTACAGAAGCCTTTTTGTTGGTGTTCAAAACGTGAAGTTTCATTCAGTTTAACATGTTTGAATGTGCAGCTTTAAAGTTTCATTTTCACTTTTACAACACAGTTGTTTGATATTTACTGTGGATAGATAACAGCGTTGTGAACTCACTATTGGTTTAGTAGGCCCCTACTAGCCCACAAACATGGGAAAGATCAGGTGAGATGTGTGGATGTAAATGGGTTCTCTGGGTCCCCACCAGTCCCCCCTTTACAGACATGCCCACTTTATGATAGTCCCAGTCAGTCTGGATCAAGTCCTAGTCAAGTCAGCACTCTGACACACTGACAGCTGTTGTTACCTGTTGGGCTGCAGTTTGTATGTTCTGATTGGAGCAGATTGTTGATGCTAAAGTCAGAACCTGGGACGGTTTCTGGACAATATCTGTCATTGATTAGTGTTGTTATTGATTTACAATAATTTATACATACATGTGCATAAAGAAGCATATTTGTCACTACTTGACAAATTTCCCTTTAAGGTTCATTTTGATGAGATGAAAAATGTGTAATTTGTGATTAATTGTGATTAACTATTTTAATCAACTGACAGTCCTTCTAGTCTACTACCAGCCCAGTTAGTCTGGCCTTTAACTATTTATTGTTTAATTTAATCAATTTTAGGTATTTTATTTTATTCTGTTTTACATTTACATTTTAAATGTGTTCAGTTTTGTTTTTATTGTTTTAATACTTTCAAATTTTTCTCCTGTTTCCTCAATTCATTTTATTTCTTTTTATTTCAGTTTGGTGTTTCCTCAGTATTCAGTTTTGAAGTGATGTAACGTGATTGTTGATTGTAAAGTACTTTGTGCTACTTTTCCTATTGTATGAAAAGTGCTATACAAATAAAGTTACTATTTATTATTATTATTATTAATAATAATAATAATAATAATAATTTAATAGATGATACCTTAACGTTTAATTTCCCGTTTAATTTAATTATTTAGAGAGAAATAGGTGAGAATGTGCCAACCAACCCCGGTCTCCCCTAACTCAAAGTCACACCTGAACGCGTCAGATGAAGCACTGAGTCCACCACCACTGGTGTGACCCTTAATATGTCCCATCTTATGACATGTGACCTGATGGAGGTCTGATAGAGACCTGATAGAGGTCTGATGGAGACCTGATGGAGGCCTGATGGAGGTCTGATGGAGATGAGGGGTTCAGGGACACCAGGGACGCGGTGGGAGGGGCGTTCATTGTTGGAAGAGAAATAAAGTGTCGGTACTCTGTCAGACATGAAGTGGGCGCGGATGATCCGGGAGTCCACATGTCACTAACTAGAGCCACGAGCTGAGTTTAGACTGGATCCTGGTCTCAGCTGGACCCTGCTGGACCCTGCAGGTCTGTGGGGACCAGATGAGCTGAGCGTGTTACCTGCAGGCTGCTCAGAGGCAGATCCCCAGCAGAACACGCCCTGATAGAAAAAGGTAGACTCGCTGTGATCCGGATCACTGAGGAGCCGAGCTGCTTACCTGAGAACAACAGCCCCAATGCTCCAGCACAGACCCGCACCGCCGGACTCCTACCAAATGAAACCAGGACGAGTTCACATCCACAGACTCTGGTTGGTCCCCGAGGAGTTTGGTTCTCGTCTGCAGGTCGGAGCACCTGGACAGCCCGCGGAAACAGAGCTGGTAGTTTGTGCGGCAGAGCGTTGATCCACCGGCTGGCCGAGCACCATGAGCAGGAAGACCCGGCGCTGGATCTGCCACTTTCTCCTCTGCCTCGGAGTCCTGTACCTGAAAATCGGGTGAGTTGTCAGGATGTCCTGCAGCCTGGATGTGCGTTTTCACACAATTAACATTTGAAATGTTGCTGATTTGAAGAAACTTTCACCCTCAGTCATATTACATGTTAACAGGGTCTGTAATGTCTCCAGAAAGGTCTGCACAATACAGTAGAAACCGTTTTTATTAGATGAATTATGTAGGAGGTGAAGGGCTACCATCAGACCATATCCAGTTATGTTATATGGGACTGGGTCCACAATGTCCCCAGAAAGGTCTGCACTCAACCACCTGCAGAACTCCATAGGAAAAACACCACATTTTAACCGGTCTCCTTGGAGTACTGTATCAAGTGTCATTGGGATGTCCTGCAGCTCAGATGCGCATTTTCATACAATAACCATTTTAAATGTCTCTGATTTTAAGGAAATTAGAGATTTTAATAATGTTTTTCACATTTGACCGACTCCTCAGAGCTGTAGAGAAACTGGGACCCCAAAGTGAGGCGTAGGGTCCTTTATTATGGCTGTGCTTCCCTTGCAAGTGGGCTATATAAAGGTTTTATTACATTAATTATGGGAGAGGTGTAGGAATTATATATTCAGTTATATACATGTGTATTATAAGTCAGGACAGGGTCTATAATGTCCCCAGAAAGGTCTGCACTAAATTACCTGCAGAACTCCATAGGGGAAATGCCACATTTTAACCTGACACCTTGGAGAGTAGTGTATCTGAAAATCAGGTGAGTTAATGGGATGTCCTGCAGCTTGGATGTGCATTTTCACACAAGTCCGCAATTTCAAATGCAGGAAGTTGTTTTTTTTTTGTTTTGTTTTTTTATTAATTGATTTTAAGAAGAGTTTTTATAACGCTTCCCACCTTTGACAGACTCTTCAGAGTTGAGAAATCACACAGAGGTGTGGGGTCCTTTATTATGGCTGTGCTTCCCTTGTGAGTGGGGTATATACATTTTTTTTAATTAATATTAATTTTGGGGAAGGTGTACGGATGCCATCAGACTACATTCAGTTTTATACATGTGTGTTATAAGTCAGAAAAGTGTCTATAAGGTCTACAGTAGCTCACCTGCAGAACTCCATAGGAAAAATGCCACATTTTAACCTGTTGCCTTTAAGTATTGTATCTGAAAACCGGATGAGTTATTAGGATGCCCTGCAGCTTGGATGTGCATTTTCCCACAATTTAGATTTTAAATCTTGCTGATTTTTTGAGATTTTAATGCTTTTCACCTATGACAGACCCCTCAGAGCTGGAGAAAAATAAGGAGCCCAAACAGACAAGCTGTGCTTCCCTTGCAAGTGGGGTATATACATTTTTTTAAATATTAATTTTGGCGAAGGTGCATTGATGCTGTCAGACTACATTCAGGTTTTTACATGTGTGTTATAAGTCAGTGTCTATAATGTCTATAATGTCCATAAGCTCTGCACTAGATCACCTGCAGAACTCCATAGGAAAAATATTTTAACCTGACGCCTCGGAGTATTGTATCTGAAAATCAGATGAGTGATTGGGATCTCCCACACAGACACAAGATGGACTTTAAATGCAGGACACATGTCGCTGATTTTAAGATTGATTTGAAATTTAATAATGCTTTCCAACTATGACAGACTGTTCATAACTGTAGAGAAACAAGGGCACCCAGGTGTGTGAGGTGGAGGGTGTTTTGTTACTGTGCCTCCCTTGCAAGTGGGACATATAATTAGCCTGTTATTACATTAATTTTAGGGGAGTTGTGTAAATGTCACAGGCAGTTGTGTGATATACTGTGAGTCACAACAGTGTCTATATAGTATATCTGTACTAGAACCCCTGCAGAACTCCCATAGGAAAAATGCCACATTTTAACCTCTCGCCTTCACCTTCAGGGGTTTGTCATCCGTGGTTGCGCTGGGAGCGAGCATCATCTGTAACAAAATCCCCGGCTTGGCCCCCCGTCAGAGGACTATCTGTCAGAGCCGACCCGACGCCATCATAGTGATCGGAGAGGGCGTTCAGATGGGGATCAACGAGTGCCAGTTTCAGTTCAGACATGGACGCTGGAACTGCTCGGCCCTGGCGGAGAGGACCGTGTTCGGGAAAGAGCTCAAAGTGGGTACGTTGCACTTTGATTTCACTTCAACAGGATGTGCACCAAGGAAAAAAAAAATAGGCCTTTAGTTATTCACTAAGTGAATGTATTAGTGCAAACCCAGGGTTTTTATGTCATATTGAATTAGTGTTATTTCCTCACATTATTCTGTGGGGTTCTGTAAAGTATTTGCATGTTGTTATTATACACAATAACTGCGTGTTATTCTGGATGAAATGAGTTATCTGTTTTCTGTGCTGTTTGCGCTGTCTAGGAAGTCCTAAAAAAAGTTGAAAGAACTGCTCTAATTTCTTCAGAAACAGTCCAAAAGGGCATTCCTCTGCGGTGCTCGACCTCTGACCTCTGAAGTCTGAAGCTCAGACTCGGTGCATCTGCTCTCGGTGGGAAAATAAAGCCGCAGATTTTTATCCTGAGTGGAACAAGGCTGGAGGCGATGCTCGCTCCGAAGACAGGACTGCGGAAATAAGTGGAGAATCCCGTTTATTAACACACTGCTATTCCACCGTCTTGTCCTATTTTAGTTCACGATCCTGTCATCTCGACAGCTTGGGTGTCATTTTCACTTCTAGTTAGAGCTGCAGCGATTTCTGTCATCGTCAATTAACCTGATGATTATTTGCTCCATTAATTGATTATTTGTTTGGTCCATAAAATGGTGAAAAATGTGGATCAGTGTTTCCCAAAGGCCCAAGATGACGTCCTCAAATGTCTTGTTTTGTCCACAAGTGCTGCGTTCACTGTCTCCAGTTCGCCGTCAGGAGAGTTACTGTAGCAGCCGCGGTGCTGCGTTCACAGTCTCCAGTTCACCGTCAGGAGAGTTACTGTAGCAGCCGTGGTGCTGCGTTCACTGTCTCCAGTTCACCGTCAGGAGAGTTATTGTAGCAGCCACGGTGCTGCGTTCACTGTCTCCAGTTCACCGTCAGGAGAGTTACTGTAGCAGCCACGGTGCTGCGTTCACTGTCATCACGCCCGGCAACTATCCAGCTTTTCAGTTGTTTGATTACGTGACAAGTTCAGATACTGGTATCATATGAAACTAGACAACCTGATGAATCCATCAGTACCAACAATCTCAGACTAGCTCTTCACGAAGGAGCTTAAATAACGCTCCAAACTTACACTAAATTATGGCGAGGAAAAACTGTCATGTCCGTTTTCAAAGGGGTCCGTTGACCTCTGACCTCCAGATGTGTGAATGTAAATGGGGTCTCTGGGTCCCCACCAGTCTCCCCTTGATTATCATTTTATGATAATCCCAGTCAGTTTGGATCAAGTCATAGTCAAGTCAGCACTCTGACACACTGACAGCGATGTGATTAATTTGCAGTTAATCACAATTAAATATATTAAGTGATTGACAGCCTCACAAACAACTGATGGATTAGAATCAACAGATTAATCGATAATAAAAATAATTATCGAGCCACATTCCCTGTAACACGCAGACCTACATGCTCTTTATCTCCTCTCAGCTTCGCCACCGTCATGTATGTTCATAAAATACTTTTCTTCAAGTTTCAAGTTCAGACAAGTACTCTCCTCTGGGTTGACAAATTTACCTCCAGGTCCTGCAGCTTCGGCAGGAGACGTTTTCATGTAGAATGATTTTGCTTCAGGAAAGACTTTTTTTAAAGCACGTCTTCAGAGTTAAACAAAACTCAGCTCCGTGTTGCAGAATCCAGATTTTTACCCAAACGTAGATGAGACCCGGCTGAGCTCCAGGTTGGGCTCCAGCCTCCCTGCACAGAGTCGGTCTGGATCCATTGTTTTGTTCCAGCAGACTGGAACAGTGATAACTGACAGAAGACAGAAATTTGGGATCGCTGTTGGCAGTGATGCAGCAATGTACAGTATTTTGGCATTAGGATGAAGTATTCCCCCCTTACTGAGGGTACTGGCTGATTGTTCACTGGCTCTACAGGCAGATTAGGGAGTGAATTTAATATCTTAGCTTTGCTCATTTCATGCTTCTCTGTTTGATCTTCTGTCGATTTTGCACTTTGACTTTGACCTTTTAATGAAAACTCAATGTGAGGTTGCAGACAAGAGCCAGCTTTTAGCGTGGTATTTGTACGACATGTAGGGTGTACTGACTGTGATGTGTTTCTTGTGACTTTTGTGACGTGTTTCAAGTGATATTTGTGACATATCTCTATTGATGTTTGCGATGTGTTTTAGTGATATTTGTGACGTGTTTCTAATGATGTCTGTGACATGCTTGTAGTGACACAATTTTTGTGATGTTCGTGACTTGTTTTAGTGATTTTTCTGACGTGTTTCTAGTGATGTTCGTGACGTGTTTTGTGTGATATTAGTGACATGTTTTCAGTGATATTTGATGTGTGTTTTAGTGACATTTGTGATGTGTTTTTAGGGACATGTTGTGTTTTTAGTGACGTTTGTGGTGTGTTTTACTGATATTTGTGATGTGTTTTAGGGTTTTTAGTAACATTTGTGATGTTTTTAGTAACGTTTATGACATGTTTGTAGTGACATTTGTAACATGTTTTTAGAAGAAGAAGAAGAAGAACAACAACCTTTATTAGTCCCACGAGGGGAAATTCAATTTTTTCACTCTGTTTGTTAACTTATACACGGTACATGCAGACCCGAACACACACATGCACAAACATGCAACAATGGAGAGATGTCAGAGTGATGGGGCTGCTCCTGACAAGCGCCCCGAGCAGTTGGGGGTTTGGTGCCTTGCCCAGGGGCACCTCGGCAGTGCCCAAGAGGTAAACTGGCACCTCTCCAGCTACCAGTTCACACTCAGTTCTTGGTCCATGTCGGGACTTGAACCGGTGACCCTCCGGTTCCCAAGCCAACTCCCTACAGACTGAGCTACTGCCGCCCTCATTTTTAATTAATTCTAGTGGTGTTTGTAGTGACTTTTTTGACATTTCTAGTGACGTTTGTGATGTTTTTAGTGATATATGTTAATTTAGAGACTGTGATGCAGCTGTAGTGATATGTGTGAGGTGATATCGTTTTAGTGATGTTTATGACGTATTTTCAGTGATATTTGTGATGTTTTTCTAGTGACATTTGTGATGTGTATATATTGACGTTTCTGGTGTGTTTCTAGCGGTTTGTGATGTGTTTTTAGTGATATTTGTCATATTTTTATGGACATTTGTGATTTGCTTTTAGTGCCTTTTACTTAGTTTTAGTGACGTGTTTGTATTGATGTTTGTGACGTGTTTTTAGTGTCATTAGCGTTTTTAGTGTTCCCATGTCTACTCATGAGATTGGGTTTCCACAGCAGTCAAAGAATTGCATCCACTTGTTACCAGTGGTTGATCTGTAGTACTGATAGTACTGTCGTTGTGGTACTGGATAGTAGCCGATGGCTGCACAGCCTCCACGAGTCACTGGGATGAACATCACCGTTTTACCTGGAGGCTGCATACAGACGTCGAGACAGATATGAGTAAAAAAAAAAAGCATCTCTTGAATATATAAAGCAACACAATTAGCTCTTTGTCCACGATAAAAGAGAGGCAGACAGAGAGGAAAATAAATCATTCACTGTTACTTTATCTTGCATACTGTTCACCCATCTGGCGTTCCCTCTTCCAAATAACCATCCACTCATGACATGAACCCACACACTTTAGGATCCTGCGTACCACGTTAATATGCACGGACATTAATGGTTTGTACGAGTGTCATTTAATGTACAAGACGTGCAGCAGAAGTAATCCTGGCCTGTCATACAGAGAACCACAGAACAGCACATCACCCACTGCAAATACATGCAAAGCTCGACAGTTGCACATAAATTTGAACTATGTCCTTAAATGTTTGAGAAAACTTTAACTTTTTTTTGCAACTTATGGTAATTTTTGGATCCTTTTCACATGTGCTCCCACAGGAATTATCTCTATTTTAATTTTTTAAAAAGTTGAGCTGAAGCACTCAGATTTATGGAGTGGAAATCCTCCATGTAGGGAGGCGCTGCATGCCTCTCAGATGCACCTCACAGGGTGGATCTCAATGTGACGGCGGTTCGGACAAGGGCCAAAAATGATGCCTGAACATTTAATGTTTCATCTCCCTCAGAATGATGGCTGAAAGAAAATCATCTTGACCAGTCAGATGTATGTCGCCGATTGACTGTTAATTGGTGAATTCAATAAATAATACTCTAAGATTTACAGACTGATTATAACTCATCAGAAACACAATGAAACCATCTCCTTTTCCACTCCAAACTGCTCCGTTATATTTTCCGTGGGATCCGGAGCTTCCTGCTGTTTCCCGTATCTCAGAGGTCTCGATTAAGGAACTGGACTTGGCTCTGCTCGTGTATTTTATGATTTGGTTTGAGGCAGCTATGCCAGGTATGTAAGGAGTCTTGACAGTGCCTGAAATAGTGAATCCCGTTGTCTGTGATTAAAAATGTATTTCCTCTTTATTGCAGGCAGTAAGGAGGCTGCGTTCACCTACGCTATCATCGCGGCCGGGGTCGCCCATGCCGTCACGGCGGCCTGCACCCAGGGGAGCCTGAGCGGCTGCGGCTGCGACAAGGAGAAGCAGGGTTTCTACAACCAGGAGGAGGGCTGGAAGTGGGGCGGCTGCTCTGCCGACATCCACTACGGCCTGGGCTTCTCCAAGGTGTTTGTGGACGCGAGGGAGATCAAGCAGAACGCCAGGACGCTCATGAATTTACATAACAACGAAGTGGGACGCAAGGTATGTTAGTCTGCAGACTTTTATTAACAGATCTATTGATCAACTTTATTTCATATTCCATTATAATAACCTGACGATAAGAAATTTACAGTAGATGCTTTCAGACATTAAAGGGATAGTTCTGGTGTTTTTTAAAGTGGGTTTATACGAGATATTTACCCACAGTCAGTGTATTACCTACAGCAGATGATAGTCGACATGCAGCCAGCTTTGAGAAACAGACAGGAGGTACCACACGGGAGCAAAGCTATGTACCGCTGTGACCGCTCCCGGACCGTGAACTGGGAACAGTGAACGCAGCACTGTGGCTGCTAACACTCCGGGACTGTGTACTGGGGACAGTGAACGCAGCACCGTGGCTGCTAACGCTCCCGGACCGTGAACTGGGGACAGTGAACGCAGCACTGTGGCTGCTAACACTCCGGGACTGTGTACTGGGGACAGTGAACGCAGCACCGTGGCTGCTAACGCTCCCGGACGGTGTACTGGGGACAGTGAACGCAGCACCGTGGCTGCTAACGCTCCCGGACGGTGTACTGGGGACAGTGAACGCAGCACCGTGGCTGCTAACGCTCCCGGACGGTGTACTGGGGACAGTGAACGCAGCACTGTGGCTGCTAACGCTCCCGGACGGTGAACTGGGGACAGTGAATGCAGCACCGTAGCTGCTACAGCGCTGGCACATTGCTGCATGGCACAAATCTTATCACTTAAACGTTAATCATCAGGAGCCACTGAGGACAAAGTGGTCAGATCAACAATGTAAGGTGGTCACGCACATCCAGAACCTTGGTAGGCCGGTGCTGGACCAGTAGGTCCACTCTATAGCTCCTTTAAGTGCAGTTTATTGGCATATCTTAGTAAGTAGGATTGCAGGATGGTGCAGTGGTTAGCACTGTCGCCTCACCGCAAGAGGGTCCTCACAGGTTCGAATCAGGCCTGTGGCCCTTCTGTGTGGAGTTTTCTCCAGGTACTCCGGTTTCCTCCCACAGTCCAACGACATGCAGGTTAACTGTTGAGTCTAATTGCCCATAGGTGAGAATGTGAGCATGAATGGCTGTCTGTCTCTCTGTGCCCTGTGATAGTCTGCTGATCTGTCCAGGGTGAACCCTGCCTTCACCCAATGTCACCTGAGATCGACCCTGAATGGGATTAGCGGTTGCAGTTGATGGATGACTCTTAGTGACATTTCGAGTACAAGCCCTTCTTCTTCAGACGTAAATGAAAGTTTAAATCCGCAGAAATCATGTCACTTACTAAGATGTGCCAATAAATTACATTTAAAGGGAGCTACAGACCCTCTTCTACGTTTTTCAGATCCTACTGAACACAAATCATTTTGAATCAAGACGTAAGTGAGGTGAACCCAGGACCAGGACCATATGAGGGTGCATTAGCCAGATTCTGATGTTGTTTGACGGTGGACAGACGTCGGCAGCCAAATGACAGATCAATAGAAACTGCAGCACTATCCACAAAATGACCCCATAAGAAAGAAATATATTAGAAAAGCTCCATCAGGCACACCATAGACCAGTGGAAGTCTTCTAAGTATACTGTCCTAGTCCTTTATGTCCCAAAGCGTTACGATTTGCCGGTTCTGATCTGTAAAGAGTCTGATATATCTAGACGGTAAATTGAAGCTACAGCCTGTTAGCTTAGCTTAGCATAAAGACTGGATTTTTTGAAGTGGGGTTTTATGTAGACTCCTGTGTTCTGCGACATAAAATTACTGTTTTTGTGAATGGAGTCTGGTGGCTTTGAAGAGAGTGACATATTGGCTTCTTCACTGTAGCAGCCGCGGTGCTGCGTTCACTGTCTCCAGTTCACCGTCAGGAGAGTTACTGTAGCAGCCGCGGTGCTGCGTTCACTGTCTCCAGTTCACCGTCAGGACAGTTACTGTAGCAGCCGCGGTGCTGCGTTCACTGTCTCCAGTTCACCGTCAGGAGAGTTACTGTAGCAGCCGCGGTGCTGCGTTCACTGTCTCCAGTTCACCGTCAGGAGAGTTACTGTAGCAGCCGCGGTGCTGCGTTCACTGTCTCCAGTTCACCGTCAGGACAGTTACTGTAGCAGCCACGGTGCTGCGTTCACTGTCTCCACTGTCAGGAGAGTTATTGTAGCAGCCACGGTGCTGCGTTCACTGTCTCCACTGTCAGGAGAGTTATTGTAGCAGCCACGGTGCTGCATTCACTGTCTCCAGTTCACCGTCAGGACAGTTACTGTAGCAGCCACGGTGCTGCGTTCACTGTCTCCAGTTCACCATCAGGACAGTTACTGTAGCAGCCACGGTGCTGCGTTCACTGTCTCCAGTTCACCGTCAGGAGAGTTACTGTAGCAGCCACAGTGCTGCGTTCACTGTCTCCAGTTCACCGTCAGGAGAGTTACTGTAGCAGCCACGATGCTGCGTTCACTGTCTCCAGTTCACCGTCAGGAGAGTTACTGTAGCAGCCACGGTGCTGTGTGTAGTGTCGTGGACATTCAGCCACTTTCTCAGTAAAAGTCTCCACCACATTTAGTTTAGTTTAGCAGGTTGTCAGCTGTGTGTCTGCCTGGATTAACGATAGCGATTTTCTGACAAACAGTATTAGCAGCTGCTAGCGTTGCCAGTGGCTTCATGCCTACTGTAGCGTAACTTCAGAGAGTTTCCGACAGACCGTGTGTGTGTGGTGGTGGTGAGTGTGTGTTTGTTGGTGGTGTTATAGCTGTGAACGTAGCTGTAGCAGACAGTGTGTGTACAGTTAATTTGTCCAGAGCCAACTTCCTGTATCTGCTCTGGCTCTCTCTTAAGGTGGACCCTTAAGGTGGACCAGCTTTTCTCCTTAAAGTGACGAGACGCTCTTCTGAGGTTTTCTCAGCTTTTGAATTAATTATTAATATTATTTAACCATTAAACCAATTACCGGTAATCGGTTAAAATGCTTAAAGTGGGTTATCAGTTAAACGGTTAATTATTAACATCCCTAATGTAGACTGTACATGTAGCAGCGTCATCATGCAGAAACCTTCGTCAGGTCATGTGGGAAAACGGTTTTAGGGAAAATAGCATTTTGATGCTGAAACATATGTGCATCAACCAAAATGTGAGTGTTCGAATATAAATACGAGGAACACCACTAGGAAGCGACAGATTGATATAAAAAAAAACAAAAATCATATTTCATTGCATAAATGAGAGCTTATCAGTTGACGCCATCGTGGTTTTAGATTATACTGTATATGCTGGTGCTGATGCTGTAATCAGTAGTTGTAACATTACAGATGTTTCACATATTTTCTTTTTGAAAGTGCCAAAAATAGGAAGAAATATACATGTATATGTGTATTTGGAGGACTGTGCATGTTCAAACTTGAAACGCTGCCAAGTGATTTTGCAGAGAGATTTCATGTCAGTGCCACACTGACAGGTTGTTGTGGTCCTGTTCAGGATTTGGAGGGAGGAGGTTTCATATTTGAGGTCTGGCATCAGTCAGAGTGCGATACGGTGTGTGAATCTCTTAATATACACTTACTAAACTGATATAATTACTGCAGTGAGGCTTTCATGTTTAATTGGAGATGAGTGTGTCTTCACATTTCGTCTTGAGAAGAATAAACAGACTGAATAAATAGTGTAAAAGGTGGCTTACAGGGGTTCTGCTAGACAAACAGTGGCAGCTCGGTTGGCATTTCACTTCACTGAACTCGGTGAATTAAATGGCTGTCAGGTCTCGGGGGCACGACCACGCTAAGCTGTGTGCATCCAGGGCTTTTCACAATTACCCCACGAGACTCCAGAAAGTCTGAGGCCACATCGGAGTGGAATAATTACAAAGCAGGGTGAGGCTTCTCCAATGCCAGCGAGGGTTCCCGCTCAGCGAGGAGGAGGAGGAGGAGGAGGAAGAGGAGGGTAAGCTGATGTCATTCAGCACACAGAGAATACCCAAACACACCGAACGGTTCCACTCTAACCCTGAAAAGGCCTTTCACCGCCGCCAGTCTGCTTGCTGTAAACTCCTCCATGTCTTCAGTCAACACAAGAGCTCCTAAATTAACCCAGCTTGTGTCTGAATTCATCGCCTCACGCTGATTCATCTTGTTTCTAATTGTATACTGAAGAGACGTTTCCAGGTTTTTCCATTGCTGTGGTAAATCAGTCGGTCAAGATACTGTCGATCCGTGAAGTCAGCCCAGATTGCTCTGCAGAGGTGAGAACCTCAAATCTCTGAAGTGATCGCAGGCATGATTATTATATTAAAAATTAAAAATCTTTCTTTAATTATGACAGAATCTGTTGAATTTCAAGGTTTCAGCAACACAAAAACATCATAGAAAACCCAACAACACAAGACAAAGAAAGACAGATAAATAAATAACCAAAATAAACAAAAATAAACTAACTACATAAACTGTACCTGTTTGTTCAAATGTTTTTTCTCTGTTCACATGGAGGGTAAATGTAGCTTCCACTCTCAGAGGCTTTAAAGATGTTTATCATTCATAGCTCTGGATATCAGAGGAGAGTTTCATGCTCTTGTATGAGTGTGTTTCTTCCATGCTTGTGTTTTGAGGCTCATCCTGTCTTGTGAAGGAACGGCACATCCATAGCTACTGGCCATAGGGCGACATACTGTAGCAGCTCAGGAATGCTTACATTCATTTGGAATGCTAGAAAACTTTTGTCTCAACCTGTTAAACTATTCATGCAAAATGTCAGACTGAGCATTTCTGCGAACTCACATGTTTCTCACAGGCTCATTACGAGAAGGCAGCAACAAACAAACTGTAAGAAAAATGTTTTTAGGGGAATGTATTGGCAGGAATGGAAGACAGCTAGGGCTGTCAAAGTTAGCGTGATAATAACTCGTTCTTTAACGCATCAACGCAACTTTTAATTAACCTCTAAAAAATCCAACGTGCCGACGGTCTGTCGAAGATTGTTGCACAGTTTTAAAGTTATCATATGAAATTAGAAAATCTAAGGAATCTGTTGGTACCAACAACATCATACTTAGCACATAGATTGTCGCAAAGGAGGTTAAATAACGCTCCAACCTTATGCTAAGAAAAAACTGTCATGTCCGTCTTCAAAGAGGTCCCTTGACCTCTGACCTCCAGATGTGTGAATGTAAATGGGTTCTCTGGGTCCCCACCAGTCTCCCCTTTACAGACATGCCCACTTTATGATAGTCCCAGTCCGTCTGGATCAAGTCATAGTCAAGTCAGCACTCTGACACTCTGACAGCTGTTGTTGCCTGTTGGGCTGCAGTTTGCCATGTTCTGATTGGAGCAGATTGTTGATGCTAAAGTCAGAACCTGGGAGGGTTTCAGGACAATATCTGTCATTGATTAGTGTTGTTAATTGATTTCCAATAATAAATATATACACATATTTGCATAAAGCAGAATATTTGTCCACTTCTGTGTTGATAAGACAAGATTAAATACTTGACAAATCTCCCTTTAAGGTACATTTTGAACAGATAAAATTGTGTGTGATTAAACACGATTAAATATTTGAATCGACTGACAGCCCTAATCAAAACAATGACTCAGTTGCAGCTCTGCACAGTTTGAACCCTTGCTTCATGGCAGCGTCCCCTCTGTGTTGCAGGTCCTGGAGAAGGGCATGCGTCTGGAGTGTAAGTGTCACGGCGTGTCGGGATCCTGCACCACCAAGACGTGCTGGACGACGCTCCCCAAGTTCCGCCAGCTGGGCTACCTGCTCAAGGACAAGTATAACCAGGCCGTGCATGTGGAGCCTGTGCGCGCCAGCCGCAACAAGCGCCCCACGTTCCTGAAGATCAAGAAACCGCACTCCTACCGCAAGCCCATGGACACGGAGCTGGTCTACATCGAAAGGTCGCCCAACTACTGCGAGGCCGACCCACTGACCGGCAGCATGGGGACGCAGGGTCGCCTGTGCAACAAGACGGCTCAGCAGCCCAACAGCTGCGACCTGATGTGCTGCGGTCGAGGATATAACACGCACCAGTACTCGCGCGTCTGGCAGTGCAATTGCAAGTTCCTGTGGTGCTGCTACGTGAAATGCAACACCTGCAGCGAGAGGACAGAGGTGTATACCTGTAAATAGAGATATTTATTGGACGTGTATTTAGACGGATCTCTGTGGCTGATACACGGATGTGGACTGACCGCCTCGCTGTCTTGGCATTACAGCAATCACATGTTGATTATACTGATGCCAATGGACATCTGCCACGACACTGGACTCCTACATTTTTCTTTTTGTGTTTCTTTTTTTTTATTTGAACGCCATTTCCTGCCCCAGGCTTGACTTCTCTGCAGGTCTTTTTTTCTAGACTAATAATTTATTAAATGAGAAAACTACTGATGATTTTTGAAAACTCACTGTCGACTAAATCCAATAAGGTTTTAAGTTAGATGCCTTCAAGTGCAAATAAAGGGACTCTATGAAAGAATCACAGTGACGTTAAGTCGAAGAGCCAGCGTCCAGCTGTTGCTTGTGTTCGCACTACGTGGATGTGAGTGAAGATCGGTCACAACAGTGAGGCGACACATTCAAGACTGAACATGACTGACAGCTAAAACCACAATATCACTAAATATTTCACATGCTTGGCAGTAATGTTAGCTTGCCTGTTCAATATGAATTTTGCCAGCTCGGAGTCTGTTTTGATATCCGAAACCAAACGAAGATCCCTCCAACGCCCCGCCTCCAATGCTGGATCCAGTTCTCTTTATACATCCATGGCTCTATGTGTAAATACTTACATACAGTCCCTTTAAAAGCATTTTTTTTTCTTTTTACAAGATAACCTACACACTGGAGCTTAAAACAGAAGCTGAAACAGAACTGAATGACACGTTGGGGAGCCTGCAGCTGATGTGCATTAAGCCAAGCAGGAGAACATTAAACTACTGATCCTGGGCTCGGTGTGATCCTGTTGTTTTCTACTTGTTTCTGCCTCCCCATCCGCCACAGTTTGCTGCTAGTTGTCTGGAGAGTTTGTGACTGAGCAGCCATATTGACTCTGCAAGAGCTTCCAGACATAAATTCCCCGTCATGTTGGTTGATAGAATATATTTTGTAAGAGATTATTTTTATATAATATTTTTTTTTATTTATTTTCTATCTCTATGTAAGATATTTTCCCTTAGCATTTCTAACTGTTCAGTTACTGAGTTTACCAGCGTTTTTTTTGAATGAAATGTGCTTCTTGGTGATTTGTAGCCCAGTTTCAGGAAACTTTGCCTCACCTGGCTTTGTTACCTATAGAGAGGCGAAGTCCTGACGTCAGCTCTGGGCTAGCTATCCAGCGTTAGCGTGTAAAATCTCTTGTTTCTATCTGTTTGTTTCTACTTTAAACAAATTTGTTAGCATACAAAAACTGCAATTACTATGAATTTTCAACAGCATGGTACGCCTGTGGTACTTATTACCAATGATGCATCAATAGCCGTGTTTCCATTCACATATTTTTATGCTCATTTTGAAGAAATGCTAGAACACCGGTCTTTTGGGTAGTATGTTACGGTAGTACGTCGAAGGTTTGCACACTGTTCAACGTTGTAATGTGGGGTTAAGGCTGTGAAACAGTGGTTAGGTTTAGGCAACAAAACTACTTGGTTAGGGTTAGAAAAAACATCATGGCTTGGCTCAAATGTGACTCAGTGAGATATCATGACATAACATCACCTGTAAAAATCACTCAACTTTTGGTTCCACATGTGACACCAACGCTGGTCCTCTGAGTAAAAGTCCTGTTTGTCTGACCAATCCACCGCCCCTTTGCTTCCCGCCCTAAGCACACTCCCTCGCTCTTTATACTACGTCAGTTGGTCTGATGTATAATAATGACGAGGACGGGTTTACATCAGAGTTGGTTGAAAGTCCGTGGGGTCTCATATAGACTCTAAAGGGTGCCTCGGTATAGGACACTGAGGGGCACTGACCAAGCATTGGTATTTGACAAGTTGGGAGCGAGGACGGGTTGGACACCCCAGCTTTGTACCTGAGTTTCTGTACCAATACAAAATCAAAATCCATCCATCCATCTGCAAACGCTTATCTTTTTAGGGGTTGTGGGAGGGCTGGAGCTGATCCCAGCTGGCGTTGGGCGAAGGTGGGGTTCACCCTGGACAGGTCGCCAGTCCATCACAGGGGAACATAGACAGACAACCATTCATGCGGATTCGAACCAGCCACCCTCTTGGGGCAGTGCTAACCACTGCACTACTCTGCAGCCCAGATCAAAATCCATAATAGATAAAGTAAAGTTTTGATTTAGATCCTGAAATGTCTGATTGAGGAATACACAAGGGAAAAAAGAGCAAACATTCAATCCCAACTTTTGATACTTGACGGTTTTTGGGGCTTTTTGGTTCAGGTTGCAGTTTTGTTTCTCGTGAAGAGCCAGTCAATGCTGACTCCTTCCTCATTAAAGCTTCTTGTTTGTGATCAAACTGATAAAATTATATCATCCAACTGCTGTAGAGCTCTTCAATCAGAGGTCATTGTATTTCAATTAAAACCATATTGTCTTTTCATTCATCTTTGGCTAATAAATGTCAGAATTAACAGGAAGAGGTCATTTTGCATTTAAGACACATTTGTGTGTGTGTGTGTGTGTGTGTGTGTGTGTGTGTGTGTGTGTGTATTACTGTATGTTGTGGGGACATGAATGAAGTGAGGACTGCCTTCCTTTTGGGGATAAAATGCATGCCTCCATAACGTAAAACTTTATATTTTATGGTAAGGACTTGGTTTAGGGTTAGGATGAGGTTAGGTTTAGGTTGAGGTTAGGGTTAGGATTAGGCAAGTAACAGTTACACTTAGGGTTAGGGTAAGTCTCCAGGAAATGAACGTAAGTCAATGTAATGTCCTCAAAAGTCATGGAAACACGACTGTGTGTGTGTGTGTGTGTGTGTGTGTGTGTGTGTGTGTGTGTGTGTGGGTGTGTGAGTGTGTGTGTGTGAGGGTTGCCGCCGGTTGATGGATTACTCTGACATCTGCTTCATTCACTCCTCAACAACGTTGCTACAACAACCACACTGTGCCCCCCAAAAATGCTCCTCGTCTCATGGAGAGGCCAGACTGCCCATTAACGAAATGGTAACCATGCAAAACCCAGATAAAATTTGGATGCTATTTATTTTGTGGAAATGGCAAATGGGACGAAAGCGGGGAGGGGGTGGTGGTGGGGGTGCTTTACAATTGTAAAGGGGATGATGTCAAGAAGGATTTCAGTCTGAGCGATAGAAAAGGTCTTCACTCCCGCAGTAATCGGCACAAAACATTCCTCAGCTAAACTCAATAGAGTGACGCTTTCAAAAGGCAGCTGGCCAAACAGCCTCGCTGAGAGCAACACCACGGCTCTGTCACCGAGAGCCCAACGACGGTATCGCTTTTCTATCCACAGGCCTAATGATACGGCCTCCAACGACTTGAAATAGACACAGTCACAGATGGAGGACTAATACCTAAACACGGTGATTATTTATTAATATAGTATAGCAATCTATCTGATAGCCACTCTTCCTTTTCACCCACTAATCTGCTTCTGTATATCTGTTCCCATACAGCAGGGCTGGCCAGTTATTGTTCCTGGGGGCCACATGAGAAACCCAGATTGTTGCCGGGGGCCAAACAAGTACTGTCAGACGTACCCTCTATTTTATCACTATAGGAAACATACCGTTTTTCTTATTTTACAGCATTTATGATACTGAAAATCATCCAAACAGCAGATTATGAAGAAAATGACATTATATACAGGAGTCTATGAACCGTACAGGACTGACTGGTTAGGGTAGTAATGTTTCTATCAACAAAACTTAACATTTAACTAAACAATAGCACTTACATTTAACATTTAACTCAACATTAAAGAAAGAAAAAAAAAAAATATTTCTTTTTTTTTCCCCCAATGGGGAAATTTAAATTTTCACTTTTTTTTTCCCCCCCTACATTTCACACAATATATATATATTTTTATAAAGAAATATTAGAAAGAGGGGGCTCCCCCCCCCAACCCCCCAAACAATTTGGGGGTTTGTGCCTTCCTCCGGGGCACCCCCGCAGTGCCCAAAAGGTAAACTGGCACCTCCCCCGCAACCAATTTGTCTTTTTCCATTGGGGATTTTAACCCGGGTCCTCCACATCCTAACCCAAGTCCTTACGGACTGAGCTACTGCCGCCCCCAACGCTTAAACAACGCTTAAACGCCTAACGCTTAAATTTAACATTTAACTAAACAACAACACTTACATTTAACATTTAACTCAACATTAACACTTAACACTTAAGCTCACAGCTTTACCATCAACCTCCGCGAAAAAATACTTCTCAGTCCATGACTTATTATAGACGTGTTGCCTCAGCAGGTGACACTACTTCAAACATCACTCACGTCAGTTTATATCAATGTCTAGTGTGACAGGAAGAAGCACAGTAACAATACACAAGCATTTCAAAACAAAAGCTGTTTTCTTTACTGTTTTTTTTTTTAGCTTCCTAAGTAAATTGTGTGGTTTGTCTGAAACCTCCTTTTATATTATTATATCAGAACATGCTGCTTTATGTCAGCACACAACGTTCATGCAACTTACCACTCTTTTTTTTCACAATTTTCAATCAGACATCATATCAATCAGACATGAAAAAGCTCCCGTGGTATGATGGCCCTAAACATGTTTCACAAAGATTAAACCTAAATAAAATGAAGAAAAATAAATGCAGCTCTCCTCAGTAGAGTACAGAATGATAACAGATATGTAATTGTGAGTCCAGGTAGAATATTTTGAGTTGATCAAAAGGAGTTTGTCCCAGAAATGAAGATCACGCAGTATTGTGGTATTTAAACAGGCAATTGTTCGGTACCCCCTTGGGGAGGAGGGGTCCTTTTCAACCAGGAAGTACAGAAGACATCCCAGGAGGACCATGTGGACGACATGGAAGCTCTACAGGTGAGCTGACATTTTAAGTTAATCAAATCTTTGTGGTACTCACTTCAGTATCCTTTTCCAGTGTTTTTAGTGTGACAGGTTTTACATAAAAAAGCAGACTACAAATGACTTTTTTTTGTCATTACTACATTTAAATCTATGTTGGGTATGCTGCTAGGATGCTAGCATGAAAAAACAAGGCCCAGTGTTGTGCTAAGTGCCTGAAACCTCACATTGTGACATGACATTATGTTATTTTGCTTGTGACTTAATATGATCCATTTATCACACTGTTTATGATATGAAGTGTATTTTCCTGTACAGTATTTTTATTGTATTTCTTAACTACTAGATAAGTTTAATGTATGTTTTGTCATTTTTAATACTTTTATGTTGTCTATCATCACATGAAAAAAAAGATGTACACTCCACTCAGGGAGAAAATCAGACTCTTTTCTATCATAAACTGGAATATCACTATACAAGTCATGCAGTTGGTTTGCAGTTCACTGTACTGTAGCAGCTACGGTGCTGCGTTCACTGTCTCCCAGTTCACCATCAGGAGAGTTACTGTAGCAGCCACGGTGCTGCGTTCACTGTCTCCAGTTCACAGTCAGGAGAGTTACTGTAGCAGCCACGGTGCTGCGTTCACCGTCTCCCAGTTCACCGTCAGGAGAGTTACTGTAGCAGCCGCGGTGCTGCGTTCACTGTCTCCCAGTTCACCGTCAGGAGAGTTACTGTAGCAGCCGCGGTGCTGCGTTCACTGTCTCCAGTTCACCGTCAGGAGACTTACTGTAGAGCCGCGATGCTGCGTTCACTGTCTCCAGTTCACCGTCAGGATAGTTACTGTAGCAGCCACGGTGCTGCGTTCACTGTCTCCAGTTCACCGTCAGGAGAGTTACTGTGCAGCAGCTCACTGCCGTTCACAGTCAGGATTGTTACTGTAGCGCTCTGCGTTCACTGTCTCCAGTTCACCGTCAGGAGAGTTACTGTAGCAGCCGCGGTGCTGCGTTCACTGTCTCCCAGTTCATTGTCCGGTAGAGTTACTGTAGCAGCCATGGTGCTGTGTTCACTGCAGCCCATCCTTTTCTTTCATTATCCGGTAGAGTTAGCAGCCATGGTGCTGCGTTCACCACCACTTACCCAGTAAAAGTCTTCACCACACATTTAGTTCAGTTTAGCAGGTAGCAATTGTCTGACATACAATGTGTGTGTTTGTGCTACGTTAGCAGCTGCTAGCTGCTGGTCACCTTGTGAGAAAATTAGCAGGGCTGTGGTGCAGTGTTTCGGTTTGTTCGTCATTGTTCAGATTTACATCCCTCATTGAAACTGACTACAAAAGTGCAGATAAAAGCACATCGCTGTCAGAAACCACTCGCCAACAAGGATCATTGAAGCACTAATGAACTTTTTTTTTTCCATAAACACCACTGAGGTTCCAGGTGTTTTTAATGCCTCTGGTTGTAAAAGGGGTCTGGGTCTGCTGGTGCCAGTGTTGCACCTGTGAACACCTGCATTGAGGTGGTACTCCACCAGTCTGTCACATTATCTGACTGCTATCGCTGCGGCTGCCTCACCTCTCTGTCTGTTCATGCTTGTGTAAATTGTGATCCGGAGTAGAAGTTTTATTTGTGCAGAGTGTAATTCTTGAATATAGATCTCTGTTTGATGTCTTATTTTATGACGGGTTGGTGCGCTGCTGCGAATGGCGCTGGAAGCTGTCACGCTTGGCTTGTGAGGAGAGATTCTTTGTCAGAACGTTGATTATTTAAGACAGCAGCTGCTTAATAACTATCATTATAGCAGTACCTTGAGAGCGAGGGCCAATCAGGGTCCAAACAGAAATCTCTGCCAACAATGACGTCGTAGCCGAGGAATGAGCCAGAAACAAGGTAGACATACTTTAGAAAACCAAAGGCTGTTGAGGAGATTTTAATTGAAGGATGCATAAATCAAACATTTCATATTGCATACTTTGAACGCCGCATCTACAATAAATCATAATTTGGCTCCGAAGTGATTGAATAATGAATGATGTGTTGTTTGTTGGTTAAAACGGGCCGAGGTTGGGGCATGCCAGATAATGATAAATCTATAGCCCTGAGCTAAACTTCTGCTGTCTGATTGTAAAATATTTTCAGTGCTGAAATGGACTGTTGAAGCAAATGCAATCAGATTGTTTGTAGAGGCGCTTTGCATCATTTCTTACAGGAGATTTACAAAGTTTTGGCCCTCCTCTCGATCTTTTCACTTAAAAGAAAAACATGTTCTCACCTCTCCTTTTAGCCATGGAGATAGTTTTGTTTTTATTCGATCAGCCTCTGAGATATCATCTCTGAAATGTCTGCCTCCACTCCAAAGCAATAGTGGTGAACTATTTGTTTGTGGTGCTCACAACACTGAAAAATGACATTTAGAAAAGTCTTCTCAGAATCCGTTTCCAGGTTGTAGAGAGTAGTTCCATTGCTTTTTTGGTAACTGGGGTGAATCACCCCTTCCTGTTTCAATGTGAACACACTTTGAGTCGAAAGGTGGTTCATGCAACAAATGTACAGTTGGCTAACAGGATGTATTCCACCTCTGCAGCTCAACAATTAACCAGAGAAACACAAAGAAGTACCAAATAGACCTGAACTCTGATGTTGTTGACGGAGACTCATTTTAGCTTTGGCTCAACTTTGGAATCCATTTTGTATTTGTTGTATTTTGCGGTTCGTCTTTTGCAGTGGAGTTGAGCATTTGCACAATTACTTTATGGCTAATATGAACAGGAGTGATAACAGCAGTCATGTCAGTGTTGTATTAAAAGGTTAACTTTGGTGTTTTTCAATGTGGACTCTATTTTCCCATGTGGTATGCTAATTTTGAAAATTTTTCTTTACCGATAACCAACCCTCATTATCGATTATTAAGATTAGTGCCTCTCATGCTGCGATGCTCCAGCTGCAGAATATGAACACAACAGACAACTGAGTCTCCAGTTCACCATCAGGAGAGTTACTGTAGCAGCCATGATGCTGCATTCACTGTCTCCAGTTCACCGTCAGGAGAGTTACTGTAGCAGCCATGGTGCTGCGTTCACTGTCTCCAGTTCACCGTCAGGAGAGTTACTGTAGCAGCCATGGTGCTGCGTTCACTGTCTCCAGTTCACCGTCAGGAGAGTTACTGTAGCAGCCACGGTGCTGCGTTCACTGTCTCCAGTTCACCATCAGGAGAGTAACTGTAGCAGCCACGGTGCTGCGTTCACTGTCTCCAGTTCACCGTCAGGAGAGTTACTGTAGCAGCCATGGTGCTGCGTCACTGTCTTCAGTCACCGTAGGAGAGTAACTGTAGCAGCCACGGTGCTGTGTGTAGTGTGGTGAACATGCAGCCACTTTCCCAGTAAAAGTCTCCACCTCACATTTAGTTTAGTTCAGCAGGTTGTCAGCTGTGTGTCTGCCTGGATTAACGGTGATTATCTGTGTGTGTGTTTGTTAGCAGCTGCTGCAGCAGTGGCTGTTGTCAAAAAAACACACTTGAGTTTTGTCTCTTTACTTATATACTTTTTGTTGTAAGTACAAAAATTACATGACAAATAAATTGTTGACTTCTGGTTTCATAGGGTATAGGACCACTGGTCTCCTGGGAGGAAGTCTTTTCTTTTTTTGAGCCTCCCATCCACCCCGACCTCCTCCATACGCTCTCTATACTTCCAGGTTCACAATGTTGGATATACTGTATATGGTCAGTGCCTTACCTTTCCTAGGTATAGATGGTATATGAGAACAGTTTGTTCCAGTGAAGGTGTTGTGATGTGGACGCAATGTTCTCATAATATTCGTGACAAAAAGACATTTTGTAAAAACTGCACCCAGCTCTATATTTAAAGGATTATATGGGTTTCTAATGTTGCAGTCATGCCAGCTACCTGCTTTTTCCATCTCCTTCCTAACAGTGTGGGGAGCAGGGAGCGATCTACTGCCATCGGCACTGAGGCGTCATGTAGTTGTGCTGTGGTTACGCACTAAGACATGAAGCCATGCAGGAGGTCCCAGGCCCCCTTTGTTTCCTGCACTGATTGACAGGCAGCTTAATCCCAGAGAAGCCAAAGGAAATAACATCAAGATGCACTTAATTACCCTTTTTTTCCTCCTGCAGGCCTTTCTACCACATGTGTGGCGTGTATCTGAAATTACACTCCATGTATGAAAAGGATTAGAAATTATTCTCGTGCTTGTGTTAGCTTGCACCTCATACCAATTTGTGGAGTATATAGTCATGCTGTTATTAGAGCTCACAGTGCAGAGGAACTAAATTATGAGCTGTCCCTACAAAGGTTTACATCAGACACTACACCCTCTGCTCTTTTGACTGTAAAAATGTGTGAAGAATGTCATAATGACACATGGTGTGCACCGTATGAACCGCTGTACTGACAGCACATGGGAGGTATGTCCCTGTGGCCATGCTGACATGAAAACCAAATAAGCAAGCATCAGCTACACAAACGACTTCCTGCTTTACGCCCAGCAAGCTATAATTTTTTCCCCAAATAAAAGGATGTAAGAAGTTCTTGAAGCATATTGAGCCATTAAATGATGGGAAGCTGTGATGTCTGGAGCCCGAAGCAGAGCGTGGGCGGAGAGAGGTCGAATCAACAGCGAACACAAACCCTGTATCCTGTTGTAGTTTACTGCATGAACAGCACAGATCAGTCGGTACAGACCAGAGCAGGTAAGCTTTAGGTGACGCATAAATTGCTGCGTAGAATTTGTTCATTCTTGACGGTTTCATCACCTCGCACCATTCACAGTTGATTAAGACCAAGGAATGTGGTGGATCGTCCCGCAGCAGAGAGGGCAGCTGGAGGGAACCTGCAAACTGTTGTGACAAGCATGCTAAAATAAGTCTGAGTAATGAACAACCTGATGACAGACTATATCAATATCTCCAAAACAATTGTGCCATCTTCAAATGCTTTGAATGACGAATGAGAAGCATTTATATCAACTTGTGTTGCACAATTCCAGAGTATTAAAGGTGCAATGTGTAAGAGCTGGCCATCTGGACATTATCAACAGGATGTGAAGAGGTCACAGCGTTGATGTTATGTCAAAGACGTCTCTTCGTTGTGTTGCAGAGATATCTACTGAAGCGGGCATGCTAACCAGCTAGCCTCGGCCCGTCTTGTCTTGTAATATCACTTGAACCTTGAGAGGTGATAGTGAGTCATCGTAGCGTCCGGTCTGCCCTCAGTCCAACATGAGAAGACCAAGGAGCAGAGCTGCCCTGAGGGTTCGTCAGTCACGTTGAAGGTACAGAATCCATGTACGTTTTCATAGTTTGTTTACTGGATTAAATCCAAATGGGCAGAGACAAGAAAACGACTTGTATTATTGTTTCGTCCTTCCTGCCACCAGGAGATTACTTTGCTGAGAAGAGGGTGGGTGGCAGCACTGGGAGATGGACCTTCAGTTATTGATATAAAGTTTATATAAAGTCCATTTATCATTTACTTGTCTGGTGGTTGAAGCACGTTTAACTTCCTTTTTTCACTTAATACTGGCTGTTGCATTGTTGTTGGAGATAGGGGTGTAAGATGCAAGAAAGCATCTAAAACAAATCAAATATCAAAAAATCAAATTATATTATATCAAATTATATTTGATACTGTATTGATTCTCAAAAAACACTGTATTGATTATGAAAGTAATAGTATAAGTAAAAATAAAGTACTTTATTTCAAAGAGATGCAGCCTCTCAAAGTAGTGCTATGATGTTGGATTTTCATAACGGTAACTGACTGTAATAAATGAGATGTAGATCCCTCTCTTCCGATTGCATAAAAAAGTAAAGTTTATTTACTCAGATTTTATGCATATGGCAGTGCTCTTTATACTTGACAGCTTTCCTAAAATTAGATTTAAAAAATGGCATTATTTTTCCTTACTTACAGTATTGCAGTCAATTGCAATATATTGAATCGTAACCCATCTCATGATACGTATCGTATTGCAAGCTTCTTGCCAGCACACTGCCCTAGACTGAGAAGCCAGTATTACAGTTTTGCATGTTTCCTTAATCTCTGATGACATATCATGGTACTTTTATGATTTAATATTGTAAATATATTACATAGTGATCCTTTAAAAACCCACTCTCAACAGTTGCTGATCTTTATGTTGATCAATCCTGGTGATTGCTGAAGCGATTTCCCAGACAGACTCAGATCAAACTCTTAAAAACCTGCGAGGCTTCAGTCACCTTTCTGACGTCTCAGACAGGAAACCTGAGCTTTGTTTTCCTCTGAGGTCTGGGTGTGCTTACACTACCTGTGCAGGGACCTCGCCACATGTTATCTTTACGTCCAATCACCTGTCTGTTTTCACGTATGCATTGCTTCAGTTAGGAAACTATTCTGCTCGCATTCATCAAGCACATATCTTTATGAGCTTCATGAGGAATTACTGAGATAAGGCATGCTTGTATTGTAAATGTGCACGAGTCTGGAGTTTGCACCAAATCTGCATGCTTCAACGGCCTCAGTGATAGAGCTCTTAATCACAGTGGAAGGTAGAAATTCATCTTTTTTTCTGCCCGTAAGATGAATGCAGAAGCATTCATTCATTTTCATATTCAGAACCTGCACAAAAAAAGTCTTTTGATTTTTGAGGTTCACAGTAAGGTCACTGCAGCCTTATAAACAGTGGAAACTAGGAGATTAGTATAATAATGATGACTGCAAGGCTTAGTCATTCACGCTGGCAACATTAGGATTGGATCGGTGAGCTCTCCACTCCAAAACGAGTTTTAACAAGTGACAAGACACGGATTCAAGGGAAAAAAGACTTCAGCTCAGCTCTGTGCCAAATATCATGCTCTGGAAGCCGAGGCAGCCCTGACTGCTAGATACCTGTTATGCAGACCCTTTGTAGGTCTGTGTGACACATTAAAAGCCAGATTGCATGTCAGCTGTCAGGGTAATGATACTGCAGAGAAAACAATAGCGACAACAACATTACTGTACCTGTGGGATTGGTGACCTTTCATCTCGCTGCAGCCTCTGATGTTCAGACAAAGTCTGGCAGAGGTAGAAAGGAGACAGAGATCAAAACCTTCTGAAGATCTATAATGCAATTATACTCTGCAACGCTTTTTTTTCAGTCTGAAAGAGTTTCCCTTGTAGTTTGTTGTATGGGCCTCTGTCCTTGAAACCTGCAACTGGTGGGATGGGTCAACTGCTTGTTATTGTTTAAAGAGCAATTACAGAAATCTCTTAAGGAGAGCAGGAAGCTGAGATACTCTCACTATTTACCTCACCCACTTTTACAGCCCTGTATTCCTATAAATTATGTCCATATTGAACAATTCTGGAAATGACAGTTTACGTCCATTGTTTAGTGCTGGAGTATGGGTGTGGTGGTCGGCTGGTGGATGAGTGTACGGCGAGTGCTGCTACGGACCTGCAATTGACATTCCTCTGTTTATTAACCGTTTCCACTATCTTTGTTTTATCTTAAAAGTAGAAGTATGACATTTTAGGAGATATGCTTACCATACAACCCAGTCGCCCGACAGAACGCTGGCATCATAACGCTTCTGCAAACTGCATGATAGATTCATTGAATGTTGAGTTCTGAACCAAAAAGAGAATAAAAATAAAAAAAAAAAAAAAAAATCAGTCTTGTATCAAACTTGCAGAAACGCATAATGCTGCATAATGAAACAATTGTTTAGGGTTAGGCAACAACTACTTGGTTAAGGTTAGAAAAAAGATTGTGGTTTGTGTTAAAATTATAACCTTAATGTAAAAATTATACATTACAACATAAGAATGTAAGGTTGCAACATAACAACGTAACATAAAAACATAATGTAACAACATGCCGTAACATAACGTAACAAAATGACTTAACAACATGACATAACATGACGTAACGTAACAACATAATGTAACATAACAACGTAACACAACAACGTAACATAACAACAGAACAATGTAACAACGTTACAATGTAACATAACAATGTAATGTAATGTAACAATGTAACGTAACAATGCAATGTAACAACATAATGTAACAACATAATGTGACATAACATAACAACTTAACATGACAATGTAAAATGACAACGTAATGTAACAACTTTAAGTACATTATTACCTTACAACTTAATAATAACTGCCTTTAGCAGACTTTCCTTAGCAAGCATAAACTCAGCATTAAATTTTGCTTTCATATGGGACATAAAGAGTGGTCTCCTGGGTGAAAGTCCTGTTTTTTGGACTTTCTTGCTCTGTATACTTGTTAATGTACCACGTCACTTTAATAACGGCTGCTCCATGTACTACGTTACTTGCTCTGCCCGAATGAAAAAACACCCTCATGCAAAAACTTTAAAAAATATTCAATGCATCTGTGGATTGCAGAAGTGTATAATGCCAACATTTTTCACAAGGCTGCACCGTATTCATTTTCTTGCAGAGTTAGATGACAAGATTGATATCGTTCTCCTGTCTGTACAGCACCAACAGGAGAAAACACTGTTTAGCATTAGCAGAGGATTTTCTCAAATTTCACCTGGGCGCTACCCACATAATCTGCTGTGCTGCTCATCCTATAAATGCATGATGCTTACAAGTTGGACATCATTGTGAAGGTAAATAAACAGGCTTTCCAACCATGTAAAATACAATGATAATCAGCACTGGAACAACAGAGAAATAATCCACCAAACACACATTTCCAAACTATTTTTATGAGTTGATAACTACAGCCAGAAGCCCGTCAGCTTAGCTTAGCAAAAAGTAAATAACTCCTGAAAAACAGTGATTGGTCAATATGAGTCTTAGACTACAAACAGAAACCAGAACGCTTCCGATACCAAAATCTTGTTGTGATTTCTGTTGTGTTGCCCATAGAGATTAATAGTCAGCAGGCAGTTGATTGACAGGTGTTTGTAAAGAACCCTGATGTCAACAGATTCATGTCAGGTGACTCACCTGCAGCGCTGACTGAAGACCATCTAATTTATTAAGTATGTATTTTATATATAACTATATTGTATGTTTTGAACCTTCAAATGCTCAAACTGGTTTTGTCTAACCTGGCCTTTTAATGTGGGTTATGACAGTGTGTACATGTAAATACGAGCATGTCGTAAAGCGCTGCACCTGGTGAGTATAAAAAATTAACAAACATGTGGGAGCTAAGCTCCTATTTCTCAGAATAAGAAAAATAAAGGCTATTTCTTCCTCGCGCTCCCTGAGATGTGCATTCTGCTTTCCCATGGCTGCCTCATGTTGCTTGTTGCTGTCCCCCCTCTGTCATTGTTTAGACAGCTTGAGGCCTCCTCAAGAAGGGAAAGTTGATATTTATGCTGAGGCTTTCCGACTGACCATAAGCAGGAGGAGCTTTTCGCCCAGAGTCGGGCAGCCTGCCACCGATACAAACTTTTATTCATAGCACTTTGGGAAACAACAGACAGGTTGAGACAGTGGCTCTCGGGCTGAGCAGGTGAGGCTTTCTCTGTGTTTTTTTGCATCGCCACAAGCGCCAGCAGGCTGCGTCACCAAACGCTCCACTAACACACATTTTCCATGCAGCTCCTCTCGATGCTCCTCTTTTTCCAACTGATCTGGAAAGATGTTCCGTCGCTATTTAGCCCTTGAGTGTGTTCCAGTGATAGCTAACTGCAGGAGCGGATCCCTGCTGGCGCCTGATTGGCTGAGAGCGTAGTTCAGCATGAGGTCAGAGGTGTCCGTCGGTGTCATCCTCCGCCCAGAAAAACACAGCTGGCCCGGCCAGTGATGTCAGAGCGAGGATGATAATTAAATAACCGATGCCGGCAGCCGAGCCGACTGACATGGAGCTAATATGGTGGAAGGACGCAGAGGATGAGCACCAAGCAATGTACAGAAACATGCTGCAGAGCATTGTTTGCAGTCACAAATCAACCTAATTGATTTTTGATTAACTAAATGCTGTTTCATCTCTCTAGCTCCCAGATCAGCTGTCTGTAAGGATTTTGAGTATTATTTTCATTATCATTTCTTGTACTCATCACAGTAAGTGCTGCGATCTGGGAAAACATCTGGCAGGTTGTAAACAAGCCTAAAATTAATGTAAATCACTATATTTGGCATTGAATGCACCCAAAATGTTGAAAATTTTACCGTTCACCTTCAATTTAGCTTCTAAATGAAACAAAAGTCTGTTGGACTTTTTAGCTTGGTTCCCAGATCTCAGCAATTAAAAGGAGTACAATAGGGATGTTAATCATTTATGTTTAACTGATCACCGACATGAAGCATTTTAATCAGTTAACGCTATCGGTTAAACGGTTACAAGCAATATTAAGAATTAATTTAAAAGAGAAAAACTCAGGAGCAGCTCATCACTTTTAGGAGCAAAGCTGGTCCACCTTAAAAGAAACAGGAAGTTGTCTCGGGACATCCAGCTGAGGAGTTGTAGCTTGTAGCTCGCTGAATTTACGCTACATTGGGCGGGAAAGTCACCGCAGACACACTAGCTCAGTGCGTGGGGGTTTGGCTTGGGAAAGGGAGGGTCACTGGTTCAAGTCCCTGGGCACTGCCAAGTGCCTTTGAGCAAGGCACCAACCCCCTAAAACTGATCCCTGGGTGTTTTATCGTAGCCGTCCACTGCTCCTAGGATGGGTTAAATCCAGTAGCTAAATTTCACTGTGTGCTGTGCTGTGTGACAATAAAATAAAATTGAATCTACATTTACAGACCCAGGTATTCTGCAAAATACGGTAAATACAGATCATTTGCTCAGCTTGTCTGTCTTGAATGTAACGGACGTTTCATTTATTTGTAAAAGTCCCACACTCCAGCTTTAAAAGTGAAAATCTAATCAAATCCAGCGATTTTACAAACTCGTCCTTAATTTCTGGGCCACATGGTAGGCCGAGCCAGCTGAGGCACAATGGCCGTTTCTCCCTTTGGAATAATGTAGCGCTGCTCTGGAATGCTTAGCAGGTTCCTGGAGGCCATTCCCCATTCAGCAAACAATCACTGCCAGGTAATAAAAGAAGCATTTGTGTGATATGTCAGCAGTGTGCGCAAAGCTTAAAAGCAGAGAGATGGTGTGGCAAGATTGCATTCACGTTTCCTCCCAGAGGGGAAAGCTATACTATTATTACCAGTAGCCACTGACACAGCTACAGTACTGCTTTGAAATAAAATGTGGCAAAGGGACTGTCAGACGATACTTGTGCGATCACAACCGCCGTAAATTGCAGTTCCTGAGGTCCAATGGCTCTCTGGTTGCAGCGGCAGGTACAACAAAGGCTTGTTCCCAGTCGACATCCTTCATGTGTCTTAAAAGGCAAAATTAGACAGAAAAATATGTCAGAATCCAAACGTGAGCTTGTGTTGTTGTAAAACCACCAATGTGGACATGGCATTCTATCTGATTTGACCGAATTTGGTGTAAATGTCTTGTATGTTTGCTGCAAAGTGCTTCCCTGAAAGCACCTGTCAATTAAACTGTGGACTCACATTTATTACAGTGAGTTTTTGGTTGATATAGTTTGACATTTTGTGCTGTGTGTTTCCTCTTTTTGGTGGCAATGCTTATTTATGCTAATGACAATAGTTTCTCCTGTTGCTAACTCATGTGTCAAAGGATTTCTTCTCTGGCTTCTTCTCCAGTGTGGCTTTATGGCTCCAAGTTATAGACCAGACCAGCATGGCTTTATGGCTCCAAGTTATAGACCAGACCAGCATGGCTTTATGGCTCCAAGTTATAGACCAGACCAGCATGGCTTTATGGCTCCAAGTTATAGACCAGACCAGCACGGCTTTATGGCTCCAAGTTATAGACCAGACCAGCACGGCTTTATGGCTCCAAGCTATAGACCAGACCAGCGCGGCTTTATGGCTCCAAGTTATAGACGTTATAGATCCCAGACCAGCGTGGCTCCATGGCTCCAAGCCATAGACCAGACCAGCGCGGCTTTATGGCTCCAAGTTATAGACCAGACCAGCATGGCTTTATGGCTCCAAGTTATAGACCAGACCAGCACGGCTTTATGGCTCCAAGTTATAGACCAGACCAGCACGGCTTTATGGCTCCAAGCTATAGACCAGACCAGCACGGCTTTCTGGCTCCAAGCTATAGACCAGACCAGCACGGCTTTGTGGCTCCAAGCTATAGACCAGACCAGCACGGCTTTGTGGCTCCAAATAGACCAGACCAGCCAGCTTTTTTTTTTTTTGGCTCCAAGCTATAGACCAGACCAGCATGGCTTTATGGTTCCAAGCTATAGACCAGACCAGTTGCTCCAAGCTATAGACCAGACCAGCACAGCTTTGTGGCTCCAAGCTATAGACCAGACCAGTGCGGCTTTATGGCTCCAAGTTATAGACCAGACCAACTACCCACTTTTTTCTCCAACTATAACCAGACCAACATGGCTTTATGGCTCCAAGCTATAGACCAGACCAACACTGCTTTGTGGCTCCAAGCTATAGACCAGACCAACATGGCTTTATGGCTCCAAGCTATAGACCAGACCAACACTGCTTTGTGGCTCCAAGCTATAGACCAGACCAGCATGGCATCATCTTCCTTTTGGAGGAAAGAAATTTGCCATCACAGGAGAGAAAATGATGAAAATCTGTTGTGTAGCAGGTTAACTGAGGCTTTCACACTGAGATCTGAGGCTCATATGTGAGTGAGCTAAGTGGTTAAATGATGCTATGACAGAGACTAGCATGGCTAGCTAACATTAGCTTGAGTGTGAGGCTGCTGCAGTAATACAGTCATACATCAATGTTACAGCAGCATCAGACTGTCGTCTCCAGCTAAATCTCTCATTACACGGTTATTTACAGACATGATTCAGATATGTAGAGATGTCTGAATCAGTAATATCTGTGTTGGACGGGGGAAGACTGAAGGGACATGATGGTGCTCAACCTTCATTTATTCAGGCGACATCACAAAATAATTATGATGTGTATAAAACAAGCGTTTAACAAGAGATGAATGCATGCAAATTTGTCAAATTTACAATCCAAACATGCGTCAAATTGCATTGACGTCAGTGGGATCTTTGGTTTTCTTTCCTCCAAAAAGGGGCGCGGCCTTGACATTTTGCAAAGTACCCATATGTGCCGGTCTGACGTGTCGTCTTTTAACTTCATCAGCTTGTGTGTGCACAGACCTGAGATCTATCAAGACAGGGTGAGACCGAGAGCCATAAAGCTAGTCTGTACATGTGTGTTTTCTACATGCCCCTTAAAACACTTAGAAACACACAGGTTTGTTTTGTCTCATCTGCCTGTGGTGTAACCGTGAGCTACAGACTTATTAAAGCCATTCATCATTTCACCGAGTGCAGTCTGTCACGGCCGTGCAGTAGCTGCAGGACAGCACCAACACAATCAGCATCTGTTGATATTCTGTCTTGATTTGGGTAAACTTTTTATTCATTAAGCTGAGTTCCCTCCATAAACTGCTCTCATACGGTGTATAGCGTGTGAAACCACGGTGTTTCCACGGCTGAGGCGATCAGGGCTGCAGCTTGGATGTATATTTCGATGTGTTGAAATATATACAACACAGTAAAACACTTAGCAGACTCTTTAGATCCTTCAAGGCTCTTGAGGAGGAACATTTCATCTCACACATGGTTTATCCTCTATATAGTTATATTTGGTCCACTGCATCACAATTTACTACTGAGCCTCAACATCTGGACCTCAAGTACCTCCCAGTTAACTAATGACCTCATCATTGTGTCGGTACAAATTATGTCTTTGGCAGATCGATGGGCACATGGTCATTGTCTGAATAACAAACTCATGCTTTCCTTTATAATTAAGTCAGACAAAGCTGTTGTGAGGCGTATGCAGTGATGTCAGTGGAACAACTATGTGTATTAAGTTAAAATGTAGAAAAAGATGTGCAGCAAATGACGCTATTTTTATATCTTAACAGGTTATTTCACTGAACATTAAAAAGCGTTTTTCCTCAGAGAGGATGGCTCAGAGATTTATGGCTAAAGCGTTCTATATGAATGAATGTATGCGCCTGTTGACTGTTGGATTGTTAAAGTTAATCCTCTTAGTTCCAGTGCAATGTTAAACACTGACAATGAGGCCCCATAATGTGGCTATCAGGAGCAATCTCATGGCTGTGGAGATGCTAAACAGCCTGGTGTGTTGGGTTAGGCCCCCAAAGAGAAGAGTGCGCCTTGAAAGAGGCAATATTTTTCAAATTGTCTGGCCGGTGAGCAGTGATAGAGCTGCCTGTCACATTTTTCTCCCTGACTACAGGGGCTCCCTTTCAGAGGAGCTCTCAGGCCCTCCGATGTGAGCACCCTTCCGGCCTTGTTTGCATTCAAATGTGATGAAACTAAGAGGTGACTTTCCCCCACAGCTGGGCAGAAAACGGATTAGGTCAAAGTGACAGGCTTCATGGAGATCCTGCCTCAGTGTCTAGTCACACCGAGGAAGAAAAGAGGCCTCACTAAGCTCCGCTTTGGAAGCCAATTGGGGGAATTTGCTATCCCTTTCACACTTCCAGTGTTCCCAATGGCAGCTAGCCAGCCATGGTGACCCGCTCACAGACAGGGTTAGTCATTCAGCACAGTCTCCTCCCAATATCAGGATGCAAACCCTCCCCAGCTCTGAGTGCTGACTTTTAAGCAGAGATATTGGCAGTGTAATTGTATTTTTTTTTTTTTTTTCTGGCTTAGCCGTGAATCTGAGTGAAGCTACCGATGTGTTTGCAACAGTCAAATTTCCTGATGTGTAAGAAGTTACAGGTTTCCATCAGCAGAGTAGAAGACAATATTTGGCTACAGACATGCAGATCTAGAAAGTGCAGGGCTCAACAGTAAAGACCGCTCACTTGTTCAGGGCAAGTGAAAAGCCACGTCAGGCTAGTGAATCTGGCAACTCACATGCCCGATTGTGCAAGTGATAAAATAGTTGGTGGTAAAAGTTTAGTCTTTACCCCAAGTGAAGGAGTTCAAGTACTTCGGGGTTTTTTTTCACAAGTGAGGGGACGATGGAGTGTGAGATTGGCCGGAGAATCCGAGCACCGCACCGCTGTGACAAACAAGAGCTGAGCCGAAAGGCAAAGCTCCCGAACTACCAGTCAGTCCACCAGCTGGGAGGAGGCCCCGAGGAAGACCCAGGACTAGGTGGAGAGATTATATCTTCACACTGGCCTGGGAACGCCTCAGGATCCCCCAGTCAGAGCTGGTTAATGTGGCCCAGGAAAGGGAAGTTTGGGGTCCCCTGCTGGAGCTGTTGCCCATATGACCCGACCCTGGATAAAAGGTTGACGATGGGTGATGAGTGGGTGGCAAAAGTAGCTAAGGAGTGAGCCATCTCGCTTCGTTCTCGCACATGTACAGTACCGATCTGGCACTTCCCAGAAAATGTCGGCAGGTAAAGACAAAAATTATGAACTGAAGCACAAGCAAGTTTAGTTTGGTGACATTAGAGGATGTGGGTGAAACTCCAACTATGGACTGTGCAGTTGGTCGCAAGACTGAGAGCACGGCGGATAAAATGGAGTAGTTTTTCAATGGCACGTGAAGTTGCTGGAGTGCCATAACAGGAGCAGCCAACAACCCCTACTCTGGGCCGGTGCTTGAATGGAGCCTCTTTTGATTCAGGTGCAATAAAATAAATATTGTGTAGCATTTAGGGAAATCTGTTGTAATATAATATTAATCACTATGTTTCATGAGTGTATAATCACATGAAACTAAGAATGGTTGTGTTTTCTTTAGCTCAGAATGAGCTGTTTATATCTCCACAGGGAGCAGGTCCTCTTCACAGAGTCCGCCATGTTGCTCCTCCACTTTTCTACAGTAGCCCAGAACATATAAACCCAACTCTGGCTCTAGAGAGAGACTTTCACATTTTTACATTACCTGAAGGCCACCATAGTTCTCTGTTGTGTTAAACTGTGGTGCTGCCGTCTGACTTCTGTTGCTCCTAAAGTAGTGTTGTTATGGATGTCCTCTGAGCAAGGCGATCGGCATTACCACGGTTGTGCACTCACTGACTCGTGTTGCTGCAGTCTTGTAAAGGGAGGAGAAAGCGGAGGGGTACTCAGCTGATTGCAATCTGCAACCACACCACTAGATGCCACCAAATCCTACACACTGTACCTTTTAAATAGAAATAAATGATAGTAATGATAGTGGTAGGGGTAGCCTTACGTCTAATCATGCACTAAATTTGCCAGAGCAGCAGTAACGTGCACAAATATCCATCCATCCATCGTCAACCGCTTATCCCGTTTAGGGGTCGCGGGGTGGCTGGATCCCAGCTCTCGATCCCAGCTGGCATTGGGCGAAGGTGGGGGATACCCTGGACAGGTCGCCAGTCCATCGCAGGGCACATAGAGACAGACAACCATACACACTCACATCCACACCTACGGGCAATTTAGAGTCATCAATTAACCTGCATGTCTTTGGACTGTGGGAGGAAGCCGGAGTACCCGGAGAAAACCCACGCTTACACAGGGAGAACATGCAAACTCCACACAGAAGAGTCCCAAGTCCCGGATTCGAACCCGCGACCCTCTGCTGTGAGGCGACAGCGCTAACCACTGCGCCACCGTGCAGCGTACACAAATATGTATATATTACTGATCAGCCATAACAGTAGATCAGATCATGGGCACTCTGCAGCTATGCAGCCCCGTACGCCGCAAACCAGATCCATTGTGTGTTCTGACACCTTTCTATCAGAACCAGCATTAACTTTTTCTGCAGTTTGAGCTACAGCAGCTCTTCTATTGGATCTTACAACACAGGTCAGCCTTCGCTCCCCACATGCATCACTGAGCCTTGGCTGCCCGTGACCCTGTCGCCGGTTCTTTTGGTACTGCTACATTTTTTAGGTCCTGACCACTGCAGACCAGGAACACCCCACAAGAGCTGCAGTTTTGGAGGTGCTCTGACCCGGTCGTCAAGCCACCACAATTTGGGCCTTGTCAAAGTCGCTCACATCTTTCTCACAAACTTGCAGTTTGGATCAAGTCATAGTCAAGTCAGGACACTGACACGCTGACAGCTGTTGTTTCCTGCTATGGTTGGAGAATATTTTTATGCTAAATGCAGAACCTGTGAGGGTTTCTGGACAATATTTAGCATTATTTTATGTTGTTAATTGATTTCCAATAATGAAGCTATACATGTATTTGCATACATTAGCATATTTGTCCACTCCCATGTTGATAAGAGTATTAAATACTTGACAAATCTCCCTTTAAGGAACCGATACATCGATTGATGGCCTTAATATTAACATATTGTGTTTTTATTCCATGCTGCATTGTAGTGTTTATTTTCCAAATGAGCCATACTCTGTGGTTGTTGGCCCCAGATTACAACCAGTTGACTGTCCCTAAAGCACAGTTTGTTTAAAGCTCAGCTCTCTGTTGACTTTGGCTTAATCCACTACAAGACACAGGATGCTTCTATTTGAAAACAAGCAAACACAGTTCCCTTTACATGCTACGGGGCACAAGTTCACATCACCACATGTTGATGATTGTTCTTTTTTCATTAGGCTACCGTGTACGACGTGGTAAAATGTTTGTACGGAGGTAACAGTTTTCAGAGAGCTGAAGGGTGAGTTCAACAAGAATTTCAGGGTGTATTTAATGACTGCGGCACAAAATACTCTCTCTTACTCTCTCTTATTTGATTGAATATGGCTTTATCGTGGCTCTGTGTTTGTGCATACATACTGCTCTTGGGCTGATTAACAGAGGGTTCAGGAACTGGGGCGCCATCTGCAGGTTCACACAGTCACATGCCCTGAAACACTAAACCGACCGTTTGGTATAACATCTTAGTTGCATCGGTGACTGATGAATATAAATCGCACACAGCATGTGTTATGCTGATGTACTGGGCTGATTATCTCTTGTTTTAATTCATCTTCAAGACTACAGACAGACATGAATTAATGTTGAAGTGATTAGCTCTTCAGCTGTAATTATTTAGCTAATTAGTCCACAGTTTGGGGATCTGAAGGAGAAGGAAGGAAATGTCACTTACAATCAACAAAAACTGCATATTTTATATGAACTTATACTGTTGCTTCATCATATATATTGTTTTTGCTTGATATATGTCATCAGTGTGGTTCAGTGAGTTGCTCTTACAGGTACAATATCAGAACAAAGGCAGAAAAAACTATTTGTAAATCCCTTCAGTTGTGTTCAGCCAAATCATCGTGATGGTGTCTTTTTGATGATGCCTCATTAAATATGAGGGTCATGGAAAGACAATCAGTTTATTAATGATCAGTGCTGCTGGAGCAGGCAGCATTAAACCTGGAGGTGCAATCACATTGAGCCACTGATCTTACGATAAATGAATAAAACTTGAGGCTTTAGGTATCGAAGAAAAATCTGTTCTCCATTAACTCTTGAGTTTGGGGAAGTCGTCACGATCAGGGAGGATAATAATTATGTTCAATGAGAAGAGTGCATTCATGTCCCAATCGTGCATGTTACTACTTTGATATTTTTGCACTTTCTCCTCTCGCAGATATCCATGGATTGGAGTTACACCTGGATCGTGGTTGCGTCTGCTGCTGTGGACCTGCTTAACACCCACTGCTGCTATCATTAATATGAGCCATCCATCCATCCATCCATCGTCAACCGCTTTTCCCGTTAGGGGTTGCAGGGGGGCTGGAGCTGATCCCAGCTGGCATCGGGCGAAGGCGGGGTTCACCCTGGACAGGTCACCAGTCCATCGCAGGGCACATAGAGACAGACAACATAGAGACAGACAACATAGAGACAGACAACATAGAGACAGACAACATAGAGACAGACAACCATTCACACCTACGGGCAATTTAGAGTCATCAATTAATCTAAACAGCATGTCTTTGGACTGTGGGAGGAAGCCGGAGTACCCGGAGAAAACCCACGCTTACATGGGGAGAACATAAACACAAACTCCACACAGAAGAGCCCCAAGCCGGAATCGAACCTGCGACCCTCTTGCTGTGAGGCACCAGCACTGACCACTGCACCACCGTGCAGCCCTAATATGAGCCATATTTCTATTATCTATCATTACTACTATTATTATATTCATTCACTTGAATCTACTGCTGCTGTTATTTTAACACAGTGTCACAGAAAGGTGCATAAATAACATGTTACAAGGACTTTCTGCATGTCATGAGGACACATTTTAGGCTTTTCACGTGCCATTTGTGCAACAAAACTACAGTACGACCACAGTTAGGTTGAGGCAACAAAACCTCTCACTTGGGTGTATGCAGCAACACTACTTAAAATGAACATACACTGTACGATTTTAGCCCATCTCTGTACCAAATTTTCAGCTGCACGACTCATTTTAGAGTCAGACCAAGTCTCAGCTTCATTGTTTGCCGTGCGGTGTTCAGGGAGACAAGGACTGATTAACTCCTCCTGAGTGGCTGTTGGACAGTCAGGTGAATAACTGACATGTCAGAAATTTTGTTCGGCCATCCACAGGCTCCGATTCCCCAGCATCAGTGCCTTTATTAAACTTTTTTTTTTTTTTTTTACAGTAAGAGTGGCTAACAAGATAACGGTAAACGTAGCTAGCTTACCTTCAATTCTCTGCAAAAATGGACAAGCTACTGTCCATACTGTCCATGTCTTCTTAAACACCATATAACGATGCGTCACTGCCTCTTTTTTAGATGTTTCAGCTCACAGGATGGCACAGATAATCAAAGCAGCATGTTTTGTCTTGTTAGCAATGTGACCCATACAGATCTCTGCTAGCAATTTGACTTTACCTGCCTCGGAGCTTTCAAACAAACCTTTATTGACAATAGCCAACAGCCAGAACGGCCCTCAGGGGACAATGGGCTGTGTTTTTTTTTTTTTTTTTTTTTTTTTTTTCTATTTTGTACATGTGCGGTGTGATCACTCAGGTCGTTGCTGATGATCGGACCGTACAGTGTGATCACTCAGGTCATGGTCAACGATCACATCGTATAGTATGAGCATATAAATCGTGAGCTTTTCTCGTCCTTACAGCGCATACAAACTACTCGTACAATAGAGACAGAAACTGAAACTGAGTAAAATATAAAATATGTATGTAAATAACACAACAGAAGTACCAAAAACATGTGACAAACGTCACTAACATAACTTAAAAAAACAAAGCCCCGGTCTTGACCACACCGCCTGGTTGAAAGTCTTCCTCCCGTTTTATTCTACGTCACTACTGTAACTTTGAACGTAGCATATGTTCGGAGATGCGTTTACAGTGCAGTCAGAGCAGACAACTTGGCGTACACATGACACGTCATAAGCAAGAACATCAATAACTCTACAGCTTATTGGACACTAAATGTCTTGAGCATTATTGTGCCATTCAAACACCTTTATGTGTGAGTGGGCTGAATATTATTTTTGTTAGTAGTCATATTTCTATTATTTCTGCTATTATTACTGCAATTACTATTATCATCCTATTCTGTCCACCATGACTATTATTATTATTATTATTATTATTGCTGTTGTGCTATTACCACATGCTTGCTCTTGGGGGAAAGTTGTGTATGTAAAATTATAGAATAGTGTCTACATGAAAAGTGTCTTGACGATATATAAATAAATTGAGTTGAAAATCGACTTGTAAAGAAGTTTTGTGTTTCTTTGAAGAGCTCCAGACATCATGACTGAGAATGGATATCACCTCAAAGCTGAAGTGTCAAACCGCCAACTAGGCAGCTGTGTGTATCATGTGTCATCACTCACACATCACCTGTCCACACCTTAGACACACACACACACACACACACACACACACACACACACACACACACCCATCCTAAGCAAAAGTAATTCAACTCTTTTTCACATAGATGATTTAAAAGGCAAACAAAGCGTCATTAACACTGTTAATAGTACTGTATTAATTATATATTTTCTAATCAGTAGGAATACAAAGCTATCTCACTCCCACAATATAAAACAAATGTAAATGGACAGTGTGCTTGGGGGGAAAAAAAAATCAATGTATTGGTTTTATAATCAAACTCCCAATATTATTTGCTGTACATCATAAAAAGTCATAGTATAGCATGATATATATATATATATATATATATATATATATATATATATATATATATATATATATATATATATATATATATATATATATATAGGCTTGCATTTAAAAGCCTCTAGACTAGAGTTTAATAATATATATATATATATATATATATATATATATATATATATATATATATATATATATATATATATATATATATATATTATTAAATATATATATATATATATATATATATATATATATATATATATATATATATTAAACTCTAGTCTAGAGGCTTTTAAATGCAACGCTGGGTGTAAATTTCACACAGGCACCATTTAAAAGAAAGTTACGTTAACTTAAAGTAATATATGAAGATACATTGGCACAGTTCAGGCCATCACATTGATTAGGAAACTGCACAGCGCCAAAACAACACAGTTCAATAAAGTAAAATGTGTCGAGTGAGGAGTTCAGTGCGTTTTTCATGTTTATGTTACAAAGAAATGCAATGCAAAAATAAACTTTTTTTTATTGATTAATACTTTTAGCCACTGATTTGTGTTGAGATTAAATCCATTGTATCATGTTATTCATACATACATACAGTAGTGTCAGCTTCAGCTAATGGCTTATAACAACAACAATTAGAGTATATACATATATCTAGTTTTGACTCATCAAAATAAAATTACAGTTGACTGGAATTTTGACCGGGCAAAATGACGTTACAGATATCTAATTAATATCCTGTCTAAACGCTAAAACGGGGTTCCATAGCCCAGGTAAGTAGGATATGCAGTAATAAACGGGGTGAAATGATGCGAAGTTATACACCTGTACAGTAGGTGGCGGTATACATCTTCAGGCTGTGTGCTTCCGCCCAGCAAACGGAAGAAGAAGAAGAAGCCGACCAAGACGACATTCTTTTTGTGTATTTATTAATTTTATAAAGTCTCTAAAAAAGTACTGTTGTTCAATTGTGTCGTTACACGCGTAACAGATACAAAAATAATCGCAAATTAAATTTTTTATTCCTATAATATGTGTTCCGCTGACGCTGCTGCTAGCTGATATAGGCTACTGCTTCACTTCCGGTTTCTCGTCAGTCTGCACTGAACTTGACTGCGTGCGGTACGTGAAATAAGCTCGTTTATAAATTAAGAATTCAACGCTCTAATGTCGAGGTAAGTGCACGGAGCGATTTATTAGTTTGTGTTATGATGATGGGAGATGATAGCGTACATTACTGCCGTGCATTTTACCTGTGAAGTCAGTTATGAGAGACTGGGCGAACTAGCTAAACATGTTTGTTGTGTGGGGCGCTGGCGTCCGCCATTTTGTCTTCCCGTGGGATACGTGTTTGATTAATCCGTCTTTTTCTCACGTTAGGAGTGTTGTTGTGAAGAAAGAAAGCATTTGACCGCGTTGTTCTCTCCTTGGACTCAAAACAGGTAAGTGTATAATTACTGTGTTCCCATTACTACGTTTAGCTAATGTGTTTTCGTGTCTGGTTAATTTTAGTGTAATTTTAGGTAGTGATTTATCGCATATGTCATGGTGTTAATGAAGGCTAAGCCTAAATGTTATGCGTAACATTGTTTTAAGAATGTAATTGAATGCTATTCAGCAAGAGACATAGCAGTTGTTCATTTTTTTGTATATTGTAGTTGTATTGTATTTTATGTACTTGTTTTATGTTAATCTCCAGTTTGCTGCAGGGCTGCACAATTAATTGAATATTAGTTGCGACCACAATTTTGGCTTTGCACAATGAAATGAACAAGATCGCGTGTGATATTGACGTTTATGCTCGTAGAAAATGCTGCAGCAGATCAAGCCAAGCGCTTTCTAAACGAACAGCCACCAGCCAGTGATCCAGATGTTTGGGCTTCACTTTTGGGTTGATTATATTATCTATGTACTGTATGTGTTTATCGTTAAATTTAGAGCATGAAATTATTTATTTAACTCTTATTTTAGCTAATTTTGCTCCCGAAGTGGAAATGTGTCATTCAACCAAGTAAAGCTGGTTTTCTAAATGGTCTTCTACTCTAATGAAGCATTTTAAAACAAACATGACAAATGTCAGCATCTAAGAGAAAAAAGAAGATCTGTGTCATTTTTCCTGCAGCTTTTGTGATAAGAGAGCTGCCATGCTGCAGTACAACAGCCTGTGATGCCACTCGGCTGTTGGCTAAGTTAGGCAGATGCAACGGTAGAGACCGTGAACGACAGACTGAGGAGACACGGGACTGAAGAAAACACTATTGGGGGACACTATTGTATCGCTTCTGGATGTAAAGATGAGTTTTACAATGTTAAAACAAGGACAAAATAACCTGTCCGTCTCTCTATCTCCCGTCCTCTCCTGTCTCTGATCACCTGTCTCTCCTCCTCTGCTGTCTCACTTAATTCTCAAGCCCATGTTATAGCGTTTATTTACTTAACTTGCCATCCACTTGTTTATGTAACATTAGCATCACCTGTCACAAAGTAAAACTTGTCACCAAAGCAAATAGTAGAGACATTATCTGCCTGATGTTACCTGTGTTCTCCTTCAACTAGCCAACTAAGTATTTCCCGAACTTCCCTCCGGGGATTAATAAAGGTTCATCTTATCTTATCTTATCTTATTTAACTTGGTTGTACTCCCAAGCCGATGCATACACATAGTGAAGACTGTCCCAGTCCACACCACTTGCAGCTGGGACTGAGAAGAGCCCACCAAGACGGTCCATGAGCATGTTGGCTTGGCAGTATAACCAAGTTAGGTACCGTATTTTGCGCGCTATAAGGCGCACCAGATTATAAGGTGCACTATCAATGAATGTGTCTATTTTCATACATAAGGCGCTCTCGTCTCGTGATAGTGGAGTTGGTGAATGTGTGTTCGCCCTCTGTCTTCTTGACACCAATATCTAGTGGTTGGAGTTCTTAAGTTAATCCACCCAGAATGATGGCAAGCTCCGAATTAGTTTTCTTCACTTGGGTTTTGACAGTGTCAGTGAGATGGGCACGCGTGGAGTTGCAGATCAATGGGGACGGAGATTTGTGGAAAAAGCCATCAGTTTATGAAATGGACTGTTTTGTCCTTGGTTTTAACATAGTAAAACTCATCTTTACATCCAGGAATAATACTGTAGTGTCCCCCCTTTTGTTTCCTCCTGTCCTGTGTTTCCTGTCTCTGTCTTTCAGGTCTCTGCTGTTGTATCTGTGTAACTTGGCCGAGCCAACTAACCAATCACTAAGTGACGTCACAGGCTAGAGTACTGCAAAGTGGCAGCACTCTTGTCACAAAAGATAAAACAGATCTTTTTCTCTTAAATGCTGACATTTGTCATGTTTGCTATATACAGCTGTGGTCAAAAGTTTACATACACTTGTAAAGAACATAATGTCATGGCTGTCTTGAGTTTCCAGTTATTTCTACAACTCTGATTTTTCTGGAACAGATACTTCTTTATCACAAAAAAACATTCATGAAGTTTGGTTCTTTTATGACTTTATTATGGGTTAACAGAAAAAGTGACCAAATCTGCTGGGTCAAAAATACATAAAGCATTGCTAATATTTGGTTGCATGTCCCTTTGGCCTTTTTCACTTCAATTAGGTGCTTTTGGTAGCCATCCACAAGCTTCTGGCAAGCTACTGGTTGAATCTTTGACCACTCCTCTTGACAGAATTGGTTCAGTTAAATTTGTTGGCTTTCTGACATGGACTTGTTTCTTCAGCATTGTCCACATGATCTCAATGGGGTTTAAGCTTCTGATTCTTGGCAGATCTGCTTGTTGGTGGTTCTTGGTTGACTCTTAACCCTCCTGACCAATTTTCTCCCAGCAGCAGGTGATAGCTTGCATTTTCTTCCTGGTCGTGGCAGTGACAGAACAGTACCATGCACTTTATACTTACAAACAGTTGTTTGCACTGCTGCTCTTGGGACCTGCAGCTGCTTTGAAATGGCTCCAAGTAACTTTCCTGACTTGTTCAGTCAATGATTCCCTTTTTCAGATTCGTGCTGAGCACCTTTGACTTTCCCATTGTAGCGTTTGTATCCAGTGAGCCCTATTTAAATGGCCTCAGAGAAGTCACCAGCTGTAGTAACTCATAATCAGTCACAGGAAGTTAAGAGACCATGCTATGAAGCTCATTTCATTGACACAACTTTCTAAGTCACCAAAATTGCTAATTCATGTTGCTGTATATATATTTTTAACCCAGCATATTTGGTCACATTTTATCCATAATAAAGTCATAAAAGAACCAAACTTCATGAATGTTTTTTTGTGATAAAGAAGTATCTGTTCCAGTCACTCTATCAGAGAAAAATCTGAGTTGTAGAAATAACTGGAAACTCAAGAGAGCCATGACTTTATGACCAGCTTAACGTGGTTGAACATTTCAGATCCACTTTCTAATGCAGCTACAAAGGGCTAGGGGGAATATTCCTGTATTTATTTCATACTGCAGTATATATAACAGGAACATCTTGCTGCCCTAATTTGTACATTAATGAATATAGTGCTCTGTTTATTTTAATGTGAAAGTGAAATAAAAAAATATGCTTTCACTAAAATCAAGGAATAATCATGATATCAATACTGATAAAAAATAATTGGGATTATTATTTTGCCCATAATTGAGCAGCCCTAGTTTGCACTGAACTTGACTGCGAAGATACAAAGCATATGACAATGTTTTCTCTCTTTGGACTCAATATAGGAATAAACCTGTGTTAAACAAGACCTGCCAGTGTCCAGCATCTGAACGTCAACCGGAGCACAAAGCAGTGTAGTCGGGACTTGCAGACCGATCCAGCTTCACATGCTGGATTACAAGGCTTCTGACACCGGAGCCCTCAATGGAAGGTTACAGCAGTGACGGAGCGGAGGCCATTTAATGTGAGTTTCCAGAGATATTCTAAAACATGTCATTTGTGACATCGCAGACTGCAGTGAGTTTTTATATGTCACCCATATGTACCACGGCGGGCTGCACCGTGTAGTGGTTAGCTTTGTCGCAGGTTCGAATCCGGCTTGGGGCCCTTCTGTGTGGAGTTTGCATGTTCTCCCCGTGTTAGCGTGGGTTTTCCCCAGGTTCTCTGGATTCCTCCCATAGTCCAAAGACATGCAGGTTAATTAGTGGATCTAAATGTCCTGTAGGTGTGAATGTGAGTGTGAATGGTTGTCTGTTTCTATGTGCCCTGTGATGGATTGTTCACCTGTCCAGGATGAACCCCACCTTCGCCCAATGCTGGCTGGGATTGGCTCGGGATTAGCGGTTGCGAGGATGGATGGATGGATGGATGGATGTACGTTTGTGCCACAGCCTCTGCTACACCATTGCTTCTTTTTATTTCACTCACCTCTCCACTTTCTAAGGCTCATCACCTTTTATCCTCTTTTTTTGGGAGGGGATGTAAAAGAGAGGCTGGAGGAAAACAACAGAAAGATTTGGAGTTTCCTGTGATTTATGAGGTCAGTCTGAGGCTGAATAGACACACAAACACAAACACAGTGTCACTGTGTCCACTGCTTATACTAATGTGTGACTGTGTGTCTCTTATGTGTTTTTTTGTTTTGTTTTTTATGTCTCTGTCCTCCAAAAAATGTCAGAAAAGCAACCGGAAAACCACGGCGAGGCTCATCCAAAGCAGGTCAGATGCCTCCGAAACAAGATCAACGCTGGACAAACTCACAGAGTAAGATAACACCTCTCAGTACTTTATTATTATTATTATGGTTTCATGTTTATATTGTATTTTATCTTTATTTTTATTGGTAGTAGATGGTGTAGAGTGGAACCAGGAAATTTCATAGTACATGTCAAAACCACTTGACTTCCTGGACAGTCATGTTTTTTATTTATATTTTATTGTTTGTTTCCAAACGAATGGAGTGACGGTCTCCATTTAGTCATTGTGATTTTGTGACTTAAAGGGCCTTAAATGTAATTAAATGTTAGTCACTTTTAACTCCTTGTCATCATCACACAAGGCACATAGTGAATGCATGATCAGAATATCAGTGTGTGACACCATATACTGCACTGTTTTATGTTGTAGGGTTTTCATCCATCTTCATGAAAAGTGGTGCAAAAAGTGTGTTTACAAGCCACGAGCCAGAGTCTGGTATTGGAGCAGGAGAGACATCAGACAGTGTTTGTTGGTAATGTTGGTATAAATGTCTGTTTTCTCCCCAGACTGCTGAGTGAACACAAGGACGTGAAGGACGAGACGAGAACTGGAGCGCACCGAACAAACATTTGGTAAATATCAAATCAACTACTAGATCAACTAGTAGTAGTAATACTTGAATTTGGTGCAGTCGTAGTTGTTGTAGGAGTATTAGTAGTAATTATTGTTTTAGTAGTTGTTGTATTAGCTGTTGTAGGAATTTTATTAGTAGTTGCTGTAGTATTCATAAAAATGTCATACTATAGTATGTTATAAAAAATGCCATAAGAACTCATAGTATAGTGTAACAGAAAAGTCATTAAAAATTATAGTATGACAAAATAAGTCGTAGTACAATATGTGATAAAAAGTCATAATATAGTCAAGTCATGGTATAGTTTATCAAAAAGCCATAGTACAGTATGTCAAAGTCAAAATTATATTAATCTTATTTATAGTATCTTGAAAAAAGTTCTAGTATAATATGTCATAAGTCATAAGAGTCAGTATATCAAAAAGTCATAATATGTCAAAGTAAAAAAAAAAGTATAGTATCTCAAAAAAGTCATACTCAGTCATAATTAGTCACACTATAGTATGTCATATAGTATAGTATGTCAAAAATAGTCGTAAAAATCATAGTATAGTATGTTGAAAAAAGTCATAGTATAGTATGTTTAAAATTCAGACTATAGTATGTCATGAAATTATAGTACAGTATGTCAAAAAAAAAAGTCATAGTTTAGTGTGTTAAAGTCATAGTTCTAGTATAGTAAGATCGTAAAATAGCTAAAGAAAAAGCCACAGTGTGATGAAAAAAGTCATAGTATAGTATTTAAGTGATACTACAGTCATAAAGGTATAGTATGTCAAATATAGTCTTAAAAAAACCACAGTGTAATATATGTTATATAGTGTGTTGATAAAAGTCTAAAAAAAGCCATAGTATGACAAAAAAAAATCTTAGTGCGGTATGTCAAAAAAATAAAACAAAAAATTCATAGTATAGTTGGTCGAACAAACTTATGGTATAGTCAAAAAAAATAGTATTGTATGTCAAAAAAGTTGTAGTATAATGCGATACAAAGCCATATTATAGTCAAAGTACATTGAAAATGTCAAAAAAGTCATAAATAGTACAGAATATGTTCCAAAGTTTATGGGGTGTCTCAAAAAAGAGTATATTATGTCATAAAAAAAAGACATAGTATAGTATGTCAAAAAAGTCATTGTGTAATGCCATAAAAAGCCACGATAGTCAAAGTACATTGAAAAAGTCATAAAAAGCCATAGCCGGCTCAGAAGCTGCAACAAAGTGAGACCAGACGAGCAGACTGCTAAGAACAGTGATTTATTCATAAAGAAAACATAAATCAAACAATGCAGCGGGTGGAAACCACAACATCCATCATGCCGATGGGAAGAAGGGATCTTCTCCTGTCGAAAGAGGCAGATATTTATGGACAGAGCACATACCAGACCACAGTCATGCTGAGGCAGCTCGTGACCCTCCATTCAGCACCTGAAACAGACAACCAGGAACTGCAAAAGTGTCACTAAGGACGTCACAGTATACAACGAATTAATCAGATCTATCATGCTCTAGATTTTATGATTGTTTTGCCAGCTGTCTGTCTGCATTTGTCAGATTTAAAGTGTTGCTTTTAGCCTGGACTATGACTGTAACTTCTTTGTGATATTATCTTGCCCGCCGACCTTTGGTTGGTCCGTAGGCAGTGCTTTTATACAAGTTGATCTCTTATATTGAACAGAACCTGGGTGGGTGTGCAGCGTAAGTTACCATGGCGATCGATCCAGGTAGTTACCTCGCTAACCCCAAATCCTGGTCCAGAGCTCACAGGAGTAAGCAGATTTAAAGAAACAAACTTTATTAGAGGACAGTTTAGACACAAAGGGGGACAATAAGCTGAATGTAGGCAGGGTGAACAATCAAACATCATATAATAAAAAGTAAAAATAACAATATAGATAAATTCATCCAACGTCCAAGTATCTTAAATGTCTACTGGTCATGAAAACTCTGAGAAAAGCCTGCAGTTGTGTAGTATCAGTTGTAACAGCAGTTGTAACAGCAGTTGTAGCATCAGTTGTAACAGCAGTTGTAGTAGCACAGATGAATGTGATGCAGCTTCTTATGCTGTCCTTCTTTTCTCCACAGGCGAGTGCAGAGTTTCTTCCCTTCATCCGTCTCTGCTGGCTGCAGGTACTCAGGGTGACACTGGGCCATGAATTACTGTACTATGACTTTCTGGCATACTGAACTATGACTTTTTAAATAATTATACAGTGACTCTTTTGACTTTTAACAAAATATAGTGACATTTTCTGACATACTGTACTGATTTTTTATGACTTTCAATATACTATGACTTTACTATATACTTACTAGACTGACTTTTCTTTACTATGACTTTTTATGTCTTTTTTTTGACAGACTGTGCTGAGACTTTTTTGACATATTATACCATGACTTTTATGATTATTTTAATTGACTTTTTTTTTTTCATACTATACTATGACTACGTCTTGTCTTTGACTTTTCCTTTTTTTCAACATGCTATACTCTACTATTTGACATAATATGCTGACCTTTTATTGACAATATACCGTGGTATTTGACTTTTGAAATGTTTTTTCGAAATACTGCACTATGACGTTTGATAGACGATATTACTTTTTTGACGTCTCTTGAAATACTATTCATTGACTTTTTTCATTATTTTTGATATGCTATACTACGATATTTAATAAACATGCTATACAATGACTTTTTTGGCAATGTTATACTATAACTTTTTTCAACATGCTATATTGACTTTCTTCGACATGCTACACGCTTTTTTTTTGTCATACTGAGACTTTTTTCGACATGCTATACTGACTTTTTTTCGACATGCTATACTTTGACTTTCTTCGACATGCTATGCTGTGACTTTTTTTCGACACGCTATATTGCAACTTTTTTCGACATGCTATGACTTTTTTCGACGCTATATGACGACTTTTTTCGTCACACTATAGTGCGACTTTTTTTGACACGCTATACTGTGACATTTTTCGACATGCTATAGTATGAATTTTTTCGAAATGCTATACTGACTTTTTTTCGATGTGGTACACTCAGACTTTTTTCGACATGCAATATTATGACTTTTTTTCGATATGCTAGTGTGTCATACTATACTCAGACTTTTTCCTGAAATGCCATACTAAGATTTTTTTCGACGTGCTATACTAGGACTTTTTTTGACGTGCTGTACTACGACATGCTATACTTTGACTTTCTTCGACATGCTATATTAATTTTTTCGAAGTGCTATACTGTGACTTTTTTCGACACGCTATACTACGACTTTTTTTTGACATGCTATATTACGACTTTTATCGAAATGCAACGCTTTGACTTTTTTCGACTGATGCTGTTTTTGTCATGCTATACTGACTTTTTTTCGACATGCTATGACTTTCTTCGACATGCTATACTACAATGTTTTTTGACGTGCTATGCTGAGACTTTATTTACATGCTATATTATTAATTTTTTCAACACGCTATACTGTGACTTTTTTCGACATGCAGTATTATGACTTTTTTTCGATATGTTACAGTGTGTCATACTATACTCAGACTTTTTCCTGAAATGCCATACTATGATTTTTTTTGACGTGCTGTACTACGACATGCTATACTTTGACTTTCTTCGACATGCTATATTAATTTTTTCGAAGTGCTATACTGTGACTTTTTTTTGCCACGCTATATTACGACTTTTTTCATCACGCTATATTATGACCTTTTTCGACACGCCATACTGTGACTTTTTCCGACATGCTATACTACATTTTTCGACATGCTGTACTACGACTTTTTTCCACACGCTATACTACAACTTTTTTTTGACATGCTATATTACGACTTTTATCGAAATGCTACGCTTTGACTTTTTTCGACATGCTATATTACGACTTTTTTCGACACGCCATACAATGACTGTTTTCGACACGCTATAGTATTACATTTTTCGACATGCTACACGACGACTTTTTTTCGACATGCTATGACTTTCTTCGACATGCTACACGCTTTTTTTTTGTCATACTGAGACTTTTTTCGACATGCTATACTTTGACTTTCTTCGACATGCTATGCTGTGACTTTTTTCGACATGCAGTATTATGACTTTTTTTCGATATGTTACAGTGTGTCATACTATACTCAGACTTTTTCCTGAAATGCCATACTATGATTTTTTTCGACGTGCTATACTACGACATGCTATACTTTGACTTTCTTCGACATGCTATATTAATTTTTTTCGAAGTGCTATACTGTGACTTTTTTTTTGACATGCTATATTACGACTTTTATCGAAATGCTACGCTTTGACTTTTTTCGACTGATGCTGTTTTTGTCATGCTATACTGACTTTTTTTCGACATGCTATGACTTTCTTCTACATGCTATACTACAATGTTTTTTGACGTGCTATGCTGAGACTTTATTTACATGCTATATTATTAATTTTTTCGACACGCTATACTGTGACTTTTTTCGATATGCTACACTATGACTTTTTTTGCCACGCTATATTACGACTTTTTTCGTCACGCTATATTATGACCTTTTTTCGACACGCTATACTACAACTTTTTTTTGACATGCTATATTACGACTTTTATCGAAATGCTACGCTTTGACTTTTTTCGACACGCCATACAATGACTGTTTTCGACACGCTATAGTATTACATTTTTCGACATGCTATCGACTTTCTTCGACATGCTACACGCTTTTTTTTTCATGTCATACTGAGACTTTTTTCGACATGCTATACTTTGACTTTCTTCGACATGCTATGCTGTGACTTTTTTCGACACGCTATATTGCAACTTTTTTCGACATGCTATGACTTTTTTCGACGCTATATGACGACTTTTTTTGACACGCTATACTGTGACATTTTTCGACATGCTATAGTATGAATTTTTTCGAAATGCTATACTGACTTTTTTTCGATGTGCTATACTCAGACTTTTTTCGACATGCAATATTATGACTTTTTTTCGATATGCTAGTGTGTCATACTATACTCAGACTTTTTCCTGAAATGCCATACTATGATTTTTTTCGACGTGCTATACTAGGACTTTTTTTGACGTGCTGTACTACGACATGCTATACATTGACTTTCTTCGACATGCTATATTAATTTTTTCGAAGTGCTATACTGTGACTTTTTTCGACACGCTATACTACGACTTTTTTTTGACATGCTATATTACGACTTTTATCGAAATGCTACGCTTTGACTTTTTTCGACTGATGCTGTTTTTGTCATGCTATACTGACTTTTTTTCGACATGCTATGACTTTCTTCGACATGCTATACTACAATGTTTTTTGACGTGCTATGCTGAGACTTTATTTACATGCTATATTATTAATTTTTTTCGACACGCTATACTGTGACTTTTTTCGATATGCTACACTATGACTTTTTTTTCGGCATGCTATATTATGACTTTTTTTCGTCACGCTATATTATGACCTTTTTCGACACGCCATACTGTGACTTTTTCCGACATGCTGTACTACGACTTTTTTTTTGACATGCTACGCTTTGACTTTTTTTTGACATGCTATATTACGACTTTTATCGAAATGCTACGCTTTGACTTTTTTCGACATGCTATGACTTTCTTCGACATGCTACACGCTTTTTTTTGTCATACTGAGACTTTTTTCGACATGCAGTATTATGACTTTTTTTTCGATATGCTACAGTGTGTCATACTATACTCAGACTTTTTCCTGAAATGCCATACTATGATTTTTTTCGACGTGCTATACTAGGACTTTTTTTGACGTGCTGTACTACGACATGCTATACTTTGACTTTCTTCGACATGCTATATTAATTTTTTCGAAGTGCTATACTGTGACTTTTTTTTGACATGCTATATTACGACTTTTATCGAAATGCTACGCTTTGACTTTTTTCGACTGATGCTGTTTTTGTCATGCTATACTGACTTTTTTTCGACATGCTATGACTTTCTTCGACATGCTATACTACAATGTTTTTTGACGTGCTATGCTGAGACTTTATTTACATGCTATATTATTAATTTTTTCGACACGCTATACTGTGACTTTTTTCGATATGCGACACAATGACTTTTTTTTGCCACGCTATATTACTACTTTTTTCGTCACGCTATACTGTGACTTTTTTCGATATGCGACACAATGACTTTTTTTGCCACGCTATATTACGACTTTTTTCGTCACGCTATATTATGACCTTTTTCGACACGCCATACTGTGACTTTTTCCGACATGCTATACTACATTTTTCGACATGCTGTACTACGACTTTTTTTCGACACGCAGTACGACATTTTTCGACACGCTATACTACAACTTTTTTTTGACATGCTATATTACGACTTTTATCGAAATGCTACGCTTTGACTTTTTTCGACACGCTATACTACGACTTTTATCGACATGCTACGCTTTGACTTTTTTCGACATGCTACACTACGACTTTTTTTCGACATGCTACACGCTTTTTTTTTGTCATACTGAGACTTTTTTCGAAGTGCTATACTGTGACTTTTTCCGACACGCTACACTGTGACTTTTTTCGACATGCTATATTACGACTTTTTTCAACACGCCATACAATGACTTTTTTTCGACATGCTATGACTTTCTTCGACATGCTATACTACAATGTTTTTTGACGTGCTATGCTGAGACTTTATTTACATGCTATATTATTAATTTTTTTCGACACGCTATACTGTGACTTTTTTTTCGATATGCTACACTATGACTTTTTTTTTCGGCATGCTATATTACGACTTTTTTCGCCACGCTATAATGACCTTTTTCGACACGCTATACTACGACTTTTATCGAAATGCTACGCTTTGACTTTTTTCGACATGCTACACGCTTTTTTTTTTGTCATACTGAGACTTTTTTTACATGCTATATTAATTTTTTTCGCCATGCTATACTGTGACTTTTTTTCGACGCTATATGACGACTTTTTTCGTCACACTATATTGCGACTTTTTTTGACACGCTATACTGTGACATTTTTCGACATGCAATATTATGACTTTTTTTCGATATGTTACAGTGTGTCATACTATACTCAGACTTTTTCCTGAAATGCCATACTATGATTTTTTTCGACGTGCTATACTAGGACTTTTTTTGACGTGCTTTACTACGACATGCTATACTTTGACTTTCTTCGACATGCTATATTACGACTTTTATCGAAATGCTACGCTTTGACTTTTTTCGACTGATGCTGTTTTTGTCATGCTATACTGACTTTTTTTTTGACATGCTATGACTTTCTTCGACATGCTTTGCGACAATGTTTTTTGACGTGCTATGCTGAGACTTTATTTACATGCTATATTATTAATTTTTTTCGACACGCTATACTGTGACTTTTTTTCGGCATGCTATATTATGACTTTTTTTGCCACGCTATATTATGACCTTTTTCGACACGCCATACTGTGACTTTTTCCGACATGCTATACTACATTTTTCGACATGCTGTACTACGACTTTTTTTCGACACGCTATACTACAACTTTTTTTTTTTGACATGCTATATTACGACTTTTATCGAAATGCTACGCTTTGACTTTTTTCGACACGCCATACAATGACTGTTTTCGACACGCTATAGTATTACATTTTTCGACATGCTACACTACGACTTTTTTCGACATGCTACACGCTTTTTTTTTGTCATACTGAGACTTTTTTCGACATGATATACTGACTTTTCTTCGACATGCTATACTGTGACTTTTTTTCGACGCTATATGACGACTTTTTTTGACACGCTATACTGTGACATTTTTCGACATGCTATAGTATGAATTTTTTCGACACGCCATACAATGACTGTTTTCGACACGCTATAGTATTACATTTTTCGACATGCTACACTACGACTTTTTTCGACATGCTATGACTTTCTTCGACATGCTACACGCTTTTTTTTTTTTTGTCATACTGAGACTTTTTTCGACATGCTATACTTTGACTTTTTTCGACACGCTACACTGTGACTTTTTTCGACATGCAGTATTATGACTTTTTTTTCGATATGCTACAGTGTGTCATACTATACTCAGACTTTTTTTCGACGTGCTATACTAGGACTTTTTTTGACGTGCTGTACTACGACATGCTATACTTTGACTTTCTTCGACATGCTATATTAATTTTTTTCGAAGTGCTATACTGTGACTTTTTTTTGCCACGCTATATTACGACTTTTTTTCGTCACGCTATATTATGACCTTTTTCGACACGCCATACTGTGACTTTTTCCGACATGCTATACTACATTTTTCGACATGCTGTACTACGACTTTTTTTCGACACGCTATACTACAACTTTTTTTTTGACATGCTATATTACGACTTTTATCGAAATGCTACGCTTTGACTTTTTTCGACATGCTACACTACGACTTTTTTCGACATGCAGTATTATGACTTTTTTTCGATATGCTACAGTGTGTCATACTATACTCAGACTTTTTCCTGAAATGCCATACTATGATTTTTTTCGACATGCTATACTTTGACTTTCTTCGACATGCTATATTAATTTTTTTCGAAGTGCTATACTGTGACTTTTTTTTGACATGCTATATTACGACTTTTATCGAAATGCTACGCTTTGACTTTTTTCGACATGCTATATTACGACTTTTTTCAACACGCCATACAATGACTTTTTTTCGACATGCTATGACTTTCTTCGACATGCTATACTACAATGTTTTTTGACGTGCTATGCTGAGACTTTATTTACATGCTATATTATTAATTTTTTCGACACGCTATACTGTGACATTTTTCTACACACCATACTGTGACTTTTTTTTGACATGCTATATTACGACTTTTATCGAAATGCTACGCTTTGACTTTTTTCGACATGCTATATTACGACTTATTTTGATACGCTATACGATGACCTTTTTTTTGACACGCTATACTATGACTTTTTTCGACACGCTATACTGTGACATTTTTCGACTGATGCTGTTTTTGTCATGCTATACTGACTTTTTTCGACATGCTATACCACGACGTTTTTTGACGTGCTATGCTGAGACTTTATTTACATGCTATATTATTAATTTTTTTGACACGCTATACTGTGACTTTTTTCGATATGCTATACCGTGACTTTTTTTCGACATGCTATGTTACGACTTATCGAAATGCTACGCTACCACTTTTTTCGACATGCTATGACCTTCCTCGACATGCTATACTACGACGTTATTTGACGTGCTATGCTGAGACTTTTATTATCTATTTACATGCTATATTATTTTTTTCGACACGCTATACTACGACGTTTTGCAATATGCTATACAATGACTATAAAAAGTCGTAATATAGCATGTCGAAAAAAAGTAATACTATAGCGTGTCGAAAAAAGTCACACTATAGCAATTTTTTTCCGACATGCTATACTATGACTTTTCAACACGTTGTACTGTCACTTTATTCGACATGCTATATTGTGACTTTTTTTTACATGTTATACTATGACTTTTTTTCGACATGCTAGATTAGATTTCTTCATTTCAACCTGCTATACAGTGACGTTTTAATGAGTTACCTTTCTGCAGCCTCCCTTCTTCTGATTCCAAAGTCTTGACTCCACCATTCAGGAACAAGCTCTGGACCTGGGACCAATGAGCGTTCTTCATAGCTGTCCCCGCCATGTCCGTCCACTTCAAATGACAAACCAAATCCACATTTTAAAACTGTCTTTAATGCCAGATTAATGTAGTGTTTTATGTTTCCACTATGTTTCATGTGTTTTCTGATTATTTTAACTTGAATAAAGTTTCTGTGAGTAATATGAAAAGAGCTTGGTACTCGTACTTCAATTTTTAAAAATCAAAATACTATACAGACATGCTATACTGTGACTTTTTTCAAAATACTTTAGTGCTAATTTTGTATTTTTTTAACACTATACCAAGACCTTTTTAATATGCTAAACTCTGACTTTTTCCCACATGATATACTACGACTTTTTTTCAGCAAGTTATACTATGACTTTTTTGTGACATGCTATAAGGAGATTTTTCAAAATAGCATGTCTCAAAAAAAGAGATAGAATAGTATGTTGTGAAAAAGTCATACTATAGCATGTCGAAAAATGTAATACTATAGCGTGTCAAAAATTCATACAATAACATGTCGAGAAAAAGTCATAGTATGGCATGTTGAAAAAAAGTCATGGTATAGCATGTCGAAAAAAGTCATAGTATGACATGTCGAAAAAAAGTAATACTATAGCATGTCGAAAAAAGTCATACTTTAGCATGTCAAAAAAGTCATCATACTATAGCATGTCGAAAAAAGTCAGTATGACATGTCGAAAAAAAGTAATACTATAGTATGTCGAAAAAAAGTCATACTATGCTACTATGTCCAAAAAAGTCATTTTTTTTATTAATAAAATAAATTATATAAATAAAAAAAAAAAAATATATTATAATTAAAAAAAAAATAAAATATTATAATATCAAAAAAAAAAAAATTATAATATTTTAAAAAAAATTAATTAATAATATTGTTAAAAGAAATAAAATATAACATATCAAAAAAAAAAATATTATAAAATAATAAAAAAAATAATAAAAAAAATATAAAAAAAAAAAAAAATATAATATATTAAAAAAAAACACACTATATAATCTCTAAAAAAAATTATATTATATATTTTAAAAAAAATCTTATTATATAATTTCGAAAAAAAGTCATAGTATAGCGTGTCGAAAAAAGTCAGGATAGCATGTTGAAAAAAGTCATACTACAGCATGTCAAAAAAAAAAGTCATACTAATGCATGTTGAAACGAGTCATAGCATAGCATGTCGAAAAAAGTCACAGTATAGCATGTCAAAAAAAAGTCACAGTGAAGCATGTCGAAAAAAAAAGTCGTAATATAGCATGTCGAAAAAAAGTCATAGTATAGCATGTCGAAAAAAAGTCATAGTATAGCATGTCGAAAAAAAGTCATAGTATAGCATGTCGAAAAAAAAGTCATAGTATAGCATGTTGAAAAAGATTCATAGTTTAGCATGTCGCTAAAAAGTCATAGTATAGCATGTCGAAAAAAGTCATACTATAGCATGTCGAAAAAAGTCACACTATAGCATGTCGAAAAAAGTCATACTATAGCATGTCGAAAAAGTCATAGTATAGTATGTCAAAAAAAGTCATAGTATAGCATGTTGAAAAAAAGTCATAGTGTAGCATGTTGAAAAAGATTCATAGTTTAGCATGTCGCTAAAAAGTCATAGTATAGCATGTCGAAAAAAGTTACAGCATAACATTTCAAAAAAAGTCATACTATAGCATGTCGAAAAATGTAATACTATAGCGTGTCAAAAATTCATACAATAGCATGTCGAAAAAAGTCATAGTATAGCATGTTGGAAAAAGTCATACTGTAGCATGTCGAAAAAAAAAGTCATAGTATAGCATGTCGAAAAAGTCATACTGTAGCATGTCGAAAAAAGTCATAGTATAGCATGTTGAAAAAGTCATAGTATAGCATGTCGAAAAAAAGTCATAGTATGACATGTCGAAAAAAAGTAATACCATACCATGTCGAAAAGTCATACTATAGCATGTCGAAAAAAGTCATAGTATAGCATGTCGAAAAAAAGTCATAGTATAGCATGTTGAAAAAGATTCATAATTTAGCATGTCGCTAAAAAGTCATAGTATAGCATGTCGAAAAAAGTTACAGTATATCATGTCGAAAAAAAAGTCAAAGTATAACATTTCAAAAAAAGTCATACTATAGCATGTCGAAAAATGTAATACTATAGCGTGTCAAAAATTCATACAATAACATGTCGAAAAAAGTCATAGTATAGCATGTCGAAAAAAGTTATACTGTAGCATGTCGAAAAGCCATACTATAGCATGTCAAATTAAAGTCATAGTATAGCATGTCGAAGAAAAGTCATAGTATAGCATGTCGAAAAAAGTCAGTATAGCATGTCGAAAAAAGTCATAGTATAGCATGTCGAAAAAGTCATAGTATGGCATGTCGAAAAAAGTAATACTATAGCATGTCGAAAAAAAGTCATACTTGAGCATGTCGAAAAAAGTCATACTATAGCATGTTGAAAAAAGTCACAGTATAGCATGTCAAAAAAAAGTCACAATAAAGCATGTCGAAAAAAAGTCGTAATATAGCATGTCGAAAAAAGTCATACTATAGCATGTCGAAAAAGTCATAGTATAGCATGTCAAAAAAAAGTAATACTATAGCATGTCGAAAAAAGTCATACTTTAGCATGTCAAAAAAAGTCATACTATAGCATGTCGAAAAAAAGTCATAGTATAACATGTCGAAAAAAGTCATAGTATAGCATGTCGAAAAAAGTCAGTGTGACATGTCGAAAAAAAGTAATACTATAGTATGTCGAAAAAAGTCATAGTATGACATGTCGAAAAAAAGTAATACTATAGCATGTCGAAAAAAAGTCATAGTGTAGCATGTCGAAAAAAGTCATACTATAGCATGTCGAAAAAAGTCATACTATAGCATGTCGAAAAAGTCACACTATAGCATGTCGAAAAAAGTCATACTATAGCATGTTCAAAAAAGTCACACTATAGCATGTCGAAAAAAAGTCATAGTATAGCATGTCGAAAAAAGTCATACTATAGCATGTCGAAAAAAGTCATAGGATAGCATGTTGAAAAAAGTCATACTACAGCATGTCAAAAAAAAGTCATACTAATGCATGTTAAAATGAGTCATAGCATAGCATGTCGAAAAAAGTCACAGTATAGCATGTCAAAAAAAAGTCACAATAAAGCATGTCGAAAAAAAGTCGTAATATAGCATGTCGAAAAAAGTCATACTATAGCATGTCGAAAAAGTCATAGTATAGCATGTCAAAAAAAAAGTCATAGTATAGCATGTCGAAAAAAAAGTCATAGTATAGCATGTTGAAAAAGATTCATAGTTTAGCATGTCGCTAAAAAGTCATAGTATAGCATGTCGAAAAAAGTCATACTATAGCATGTTGAAAAAAGTCATACTACAGCATGTCAAAAAAAAAAAGTCATACTAATGCATGTTGAAACGAGTCATAGCATAGCATGTTCAAAAAAGTCACACTATAGCGTGTCGAAAAAAGTCATAATATAGTATGTCGAAAAGTCTTAGTATAGCATGTCAAAAAAGTAATAGTATGGCATGTCGAAAAAAAGTCATGGTATAGCATGTCGAAAAAAGTCAGCATAGCATGTCGAAAAAAGTCATAGTATGACATGTCGAAAAAAAGTAATACTATAGCATGTCGAAAACAGTCATACTTTAGCATGTCAAAAAAAGTCATAGTATAGCATGTCGAAAAAAGTCAGTATAGCATGTCGAAAAAAGTCATACTGTAGCATGTCGAAAAAAGTCATAGTATAGCATGTCGAAAAAAAGTCATACTATAGCATGTCGAAAAAAAGTCATACTATAGCATGTTGAAAAAAGTCATACTACAGCATGTCAAAAAAAAAGTCATACTAATGCATGTTGAAACGAGTCATAGCATAGCATGTTCAAAAAAGTCACACTATAGCGTGTCGAAAAAAGTCATAATATAGTATGTCGAAAAGTCATACTGTAGCATGTCGAAAAAAGTCATAGTATGACATGTCGAAAAAAAAAAAGTAATACTATAGCATGTCGAAAACAGTCATACTTTAGCATGTCAAAAAAAGTCATAGTATAGCATGTCGAAAAAAAAGTAATACTATATCATGTCGAAAACAGTCATACTTTAGCATGTCAAAAAAAGTCATACTAATGCATATTGAAACGAGTCATGGCATAGCATGTCGAAAAAAAGTCACAGTATAGCATGTCAAAAAAAAAGTCATAGATGGCATGTCGAAAAAAAGTCATAGTATAGCATGTTGAAAAAAAGTCCTAATATAGCATATTCAAAAAAGTCACACTAGCATGTCGAACAAAAGTCATACTATTGCATGTCGAAAAAAGGTAATACTATAGCATGTCGAAAAAAGTCATAGTATGACATGTCCAAAAAAAATAATACTATAGCATGTCGAATAAAGTCATATTGTAGCATGTCGAAAAAAGTCATACTATAGCATGTCGAAAAAAGTCATACTATAGCATGTCGAAAAAAGTCATACTATAGCATGTCGAAAAAAGTCATAGTATAGCATGTTGAAAAAAGTCATACTACAGCATGTCAAAAAAAGTCATACTAATGCATGTTGAAACGAGTCATAGCATAGCATGTCGAAAAAAGTCACAGTATAGCATGTCGAAAAAAAAGTCATAGATGGCATGTCGAAAAAAAGTCATTGTATAGCATGGTCAAAAAAGTCACACTATAGCATGTCGAAAAAGTCATACTATAGCATGTCGAAAAAAGTCATAGTATAGGATCTCGAAAAAGTCATAGTATGGCATGTCGAAAAAAAAGTCATAGATGGCATGTCGAAAAAAAGTCATAGATGGCATGTCGAAAAAAAGTCATTGCATAGCATGTTCAAAAAAGTCACACTATAGCATGTCGAAAAAAAAGTCATACTATAGCATGTCGAAAAAGTCATAGTATAGGATGTCGAAAAAGTCATAGTATGGCATGTCGAAAAAAAGTCATAGTATGACATGTCGAAAAAAAGTATTATAGCATGTCGAAAAAAGTCATATTGTAGCATGTCGAAAAAAGTCATAGTATAGCATGTAAAAAAAAAGTCATACTAATGCATGTTGAGACGAGTCATATCATAGCATGTCGAAAAAAGTCACAGTATAGCGTGTCAAAAAAAAGTCATAGATGGCATGTCGAAAAAAAGTCATACTAAAGCAATTTTTTTTCCGACATGCTATACGATGACTTTTCAACACTTTGTACTGTCACTTTATGCGACATGCTATATTGTGACTTTTTTTTACATGTTATACTATGACTTTTTTTTCGACATGCTAGATTAGATTTCTTCATTTCAACCTGCTGTACACTGACGTTTTAATGAGTTACCTTTCTGCAGCCTCCCTTCTTCTGATTCCAAAGTCTTGACTCCACTATTCAGGAACAAGCTCTGGACCTGGGACCAATGAGCGTTCTCCATAGCTGTCCCTGCCATGTCCGTCCACTTCAAATGACAAACCAAATCCACATTTTAAAACTGTCTTTAATGCCAGATTAATGTAGTGTTTTATGTTTACACTATGTTTCATGTGTTTTCTGATTATTTTAACTTGAATTAAGTTTCTGTGAGTAGTATGATATTATGAAATATATATATTATATAATATATATATCATATATACAATATAATATTATATTATATATATCATACATAATACAGTCGCAGCATAGCGTGTCGGAAAAAGTCACCGTATAGTGTGTCGAAAAAAGCCGCAATATAGCGTGTCGAAAAAAGCCGTAATATAGCGTGTCGAAAAAAGTCATGCTATAGCATGTCGAAAAAAGTCATACTATAGCATGTCGAAAAAAAGTCGTAACACAGCATGTCGAAAAAAAGTCGTAATATAGCATGTCGAAAAAAAGTCATAGTATAGCATGTCGAAAAAAGTCATACTATAGCATGTCGAAAAAAGTCAGACTATAGCATGTCGAAAAAAGTCATACTATAGCATGTCGAAAAGTCATAGTATAGCATGTCGAAAAAAGTCAAAGCATAACATTTCGAAAACTCACACTATAGCATGTCAAAAAATGTAATACTATAGCATGTCGAAAAAAGTCATACTATAGCATGTCGAAAACAGTCATAGTATGGCATGTCGAAAAAAGTCGTAATATAGCATGTCGAAAAAAGTCATAGTATAGCATGTCGAAAAAAAGTCGTAATATAGCATGTCGAAAAAAAGTCATAGTATAGCATGTCGAAAAAAAGTCATAGTATAGCATGTCGAAAAAAAGTCATAGTATAGCATGTCGAAAAAAAAAGTCATAGTATAGCATGTTGAAAAAGATTCATAGTTTAGCATGTCGCTAAAAAGTCATAGTATAGCATGTCGAAAAAAGTCATACTATAGCATGTCGAAAAAAGTCACACTATAGCATGTCGAAAAAAAGTCATACTATAGCATGTCGAAAAAGTCATAGTATAGTATGTCAAAAAAAAGTCATAGTATAGCATGTTGAAAAAAAGTCATAGTGTAGCATGTTGAAAAAGATTCATAGTTTAGCATGTCGCTAAAAAGTAATAGTATAGCATGTCGAAAAAAGTTACAGCATAACATTTCAAAAAAAGTCATACTATAGCATGTCGAAAAAAGTCATAGTATAGCATGTTGGAAAAAGTCATACTGTAGCATGTCGAAAAAAGTCATAGTATAGCATGTCGAAAAAAGTCATAGTATGACATGTCGAAAAAAAGTAATACCATACCATGTCGAAAAAAGTCATACTATAGCATGTCGAAAAAAAGTCATAGTATAGCATGTCGAAAAAAAGTCATAGTATAGCATGTTGAAAAAGATTCATAATTTAGCATGTCGCTAAAAAGTCATAGTATAGCATGTCGAAAAAAGTTACAGTATATCATGTCGAAAAAAGTCAAAGTATAACATTTCAAAAAAAGTCATACTATAGCATGTCGAAAAATGTAATACTATAGCGTGTCAAAAATTCATACAATAACATGTCGAAAAAAGTCATAGTATAGCATGTCGAAAAAAGTTATACTGTAGCATGTCGAAAAGCCATACTATAGCATGTCAAATTAAAGTCATAGTATAGCATGTCGAAGAAAAGTCATAGTATAGCATGTCGAAAAAAGTCAGTATAGCATGTCGAAAAAAGTCATAGTATAGCATGTCGAAAAAGTCATACTATAGCATGTCGAAAAAAAAGTCATAGTATAGCATGTCGAAAAAGTCATAGTATGGCATGTCGAAAAAAAGTAATACTATAGCATGTCGAAAAAAAGTCATACTTGAGCATGTCGAAAAAAAGTCACAGTATAGCATGTCAAAAAAAAGTCACAATAAAGCATGTCGAAAAAAGTCATACTATAGCATGTCGAAAAAGTCATAGTATAGCATGTCAAAAAAAAGTAATACTATAGCATGTCGAAAAAAGTCATACTTTAGCATGTCAAAAAAAGTCATACTATAGCATGTCGAAAAAAAGTCATAGTATAACATGTCGAAAAAAGTCATAGTATAGCACGTCGAAAAAAGTCAGTATGACATGTCGAAAAAAAGTAATACTATAGTATGTCGAAAAAAGTCATAGTATGACATGTCGAAAAAAAAGTAATACTATAGCATGTCGAAAAAAGTCATAGTGTAGCATGTCGAAAAAAGTCATACTATAGCATGTCGAAAAAAGTCATACTATAGCGTGTCAAAAAAGTCACACTATAGCATGTCGAAAAAAGTCATACTATAGCATGTCGAAAAAAAGTCATAGTATAGCATGTTGAAAAAAAGTCATACTATAGCATGTCGAAAAAAGTCATAGGATAGCATGTTGAAAAAAGTCATACTACAGCATGTCAAAAAAAAGTCATACTAATGCATGTTAAAACGAGTCATAGCATAGCATGTCGAAAAAAGTCACAGTATAGCATGTCAAAAAAAAGTCACAATAAAGCATGTCGAAAAAAAGTCGTAATATAGCATGTCGAAAAAAAGTCATACTATAGCATGTCGAAAAAAGTCATAGTATAGCATGTCAAAAAAAAGTCATAGTATAGCATGTCGAAAAAAAGTCATAGTATAGCATGTTGAAAAAGATTCATAGTTTAGCATGTCGCTAAAAAGTCATAGTATAGCATGTCGAAAAAAGTCATACTATAGCATGTTGAAAAAAGTCATACTACAGCATGTCAAAAAAAAAGTCATACTAATGCATGTTGAAACGAGTCATAGCATAGCATGTTCAAAAAAGTCACACTATAGCGTGTCGAAAAAAGTCATAATATAGTATGTCGAAAAGTCTTAGTATAGCATGTCGAAAAAGTAATAGTATGGCATGTCGAAAAAAAGTCATGGTATAGCATGTCGAAAAAAGTCAGCATAGCATGTCGAAAAAAGTCATAGTATGACATGTCGAAAAAAAGTAATACTATAGCATGTCGAAAACAGTCATACTTTAGCATGTCAAAAAAAGTCATAGTATAGAATGTCGAAAAAAGTCAGTATAGCATGTCGAAAAAAAGTCATACTGTAGCATGTCTAAAAAAGTCATAGTATAGCATGTCGAAAAAAGTCATACTATAGCATGTTGAAAAAAGTCATACTACAGCATGTCAAAAAAAAAGTCATACTAATGCATGTTGAAACGAGTCATAGCATAGCATGTTCAAAAAAGTCACACTATAGCGTGTCGAAAAAAGTCATAATATAGTATGTCGAAAAGTCATACTGTAGCATGTCGAAAAAAAGTCATAGTATGACATGTCGAAAAAAAGTAATACTATAGCATGTCGAAAACAGTCATACTTTAGCATGTCAAAAAAAGTCATAGTATAGCATGTCGAAAAAAAAGTAATACTATATCATGTCGAAAACAGTCATACTTTAGCATGTCAAAAAAAGTCATACTAATGCATATTGAAACGAGTCATGGCATAGCATGTCGAAAAAAGTCACAGTATAGCATGTCAAAAAAAAGTCATAGATGGCATGTCGAAAAAAGTCAAGTCATAGTATAGCATGTTGAAAAAAAGTCCTAATATAGCATATTCAAAAAAGTCACACTAGCATGTCGAACAAAAGTCATACTATTGCATGTCGAAAAAAAGTAATACTATAGCATGTCGAAAAAAGTCATAGTATGACATGTCGAAAAAAAAATAATACTATTGCATGTCGAAAAAAGTCATATTGTAGCATGTCGAAAAAAGTCATACTAATGCATGTTGAAACGAGTCATAGCATAGCATGTCGAAAAAAGTCACAGTATAGCATGTCAAAAAAAAGTCATAGATGGCATGTCGAAAAAAAGTCATTGTATAGCATGGTCAAAAAAAGTCACACTATAGCATGTCGAAAAAAGTCATACTATAGCATGTCGAAAAAGTCATAGTATAGGATCTCGAAAAAGTCATAGTATGGCATGTCAAAAAAAAGTCATAGATGGCATGTCGAAAAAAAGTCATAGATGGCATGTCGAAAAAAAGTCATTGCATAGCATGTTCAAAAAAGTCACACTATAGCATGTCGAAAAAAAGTAAAGTCATAGTATAGCATGTAAAAAAAAAGTAGTCATACTAATGCATGTTGAGAAGAGTCATATCATAGCATGTCGAAAAAAGTCACAGTATAGCATGTCAAAAAAAAGTCACAGTATAGCGTGTCAAAAAAAAAGTCATAGATGGCATGTCGAAAAAAAAGTCATACTAAAGCAATTTTTTTTCCGACATGCTATACGATGACTTTTCAACACTTTGTACTGTCACTTTATGCGACATGCTATATTGTGACTTTTTTTTACATGTTATACTATGACTTTTTTTTTCGACATGCTAGATTAGATTTCTTCATTTCAACCTGCTGTACACTGACGTTTTAATGAGTTACCTTTCTGCAGCCTCCCTTCTTCTGATTCCAAAGTCTTGACTCCACTATTCAGGAACAAGCTCTGGACCTGGGACCAATGAGCGTTCTCCATAGCTGTCCCTGCCATGTCCGTCCACTTCAAATGACAAACCAAATCCACATTTTAAACCTGTTTTTAATGCCAGATTAATGTTGTTTTATGTTTACACTATGTTTCATGTGTTTTCTGATTATTTTAACTTGAATTAAGTTTCTGTGAGTAGTATGATATTATGAAATATATATATTATATAATATATATATCATATATACAATATAATATTATATTATATATATCATACATAATACAGTCGCAGCATAGCGTGTCGGAAAAAGTCACCGTATAGTGTGTCGAAAAAAGCCGCAATATAGCGTGTCGAAAAAAGCCGTAATATAGCGTGTCGAAAAAAGTCATGCTATAGCATGTCGAAAAAAGTCATACTATAGCATGTCGAAAAAAGTCGTAATACAGCATGTCGAAAAAAGTCGTAATATAGCATGTCGAAAAAAGTCATAGTATAGCATGTCGAAAAAAGTCATACTATAGCATGTCGAAAAAAGTCATACTATAGCATGTCGAAAAAAGTCATACTATAGCATGTCGAAAAGTCATAGTATAGCATGTCGAAAAAAGTCAAAGCATAACATTTCGAAAACTCACACTATAGCATGTCAAAAAATGTAATACTATAGCATGTCGAAAAAAGTCATACTATAGCATGTCGAAAACAGTCATAGTATGGCATGTCGAAAAAAGTCGTAATATAGCATGTCGAAAAAAAGTCATAGTATAGCATGTCGAAAAAAAGTCGTAATATAGCATGTCAAAAAAAGTCACGTATAGCGCGTCGAAAAAAGTCATAGTATAGCATGTCGAAAAAAAGTCACACTAAAGCATGTCGAAAAAAGTCATACTATAGCATGTCGAAAAAAGTCATACTATAGCATGTCGAAAAAAGTCATACTATAGGATGTCGGAAAAAAGTCATACTATAGCATGTCGAAAAAAGTCACAGTATAGCATGTCGAAAAAAGTCATAGTATAGCATGTCGAAAAGTCATCCTATAGCATGTCGAAAAAAGTCGTAACATAGCATGTCGAAAAAAGTCATAGTACAGCATGTCGAAAAAAGTCATACTATAGCATGTCGAAAAAAATCATCGTATGGCATATTGAAAAAAGTCACGGTATAGCGTGTCAAAAAAAGTCATGCTATAGCATGTCGAAAAAAGTCATAGGATGGCATGTCGAAAAAAGTCATAGTATAGCATGTCGAAAAGTCATCCTATAGCATGTCGAAAAAGTCCGTATAGCATGTCGGAAAAAAGTCGTACTATAGCATGTCGAAAAAAGTCGTAATATAGCATGTTGAAAAAAGTCATACTATAGCATGTTGAAAAAAGTCGTAATATAGCATGTCAAAAAAAGTCACGTATAGCGTGTCGAAAAAAGTCACACTAAAACATGTCGAAAAAAGTCACACTATAGCATGTCGAAAAAAGTCATACTATAGCATGTCGAAAAAAGTCGTAATATAGCATGTCGAAAAAAAAGTCGTAGTATAGCATATCGAAAAAAGTCGTAGTATAGCATGTCGAAAAAAGTCATAGTATAGCATGTCGAAAAAAGTCATAGTATAGCATGTCGAAAAGTCATACTATAGCATGTCGAAAAAGTACGTATAGCATGTCGCATAAAGTCGTAGTATAGCATGTCGAAAAAAGTCATAGTATAGCATGTCGAAAAAAGTCATAGTATGGCATGTCAAAAAAAGTCATAGTATGGCATGTCGACAAAAGTCATACTATAGCATGTCGAAAAAAGTCATAGTATAGCATGTCGAAAAAAGTCTGTATAGTATGTTGGAAAAAAAGTCGTACTATAGCATGTTGAAAAAAGTCGTAATATAGCATGTCGAAAAAAAGTCGTAGTATTGCATATCGAAAAAAGTCGTAGTATAGCATGTCGAAAAAAATTCATAGTAAGCATGTTGGAAAAAAGTCATACTATGTCATGTCGAAAAAAGTCATAGTATGGCTTGTCGAAAAAAGTCATACTATGTCATGTCGAAAAAAGTCATAGTATGGCTTGTCGAAAAAAGTCGTAGTATAGCATGTCGAATAAAGTCGTAGTATAGCATGTCGAAAAAAGTCATAGTATAGCATGTCGAAAAGTCAGTAAAGCATGACGAAAAAAGTCGTAATATAGCATGTTGAAAAAAGTCACGGTATAGCGTGTCGAAAAAAGTCACGGTATAGCGTGTCAAAAAAAGACGTAATATAGCGTGTCGAAAAAAGACGTAATATAGCGTGTCGAAAAAAGTCATGCTATAGCATGTCGAAAAAAGTCATGCTATAGCATGTCGAAAAAAGTCATAGTATAGCATGTCGAAAAAAGTCATAGTATAGCATGTCGAAAAAAGTCATAGTATAGCATGTCGAAAAAAGTCGTAATATAGCATGTCGAAAAAAGTCATAGTACAGCATGTCGAAAAAAGTCATACTATAGCATGTCGAAAAAAGTCATTGTATGGCATGTTGAAAAAAGTCACGGTATAGCGTGTCAAAAAAAGTCATGCTATAGCATGTCGAAAAAAGTCATAGTATGGCATGTCGAAAAAAGTCATAGTATGGCATGTCGAAAAAAGTCGTACTATAGCATGTCGAAAAAAGTCACAGTATAGCATGTCGAAAAAATTCACAGTATAGCATGTCGAAAAAAGTCACGGTATAACGTGTCGAAAAAAGCCGTAATATAGCGTGTCGAAAAAACTCATGCTATAGCATGTCGAAAAAAAGTCGTAGTATAGCATATCGAAAAAAGTCGTAGTATAGCATATCGAAAAAAGTCATAGTATAGCATGTCGAAAGAAGTCATAGTATAGCATGTCGAAAAAAGTCACGGTATAGCGTGTCGAAAAAAGTCACGGTATAGCGTGTCGAAAAAAGCCGTAATATAGCGTGTCGACAAAAGTCATACTATAACATGTCGAAAAAAGTCATAGTATGGCATGTCGAAAAAGTCATACTATAGCATGTCGAAAAAAGTCATAGTATAGCATGTCGAAAAAAGTCCGTATAGTATGTTGGAAAAAAGTCGTACTATAGCATGTTGAAAAAAGTCGTAATATAGCATGTCGAGAAAAGTCGTAATATAGCATGTCGAGAAAAGTCATAGTATGGCATGTCAAAAAAAGTCATAGTATGGCATGTCGACAAAAGTCATACTATAACATGTCGAAAAGTCATACTATAGCATGTCGAAAAAAGTCATAGTATAGCATGTCGAAAAAAGTCTGTATAGTATGTTGGAAAAAAAGTCGTACTATAGCATGTTGAAAAAAGTCGTAATATAGCATGTCGAAAAAAAGTCGTAGTATTGCATATCGAAAAAAGTCGTAGTATAGCATGTCGAAAAAATTCATAGTAAGCATGTTGGAAAAAAGTCATACTATAGCATGTCGACAAAAAAGTCGTAACATAGCATGTCGAAAAAAGTCAAAGTATGGTATGTTGAAAAAAAGTCATACTATGTCATGTCGAAAAAAGTCATAGTATGGCTTGTCGAAAAAAAGTCGTAGTATAGCATGTCGAATAAAGTCGTAGTATAGCATGTCGAAAAAAGTCATAATATAGCATGTCGAAAAGTCAGTAAAGCATGACGAAAAAAGTCGTAATATAGCATGTTGAAAAAAGTAACGGTATAGCGTGTCGAAAAAAGTCACGGTATAGCGTGTCGAAAAAAGACGTAATATAGCGTGTCGAAAAAAGACGTAATATAGCGTGTCGAAAAAAGTCATGCTATAGCATGTCGAAAAAAGTCATGCTATAGCATGTCGAAAAAAGTCATAGTATAGCATGTCGAAAAAAGTCATAGTATAGCATGTCGAAAAAAGTCATAGTATAGCATGTCGAAAAAAGTCGTAATATAGCATGTCGAAAAAAGTCATAGTACAGCATGTCGAAAAAAGTCATACTATAGCATGTCGAAAAAAGTCATTGTATGGCATGTTGAAAAAAGTCACGGTATAGCGTGTCAAAAAAAGTCACGGTATAGCGTGTCAAAAAAAGTCACGGTATAGCGTGTCGAAAAAAGCCGTAATATAGCGTGTCGACAAAAGTCATACTATAACATGTCGAAAAAAGTCATAGTATGGCATGTCGAAAAGTCATACTATAGCATGTCGAAAAAAGTCATAGTATAGCATGTCGAAAAAAGTCCGTATAGTATGTTGGAAAAAAGTCGTACTATAGCATGTTGGAAAAAGTCGTAATATAGCATGTCGAGAAAAGTCGTAATATAGCATGTCGAGAAAAGTCATAGTATGGCATGTCAAAAAAAGTCATAGTATGGCATGTCGACAAAAGTCATACTATAACATGTCGAAAAGTCATACTATAGCATGTCGAAAAAAGTCATAGTATAGCATGTCGAAAAAAGTCTGTATAGTATGTTGGAAAAAAAGTCGTACTATAGCATGTTGAAAAAAGTCGTAATATAGCATGTCGAAAAAAAGTCGTAGTATTGCATATCGAAAAAAGTCGTAGTATAGCATGTCGAAAAAATTCATAGTAAGCATGTTGGAAAAAAGTCATACTATAGCATGTCACAAAAAAGTCGTAACATAGCATGTCGAAAAAAGTCAAAGTATGGTATGTTGAAAAAAAGTCATACTATGTCATGTCGAAAAAAGTCATAGTATGGCTTGTCGAAAAAAGTCGTAGTATAGCATGTCGAATAAAGTCGTAGTATAGCATGTCGAAAAAAGTCATAATATAGCATGTCGAAAAGTCAGTAAAGCATGACGAAAAAGTCGTAATATAGCATGTTGAAAAAAGTAACGGTATAGCGTGTCGAAAAAAGTCACGGTATAGCGTGTCGAAAAGACGTAATATAGCGTGTCGAAAAAAGACGTAATATAGCGTGTCGAAAAAAGTCATGCTATAGCATGTCGAAAAAAGTCATAGTATAGCATGTCGAAAAAAGTCATAGTATAGCATGTCGAAAAAAGTCATAGTATAGCATGTCGAAAAAAGTCATAGTATAGCATGTCGAAAAAAGTCGTAATATAGCATGTCGAAAAAAAGTCATAGTACAGCATGTCGAAAAAAGTCATACTATAGCATGTCGAAAAAAAGTCATTGTATGGCATGTTGAAAAAAGTCACGGTATAGCGTGTCAAAAAAAGTCATGCTATAGCATGTCGAAAAAAGTCATGGTATGGCATGTCGAAAAAAGTCATAGTATGGCATGTCGAAAAAAGTCGTACTATAGCATGTCGAAAAAAGTCACAGTATAGCATGTCGAAAAAATTCACAGTATAGCATGTCGAAAAAAAGTCACGGTATAACGTGTCGAAAAAAGCCGTAATATAGCGTGTCGAAAAAACTCATGCTATAGCATGTCGAAAAAAGTCATAGTATAGCATGTCGAAAAGTCATACTATAGCATGTCGAAAAAAGTCATAGTATAGCATGTCGAAAAAAGTCCGTATAGCATGTCGGAAAAAAGTCATACTATAGCATGTCGAAAAAAGTCGTAATATAGCATGTCGAAAAAAAGTCGTAGTATAGCATATCGAAAAAAGTCGTAGTATAGCATATCGAAAAAAGTCATAGTATAGCATGTCGAAAGAAGTCATAGTATAGCATGTCGAAAAAAGTCACGGTATAGCGTGTCGAAAAAAGTCACGGTATAGCGTGTCGAAAAAAGCCGTAATATAGCGTGTCGACAAAAGTCATACTATAACATGTCGAAAAAAGTCATAGTATGGCATGTCGAAAAGTCATACTATAGCATGTCGAAAAAAGTCATAGTATAGCATGTCGAAAAAAGTCCGTATAGTATGTTGGAAAAAAGTCGTACTATAGCATGTTGAAAAAAGTCGTAATATAGCATGTCGAGAAAAGTCATAGTATAGCATGTCGAAAAAAGTCATAGTATAGCATGTCGAAAAAAGTCATAGTATAGCACGTCGAAAAAAGTCCGTATAGCATGTCGGAAAAAAGTCATACTATAGCATGTTGAAAAAAGTCGTAATATAGCATGTCGAAAAAAAGTCGTATTATAGCATGTCGAAAAAAGTCAGTATAGCATGTCGAAAAAAGTCATGGCATAGCATGTCGAAAAAAGTCGTAATATAGCATGTCGAAAAAAGTCATAGTATAGCATGTCGAAAAAAAGTCATACTATAGCATGCCGAAAAAAGTCGTAATATAGCATGTCGAAAAAAGTCATAGTAAGCATGTTGAAAAAAAGTCATACTATAGCATGTCGAAAAAAAGTCATACTATAGCATGTTGAAAAAAGTCGTAATATAGCATGTCGAAAAAAGTCATACTATAGCATGTCGAAAAAAGTCGTAATATAGCATGTCGAAAAAAGTCATATCATAGCATGTCGAAAAAAGTCACAGTATAGCGTGTCAAAAAAAAGTCATAGATGGCATGTCGAAAAAAAGTCATAGTATAGCATGTTGAAAAAAAGTCCTAATATAGCATATTCAAAAAAGTCACACTAGCATGTCGAACAAAAGTCATACTATTGCATGTCGAAAAAAAGTAATACTATAGCATGTCGAAAAAAGTCATAGTATGACATGTCGAAAAAAATAATACTATTGCATGTCGAAAAAAGTCATATTGTAGCATGTCGAAAAAAGTCATACTATAGCATGTCGAAAAAAGTCATACTATAGCATGTCGAAAAAAGTCATACTAAAGCAATTTTTTTTCCGACATGCTATACGATGACTTTTCAACACTTTGTACTGTCACTTTATTCGACATGCTATATTGTGACTTTTTTTTTACATGTTATACTATGACTTTTTTTCGACATGCTAGATTAGATTTCTTCATTTCAACCTGCTGTACACTGACGTTTTAATGAGTTACCTTTCTGCAGCCTCCCTTCTTCTGATTCCAAAGTCTTGACTCCACCATTCAGGAACAAGCTCTGGACCTGGGACCAATGAGCGTTCTCCATAGCTGTCCCTGCCATGTCCGTCCACTTCAAATGACAAACCAAATCCACATTTTAAAACTGTCTTTAATGCCAGATTAATGTAGTGTTTTATGTCTCCACTATGTTTCATGTGTTTTCTGATTATTTTAACTTGAATAAAGTTTCTGTGAGTAATATGAAAAGAGCTTGAAAAATAAAATATATTTTCTTGATTACGATTTTTTGACAACTTCACATACTACAACTTTTTAAACTCAAAATACTATACAGACATGCTATACTATGACTTTTTTCAAAATACTTTAGTGCTAATTTTGTATTTTTTCAACACTATACCAAGACTTTTTTAATATGCTGAACTGACTTTTTTCGACATGATATACTACGACTTTCTTTTTCAAGTTCTACTATGACTTTTTTGTGACATGCTATAAGGAGATTTTTCAAAATAGCATGACTCAAAAAAAGAGATAGAATAGTATGTCGTGAAAAAAAGTCATAGTATAGCATGACGAAAAAAGTCGTAATATAGCATGTTGAAAAAAGTCATTGTCTTGCATGTCGAAAATAGTCTTCGTATAGCATGTTGGAAAAAAAGGTATCATATAGCATTTCGAAGTCAGAATATAGCATGTTGAAAAAAATGTCATAGTACAGCATGCTGAAAAAATTAATAGTATAGCATGTTTGTTGAATAGTCATAATATGTCATAATATGACTTTTTCCAACATGCTATACTATTACTTTTTTCCGACATGCTGTACTATGACTGATATACCATGACTTTTTTTGATAAGCTGTTTTCCACATACTACACTGACTTTTTTGACACACTATGACTTTTTAGCTACACAGTGTTTTTCAAAACACTATAGAATTATTATTATTTTTTTTACATTTTTTTTGGACATTCTATACTACAACTTGTTTTTGACACAGTATACTGTGACTCTTAGCATGCTATTCTATGATTTTATTTCAACATATGAATCATACTATGACTATTTTTCAACATACTATGCGATAAACTATGCCGACTTATTTTTTTACACACTATACTATATTTTATGACATGTTCGACATACATTAATATCCATAGCATATATCTATTATTTATGGTATACCATACTATGACATGTTTATGACATACTATATCAGTATTTCAAATGGCATACCACACTGTGACCTCTTTTTATTTGAAACAATATCAACATATCAAGACAATATTTTCGTTTACTGGTGTGTTCGTACTCACTCTTACTCAGAGCTAGTGATAAAAGTGAATAAAAAGTGAGAAAGACTTCTTGTGGTGGTGTTTCATTACGTATTTTGCTTAGTTTATGTACTTATTTTAAGCCCGACCATGACACACAAGAAGTTTTGTTGACTAAATCTAAATACGGACATTACTGAATTGTTTTTGCGTGGCGTACAAATTACATGACCTCATGACCTCACAGTCAGTGTCGGAGGAAGCTCAACCGTGATGTTTTTCCGAAACCTAACTACGTGGCTTTGTTGCTTAAACATAAGTGAGTGGTTTTGTTGCCCCTGAGGAGCCTCATGTTCATACATATGTAACATTCACATCTCTGCGAGGCAAAACGTGACACCGACACACTATCCTCTGGTGGACAGGCGGGTCTACGACACACTTTGGCGTGATATCGGGTCGGTTTGTTAACTGGCCCCTGGCTTCCTGTCATTTTGCACAACTGGCCCCCAGGCAAAGCAAGCTGAGTTTCCTATACCTTCTGCAAACGTGCCTGCTAATCTTACAGCTGTTTGGGAACAGAGATGATAGCGAAAGTCGGTAGAGGACTCCTCTGAGGGATCAAGGTCACAGTTCACCTCTGCACCTGGTGGCCTTAATGACATAAATGATCTGAATTATAGGGTGAATGTTTTATCTCTTCTATCATCACCTGCATATAGCTGCACACAGGAGCTAAATGAATGTCTTTATATTGAATGTGCTGAGAGAGGGAACCTTGCAGGTGAACACACCGACAAAGGAGTACTACACCGAATAAAGTACTTCCAATCATCTAATCTACAACAATGAGATGTGCCCCCACACCTGTTTTTCAAAGGCAATCTTTAAGTCTCCCCAAGTTAAAAACTAAAATGTTTGTGGGGTCTAAACTAGAGCTTGCCCTTCGTCTGAAAGCAAGAAGCTAATTATGTCTTCACATACTGATGACTCAGACAGCAGGAAAATTACTGAGCTGTCCCCATCAGTCAAAGGGCCCGTCTGGGGAGGAACGCTACAATCCAGCAAACTGAGATAGACGTTAAGCACAGGCCCTCCTCCTGCTTCCTTCCAGCGGGCCGATGAAAGAACTGTCACTTTCCTAAAGCCTCTGGTAGCACAGCAGCTGAGAGATAAGTGATAACAAAGACGACGGCGAGATCCAGCCCGATGGTAGCCAGTTATACCGCACAGCTCTGCTCCGGCTCAGGGGATGAAGGACGAGGGCTGATCTCTATCATCATTTCGACATTTAGAGGCAGGTTGAGGAGCTCTCAACAGCAAGCAGACATGAAAACAGAATTAGTATTCAGAGGACGTAGAAGAGTAATAATTAACGATGGTGGAATACCCCGTCTGGCATCACATCAAGCAGAGGTTCACCACAAATTAGCACCAAAACAGGTACAGGTGTGTTTGTGCTGTGAAGTGTTGATACCGACAATAATGCTTATTGATATTACCAATCACAGTGGCAGTGAGAGGCAATAGTGCCGGTGGCTGGCTGTAGCCATGCACACAGCTACATGAATATATGGGCAATCGCCGGTTACAGACCCTATGAATTGCAAAATCATTGTTCATTCATTTTTGGCTCGCATCAGATAAATGTATGAGTAAAAGTGGGTATGAAGTTGTATCTGGGCTTTGTGGCTCAGAGCTGGGTCGTCTACCAATCGGAAGGTCCAATGGTTTGATCCCCGGGTCCTCCAGTTCGCATCTTTAAGTGCCCTTGCAAGATACTTTACCCCAAATTGCTCCTGAAGGCCGAGCCATCGGTGTGTGAATGATTGAATGCTTTAATTGGAAGACTAAAGAGGAGCTATATTAATTCAAGTCCATTTACCATTAGATTAAGTGTAGATAAGGCCTTTGGAGGGTTCTGGCAACCAACTCGTTTTTTGCTCATTTTAAGGACTTTAGTTGTTCTTATGTTCACATAAGAAAGTTTATTTTTGCTTAAAAGTGGTGTTTTTAGTTTCAGTCCCAGCTTTAGTTTTGGCTGGACAGCGATAACCTGGAGGAGGTATTTGTGGGTAAAGAAAGGGTGACTGCCCTTTCACAAGCATGCTGAATATCTGTATTCAGGAAGTTCAACACCTGGTCCATGCTGTTCATTGTCACAGTGAGCGCATGCAGGCTGTCTCCTGAAATTATCATGTCTCCATAGACGTCCCCTCACTGATGCTACCTCCATATTAAGTCATTAAGTTCTCAACCTCTCCCATGCAGGTTATTAATAGACATCATTTGGACTTAATTGCAGGTTTATAGCTCAGCAGTAATGATAGGAAGCACTGAGCTTCTCTTTGAAGCAAGATCCCAATCTTTTGGAAGATGGATAAGCACCAGCCGTGCACATCAAGCTGATGGCTTCATGTCAACAGCCTCAGGGGTCATAAAGTGAACGGTTTGTTAATTTGTAAAACACACATTTGCTTCAGTTTAGAAGACTGCACACGGCAGCAAGCCTGTGCTGCAGTGCAAGGGAGGCAAATACATCACCAGTACTACTTTTATATGTGTGCTTCAGGGTTTCGAGGGGTCATGAGTTGAGGAATTTGAAGCCTTTGGCATGAGTGGCCTGTTTGAACAATATCAGTGTTAGATTTTCTGCATCTTTCAGAGGGAAACACTGCATTTAAGGCATTTTGCGAACATATTTATATCATACACATTATGAGTTATGATGAGTGTATGATTCAGAGGTGGCCTATTTTGAACAATGTTCCCTTTATGTGTCCCCTCCTGTGATCGTTTGTCAGCTCCCCCCTTCCCCCCTCGCTCCATTTGGGTTTCCCAGCAGTCGGATAGCTCCGGGTCAGTCTGTCAGGTAAGTTTTACCTGCAGATGAACTCTGTGCCACCTCCTGTTGTAGCCGGCAGCACCGGCAGCGCTCTCTCATCCACTAAGCAAACGGTGAATTCCAGGTTCATGTCCCGAGGCGGTGTTACTTCCACCACACATACACCTAATGTGTTTTTACATGGAGCTTCTCGTAGAAAAAAGGGAGGATTTGTTCTTTTGCTGCATCTCGTATCTAGGAGAGGATCATGTAGACGACTGTCAGAACATTTCCCTGCTTAAAATTGTACATTTTACTTTGAAGGATAAATTCAGCCTTAGGTTTTAATCTTGAGAAAGTCCTTGAGAAAAAGTTTTAAACTCTCTTTTTTCTTTATAACTTAAAATATTTGTGACTAGGAATGCTGATAATTAACAGTTTGATCAATAGCTGACATAATGCTATTGGTCAAGCAGTTCAAATAAATATGAAAAAATAGCTAAAAACCTGAGCAAAGCTCAGAGGAGCAGCTTGTCAGTTTAAGGAGAAAAGCTGCTCCACCTTAACAGCCCACCTTAAGTGAGTCTTGAGCTATCATTTCCACATGGACAACAATACAGCAAATGTTGCGTCCTGCACGTGATGTGGAGGGTGCGTAGCGCCAAAAGAAAAAAGATGTTGTGGCTCAAGATGTTAATAATTAACTGTTTAACCGTTTTACCAGTATTAAGAATTTTAACTGATTAACGCTATCAGTTAGACAGTTAAGAAAAATAAAATTGACTGAAAAGCTGAGCAAAACTCAAAATGCGTTACAGATACAGGAAGTTGGCTCTGGCCTTGAGCGGACCACAGAGCGAAGAAGTTGTAGCCTCGTAGCATTAATTCACCGACAAACTGCACACACACTGTCTGCTACAGCTACGTTCACAGCTATAACACCACCAGTACACCCACCACCGCCACACACACGCGGTCTGTCGTTAACACTTGTCAACGTTACACCAGGCAAACACACAGCTGACAACCTCGCAGCTAAACTAAATGACGCGGTGGAGAGTTGCTGGGACAACACGTTGCAACAGCAACTCTGCTCATACACTGCAGCTGATGATAAATGACGGATTTAACCTGTTTGTGCATCAGCTTTTCATTGCAGCTGGGCGGCTTGTAAAAGACTAAAGACACCCTCATGGACGCAGAAATCTTGGTTAATGGTTGATAATCGGTAAACACATTCATACGCAGGCAAGGCTGCAAGCGGGATCCCATCAGGATCTAATCTAAATTTAACTAACCAATTTGGGGTTAAGTGTCTTGCTCAAGGACACATCGACATGTGACCGGAGCATCTGGGAATCAAACCACCAACTGTCCCGATTTAACACCTCTCCACCCTCTACCACAAATCAATACACCAGTCTCAACACAGTCCCCTGGTTTAAAGACTGGTGACTGTTGGGCCCATCCACCTTCTCACCAACCCACCATAGTCTTTCTCACAATTTTTATACTACGTCACCAGCTCTTACCATAGCATTTATATAGTCAGTACAAGATGTCTGGTGTACAAATGGCACCCAGAAAAAAATGTCTCATAATAATATATAATATAATAATATTATGATTTTATAATTTATTCTGTCACAGTGCATGTACTTTATGTTAAAAACAGTCACAGAATATTAAAACAATGATAATAAAAAAAAATATATCTGTTATACCGTGGACAAGTATTTTCTGATTAGCAATAAAATCAAATAACAGGACACCTCAAATAAAGATCCAGTCAGCAGTTTAACCATAACTGAATAACTAGATAATAACCAGATAATAACTCAGAACCTGCATTAAACAGACTACAAACAAACTGTGAAATATGCATTTTGATGAAGACTAACTAATGGTAGTCATGGTGTGAGTGTGTACCATATTTTTATATATATTATGGGGCAGATAGGGTATTTAATTTTTATAATTTATGAATTGCTTGTCTGTTTATTTCCCAAATTCCCAAACATGATGATAAATTACAGACACCCAAGGTTTACACCACAATAATCTACTTTTTTTGCCGCAATCTTCCATAACTAGACATACAGGAGGAGCCCTGACATACTTTGCATGTTAAGGTTTTTGTACTTGGCAAGCTTTCAGATATTTATAGCCACAGGAACAATACATCAAGTTACAGGCAGCAGCGTAAAAACAAGACATGATCAAGCCCAACGTCTGCCAACTTTGAGGCCCATGAACCCCATTTTACCTGATGTTTCTTTGACTGGGATTCAGGAATGTAACTCAGCTTCAGACAAACAAACAAACACGTCTGTTTACAGAGTTTACGATAAGGCCTGTACACGCCTGGGCATTTTATCTGGGGATAATTTGTGTCAAGAATACGTCTATCTATACCTTCCAGTGTGTACGGCGTGCAGAGGGCTAGCAGTTGCAGGCTGAGTGGTGATGTTGCAGGCATGTTGGAGGAGATGTCTGAGGATTGTCACACTTTGGCAGCTGAGCAAAAGTCTATAAAATGAACTTCTGGACTTCATTCAGGTTTTTATAGTGTGGAGCTGTGTGGCAGCTATGTGTGCCAGTTCACCACTGTTTACACATCACAGTGAGCACTACTCCTGTTGTGGAAACGGTTGCATAATGATATTTGTTGAGTCTGAACGTAGCCCCTGATGATGTCACAGTGATGTCATCAATGCTTATCGCAGTTCAGACTTGGAGGCCACCAATTTTCAACAAGTCTTTCAAAGTCATGGTTGTCTATGCCGTGCTCATCATGTCGTAGTAATCGTTTCTGACTTGTAAATATAGCTTGTAACTACGACAGAACTGGAGCCACAACTCTCATCTCACCGACTATTTGACCCATAGCTGTAGCATCTGTTCGTCTGGCCACTACGTCAGAAAGATCATGAGGATGTTCTGGACAAGGAAGACTACAAACCGTGAACTACACAAAACCACAGGGTACTTGGACATGGAAACCACACTGATACGAAGGAGATGGGAGATGGCTAGACATGTATTAAGGAAACCAGCCGATGACATGACAAAAGTGGCATCGTGTTGGACACCAGAGGGAAAAGCAAAAGAGGAGAGGAGGTGAAGATAAGATAAGATGAACCTTTATTAATCCCCAGAGGGAAATTCAGGTGAAGCATCGAAGGAGAAATGAAGGCGAGAGGATACAGAAGGAAGAGCACTGAAAAGAAGGGAAATAACAGAGATGAGTGGAGTTTTTTAGTCCTTGCCCTATGTGCCACCTGTATTTAACAGAAAAATGTTGTTGCAGTGTTCTCATTATTGTCATTTTCAGTCTTTAAAAATGCTGGAAACAAGTTTTTCTTAGGGAGGCCCACCAGACCTTCCTTATTTCTGAGGTTTCAAGGTTGAAAACTGTGTTGAGTGGAGAGAGGTGCATATATCTATATATATCTATCTATATATATATATATATCTATATATCTCTATATATCTCTCTCTCTATATATATATATATATATATATATATATATATATATATATATATATATATCTACATCTTCATCTTCAACCGCTTATCCGGGGTCGGGTCGCGGGGGCAACAGATCCAGCAGGGGACCCCAAACTTCCCTTTCCCGGGCCACATTAATCAGCTCTGACTGGGGGATCCCGAGGCGTTCCCAGGCCAGTGTGGAGATATAATCTCTCCATCTAGTCCTGGGTCTTTCCCGGGGTCTCCTCCCAGCTGGTCGTGCCTGGAACACCTCCCTAGGGAGGCGCCCAGGAGGCATCCATACCAGATGCTCGAACCACCTCAACTGGCTCCTTTCAACGCAAAGAAGCAGCGGCTCTACTCCGAGTCCCTCACGGATGACCGAGCTTCTCACCTTATCTCTAAGGGAGAGGCCAGCCACCCTCCTGAGAAAACCCATTTCGGCCGCTTGTACTCGCGATCTAGTTCTTTCGGTCATGACTCAGCCCTCATGACCACAGGTGAGAGTAGGCACGAAGACTGACCGGTAGATAGAGAGCTTTGCCTTCCGGCTCAACTCTCTCTTCGTCACAACGGTGCGGTACAGCGACTGCAATACCGCCCCCGCTGCTCCGATTCTCCGGCCAATCTCACGTTCCATTGTTCCTTCATTCACGAACAAGACCCCGAGGTACTTGAACTCCTTCACTTGGGGTAAAGACTCATTCCCTACCTGGAGTAGACAATCCATCGGTTTCCTGCTGAGAACCATGGCCTCCGATTTAGAGGTGCTGATCCTCATCCCAACTGCGTCACACTCGGCTGCGAACCGATCCAGTGAGCGCTGGAGGTCACAGACTGATGATGCCAGCAGAGCCACATCATCTGCAAAAAGCAGCGATGAGATCCTCAGCACACCAATCTGCAAACCCTCCTCCCCCCGACAACGCCTCGATATCCTGTCCATGAATATCACAAACAGGATTGGAGACAAGGCGCAACCCTGGCGAAGGCCAACGCCCACCGGAAACGAGTCCGACTTACTGCCGAGAACCCGGACGCAGCTCTCGCTTTGGGAGTACAGGGATTGGATGGCCCTGAGAAGTGACCCCCTCACCCCATACTCCCGCAGCACCTCCCACAGTATACCCCGGGGGACCCGATCGTACGCCTTCTCCAAGTCTACAAAATACATGTAGACTGGATGGGCATACTCCCAGGCCCCCCCAAGGATCCTTGTGAGAGTGAAGAGCTGGTCCGTTGTTCCACGGCCAGGACAAAATCCGCATTGTTCCTCTTCAATCTGAGGTTCGACTATCGGCCGGACCCTCCTATCCAGCACCCTAGAGTAGACTTTACCAGGGAGGCTGAGTAGTGTGATACCCCTGTAATTGGCACACACTCTCTGGTCCCCCTTTTTGAACAGGGGAACCACCACCCCGGTCTGCCACTCTTTAGGCACTGTCCCCGACTTCCACGCAATGTTGAAGAGGCGTGTCATCCACGACAGCCCCTCCACACCCAGAGCCTTCAGCATTTCTGGGCGAATCTCGTCAATCCCCGGGGCCTTGCCACTGCGGAGCTGTTTAACTACCTCAGTGACCTCCCCTAGGGAAATTGACGACGATCCCCCATCAGCTTCCAGCTCTGCCTCTACAAGAGAGGGCGTATCAGTCGGGTTCAGGAGTTCCACAAAGTGCTCCTTCCACCGCCCGGTTACCTCCTCAGTTGAGGTCAACAGTGTCCCATCCTTACTGTACACAGCTTGGATGGTTCCCCGTTTCCCCCTCCTGAGGTGCCGGACAGTTTTCCAGAAGCACCTTGGTGCCGACCGAAAGTCCTTCTCCATCGCTGCTCCGAACTCCTCCCACACCCGCTGCTTTGCCTCCTTTACGGCAGCGGCTGCCGCCCCACGGGCCCGTCGGTACCTTGCAACTGCCTCCGGAGTCCTCCGAGATAACATATCCCGGAAGGACTCCTTCTTCAGTCGGACAGCTTCCCTGACCACCGGTGTCCACCACGGTGTTCGAGGGTTACCGCCCCTTGAGGCACCTAAGACCCGCAGGCCACAGCTCACCGCCGCAGCTTCAGCAATGGAAGCTTTGAACATCGCCCACTCAGGTTCAATGCCCCCAGCCTCCACAGGAATGCTAGAAAAGCTCCGCCGGAGGTGTGAGTTGAAGATCTCTCGGATAGGGGCCTCCTCCAGACTTTCCCAGTTCACCCGCACTACACGTTTGGGTTTACCAGGTCTATCCAGAGTCTTCCCCCACCCTCTGATCCAACTCACCACCAGATGGTGATCAGTTGACAGCTCTGCCCCTCTCTTCACCCGAGTGTCCAAAACATGCGGCCTCAGATCAGATGATACGATCACAAAATCGATCATCGATCTTCGGCCTAGGGTGCTCTGGTACCAAGTACACTTATGAGCATCCTTATGTTCGAACACGGTATTTGTTATGGATAATCCATGACTAGCACAGAAATCCAATAACAAATGACCGCTCCGGTTCAGATCAGGTAGGCCATTCCTCCCAATCACGCCTCTCCAGGTACCTCCATCGTTGCCCACGTGTGCGTTGAAGTCCCCCAGCAGAACAATGGAGTCCCCTACTGGGGCCCCATACAGGACTCCATTCAGGGTCTCCAAGAAGGTCGAATACTCTGAACTGTTGTTCGGTGCATATGCACAGACAACAGTCAGAGTTTTCCCCCCCACAACCCGAAGGCGCAGGGAGGCGACCCTCTCGTTCACCGGGGTAAACCCCAACGTAGCAGCACTCAACCGGGGATTTGTGAGTATCCCCACACCCGCTTGGCGCCTCACACCCTGGGCAACTCCAGAGAAGAATAGAGTCCAACCCCTATCCAGGAGAACGGTTCCAGAGCCGAGGCTGTGCGTAGAGGTAAGCCCCACCAGATCTAACTGATAGCGCTCCACCTCCCGCACAAGCTCCGGCTCTTTCCCCCACAGAGAGGTGACGTTCCACGTCCCCAGAGCCAGCCTCTGCCGCCCAGGTCTGGTCCGTCGCAGTCCCTGGCTTTCACTGCCACCCATATGGCAGCGCACCCGACCCCAGCGGTTCCTCCTGCGGGTGGTGGGCCCACAGGATGGAGAGGAGGGGGTCTCCACGTCGCTTTTTCGGGCTGAGCCCGGCCGGGCTCCGTGGCAAGCCCGGCCACCAGGTGCTCGCTCACGGGCCCTCCATCTGGGCCTGGCTCCAGATGGGGGCCCCGGGCTTCCTCCGGGCCGGGTCACTCCTCCTCTTCCTCGGTTATTCATGGGGATTTTGAACCATTCTTTGTCTGGCCCCTCACCTGAGACCAATTTGCCATGGGAGACCCTACCAGGAGCACTAGGCTCCAGACAACACAGCCCTCAGGTTCATAGGGACACACAAACCTCTCCACCACGTTAAGGTGATGGTTCCCAGAGAGGTATATATAGATATATAGATATATCTATCTATCTATCTATCTATATATATATATATATATATATATATATATATATATATATATATATATATATATATAGATACCTGGATGTGATGTGACTGACAATTCACAAAGAACACCACATGCCAAATGTAAATAGTGCACACAGTTCTACCTAACACTCTTGGCACTCACATAAGGCGTCTTTCACATGGATCCATTGTTACGCGACTGTACGGTGTGCAGGTTTAAATTGCTCAGAACTGGCTGAGACCATTAAGCATAGGGTTACAATTGTGAGCCAGTTACCCAACGTGCCACACACAATGACGGGATTCATTATATTTTGCCAGACAGGGTGGCATGAGAACGAAAGGAGACCAAACGCAATTATGTTCTTTCTACCTCATGTTTTTGTAATAATCCTCACAGATGATCAAACAGGTCATTTCCCTTTAAGGCATACAACTGTTCTCAAAGACAACTCTATCTCTTTCTACTAACTCTGACCTTTAAGTGCAAGATTTCATTATCATTCTGCTGAATCATCAGCACTCAATCATCAGACTCTGTCTGCAGAGCCTCCAGATTCCCATAAACAACTCCAGCAGTTGCACGAACGCAGCAGGGTGTTGCTTTTTGATTTATTCGACCTGGGGAAGAACACCTTGTTCACGAGACAGGTGGAGAAAAAGAAGGCACTTGTGCTTTGCAGGCTCTGACCGCAGACAATTAAACATATGGCTGTTTGGAGTAGAGCACACAAGCAGGTTTTACTAGTGAGGACAAGACCTCGCTGGCATTCCTGAGGTGTGCACTAAGTCGGCAGTAAAAACACTCCATGTATCTACCCAGGACTCCCACACACAGGCAGCCCAGTGTAAAGTGGTCATGCATCCCGACGGATCTGTCACCAGATGCTTAGTGTGTCCCACAGTCGCTGACGGCCCTGGTTCGCTCTTTGTCTGCCTGACGGCTGCACAACAGAGCAGACTCACATTCCCCTCATCCACAGGCAGCACTCTGTGGGAGAATACTTTATGACGACCTGACACACATTCTGTCTCCTCAATTTGTCACCCACTGAAAGGATGTTCATTAGCTGTGGATGGGAGCTCTGTTTCCCATCTGAAGCCTGTGTGGGGTGGTTGACTGCAGGCAGACAGAAACCCTACCTACCGCCCAGCGCCGGGTCAGGCTACATTTAGCCGACAGTACAGTACCTGTTCACTAGGAGGCTTCTGTCTGCCGAGCTGTCGTTGGGAGGTGTAAATCACAGAAGTCAGAGCTCTGAAACCCAGCGAGGACTCCACGATAAGGAGGGAAAATGCCTCTCGTAATAATAATAGTACTCAAAGAAGTCAATACTCCAGAAACATTGTTTCTCTCAAGGCACTATGAAGCGCTGTCCATTACTTGGCTTTGGGAAATTTATTGGCCTTCAATCCATTTGTAAAAGACAACACACATTCCTGAATTCCTGATTTGTTACTCAAAGCAACTGCAACTCACTAGAAAGCATAGAGGAAGATAGAGAAAGAGATAGAAACAGAGAGAGATGGAAATGGAGAAAGAGAGGGAAATAGAGACAGAGAACGAGAAAGATAGAGATAGAGGGAGATTGAGTGGGAGATAAAGAGGGAGATAGAGATAGAGTAAGGGGTAGAGATAGAGATAGAGAGAGAGATGGAGATAGAGATGGAGATAGTGGTAGAACGGGAGATAGAGACAGAGGGGGACTGAGATAGAGAGGATGATAGAGATAGAGGTAGAGAGGAAGACAGGTAGAGAGGAAGACAGATAGAGAGGATGATAGAGATAGAGATGGAGATAGAGGTAGAGAGGAAGACAGATAGAGAGGCTGATAGAGATAGAGATGGAGATAGAGGTAGAGAGGAAGACAGATAGAGAGGATGATAGAGATAGAGGTAGAGAGGAAGACAGGTAGAGAGGAAGACAGGTAGAGAGGATGATAGAGATAGAGGTAGAGAGGAAGACAGATAGAGAGGATGATAGAGATAGAGGTAGAGATAGAGGTAGAGAGGAAGACAGATAGAGAGGATGACAGATAGAGAGGGAGACAGAGATAGAGGTAGAGGTAGAGGTAGAGGAAGGAAATAACTCTGGATTCAGCTATTAGTGCACGTTCAGGACTTAATGAATTAATTAAGGGCTATTAGAGCGTTCGTTCTGGGGAGCTGATAAAAAAAATACCCACTGAATTACAGGCGTCTCTGTCTCAGTGTAAGTCTACGGGAAAAAGTCTTTTTGGACCCAATGACGTCACGCGACAGACACAGAAGTTGTAGTACCGTTGTTCGTCCACAATGACGAGCTGGATTAACGACCGCTGCTCTTCCTGAGGTCTTGTAATTTATGGATTAACTTCCTGGTTCGACCGTTCTTAGTGCAGCAGCGCTCACACAAAGTCCTGTCCAAAGAGGCGTCATCGCCAGCATTTTGGGTGCACTCACTTGAAGTGGATTAATCTGTTGGCTCTGAAGACAAACTGCCAGTCCTGCTGTGTGTATAGTCTTGTTAGCTCTTTGCTCTGTTAGCCCAACACACCACTCCCAAATGCATTTTATCCCAAAAACAAATATCCTAAAGTAGTGAAGCTAAAACAAATTTCTGATCATCTACATAAACAGACATTATTTTAGCATGTTTTGTATGTCTTGGAAGATATCTGCAAACTCTTTTTTTCAGTTCACCTGAAAACCATGACAAATCACACTGACATTTCTGTTTTATGATTCAAATGCCAAAAAATGCGTTCTTGGACTATGAGTAAGCGTGCTTGCCATTGCTTGCTGGTTTTTCTTGTGGGTGTAAGCACTTGCGTAAAACCCAGCGAGCGTGATTCACTTGTATCCAGTGGCATCTGGTGGAAGTCTTTTCATAGCGTGAATAAATCACCTAGAAACAGAGCTGATCTTGGCAGAGTAGCTCTGATTGAGGCCTAATGTCGCCGTCTGTGTGAGTTTGAGCGTTGCAGCAGCAGCAGCAGCAGCAGCAGCAGCAGCAGCAGCAGCAGCAGCAGCAGCAGCAGCAGTCTGCATGCCACACAGGCAGACAGCACCGGGATCCGTCATCAGAACCATTATCCTTTGTTGTAGCCGGGCCCACCTACGTCAGGCGATGAAAGTTCAGGTTAAAGTGCACTCGGCTGAGAAAAGCTCTCTGCTTGATAGGACGGAAATGTCTGCATCCATCGCACAAGCGCAGTGACCTTCAAGAAGAGCCTTTGTAATACTTTAATATAAGGTCATTACCATTCTGTTATACTGCAGAGATTTTAATTTTTCTTAGGTCACTGACATCACATACAAGAGTTTTGAAGAGAAGGTCCAAGAATCATCAGTCATGCTCAGGTACAATTATCAACATTATCCTTTCCTGTTAAAGGCCTCATAAAACAAATATTTAATCTACAGTGTGACAGTGTTTGGATAGACGCCCATGTGATGACTGTGAGACGCTGCATTTAAGAGTAAAATAGAAAACTGTGATAAACCTGGCATGACAGATAAGTCCAGACCCTAAGTCCACATCTGGACCCAGCCCATAGCCCCCCCCCCATTAATTGATAAAATGTAATAAATGTCTATGTTTTCAGTTGCTTCTTAATTTATTTATCTTTGTATTAATTCAATTCATTAAATTTAATTTTCCATATTTGCATTAATTTTGTATTAATTTATTTTTGCATTTATTTTTTATTCATTCATGTATTTATGCATTTATTTATTTATTTAATTATGCATTATTTTCCCTTTGCATTTCACCCCTTATTTATATTACATATTATCTCATTTATTTCTGTATTCTTCAACGTGTGTCATCATGAGGTCAGTTATTATTAGTAAGAGCATTATTATTATTATTATTATTATCATTATTATTATTATATCATTCATTAGTTGCTCCATAAATTGACATTTATTAATTTGAGTCTTATTTATTTTTGTATTTTTTATTTTTGCAGGTTCCATCCTCCATAGTTTCAGAGAAAAAGTGTTTTACTTTTTACTTTAAAAATATAAATAATATAAATATGTCCCTACAGCTGTGATGAACTCATCCTGAGATGCTGCATCATTCCAAATAATTTCACTACATAGGCGTGTAATATGTAAGTAATATCCTATCAAAGAAAGCTTGATGTATATGTGTATTTTATCTGTTCTGTTGTGCTTTTGCGTCACTGTGCTGATAAATTCACATCCCCACAGCAGAAAGGAGCTGAGGGATTATTGACAGTGTGTGCAGAAGGACACCAGCAGGATACAGATTCATCCAGGCTACAGTTAATTCCCTCCGACCCTCGCAGCCAAACCACGAACACCGGAGAGGCCACCCACAAAAATGTTTCTCATAACAGCTCCAATCTCCAGCGATAAGGCCCGAGCCAAGATAAATAAGAACACACTTCTCTGCCAGCCTCCTAGTTTACACTGTAAATACTGCTGGAGTGTGCAAGGCAGTTGGTCAACATTTCCTCTTTTAAGTCTGCCACACCTCAAACGAGCGCTACGCTGTGGGCTTGTCACAGCCAGAGGTAAAAATCCTCCTCTTGGAGGTTTCCAGAAATCTGGTCCAGGGATCAGTTGAAACAACTCCAGTGAATTAGCAGCTCTTCACACCGAGGCATCGTTTGTTCAGTAGGGATTAATATACTGGCTGGAAAAATGCCTTCAGCTTTTGCAGTAGACTATTTAACACTTGAAAGGTCAAATCGTGGTTTAATAATGACTGTTTAAACGTCAGCTTTCAAAATGGCCGAAACCCACGTTCTTCTTGTGTTTGAACAGTCTGTGCACAGACCAAACCCCTAAATTCATTATCACCTCTGATGTGTATATGTTGAGCGGATGAAACGCAGCCTTGAACCCTTCTTGTTTATCAAACACAGAGCTCGGTAAGATATCTGCCACTTCACAGGGGGAAACCCAGCGGGCCGTTCTCGAAGGGGATTTAAGAGGAAACACAAAGTCGCGTGTCGAAAGACACCTGATGGAACGGAAGCAGGGTTGTGCTTTGTTGGCCGGTCAGGTGTCGTCTCTGCCGTGACCTCCGCTTTCAGACAACATACCCACCGTCCATGTCTACAGCTAAAGTACTTCACTTGTTTGTAACAATACTTCTAAAGGACAATAATGACAATACTGGCCCACGAATAATCCCACTCCATCATCAGGCACTCTGCTTTCACATTACATTTGATAACCTGAAATAAAATGTTTCATTTAATCATTAATTTTGTCCAGTTGGACTGTCAGATCATTAAATGGGCATTATCAGAGGTTATAAGCCTCACAGATGTGGGTCAGAAAGGGCAATATAACGCTATACATCATCAAAATGATATAAAAATGTCTAATGTTACATATTTTTCCATATCATTTCTATCGCAATATTGGCAAGGCCTGTATTTATTTATTTTTTCTCTATAAGTTCACTTAAAATTGTTCAGTTTGCACTCAAGAGTACATACTTGTCAAATATTATATTGACACAGTATACAACAATAATATCTACTATGTTGCTGTCAAATATTTACTACTTATATATTCCTGAAACCAGAAAACTCTGCAGAAAACATGCTAAATCGTGACAAATATTGTTATATATATTATTACAGTGTGTTACTTTTCGTAGGTATAAGTACGAAGTGAACAGGAAATGAGAACAGTGTGGTTGAATACAAACATAACATCTGTTTAACTACCAGAAATACAGGGGAACCAGGAAACAGGGAAACTTTCACTCTTAAATATCAGCTGTTCAGTTCAGTGGAGGGTTTTAGTGTTTTTGGCTGCCGTTCACCGGCTGCGTCCGTGGCTATTGGTGCCTTCAGATGTGGTGGTGTTTACTGTGTTTACTGTGTTGGGCCAATAGGAACGCCTCCCTCATGTCGTATTCGTGACCTAACCAGTGGAAAGTTTCTGAAAGCTCCGAGTTCATGACTTGTGACGTGTTTATTGACGTTGTGAGAAATGGTGGAGCTCATGGAAGTTCATTTATCGCTGCGTAATAAGTAAATATTGTACAGTATGTTATAATTTTAGTTATATTTTGTTTTCCCTCAGGAAAACGTTGATATTTTCAACGACCTCATCTTTCTCCTCTGTCATTATGTCTTTACATTTCCTGCATTATGTTCCCCACTAGCTAGCTTGCTAAACTGTTAGCCTCTGTGGCTTCTAGACTCGGACAGTAACGTTAATATCGCCGTTGCATAGCAGCGGTGTTCTTCACGACTTGACCACTTGAACACAACACGTCTTGAACACGACTTCCCATCTCGTAAACACAAGTTCACATGAAGGCACCGTTAGATACAAGGTGCGTTTTAGGTCTGTTGGAGCGCTCAAAATTTCCAATGAAACTTAGCATGAAAGAGCAGATTTATGAGCCATGACTTGCTCTTATATTTACTAAGTTTACTTCTGTGCAACTTTATCACTAAAAGTAATAAGAAATAGTTTTATACAGCGCTGCTAGACATAAGATATCCGCTATCAAAAACATCAGACCAAAAATACAATACATGGGACGTGGAGACCTTGTCTTGGATCAATTCCAGTATAATTATCACCGCAAAGGAGCAGATTCCGGCAGGAAGATTATGGGATTACTGCAGTGATTTTACAGGTGATAAAAATGTCTTAAGTGCAATACGGTTGCATATACGTAAAACAAAACAACTACAAAATACAGGATAAAGTATTGGTAAAGTACAAACAGTATGAAACACTAGACTGCTCTTCTTCTAGTTTTTTTTGTTGGTGTGTGCATATGCAGTCTACAGTACATGAATTTCTGTAAATCTGACAGAGCTGTCTCCTGTGGCAATTGTCACTCATGACTGCCGTCAGTGTCTGTGTTTCCCCCACAGTGATTATCTTTACACTTTGCCGGAGGACACGAGCTTAATAGTGCTGCTAATAGCCTCACCTGCTGAGGCTGTGCAGGATCAGACAAACGCTGCGTGACCAGCAGGCTGAGGTGTGGTAAACGGGGAAAGTGGGAATTCCCTATCGTGCTGCTGGTGCTGAAGAGCTCTCCTTGTGATGTTTCAATATGGCCGTTAGCTAATTGACTCATAAAGGGCTCTGAATAACGATGATGACCCATACACTTAGAAAATGAGCTGTTTCCTACATGAAGTGAGAGATTACAGCCGTTTCAAGCACTGCATCGAGACAAGTGACAGTATTGTAAAATGAAAAGTACATTTTTTGTTTCAAGGTCCAAGACGCTCAGACGGAGAGTACAGTCACATGCACTTAAAACTCCTGCAGTCATTAAATATCTGTTTTATATACAACTCTTTGGATCCAGTTTTTACCAACACTACAGTGGGTTTTTGTGGGTCCAACACTTTGGTTTAGTGAAATATCTTCGTACAGACATTTATCGCCTCTAGAGGGTCTAGTCACCAGTTGCTTTTTAAAATAATGATATAATAACGAGAGGACTTTTTACAAAGGGTTACTGTTAAGTTAAATGTTAAATTTAAGCGTTAATGTTAAGTTAAATGTTAAATTTAAGCGTTAATGTTAAGTTAAATGTTAAATTTAAGTGTTAGTGTTGAGGTAAATGTTAAATTTACGTGTTAGTGTTGAGGTAAATGTTATATATAAAAGTTAATGTTAAGGTAAATGTTAGATGTTAGTGTTAATGTTAAGTTTAGTTAATGGAAACATTACTACCCTAACCAGTCAGTCCTGTACGGTTCATAGACTCCTGTATATAATGTCATTTTCTTAACAATCTGCTATTTGGGAGGATTTTCAGTAGAATAAACGCTGAACAATAACAGCATGTTTTACATAGGTTACATCTGACAGTATTTATTTGGCCCCAATCTGGGTTTCTCATGTCATAATTATTAATTGCCCACCACTGATCTACATTGATCATCACACAGTTAAACCTTTTAAATTTTGATAAAAATGTCTTCTTCTGGTGCCACACAGCCCAAACTTTACATTTCTGGCCCTCATTTCCAGCTCTAGGTAAAGTTCATCTGACAACTGGGTGACTTTATTAATTCCGCCCCCAAAATTTTCTAGGCAATAAATAAAAAAATAAATAAAATCAAGTTTATCGGCAAGGCAAATTGCTTTACTATAAGTAGCTCCAAATCTTAGAAAGATCCTGTCTGAGCTCGGGCTTACATAAATCATCTCTTTCTGTCCGGTGAGATACCGATCTACAGCATCTCTACTGTGGCTTCGCATCAACGCAACCATGAGCGCCGGGAATTCCCCAAAACGTTTCAACACGGCTGCATGTTTACTACTAGAATCAAAGCGGTTCAAGCACACGGTAGGCTGCATCTCGCAGCATTTCACAACCACTTAAGAATGCAGAATGATAACAAATGAGTCAGACAGAGTCACCAACCTGATGAATTACCTTTTTAATTGCTTTAACCGTTATCTCAAACTAGGGTGTTTTCAATAATTAAAAAAAAAACAAAAAAAAAAAAACCTTCCCCCGTCCATCTCTTTCGTTGACGTCTCTCAGACACAATGAATAACTTTTACTACCAATAGTTTCTTCCTCCCTCACAAAAAATAGTGTGACCAGCTCTGGTGTCCAAGGTGAAGGACGTATAAGAGCAAATTTAAACAGACGAAGGGGCTATCTGAGTATGAGCGCAAGCATTACAAAAATCTGAACGTGAAATCAATGAGTCAAGCTCTCAGATTGAATTAAAAACTGGTTTAAAGCTCCATAGAAATCATTATTTATATGGGCTCCAAATGGCTTTGAGCTAACATAAGGAAGGTTTTCCCACATATTGTTGAAGAAAAGGAGAGAGCTAGTACTGCAGATAAGAGATGAGACAGGGTGGACTCATGCACAACAAAATAAGGTATGTGGCTGTAACGGGTGCCCTCCATGTGTTTTTATAGGCGTCTGGTGAGTCAGCAACACAGACCAGAGTCTCCTACAACCCTGGATCTCCATTGTTATTTTCAATGGTTATGTATTTTCTGTAGGGATTGTCACAAACATGTCCTGTCTTGCGCTTCAACTCTCTGTTGACTAATGCTGTGTTGAGATCAAGAATGAAGCAGATCTCCCCCTGGCTTTACTCGCGCGAGTTGGACCGCCGGTATCGTTTGTGTTCATTCGCACTAGACTCACCGGGGAGAAGTGGGAGCTTGTCTCCATAGATACCAACAACCTTCATCAACCATGGAAGAAATAACCACTGTTGCTGCTTTGTACATCTTCCCAGATGTGTCAGAAAACCAAACGCCACGGTGTTGAGGTTCATAACATCACCCAGCGGCGAGCTGTATCACATACAGCACCACTGTACTGACTGTATCAAAGACTTTGTTCATGGTGCTGTGATTTAACTGTAATTAACAGATGCAAAAATAACTACACAATGGTGCAGATCTGTGAAAAGTCTAAATTCATGCTTTGTCAAGTCTGTCTGTAAGATGACAAACAACTTTTAAAATGTTTGTTTTGTGAATGAGTTTGGATCGATCAGTGCCAGGCTATGCTGGTACTGTCTGCCACCAGGAGCAGTCAGATCCACCCGGAGCTGCTCTGAAACTGACCCGGACTTCACGCTATTCCTGCAAGCTGCAAAACAAGGAAGTTTAAATAAACTTTGCTGCTAGCTAGCATGAAGCTATCCCTGCAGCTGTATTGCTTCATTGTGCTGCTTGCTTCTGCAGCTGAAGGGGGTCTGTGCAGCATCTTCACTCCTGATATTGATTATAGCATGTCGATACATCGATTGATATCTAACGAAGCTAATCCGTTAACATGCTCTGTCATAACATCTCGCAGCGATGTTGCTGTTTCTACCACAGACAGTCTGTGGTTTATACGCATCCATTTATACACAGAGTTTGGTTCGGTCTCTGCAGATATGATGTAGTATCGTAGCTCTCGGCGACCACTGACACATGCAAGATTTTTTTCCTCCATTTCTGATTCAACAATGTCAGGACGTCAGTGACGACTGGAGGAGAATCTCAGTGCTGACAGGCTTTTGCGACACAAGAATTTCTTGCTAGAGTTTCAGCTCCTGTGAATACACCAATTATGCAAATTTTGCCTCGCACCATTCGCGCCAGGCGATACAAATTTGCGCCTATTTGCCTCTTTGCGCTGACTTAATCGCACCGCGCGAAAGGTTAATAATGAATGAAAAACTTCAGAGAGACACAACTGGATCACATTGAGAAACTTCAATATTTTGCTCCAGGAAAAACACAGTTTTTGTCCAAAATTTCAGGCACCCTGGACTTCTAACCCCCAACTAGACCACACTGTCAACCATCATCCAAATCTGAAGTTCCAAAGTTAAATAGTTAAATAGGAGTTTTGCTCCAGAAACGACAGCAGACGGAGGGATGGATGGAAAAGATGGAAACGCAGAGCATTGTCGTGGGGGTATAAATGTGGAGACAATGAACATTAAGCATGGAAATTATGCAACATAACTGTGCAAGTAGTGAAAAACATAATCCTATCCCTGTAGTAGTAGTAGTAGTAGTAGTAGTAGTAGTAGTAAATTAACAGACTGGGGTACATCCTTTGCTGCAGGTCTGTATTTGGCCTCTGTCCACTGGACCTTGGTCACGCTAAAGCAACAATCAGAACCCGACACGTAATATTCACTGAGTTTACCTTCATTAAATCACCTATAAATGACAGAAAGATGCATTTTATAACATACTGTATTGTGTCAAGAAGCATCTATATGTTGAGCTGATGTGACTGGCTGAGAGCGTATTTATTAATCGCTACGCCACAGTGTTTCTACCATTTCTACTAACAGGTGGTGGATTTTCCTCACTCTGCTTTGGAACAACACAGACTGAGGGCTTAAAATGAACCAACTACCTCCCACCAGGGACAACCAACACATTCCACAACTTTTTTAAAAACCTCATTTACCAGAAATAACTCTTAGAGGTGTCTCAGCGCCGGGAACCCCTGAAACTTAATTATTGATCACGTCCGCGCTGCACTGAAGCGCTGGAGATTGGCATGAGCGCTAGAAAATTGTCACAACGCTGAGCAGTATGTTAATGGTCTGTCATTTTCAAGTGGGCCGCTCATAAAGTATAAGACGAACACCATATATTTGCATTCCGCTGCTCTGTCATTGATGGACAGTGATTGATATTTACACATGATAAGGGCACGGACTAAATGGGTTCCTCAGTCGTAAAAAAATAGACCATCATTCATCATAACACTTGGAAAACTGGGTCATGACACAAGACTATTAGTCATGTGTACGTTGTATTTCTGCCCAGGAAAAACAAAAAACTCTGTTTTGTTGAATTTCTGCTGTGGATAGAATGAAAATGCTGAGAAGGGACGAATTATATGAAAGATTTTACCAAATGAACTCTTAGGAGGAAATGATTAGAGGCAGGGGGTCATTTGGGACAAAACACCACCTACTGGCAGCAGAAAAAAAACAACTTTGACATCAATATACTTGTGGATTAATGTGTGACATAAAACATCCTTGGTGTTGTTATTTATAATTATAAAATTTAAAACGTCAGTGGCTGGATGTCAGTGCTTGGCTCGAGAGGCCGCTATGTGCAGCTAACAAAACACCATCGTTAACTGATTATTAACCGTTAACCGACAAGACCTCTGACTCGCATGCAGCGGTGCTCCAGCTGCAGTACATGAACACAACAGACAACCGAGTCAACAGTTCACCATCAGAAGAGTTACTGTAGCAGCCACGGTGCTGCGTTCACTGTCTCCAGTTCACCGTCAGGAGAGTTACTGTAGCAGCCACGGTGCTGCGTTCACTGTCTCCAGTTCACCGTAAGGAGAGTTACTGTAGCAGCCACGGTGCTGCGTTCACTGTCTCCAGTTCACCGTCAGGAGAGTTACTGTAGCAGCCACGGTGCTGCGTTCACTGTCTCCAGTTCACCGTCAGGAGAGTTACTGTAGCAGCCACGGTGCTGCGTTCACTGTCTCCAGTTCACCGTCAGGAGAGTTACTGTAGCAGCCACGGTGCTGCGTTCACTGTCTCCAGTTCACCGTCAGGAGAGTTACTGTAGCAGCCACAGTGCTGCGTTCACTGTCCCCAGTTCACTGTCAGGAGAGGTACTGTAGCAGCCACGGTGCTGCGTTCACTGTCTCCAGTTTACCGTCAGAAGAGTTACTGTAGCAGCCACGGTGCTGCGTTCACTGTCTCCAGTTCACCGTCAGGAGAGTTACTGTTGCAGCCATGGTGCTGCGTTCAAGTTTCCGTCAGACCGTGTGTGTGGTGGTGAGTGTGGGTTTGTTAGTGGCGTTATAGCTGTGAACGTAGCTGTAGCAGACAGTGTGTGTTACTTATGAGACTTGCATGGGACACCAGCAGCAGTCTCCTTTGTAAAAGTCCTGTGTGTTTTACCCACTTCCACTTATCCAGCCTGTTTGTCACTCTTCACACTTCCTAGTTCACGATTACGTGGATTACACACAAATTGATTTTGTGAGATATAAAAAAATCATAGTGCATGTGTCTGTCATAGGTATACTAAGAACAGTGTAGGAGAACAGCATGAATAGTGCTTTACATGAAACTAAAAGACTGTGTCGTTTTTCTAGTTTTGCAAAGTAGTTCTTGCCCCACCGTTTTTTTCCTGCCTAAAAACGCCACCGGTAATAATCACGCATGGTTTTGAACCCTTGAAAGATTGACAAAGATGTTGAGATAAAGAAAATCCCTGCTGCTATCATCACAGCAAACCCATCATGTGTTCGTCCTGTAAACTAAGAGCTTTCTGGAAGAGGAGCAGAAGGAATTACCACGGAGCCTCGGGGCCTGAGACAGAGCTGATAATAGCTGCACTGAACTCATCATGGCATGCGCTGAGTAATTAAAAAGCTACCTGTACTTTCATGCTGCCACAGAAAAAAATGTGACCAGCTATGAAGGTCAAGTGAGGAATTATTTTCCACTTTCAAGCACCGTAGATTCGTTTCTTCCTATCGGATAAATAAACAGAAGGGCTGTCAACAGGTTAGGCTGTGAAGCTGAGATTAGGGGCCTTTAAAGCTTCAACATATTTATATAACAATGGATCAAATGAGTGTAATGTGAAAGGCGTCGCTCAGTTACAAATCACAGATATTTATTAGCCATACTGCAGCTCTATGGACGTTTTTCAGCCTCTTGTAGCTCATCATTTTGGTTGTGCTGCCAGTTAATTACACTCTCATCATCCGTTTTATGAAGGAGAGAGTAACTCTTTCCAGGAAAAAACCACTCTGATAAAGTCACTGTAAACAACTAACCGGCCAGCACCAAACAGCTGCTGAACATAGTGGAGCCATTAGCAGCTACAGACATTTCACATAGACTCAGGAGATAATTGAGAGTGAATATTGCAAGATTGCATTTTTTAACATAACTCAGGTGAACAGAGATGCAGCTTGAAATGAAAACTAATGCAGGTCTGCTGAATGTGTGACTCAACACAGATTATTAACACGACCGCCAAAACAACTTAAAAGGTGTTTGAGACCGGCGTTTTGTTTTGTAAGTCACGTTAACGTGAACGTTGACGTGTTTCTTAGTGACATGTTTTACATCCTGATGTTTTATTGTTTCTGGTCGTGTTTTACTTAGTATACGTCCTCATTTTAAGCCAACCGTGATGTTTTTCCTAAAGTGAACTAAGTGGTTTTGGCGTGCAGCGTACAAATGACACACAAAAAAAGCCTGTGTGTTTGTAATGTCGTGCTATTTATACGCCTTCCCATGAGATCGGGTTGACAAAAATGATCCCATCGGTAATGTAAGATGAAAGATCCTAAAATTACATTTTACACATAGGCTAGGGAGACTTTATTTTAATGCTGAGATGGGATATAACATCAACTGAAGGAAAGAAAGAGGGAAATCAAAAAAGATTTTTATACACAATTCTGCTTTGTCATAGGATTCAGATTATTAAAGATCAATATATTACAGCAACCGTGAATTAATGGTGTCTTTCCAGAAGAGAACTGGGCATTTCCTTCTCTATAAGGCTATGGACTGCCTGTATGTGTCACCTGAACTGTGCAGTGATACCAATTCACTGATACGGTAATACAAGGAAATTCAGGCTTTGCTGTTGGAGCTTCCTGATCGCAGCTCTGTGGTGACCTGTGTGTGATTCAGCTGACCCGAGGATCAAAGCCGCTGCCTACCTGTGCGAGCATCTCTTGTTAAGTACAAAGCTGGCGCTGTCAGGCCGACCTCGGCGAGGCCGACCTCGGCGTGGCCGACCTGCGGCACCCGAGCCGACTGAGACGTGAACCCACCGGCCTCAACAAACACACTGCTGGACAACTTCAAACACGGCACCCGGCTCTGAACTTCATTACCTCACATGAAAGAGAAAGAGTGGTCTTTCTTTTGAGCCAGACATTTCGTTTGATGCAGTCCACTGACCTATATGGGCACAGATCGGGTTTGGTTCTCCACAATCAGGCTCAGCTCTGTCACATGACATCACTACAATGCAAGTACAGTACGAGACAGTTTCAACAAACGGCTGCTCTTCTCTTTCTGTAAGGATCTTTTTGGCTCCTATGATGATACTGCTCTTATTAAGTCATTTGACAAAGGTAATGTCCTCATCACACACCACTGTGGGCGTGAATGGAGGCGCTCAGCTCCTAAAGTTTCTGTTACAGCAGCTCGTACGAGGTGGTTACTCTTCAGTGAACCTGGGAAGCAAAACATTTCAGAGTTGCAAGGGGGCAATTTGTCTCAGTTAGCCAAGCTGAGCAGCGCAGGGCTGTGGGAAGCAGAGTGGGGGTTTGAAAATCTCCCGTCAACCCACTAAAATCTATCAGTGGGAAGCACCTTTCCCAGTCCTTCAACTACAACACACGGCCCGATAGACACACCATTAAATCTGGGGTTGCTAATGTATTTTAGAAACCTTTATTGTTTTGTTTGTTGAGCAATCAATAAATCAAATGACTGTAAAAAGGAATGAATCCAGTTTCTGTGGATGTTGCAGGACTGTAATGAGTCTGTTCAATCATTTAATTTGGTCTCAGTGTCACTGGAGCCTCAAACCCATCTCATGGGAAGGAGTATAACTAGCACGCCTCTTTTTGTGTCATTTTTACACCAAGCAACGACACTACACTAAGAGCAGCAGTTAGGTTTAGGCAACAAACTAGGTTTAGAAAAAAACATCATGGCTGTGCTTAAAATGAGCATGTAAACTAGGTAAAATACATAGAGGAATAACAGAACAAAAGTAAGGTAAAACATGTCACCGAAAAATGCGTCACAAACTTAACTTCAACAAGACTTCGGACAGTCGCGAACAGCCGTCTCCTGGCTGAAGGTCCTGTGTTTGTTGGATCCATCCACCTCCCTCTGTCTTCCTGTTTATTCTACGTCACTAAAGCCTGGGCCAGACAAGCCGCCTGAGCAGCGGCCGGAGGCTGCGTTACCTGCTGCTTTTCATTTGGGCGTCCGTAATTGTTTAAAAATGGCAGAAAAGTGAGAGGATTTTTTTAAGGCTCAATTCTGAAATACTTATAATAATTATGTCCAAATTTAAGTTAAAATAAAATCAGAATTTTGACATAGGGAACCAAAATGATGAAATATTAAGTCAAATTTATTATTAGTTATCATGGAAAGTCCTTATTAAGAGAATTAAGTTAAACTTTTGACTTAAAATTGGGGAGTCAAACTTAAAAAATCTGACTCAAATCTGTATATTTAATGTAAAAACAGATTTTCATTTTTCAAGACTCAATTTTGAGATATTTTGTCACATTTATGACTTTTTATGGGAATTAAGTCCAGATTTTAAGTAAATAATGTCCAAATTTTGACATAGTAAACCAAAGTTGTGAGAGTTTAAGTTGAATTTAAGACTTTTTAAGTCAGAATGAATAATTACTTCCAAATTTGCAGTTAAATGCACTTCTATTTGTATTTTGATCTTTTTTTTTTCATGAATTGAAATCATTTTCATAATGTACTTGTACGTCTTTACACTAACAGGACGTGGACATGTTGAGGTGTTGTTATTTATAGGTTACTATTCAGCGGTTTTACTGTACTGACCGGATGTGGCCCCTCAACGAAAATGAGTTTGATGAACTGAAATGAATTTTAAATCAGATTAATAATTATAATATATTTCACTTATGCGTCTGGGTTGCATGTGTTTCTCTTTGAGAAAACTCTATTAGTCTACATGGAAAGTTTAGACAGACAGCTCCTTTGCACAATCTTGTACATGTAAAAAAATAAAAACCATGATGGGCTACATGTCAGTCAGGATCCCTGAAGGCCGGAAACCAGTAGGAATGATGAAGTGAGCTTTCATGTCTTTTTGCCGTCTCTTTACTGTCAGCGCCGCAGGGAAAGTCAGAGTTTGGTATGTCAGGAGACGTCTCTGTCTTCCTCTGGTCATATATCCATGTACATCATGTATTGGCACTCATTCCTCTTGGTTCACACGATACCACATCAGTTCACAGTTTTACACGCTCAACTCGTCGTGGAGCACTAAGCCTTCAGGAAGTTTGAAATTGGAAGAAATCAGTAATATTTCACTGGCTCCTGAAACAAGCTGACCATAATATGTAGTATCGCAGGATATTGTAAGTTTTGCAGCTGTTATCACTTTTCTGTTTTCTCGACTTCTGCTGCGATTTCAAACTAGGTAAAAAGATTTTAATGATTTTTAAAAGATTTAATGCCAGAATCGATGTATTTGCTTCATTTGAGTTTATATGGACGTAGAAGGAAGTTAGCGCTTTTATTGTTGTAGTCTGAGTAACGTGACATCATATCCATTTTGTATTTATTAACCAAAACAAAACCAGACGATCCTCGTGGATCCGACCTCCACCCTCCATGTTAAATCCAGCCTGGTAAACAGTACACATCCAGTAAAGGAGGGAAACACTTTGGAAAAGCAGAGCTAGACATCACGGCTAAAGCTGCACGCTAACTCCGTCACAGACAGGAAACGTTATCGTACGGCGGTAACGTGCGGTCCGACCGGCCGTCGCTCTCGTCTCCGTGGGGAGACGCTACGACTGTAGAGCTCCATATACTGACATTTATGTTAAATGCATTCAGACGGCCCCGATGGAGCTGACCATGGATGGATAAAGAGAACGGAGCTGACGGAGAGCTAGAGACCACCTTGGAGAAGTTAGAGGAAGTAGACACCTGGAACTATGTCTGGTTTTCAAAATAAGGTGTTTACGAAGGTAGCTGTATATATAGAATGGATTGTATTCAGCAGAAGTATAAAACATTACATGTCCCTTATAAATTAAGAAGAATACAACACTAATTTGTGAGGGAAATGTTTTTATTCTGTGATTTGTGGGTTGCTGGAAAAGACTTAATAAATGATGTCTGACAATATATTTGACTTCAGGACATCTCTGACTACATACATGCTGAAAAGTCCCAAGAAGTGTATGATTCAACTACTCCCCATGGTCTTGTGTTAAAAAAGTTTTAAAAATTCCCAATAAATCGTAATATTGAATCCCAATACTCATAGAATCACAACACATGTTGAATCAGCACCCAAGCTTTGTGATCAGGAGAAAGGTGAATCGTCCCAGCTGTAACATCCATCAGTTGGACTAACGTGACAAACGAGGAAACTAACGTACGCATAACGAGCACAAACTGTACATTTCCTGTGAAAATGGAAGCAGTAAACACACGACGCATGGAACAAGAGGAACCTGTCAGGCCTAAAAGTGATGCTGGAGCTACCGAGAGCTTCATACAGTAGTTTTGAGTGTAAGGCCACTGATGAAGCATTGGTATTTGACGGGATGAGAGAGCGAATGTGCGTCTACTGCAGGTAACCGATGCTGTTTGCTAATATTCAGTAAAATTAAACTTTATGATGCTCATCTTATATTCAACCTGATGAATCTAACTCATCAGATTTTCCACCAGTTAATATTCTACATGCTGCAGTTTGGTGTTTGCTTTTCAAACAGAAATCTTATCTTTCATGTTATCTTTTTATATAATTGCATTTTTTTCACGACTTGTGTACCTTTCCACATATACTGTACGATTAAGAGGAGCAGTGGGAGCAATTAGGGGAATTTTTCCGCAACGGGCCAATCCAAGAAAAATACAACCTGAAATAGCACTTCATCATGATTGCAGTTATGACAAAGAATAATTAATCAAAATGAGACAGTGCGTGGCACATCAAGGTATAACACATTAAACCTGGCAAGACGCAGTAACTATGACTAATCATGAGTGTGCAGACAACTGCGAGGTTGGCAAACAGAAGCTCTTTGATTTCTCTGTGGGTTTTGTTCAGGCTTCACAGACTGGTACAGAGCGATAAAGAGAGGACTCTGATTAGCCAGAGTGGAGGAAGAACGGTGTATAATCACAAAATCAAAAGGCATCATTTAACTGGAGGCCCTGACCAGACCTGGTGTCGCTGTCACAGAGGGAGACTGTGGAAGAAACACATCACATCTGTCCGCGGAAAAGCTGACTCATGCTTTCAGACTGGTGAGTCTGCATAATAACCATCCATCCACTAACAGACTGACACATTACGGTAACACAGAATCGGTGGTGTGTTAGTGAGAAGAATGGGAATGTGCTCACATGTTGCTGAAGTGGAAAATGTCGGCATGCGTTTGATGAACTGACGTTAGACAGGTTATGCAAGTGTATATTGTGCAAGTGAACATTCCTTCAACAACAGACTGTTGGACTGGTGCAGTCTGCTGCCCTCTACTGTCAACCTGCAGCTCACTGAGGTTATCAGAGCCCACACATTATATACGTGACTTCAGACTCATGACGCCCAATAACTCTCCAAATTTAGGCAAAATTTTGGCAGGAAAAAAGTTACATGGCCATTTTCAAAGGGGTCCTTTGACCTCTGACCTCCAGATATGTGGGATTCTCTGGTAGTCTCCCCTTTACAGACATGTCCACTTTATGATAATCACATGCAGTTTTGTTAAAAACAAATTGCAGTTTTATACATGCAGTATATTAGTATTTCTGCATACTGGGGTCCCTAAACATACTTGAATTTCATAAATTGTGTGTTACTGTAAAGCTGAGACTCTTGTTTCAGTCTCCAGTTCACTGGAGACAGTGAACGCAGCACCGTGGCTGCTACAGTAACTCTCCGATGGTGCACTGGAGACAGTGAACGCAGCACCGTGGCTGCTACAGTCACTCTCCTGATGGTGAACTGGAGACAGTGAACGCAGCACCGTGGCTGCTACAGTAACTCTCCTGATGGTGAACTGGAGACAGTGAACGCAGCACCGTGGCTGCTACAGTCACTCTCCTGATGGTGAACTGGAGACAGTGAACGCAGCACCGTGGCTGCTACAGTAACTCTCCTGATGGTGAACTGGAGACAGTGAACGCAGCACCGTGGCTGCTACAGTCACTCTCCTGATGGTGAACTGGAGACAGTGAACGCAGCACCGTGGCTGCTACAGTAACTCTCTGATGGTGAACTGGAGACAGTGAACGCAGCACCGTGGCTGCTACAGTCACTCTCCTGATGGTGAACTGGAGACAGTGAACGCAGCACCGTGGCTGCTACAGTAACTCTCCTGATGGTGAACTGGAGACAGTGAACGCAGCACCGTGGCTGCTACAGTAACTCTCCTGATGGTGAACTGGAGACAGTGAACGCAGCACCGTGGCTGCTACAGTCACTCTCCTGATGGTGAACTGGAGACAGTGAACGCAGCACCGTGGCTGCTACAGTAACTCTCCTGATGGTGAACTGGAGACAGTGAACGCAGCACCGTGGCTGCTACAGTCACTCTCCTGATGGTGAACTGGAGACAGTGAACGCAGCACCGTGGCTGCTACAGTAACTCTCCTGATGGTGAACTGTTGACTCAGGTGCCTGTTGTGCTCATATACTGCATCGCTGCATGCGAGGCACTAATCTTGTCAGTTAGCGATTAATTGGTTACCGAGGCTCGGTTATCACAATTAGCATCCCTATTCTGAACACTGGTGGATTTTCCCCACTGAATAAAATAGTGTTTGTATTTCTCTGTGACGACTGTACAGTCAAACTAGAGGTGGTGAAAAGCTGTTAGCATTTAGGCGTTAGCAGAATAATGTGACTTAGAGGTCTGCTTGTTCTCATGTTACAGTAACATGGTGCGGCCTCGTCTCATGTATTTAGCTGTCTTGATAACACTTTGAAGCTGAGACAGATAAGCAGAGATTACACCCTAACATGTGTGGGATGCCACCTCAATAGCCGGATGTGTTTGGGCTTCAGCAGAGAGGAAAGAGGCCACCCAGTGCTGACCAGCGTCACTGCTGCACCGGCTTTTCCTGAGCAAACCATCCAATCACGCAAAACACAGCAGACCAAAATAAAGACCACGTTTTACTGCTCTGTGTGGAACTTCATCACATTCAACTTACATTTCATGTATTACAGTAAGTCATATTTTTTATGTTTATAAATTAAAAAAAGAACCAGGAGCCATCGGCAGAAACTCCCAGTTCAACGTTCACAGTACTGGACACGCTGGTCGACAGCAACAAGTGCTGAGCAACAAAGATGGACAACATCTATTTAGTGGATGAAAGTAGGTACCCACAAGTCTCCCCTTTACAGTCATACACTGTTCAGATGCACTGACAGAAAATAGCTCCTGCTACTGAATATCTATGTGGGTATTCATAGTCCAGTTTGTTGTGTATTTGGGGAGGGCCTGAAGTTACAAAAGGCTGTGTTGGACAACGCTCTCCATCACCATCATCAAAACAGTAAATGAGGACTCTACACTGAGGAGCATTATATCTACTCAGGAGGCTCCCGCTGATGTTGGTTCGTCCTGCCTAAAAATATATCTGTGGTGGACTGTGGTGTTTATTTATGTGGTGACCTGTGAGAGATTCATCCTCCCTACTTTCCATTTGAAAGGCTATCTGCTGGGAGGGAGCCGAGCACACACACTTTCCGGGTGGGTGTAACACACACTATATGTAGCAGCGGAATAGGTGATAAAAACAGTTAAGATAAGGACGGCTCGGACTTACTATGAGACAAAATAACGCCTAAATTAAGTAAAATAAATGAGTATTCATAGATTTGCTCAAAGCCTTTCAGTCTCATGTAAAACATGTTAAATGTCCTTGCTGTTGGAAGGTGCCACACAGATAAACTTGTCTTCAGCAGACAGACTCTTTCACCAGTAGATGGGGATGTTGGATCACTGTGGCTCCCACACAGTGGAGACGATAACACAGCACCAGTGAACAGCAGTCGTGGAAAAATAATTGAGTCCCACTCTGGACCGATCCTTGGCCTGGACATACATGGACATGGCCGTCTTATTATCATATAAGCATGAGGAAAATAAGAAATGTTGTGTGGGGACAATAACAAAGATAAATGATCAAATTAGGAAACTAAAGAGTTGAGAAATTAAATTAGTTAATGAAAACTAATTAGTGGTGAAGGAAAAGGCATCTTGCTTTTTCTTACCAGCTGAATAGAAAGAAAATATACTATGCAGCCACAGTGCTGCGTTCACTGTCTCCAGTTCACCGTCAGGAGAGTTACTGTAGCAGCCACAGTGCTGCATTCACTGTCTCCAGTTCACCGTCAGGAGAGTTACTGTAGCAGCCACAGTGCTGCATTCACTGTCTCCAGTTCACCGTCAGGAAAGTTACTGTAGCAGCCACAGTGCTGCATTCACTGTCTCCAGCTCACCGTCAGGAGAATTACTGTAGCAGCCACAGTGCTGCATTCACTGTCTCCAGCTCACCGTCAGGAGAATTACTGTAGCAGCCACAGTGCTGCGTTCACTGTCTCCAGTTCACCGTCAGGAGAGTTACTGTAGCATGCTGTATTGAAGAAGACTTGAAACTAGCGATTGAGACCATAAACTCATATTTAAAATGTTTACTGAGGTAACAAATTCAGAGAGAAGTAGGCTCATTTTCTAATAGACTTCTATACAACCAGAGGAGTCGCCCCCTGCTGGCTGTTAGAAAGAATGCAGGTTTAAGGCATATCAGCATTGGCTTCACTTTTAAGAACCGGAGGTTGCCGCCTAATTACACATCACAATTTACAGCCTGGAGTAAAGCTTGATGTAGTGCTCCATAAAATGTGCACAGCTCAGCCAAAACAAGCAAACCCTGGAAGCTGCTCCAGCGAATCACAGGGTGGCACTAAAGGCCGACCAGGAGACGTTTTAATCTCAGCCAAGTCTACTCATGAATGAAAGGTGTCTCTCCACGTCACACTGAGGTTAATCAGGTGTGTCCTGATAACACTGATAAGACTCCTCCTGTGGGCTGTGTAGAGGGTGTGTTTGCTGTTTCTGTCCACTGGAGCGCAGAGTGGGGAGAGCTGCAGAGACGGTCCCGGGAAGCACCGAGCCCATCGGAGCCATCCGACGTCATCGCGCCGCTCCATGGGAGTCGCTTCGATTACCAGCCGGCCTCTATATCTGCCACAGGTTCGCAGCTAACAAGGTCCTTCTGAGCTGCACACTGCCCTGCCAGGACATGGATGTACAGTCCTTCTCATTAGAGGAGCACCGGCAGAGAGGAACTCAGGGGGAACCGATCGAAATCACAGATACAAGTCTTAAAGGGGCAGGTTTTAAATGTCCAGCATACTGCGAAATAACCTTATTCCAGTCTACAGTATCTGTAAGCATAGACTATGTTGTAGGGTGGGACAATACATCTATCTCACAATACTTGGGTGCAGATTCAGCATGTTGTGAGATTTTTAAGTATTGCAATTTGATATACAATTTATTGCATTATTTTTGTTTTAGTAGTATTTTGTTTGAAAAAAGCTGAATCATACACTTCTAGGGACTTTTACTTTGATAAATCTCTCAATTAATACAGTAAAAATGTTTGATTTTCAGCATGTATGTAGTCAGAGATATCCTGACGTCAAATATATCAGGATCCTTGTAATTATTTATTGCTTTTTTGTTTTAGAATAAAGAATAAAGATATTTCCCTCACAAATTAGTGGTATTTTCTTTTTAATTTATAAGGGACATGTAATGTATTTTGTACAGTACAGTAGTTCCTTTTGTTGCGCCTTATTTTGAAAACTGAACGTGGTCACTTGTGCACGCTTCCTCTAACTTCGCTAGCACTACATCAGCTCCGTTCTCTTTATCCATCAAGGTTCAGCTCCATCCGGCCGTTTGAATGCATTTAACATAAATGTCAGTATATGGGTGCCCTGCAGTTGTAGCGTCGGCCCATTTGCCGACAATATGATAATGTTTCCTGTCTGTGACGGAGTTAGCGTGCAGCTTTAGCCGTGATGTCTAGCTCTGCTTTGTGTTTCCCTCCTTTACTGGATGTGTAGTGTTCACCACGCTGGATTTACCATGGGAGGGTGGAGGTCGGATCCACGCTGACGTTTTCTACTTTCTCATTTTGACTCGCTTTTGGTTGACGGATACAGAACGGATATGACGTCAAGCTACTCAGACTATAGGAATAAAAGAGGTAACTTCCTTCTACCTCAGTGTAGACAAATATATCGATTCTGGCATTAACAAAAAAATCAAACTCAAAATGGTAAAAAAAAAACCCCATCCTGATAGGTGAATCGATTCTATAAAAGTACCTTAACTTAACTTAAAGAAAAAGATCGTTAGGACACTGAGAGAAAAACTGTAACTCACCTGTCTACAGCTTCTTGTAGTTGTGAGGACGAACAAATTAGAATCAGGAGAGACATCTGGAGCCTCTGAAGGCTGTTGTAGCACATCTGTACATATGTGGGATCCCGTTGTGCATTTGTCAACATCTGGAAGAAACAATAAATAAAAGTGAAAACCATACTAGTGTTTAGCAGAGTGTTTTTTGACAGAATCTATTTTTGGTTAAAATTCAATCATTTTATTTTGAATATTCCTCCTCAGAAACACATTTGACAGTTTGACAAAACAATTCCAGCTCAAGGTCTACTTACTAAACATGTTCAGGGCTTTCAATCATGTCACATGGCCTTCATCCGCAAATAAAGCCTGAGCTCAGTAGCTGTTTTGATTTCATACTCTGAGGATTTATTGTCCGTGTTGACTTAAAATGATCCTAAAGGAGTACTTCCGTTAGTAGCTATACCTACAAAAAGGCACTGCACTTCATATAATTTATATCCCACAAAAACAATTTGTATTTAATCCACATCACTGTAAAGCAGGACGTATAAAGAGCGGTAAACACAGTCAGGGTGGGTCAAAAAACACCGGACTTTCGCCCAGGAGAACACTGTTCATGTCATATGTGAAACCAATAGTCAACGTTGATTTAACCCAAATCATGATCTTTTTCCAAACCACAATCAGGCTTTAAATGTCCAGGAACATTAATACACTATATCTGTAAGCAGAGACTGTACTGGTACCTTAACTTAAAGAAACTGGAGCAAAACTTTTCAAGATTGTAAAGACGCCAAGAGAAAACAGCGACTCACGTGTCTGACAGCTTCTTGTATTTGAAGGACAGTCAAAGGAGAGACACCTGAAGCCTCCCTGGAGGTTATAGCGCATCTGTACATATGTGGGTTCCAGCTGTACAGTCATCAACATCTGGAAAAAAATAGTAAATGAAAGAAATAACTACACTAACAGTGTTTGGCAGTTTGATTTTAAACTGTATCCTCTTCTGGTTGAAATTCAGTTCATTTAATTGGGAACAAAACTCATCACTCAACTGGTGAAACGAGACCAAACCTGTGATCACTGATTACTGACTGGAAACATACATACACAGGTAAATTGATTGTAATGTACAGTGTTGTCTTATGTGATTTTATTATTTTCTTAAAAGCCTAACCAGGAACAAGGTCTGTAAATTATCTGCAGCTAAAAGTCCTTTATAAAACTTGGGAAAAAAGTTTGGAAAATTTGTGTTTAGTTGATTATTTCTCTGTTCTTCCAATGTTAATTGTCATTGTATTTTACATGGTTGGAAAGTCTGTTTATTTACCTTCACAATGACGTCCAAGTTGTGAAGATCGTGCATTTGTGCGATGAGCAGCACAGCTGTTTACATTAGATCAGTTGCACTTTAATTAAGTATAACACTGCCTACATGTGCTGTCCCTGTCGAATAAATAAATACATAAATAAATAAGATAAATACGACTGATAGCACCGTCTTCATGATGTGGATCTTTACGTCCAGCTCTCAGAGAGAAAGCACATAAATATATGTCCCAAAATGCTGAAGTTTTCCTCTGCAGGTTATTTATCATGATGAAACCATCATGTCAGCAGATGCTCCTGAACAGCCTCCACCTGCTGCTGGAGGCAAAGCTGTGTGACTTCATTTAAACCACAAAGGAGCTAACTTCACATTTCTAGTTGAGATTCATCATTATTATCCTCAAAGCTGTAAATGTTAGGTGATAACCCTAAAAACGTTTCTCTCTTAACAGTCCCTGCTAACGGAGACATAAACGCTGCCACTTCCGGCGTTTTCAATAGTCTCCTTTTCAGTTTCACTTGTATTTGAATATAGTCACAGTTACTACGAGGAACTTTCATTCTGAGTTGATTTTGTGTTCAAAAAGCGTTTCGCTGCACCAGACTCTCTTTAAAAAACCTCTAATTTTACAGACGTAGTGACTAAGACGTCTAACGGCCCAGCGGGAGGAGTTTCCTGAATAAAGTTTACCACCGTGAACAAAGTTTACCACCGTGAATAAAGTTTACCACCGTGAATAAAGTTTATCACCGTGAATATCCACCGTCGTAATGTGTATTTCTCCTTCCGTCGGCGCCCAGAAGCCATCAAACAAATTGCCCACGACACGAGGCGGAACCATGAGCGGAGCAGGTGTTGTGTCCAGTAGGATACTGTTTCCCGTCGGTAGGCTTTGTGTTTCCCCCTATTGTTTCCCCCTATTGTTTCCCCAACCTAAACCTAAAGCGGAACTTTTAACGCAGACACCGTAAAACTAAACCCCGTCTAAATAATATGAGGAATGACTTAAACCTGTTGAACAAAGTTTGATCGATTATGACAAAAAAAAGCTGTTAATTTATAATCTTTATTTGATGGATGATATGTGCACATCAATTTGAGATTAGCCCTATTTCTTTTATTTTTATTTTAAATAAAATGTGTGTAGCAAGAGGGTTGCTGGTTCGAATCCGGCTTGGGGTCCTTCTGTGTAGAGTTTGGATGTTCTCCCCGTGTAAGCGTGGGTTTTCTCCAGGTACTCAGGCTTCCTCCCACAGTCCAAAGACATGCTGTTTAGGTTAATTGATGACTCTAAATTGCCTGTAGGTGTGGATGTGAGTGTGAATGGTTGTCTGTCTCTATGTGCCCTGTGATGGACTGGAGACCTGTCCAGGGTGAACCCGCCTTCACCCAGTGCCAGCTGGGATCGGCTCCAGCCCCCCGCGACCCCTAACGGGATAAGCGGTTGAAGATGGATGGATGGATAATGTGTGTGTGTTACTATATGTTGTGGGGACATGAATCTGTTTACACAGTCAGTTGTGGGGACCTGCTTTCCTTTTCGGGACAAAATGCTCGCCATTATATTATATTATTATATTATAAACATTATATTTTAGGGTGAGGACTTGGTTTAGGGTTAGGGTAAGGTTAGGTTTAGGTTGAGGTTAGAGTAAGGGCTAGGATTGCCCAAGTAACAGTTAGGCTAAGTCTCCAGGAAATTAAAGTAAGCCAATGTAATGTAATAAATGTAATGTAATACACACACACACACACACACACACACACATATATATAAGTTGTTAAAAGTTGTGAATTTATATTTATCCATTATATATAATGTGTGCTATATATACATATATATGTATATATTATCTATCATTATATATCATACATAGATATATTATATCTATGTATATATGTCACATATATGTATATGTACATTATATATCACATAAAAGACAAGAAAAAAAAAAAGGAACAGGGCTTAGCTCAAATTAATTTGTACATATCAAATAAAGAAAATAAATTAACAGCTTGTATATATATATATATATATATATATATATATATATATATATATATATATATATATATATATATATGTTCAGCTGAAGTTATTTTTTATTGTTATGATTGACAGTGTCTTTTTGTTTGTCTATTTTCTGATAATGATTTAAAACAATAAATAAATACTAAACAAATCTAAACCTGGAGCGACTTCTGAGGGGGAGCCGTCATTTTAGCGAACGTTCCAGTGTTTTTATCAAGCTTGTCCGACTCACAGATATAAAACTGTTTCATAATGTATATATGAACCAGCCTAACAACAGTGATGTCCACACTGTTGCTAAGGCAACAGCTCTGGTGCAGAACATGGCCGGTACTCCTCAGATATCGTGGTGAACAAATATGGAACACCAAAATATATAAAATAAGATAAGATAAGATAAGATGAACCTTTATCAAGAGCTCGTCATCCTTAGAAATGATCATGACGTTTAATTCATGATGTCTCAGCATGTCATTGTCTGTGCTGTTTTTATTTAATGTTGCTGCTCATTTTGTTGTGTTTCTTATTGTTTATTTTATTGTATTTAAAAAAAAAATGCTGTTAGTTTAGTTCTTTCTTTCTTTTGTTGGAGGTCCTTTGTATAAGCCAGTCGTTTCTTCATTTCTCCTGATTCATTTCTTGTTTTGTTTTTTGTTTTCATTGACTGGATTTTGTGCAGTTTTATGTGTGCAAAAAAAAAAAAGTTTACGCAGAAATGCATAAAATGTAAAAAAAAATACTGAGATAAATAAGTTTGGGGAAAAGGTGCCATTGTTGTGACATAATCAATATCAATATCAATAGTCAGTGGCCATAACATTATGGCTGTATTTCTTGTAGAAACAAATAAAGGCCTCGGTCTGCTGACTCTTTCACCAGTAGATGGGGATGTTGGATCACTATTCACACACACTGGAAGCAATAGCACACCATCAGTAAACAGCAGTCACGTGGGAAAGTAATTGATGTGACCCCCACACTTCTGCACCATTATTGAGCAAATGACAACAGTTTGATCATCATTTATTGATTGGATTATAGATGCAGATGTCATGTGACAGGCTGATGAACTCCTGCAGGAATCCGTCTAGTGTTTACATGATAGCAAGCTTTCAACCCTGAGATAATTACAACACAGTAACACAGAGAGATACGTCCAGTAATACAGGACAGAATATGACACTTATTAATACAATGATCAACAGTAACGCTACGCTAATATTCTCAGTGCTGGAAGTTACCGTATATGACTCGTTTATGCTGTTTTCTAGTGGGAAACACTCGACGTCTCATCACAGCACATCTTTAAAAACAATCATATACTGTACATCAAATGCTGAACTTAATGTGCGATTCAGATTGGATATATTTCTGTTGGGTGGTGGTATGGAGGCCCAAAAGTGACAAAGCAAAAATATCACTGCATACATAAATAAATGATACTGTATTATATTATGTATTATACTTGAGAAATGTATATGAAATGCAATAAGAAATTTATATATATTAGGGCTGTAATTTGTTTTAACACCACTAATGTTTAAATGCATTCATTCTTGAATGGATTTTTTTTAGGTTATAGCTGCTCAGTAGTGAAGATACTGGTGTCATATTAAAAAAATAAAACCTAATGAATCCATCGGTACCAACCAGATCATACTAGGCTGCCGTGAGGAGGATAAATAACGCTGCAAATTATGCTCAACTTTAGAAAGAAAAAACTCTGGTGGGTTGGGTTGGTGAGGAAAAACTCTCATGTCCATCTCCAAAGGGGTCCCTTGACCTCTGACCTCCAGATGTGTGAATGTAAATGGGTTCTCTGGGTCCCCACCAGTCTCCCCTTTACAGACATGCCCACTTTATGATAGTCCCAGTCAGTCTGGATCAAGTCCTAGTCAAATCAGCACTCTGACACACTGACAGCTGTTGTTGCCTGTTGGGCTGCAGTTTGCCATGTTCTGATTGGAGCAGATTGTTGATGATAAAGTCAGAACCTGGGAGGGTTTCTGGACAATATCTGTCATTGATTAGTGTTGTTAATTGATTTCCAATAATAAATATATACATACATTTGCATAAAGCAGCATATTTGTCCACTCCCATGTTGATAAGAGTATTAGATACTTGACAAATCTCCCTTTAAGGTACATTTTTTGAACACATAAAAAATGTGCAATTAATTCTTTTAACCTCCAATCAGTTGGTAAAATTAAGCAAAACTTAATTTATTTTACTTTAGATGAATTTAGACTTCACTGAATTTATTGAAAACTACTCATACATGGATAATACAAGCATAACTAAATAGGAAATAAATAGTAAATAGTAAAATTAAAAAAAGAGATACATGATAAAATTTCTGCCAAGACTTAAAAAACAAAATAGAAGACATTAAAAAAATAAGATTTAATTAAATCTATGAAGTGATTAGTGGTAAAAGCTGCTAGATCATCCGACCCTATCATGTTCGGTGTACCAGCGATATCGTCCTTTAAACTAAACTGAACACTTTTCTTCATCATTATTATTTTAGTTTTTCCGTAACCTTTTTCTATTGTTTTTTTAACTATGATGTGTTTTTATTTTATTCTTTTGGTTTTAATTCATGTCTTATTAAAAATGTTATTCCCACAAATTCATGCTAATCATGTATGTGTCTGTTTCAGATTGTGTTTAGTTATGTGTAATTATTATTTACTTACGTTTTATCTCTACACTATCCATATAGTGTTGGAGGCCACTTCTGTGGTCGCTCACGTGTTGTGCAGCACGTTGTGCTTCCACCACAACAATGTCTTTTTCTTACCAGTTGAACGGAAACAAAAACATAATTTACAGACATAATTTATTCTTCATTTTACTCATTTTACTAATTAACGCATTCAGTTTTGTTTTCAGTCAGTTTTGGGCCTCCACAGCTGATAAGTGCCTTTGACTTCTAGTGCTGCAGGTTTATTAGTTTCTTCAGATTTCATGAATAACTCATGAACGTTTTCAGGGAGGTTAAAGAGCAAATCTTCACCCATTTGTGCCCCAACTGGACTTTATACTTTCCTTTGGAAGTGTTCTCTGGGGTTACCTAATCACAAACCCGGCTGCTGTTTATCACCGTGCACTAAGATTCATTACTGGAGATAATTAAAGGACTCATCATTGTGGTTGGGGCTGCAGTGGTTAACGCTGTCACCTCACAGGAAGAGGGTCGCAGGTTTGAATCCGGCTTGGCGTTCTCCTTGTGTCAGCGTAGGTTTTCTCCGGGTGAATGTCAGTAATCTACATGCCCTGTGATGGACTTGCGACCTGTCCGGGGTGAACCCCACCTTCGCCCAATGTGAGCTGGGACCAGGTCCAGCCCCACGTTGTGGTTGGATGTCCCCCCAACCTCACTACGGTGTGACAGACACTGGGTTTTATTTATTCACAAGGTCCTTACTGTTCTTTTACGTCCCGATATTGCTTCATTGTTGTCTTTAAATATGGACCGTAATCCAACACACTCAGATTACAAGGTTGCAAGTGCCAATCCCACTTGGAAAATAGCTTTTCCCATCATGCACCTGCAACCTGAAAAAAACGGAGATGTCTTTTTATCATATTGCTGGTTAGTTTCTGTCACGCCTGCTTTGTTGTGAGAGGGGTTGTCTGGGCATTGCATCCACGGATCAGTTCTATTGGGTAATCTTCCAGTCTCTTCCCTGATTGGTGTCTGTGACGCACCAGATTATTTAAAACATCTCTAAATCTTGAGTGATCACGCTGACGAAGGATTATTGCTGAAATATGTTTGTTTGCCCGATATATTAAAGAAGACTCTATCTGTGAGTGCCGGAGATTTTGTTCCTTCAACCTGGAAAAACATGCAAAACAATCTAAAGGTTACCTCACTCTTATCCGCAGGTTAATATTTTTTTTATTTCATCCTATTTCACTTCCAGTTCTTGTTTTGGTTTATTTATTTGCCTTATTTATAACATATTTATTATTAAGTTTCTCATTAGTGTTTCTTGGTGCCTCTGACTGTTGCTGTTTTGTAAATGAGGTCTCGAACTCAACGTATCTCTGAGTTAAAATAAAGGTTGAATGTTCAAAAACTGGTCACATCGTGTGACTTTTTCTGATCATACTATGTTATGTATATACGTGAGACTGCTTTTTCTATATATTTCATTATATTTAGGTAAATAACAGTAGTTTCGTGCCCAAATACTAAATAGAGTATGATAAGAAAATGTCTGTATCTCAGGAACCACAAGGAGCACAATCAAGTGTTGTACAACAAGTTCAATATCAAAGATATGCACACAGATGCAGTGTAAAAAAATATATTTCATATGGAAGACATTTAATAAACACTGTTAGTGTTTTTCCTGATTTTCTCCTGACTTTGACTGTTGATAACTGTGTGATTACTTGTGTGATCTGTTAGATCTTCGCCAAGTTTGTGGACCACATTTCATGACCAGGTTGGTGGTTTCAGACCATCCTTATACTAAATATGGTCTCTGGCCACAAACGGGTAAAGAGAGAATAGATCAGCGATCAAAACACCGACCAGACCTGTGCAGCGGCCTGTACAGGACCTTGTCACCGTCTGCAACGTCACATTCACACCAAGAGTGAAGCGAATTTCCGCCTCGCTTTACTCGTAGTAGTTGGACCGTCGGTATCACTTGTGTTCATTCGCTGTTGACGCGCCGGAGAGGAGGAGGAGGAGGAGCTTGTCTCCATAGATACCAACAACTTTTCTTTTTCCCTCCATCAACCACTGAAATAACCACTGTTGCTGCTTTGCACACCAAACAACGTCGTGTCTGGGTTCATTACATCATTAACATCATCCGGCGGCGAGCTGCATTCACATCCAGTACCACTACACTGACTGTAGCTACAACTATATATATACTATAGCTAGCAAACTACACGTTGCTACTGCAGTATGAACCCAAAATAAAGAGATTGTGCTGTGATTTAGTTATAATAAACAGATCAAAAGGATGCTGAAATAACTACATAATAATCATTCTCTTTACACATCCGTGATAATAACACAGATTTGTAAAAAGTCTGAATTGCTTGTTTTCTGAATGGAGTTTGGATGGATCAGTGCCAGGCGACGCAGCTGCTCAATCAACACTCAAAGTCAGAAATACGGCAGAGATGTTGTTTTTCATCACGCGAATTACTGCTCAAGATGAACTGTTTCAACTCCCGTGAATATGCAAATGATGCAAATTTCATGTGTTTGCGTCATTCTCGTTGCCTGGAGTGAATCTGCAGCTATTCGCCTCTTTCAGTTGGCTTTGTGTGTAAACTTCACTTCACTCTTGGTGTGAATGCGCCATAAGAACCAAGAGGCCCTACCAGTGGTGGGGCAGAAACGCTAAATGATGAGTCAAACTGAAAAATACTTTGGTAGATACAAACACAATGTTTCTCAGGAAATATGATTGTCATAGAAAATCTCAAGAGACACGAGTTTTGAATAATGCTTGATTGTAGGGAGGCATTAAAAAAAAGAGTCTGCACATATAAAAACGTAGCACCGTATGAAGTTTCCAGTCACGCTCCGTGTCTGTTCCTGTCTGGTGTTACATAGCACTGGATGTGATAAAGACGTAGATCCTGGCGAGGAACGAGGTGAACGTCCCCTGCCTCAGCAGCTTCATCTCCACGTCTATCAGGAAGTCTTTGGGCTCGCGGACTTGCCTCTGCAGGTAGACGGCGCCCGTGAAGCTGTTGAGCTTTCTGGTGCTGAAGTAGCCCTCCTCGTTGCCTCTGACGACGCCGATGACGATGTGGTCGCCGGAGTAGGCGGGGGACGGTCCGATTCTGAAGATCTGGGCAGGAATGATGATGTTGGTCTGGAAGCTGAGCTGGTAGTACGTGATGCGGACCGGGGAGTTCTGACAGTCCAAGGAGTTACTGGGACAGCTGGTCCGCTCACAGCGTCTGAACACGAGACGAGAAACGAAGAGACAATGAGCAGATGAGCATGACGGCATCTACAGGCTGCTATCGGCCCTTCCTGTGTCGGCGTCATGGTTACGTCACAGTGCTACAGGACTCCAGACTACCGCTAAATATATTCATTGGGTCCACCTGATTGGTCTGTCTGTGTATGTGTGAACCCCTCCTCCTCCTCCTAATCCTCCTCCTCCTCCTCCTCCTCTTCCTCCTCCTCTTCCAGCAACATCACAACCATAAAACATGACAGTAATTCAAAATGAGGAGAACTAGCTATTGTTTTTCATCAAGAAAAATGTCCGTCACACCCTGAGCGGCATCACCGGTGGAGCACTGCTTCTCCACCTGTCTACCTGGTCCCCATAAGATGCCTGAACCTGAACACAGCGCCGGATTCATTTCTCAAGAGGGGAGGACAAACAGAGCGAGTGTGACTGTGTGTGACACTACTGTATATCTGATACCACAAGGCAACTTTACCGCTAATTTCTTCTCTGCTCTGATGATCGCCAAACAGCTGATCTGCTCGTCACTTCACCACCCACTCGCTACGCACACATGACATTACTGCTCTGATACCAACGTAATATGTAAACGTGTGGATAACTGATGCTACCGTAGGTAGACCCAGCCTATTTCCCCCTGATAATCTACACTGTGAATAGATCTTTGTTGAAATCGGCAGGACGAGAGCTTAACAGAAGGAGTCATTGATTTAAAGCTATGGTGCGTTCAGGCTCTAAGATGGGTATTGGACAAAGGTGAATTCCAACATTATCAGGATGTGTTCAGATGTCATGCTGTAGCTGCAGCGGCCTCAGGTCCAGATCCAACCTGGGACCCTTTGCTGCATGTCGTCCCCTCTGTCTCCCCCTTTCAACACTACCAAAAAACCTCTCCCAAATAATAATAATAAAAAATTACAATGATAATAATAAAAAAATCGTAAAATATAGTTTTTGGCTAGAAACTTGAATAAATCCAGTTGTTTGAAGGAGTTTTCACAGCGACATAAAATAGATAACAGAGAGAATTATGACCCGTTTAACTTCCTAACAAAAAGCAGTATGCCAACGATAATAAAGGAGTGGATGTTGAAAAACGTGGGTTTTATTATTTCACTTTTGTTTTTTAATGTGGTATCGAGAATCATGGTATGTGGTATTGGTATATTGGTATCGACTACTAAATTTCTGGTATTGTGACCTCCCTAGTGTTGGCCTATGGGAACTCACAAAACGCTTAAAATCTGTTATTGCAGAGTCAAAAGTGCACCGTGAAAAAATTTGGGTGCACCTAAATGAAAAGGTTAGGTGCACCAGAGCAACTCTCTTTTTGACTGACTTTAGTGGTTTAAACTTGTTTATTTTCATGCATGGGAAGCCGGATTTTCTCGGAGGAAGAAGAAGAAGAAGTAGTTGATGTAGTGCTCCATAAAATGTGCACAGCTCAGCCAAAACAAGCAAACCCTGGAAGCTGCTCCAGCGAATCACAGGGTGGCACTAACGGCCGACCAGGAGACGTTTTAATCTCAGCCAAGTCTACTCATGAATGAAAGGTGTCTCTCCACGTCACACTGAGGTTAATCAGGTGTGTCCTGATAACACTGATAAGACTCCTCCTGTGGGCTGTGTGGAGGGTGTGTTTGCTGTTTCTGTCCACTGGAGCGCAGAGTGGGGAGAGCTGCAGAGACGGTCCCGGGAAGCACCGAGCCCATCGGAGCCATCCGACGTCATCGCGCCGCTCCATGGGAGTCGCTTCGATTACCAGCCGGCCTCTATATCTGCCACAGGTTCGCAGCTAACAAGGTCCTTCTGAGCTGCACACTGCCCTGCCAGGACATGGATGTACAGTCCTTCTCATTAGAGGAGCACCGGCAGAGAGGAACTCAGGGGGAACCGATCGAAATCACAGATACAAGTCTTAAAGGGGCAGGTTTTAAATGTCCAGCATACTGCGAAATAACCTCAACAAGTCATTTCACCATGGAGATGGGTGGTGACACATGCAAATACAGTGGCCAGTTACTCCCATAAATGTTTTAATTTGTTATCTTTTCACCTTTAACACTGATGCACATATTAGCTATGACAGAAATACACTCATCAACATTGGACAAGGAAGGAACCAGATAAAGTGCAGCAGACTGTGAGACAATTACCGCCTACGACATCTTCCCACCACCCAGCCAGACCAAAGAGAGGAAAAATGAGAAGAGAGCCGGGATAGCTCCTGGATAACGTCTGGTCACAGGGAAAAGACACTGATGAAACCAGATTTCAGGCTAACTCTGCTGTGCCCACATCTTCACAGAGACCTGGCTCCATCATAACATCCCGGATCAAGCTGTTGTCCCTGATGGGCGGACTGAGTTCAACGCCGTCAGGTGCTCACGCGTAGTGACAGTTCATGATGTTTGACGCATGTTTAGGTTCACCATGTCAACGAAGGCAAAATTCCCTCAAAACTCCCCCTTTCCCCTGCCAAGTCCTCCTTAACTCTAATGTTTTAAGCCTCCTGACTGGAAACGCTACAGCTGGCATGGTTTGTGTTCGGCCCAGGAGAGGAGAGATTAAAACCACCCAGAACATTACTGGTACCCATCTACTGAGCATCAGTGATATCGGTGTGGTGCGCAGAGCCCAAAGGGTTTTAAAAGACGATACCCACCCCGACAACATGTTCACCCAGCTGAAAATAAATGAACCTTTAACCTTAATACGCAATATCTGTAAGGAGCAACTGTACATGTACCGTTAACCAATACATTGTCTTAAATAAGAAAAAATGGAGCAAAACTTTTCAGGATTTGAACATGAATGAGAGAAAACGGCGACTCACGTGTCTGACACCTTCTTGTAGTTGTGAGGACAGTCAAAGGAGAGACATCTGAAGCCTCCCTGGAGGTTATAACACGTCTGTCCATATGAACAGTTGTGGGTTCCAGTTGTACATTCGTCAATATCTGGAAAAAAAAATACATAAATGAAAGAGATAACCACGCTGACTGCGTTTAGCAGTTTAATAATATGATATACACTAGTTAAAGATCTCTTGACATACTCTGCTAATGTTACCTTTACAAGTTTTTACGTAGTAAGGTAATGTTTTAGAAATGTACAGTATATCTCCTTCCGACCTCATTTTTGTATTTACAATACAGAGCATTTGATTTTATTATCTGGTTATTGAATTTTGTCCTGTTTAGGAAAATGTCTCCATCTTGTAAAAGTATTATAAACTGGAAAAAAAGTTTGGAAATGTGTGTTTTTTATTATTATTATTATTTATTATTTCTGTTCCAGTGCTAATTGTCATTGTATTTTACACGGTTGGAAAGCCGGTTTTTGGCCAAAATTCCCTGCCAAGGCTAAACAGTGTATTTGCCTGTTGGTACTGACTCTTGTTTTGAGCTCCTGATTGGCAGCAGATCATCTGCTGTCAAAATCATGTCAGAGAAGAGATTAGGAGTTTTGAAACTAAATTTTGAACTGAGCCACGTTGGTTTTGAATAAAACATTCATTCTGAAAAGCAGCACTTTCAGAATGAACCGGATCACTTTGTGATCCTGTGGTCTGGTCTCGTGGTGCCTGATTGGCCTGGAGTTCAAAACAAGAGACAGGATTTATGCTTAGATGACTTCATGTTAAGTGCTGATGGAGCAGCTACATAGTCTGGCACTGATCCAGCCAAACTCCATTCAGAAAACATGCATTTTAAGACGCGTTTGCTTACCGTCTTGCAGACAGACCTGACAAAGCATCAAGTCAGACTTTTTATAGATCGGCATTATTTTGTTCAGTATCCTTTTGATCAATTTATTACAAACAAATCACAGCGAAATCTGTTTATTTTGATGTCATACCAAAGTAACAATGTGTGGCTTGCTAGATATAGTCTGTGCACTGACACTGGATGTGAATACAGCTCGCTGCTGGGTGATGCTATGAACCCAGACATGACGGCGTTGGATTTTCTGACATATCAACAGTGGTTGTTTCTTCCATGGTTGAGGAGGAAATGGGGGAAAGAAAAGTTGTTGTTATCTATGGAGACAAGCACCTTTTGGCAGATCTAATGTGGATGAACACAAATGACGCCGGTGGTTCAACTTGCACAAGTTAAGAGAAATTTGCTTTGCTCCATGAATGCGCCATCAGAGCCGGACCATACCAGCGTTCACTGACGCCTCACCTCGGCAGGTGCGTCCATTGGCGGACATGACGTATCCGTGAGGAGGACAGGCACACTGGTAGCTGCCGACAACGTTAACACACTGGAAGGTACAAAGGTTCCCGATGCTCTGGGAGCACTCGTCAATATCTGTTAAAACAAGACACACACACACACCGGATTAGACTCCTGTGTGGAAGCCAAAGGCAGGTTTAAATAAAGCAGTATGACTTTTCCTCTGTATCTGTGTGTGTGTTTGTGCCCTGCCTCGGTGTGATTGTGTTTTCCTGTCTGGGGATTAGCGACAGGCGTTACCTTGAGGCCCTGTCACCCAACACACAATGACATCTGTTGCTGGTGAGAGTCGTGCTGCTGTTCTCTGCATTCATGGAAAACACTGTAAAATTATGTGAATCAATGAGACTTAAAGGATCAGTGTGTAACAAGTAGGGGGATCTACTGACAGGAATTGAATACAATATTCATAACTATGTTTTCATTCGTGTATGTTTTTGTTTGCTTCGAGCTGTTTATGTCTGCATAGGGAGCAGGTCCTCTCTACGGAGTCTGACAAACGTCAGACAAACCAAACACTACATAGAGCCTTTTATGTTTTCATGCTACCTGAAGGTCACTGTAGCTCTATGACATGCTTAGCACACAAGAGAGGGCTTTAGTTGGTTGCAATCTCCTCACCTCGCTGCGAAATACCGCCAGATCCAACACACTGGACCTTTATGATGCAGTAAGCAATTTGAGTTGCTATAGGGGTTAAAACCATGAACGTATAAAGAGAACTGGATCCAGCGTTGGAGGCGGGGCCCTATTCATTCCTATGAAAGTTGCTCAGTGGCGCATGAAGTCAATGAGTAGACTGATCTTCCAGGTCTTACTGGCCCTAGGGACAGAGGACATCCCAAAACACCGCTAGTGAGCACGTCCATGCAGAGTCCAGCTTTGTGAAACATGACGAATGTACCAGAAGATCTGAGTGAACTGTGAAAACTCTGTTTGCTGAGCTGATTTACATTTTAATTAACAGATTTAATTGATAAAGTCTTTTTCCTGCTGTTGGAGGAAAACATCTGATGACATATTGTGAAGCTGAACATCTACTCCTACAAAAAGATAATTTATGGTTTCTTATAATAAACAGACACTAACTCATTCAGCAAACATGATTCCACATAATGTGGTATTATCTTTAGCTCCTTTAGTTTCCCAGATGAAGCTCATCTGCCGTAACAGCAGTTTACACATTTTTGTAACTGCTGATTTATTAAGTCGGAGTTCTGCTGATGGAAACATGACGCTGAATTTAGCAGAAGAATTCAGTAATTCGAATTTCCCTGCGGGGATTAATAAAGGTTCATCTTATCTTATCTAACAAATGTTGTCAGTGTCTGTTCAGACACTGTATGGTGAGTGATCGGCACCTGTCCAACCTTTAATTTGACCGTTTTCACAGTTGACAGTGATCAGATATGTGTCAGATTGAGGACGACATAAAATCGTCTCTGTGTCCACGCTACTCTGAAATAATCATGAGAGCAAACAGTTTGCTGCAGACACATCAACTATGGTCAACTAGGAGTAAAGTAACCTGTTCCTGTACTGTATTCACCTCTGATACAATATGCATGTGTATTTGTTATGAATATATTGAAACTATTTGCCCTGCTTTCTCAAGATCTGAGATACAGACAGTTACTGACGTGACCTGCAAGCAAAAATACCTGTTACGTTGGTTTTAGCGTTTCACTGTGTTTTCCCATACCATTATGGAAAACCTGGCCTGATCTGGTTGATATTGGTGGTTTGATGCTGACTCTTCTGCCAGGTTTCATCCACCACTCATCTCATTTTTTTACAGATAAAGTGCTACTACGACACCTAATGTTGAAGGCTAATTTATAGCTACAACATGTAGATTATATTTATGCAATCAGTGCATCTTTTTCTCACAAATTCCTGACCTTATTGGCTTAATGGAGTGCAGGATGAGGGGGGACTTGCTTTAGTGTCTGGTTTGACACCACCACAAGGGATCGCCAGAGCCTAAAACGGCCCTTTTCCTTTTTTGGCCACGTGGCGGAAGAACAACTTCACAGCAGGAGGAAAACACATACACATGCATGTTAATGTGAAGGTGTGTCTCTCCAGCTGGCTACTGGAAATCAAATGTTCACTCTCCTTTAATGATTGTTCTGGTCGCCACCAGCTCTTCCCATCTCTACCATATCTGGGTAGGACGGGAGGTCAGATGGGCTCAAATCTCTCCTCTCACCCTGCTTCACAACACTGTCAACCAACGTACCTAAGTTAAATACGTTTTTGGGTTCTGCTCCGGAAATGGAAGAGAAGTTGAAAATAATGACTTGTTGGAGAAAAGATTTAAAGAAACCTTTGTAGCACCACCCTGGAGTTATAACCTCAGAGAGGTACAACTAGACCACATTGCAAAACTGCAATATTTTGCCCCAGAAATGAAACTGAAAAAAAAAAAAACACAGTTTTTGGCCAAAATTTCAAAAATGTTGGGTACCCTGGACTTCTAACCCCTAAAGGGCACAACCAGACCACACCGTCAGCCATCATACCAAATCTGAAGCTCCTAAGTCAAGTAGACAGCAGACAGAAGGACAGAAGGACACGTGGAGCGCTATGGTAAAAGTACAGGACTTTCAAAAAAGTCAAGGTTAACTTATTTTACTGTAGTTTTGTTACGTAACTTATGCACATACATAGTTATTTTAACCCAAACCATGATCTTTTCCTAAACCTAACCAAATAATTTTGTTGCATAAGTAAACTGAAATACTAAGCAAAACCTAATTATCCTATCCTAATTAAATATTAGGAATTTTATTTTGAATAGAGACTGTATGCATGTAACAAGTGGAAACCGGCACGCCGTCCCGGACACGTCCAAAGTTAACGGTCGTGGGGTACGTAGAGCGTCACAGACTGAAGCGTAGCATGAACATGTCGACCTAGTAACGTTGGCAGAAAATACCTTCACAGGTGTGTCCGTCCTCTTTCAGGTAGTAGCCTTGGCGACAGTAACACTGGTATGAGCTGTAGATGTTGGCGCACTCCTGGCTGCAGGGGTTCTTGTCACATTCATTTACATCTAAGAACAGAAAAGAAAAGGCAAGATTACAGTCTGGTTTTATTACATGTTTTTCTTATTGTCAAAAAATCCTTTAAAAAGACTAAAATGTGTTGTCTGTCCAAGCCTGTTAATTCCTACATTAGACGTAAAACAAAATGTATTATTAATTAGTTTTAAAGTCAGTAGTAGCAGTAAAACTGCTGGTCACTGTAGTTTTTAGCACACAGGAGGAAATAGTACATTCATTGGGGACTATTTTCAGTGGCGGATTAATGCATATTTGGTGCTCTAGTGAGTATTTAAGGTCACAGGACGGTTGATTGAATCAAAATAAACTACAGTGTGTGTGTTAAAGGTCATGAAGGAAAGTCACCCAGTGCAACAGCGTAGCTCATTGTTTTTTTAATGGCGCTCTAAACCAGTGGTTCCCAACCTGGAGTACGGGGCCCCCTTAGGAGACGCCAAAGACCAGAGGGCCTGCACCGGGATTTGTCAGGGTACACTAATAAGATATTTCTTTATTAGTCTCACAGTGGAGAAATTCACAATAATAATACTATTATTATTATTCTACTATTGGTAAGCTGTGGTTGGTGCATAGGATTGTTTCCCACTAGTGTTATCAAAACATTTCCAATAAATCCAGAGTGTTTTACAGTCCACTGAATTTTATCCAATGAAATACTTTGCTTCAGTTCATATTTGTGGGAGTTTAGCCTTTCAAAAACAATAGTTACAGGCAGTCAATAACCTATTCACACCCCCGCTTACTGCACAGAAAGGGAGGCTCTCACCTGTATAAACAGGAATCTAAAAGAAATCAAAGAAATGAGCAGTGTCAGAAGAAAAGAATTAAAGGACAAAAGAAATTAGTCTGAAAAGCGCTAATTAAAATCTAACCATGTCCCTGGAACGAGCTTTTATTAAAAACAAGCTGATAAGATGCAAAGCTTCACCTTTGGATTGTGAGCACAAAGCATCACAATGTGATTAAGTCCCCTGAATAAATGCTGCGACAAGCCGAACGTACTGTGAATCACGCTCCTGGTCAGCTTTGCTCTTTAAAGCACAACCTCATCGCCGCCGCTCTTGACTGACGGTACCTGGAACCATTAATTATGCGGCGCCAGACACCGCCGCATCCCAGAGATGGAGACTAAATTAAATTCCAACAAAGACTCACAAAGGACTCATGAACAGCTTTCTGTCAGTATATACTTTATAATCGCCAAAGTCTGTGTGAAGTCTGCATTTGACTTTTGATATCAACGCTCTCCCCAGAAAGTTACCTCTTTGTCTTTAAGTCCACATTTTCCTTAAAATCAATGTATAAACTCATACAAATATAATCTCTCTCAATCATCACTGATGACCTCCTAGAGGTGTGTGGTGATGTCTGTATCTACAGAGACCTGCAGCCCTCTGCCTGGATTTTATATTTTCTTCTTATTTTGCTGTGTACCGGATATTTCTGGGCTTCAGCAAAGAGCCAAACGCAGCCAAATCCAATAAGGAAGGTGTGCAGCCCGTTTTCATTCCCAAGTCAAACACCGTATCACGGCCGTAGTAGATAGATGTGAATGGGTTGTTACCATAGATGGTATGTGACTGTATAAGTGGACGTAGTCACCGTGATGTCACCTACTGGTTTGTGGACTGCTGTTTTGAAGCCATCCTGCTCCTGGCACAAACTTTAATTTTATTGGGGGCGGCAGTCTGTCTGTAGGGAGTTGGCTTGGGAGCCGGAGGGTCACCGGTTCAAGTCCCGACATGGACCAGTGTGAACTGGTAGCTGGAGAGGTGCCAGTTTACCTCTTGGGCACTGCCGAGGTGCCCCTGAGCAAGGCACCAAACCCCCAACTGCTCGGGGCGCTTGTCAGGAGCAGCCCCCTCACTCTGACACCTCTCCATTAATGCATGTATGTGCGTTTCAGGTCTGCGTGTACCATGTATGAGTTTAACAGAGTGTAAATTGAATTTCCCCATTGTGGGACTAATAAAGGTAGATCTTCTTCTTCTTCTTCTTCTTGAGTTCAGCATTTTGGCTGCCACCAAGTTTCAGCATTTGTTACACTGAAAATCATCCAAACAGCAGATTATTAAGAAAATGACAATATATCCAGGAGTCTTTGAACCGTACAGGACTGACTGTTTAGGGTAGGAATGTTTCCATTAACTAAACTCAACATTAACACTTACATTGAACATTTATAACATTAGCTCTTCCATTTCCTTCCCTGGTTCCTGCAGCTTTGTAAAAGTCCTCTCTGCTTTAGTATCTCAGCCAGCAGCCCCTCGGCTGTCCTCTCCTTCTCATCTCCAGACAGCTTTCTGGATTTTTCTGTATGTTTTGTCTCAAAGTGACGGTTCTAGTTGTTTTCTTTGAATACAGACACATGTTTGTTGCAAACTAAGCTCACAGCTTTACCACCAACCTTCACAAAAAAATACTAATCAGTCCATGACTTATTATAGACGTGCCGCCTCAGCAGGTGACGCTACTTCAAAGATCACTCACGTCAATTTACATCGATGTCAAGTGTGACAGGAAGAAGCACAGTAACAATACACAAGCATTTCTTTGCTTCTAGCTTTGTAAGTACAATTGTGTGGTTTGTCTGAGACCTCTGAGACCTGCGGACCATATAATGTCCAGGTCTGCACTAGAGGGTGGAGCTAAGTACAACTGAATGCTCAAGAAGACATTTTTAGGCAACAAAAAACATTAGAATTAACTTTGATGAACTGAAAACACGGTGAAAGGGTCAAATGGACCTACGCTACTCTAACAACTGGCTCTAGAGAGGCCATTCATGTTTTCACATCAACCACTGCAGCTCTTCAACTCACTTGGCACAGTTGGTGGTAATCTCCTCACCTCACTGCTAGATCCTACACGCTGGACCTTTAATTCTCCAGGTCCACTTTGTTTGAACCAGTCCATCAGCATCCAATCAAGTTGCAGAAGACAAAAAACTATACCAAAAATTATTTTGTTTGCGTACAAAATGATGTGGCGGTTCGACAAAAAATCTAATTGCGGGGTGCAAAATGCGCATGTTGAAAATTACAGAGACTCAAATGGCATTACATAAGGCAATGAGTGCAATGTGACTAGTTTAGGACACAAAGCTCGAGTTTAGAACTTGCTTTTATTTGGGTGCAAAGACCTGAGATCTGACTTGTGACTCCTGTGGTTTACAAACACCAACCGACAAGTTTAACATATTATACCCTAAGTTCTTCAAGGAAAATAAAACCGTCCATGTAAACAAGGTGGAATCTAAATTCTGGATGTGTTAGAGGGGAAATAAAAAACACAGTCTGGCTTACCTTCACAGTTCTTGCCATCAGATGCGAGGGAGAAGCCGGCTGTGCAGGAGCAGTGGTAGGAGCCTGGGGTGTTTTCACAGGTCTGGGCACACAGCCTGCCAGGATAGCGCCAGCACTCATTTACATCTGTCAGTGCAGGAGTAGGAGCTATTAGATAGCAGACAGATACCTCCGGGCCACTAAGGACTCAACGCCACTTCTCATTAACACACACACCCAGTGATGTGGAGAGTGACTTTTTCACCTTGTTAGCTCATTTTTCATATATGAAACTGCTCTGGTTAAGAGCGTGAAACCCCCCCTCACACAGTAATAAAAATAGAAAGAAAGAAATAAAGCCCCAGTCACACTAGTAACATTAGCATTTAGAAAAAGTCAAGTCTGGATGGATGAAATTCCTGCTGGGATGCTTTAGGGCGGGACTACCTTGTGATTGACAGGTTGCTACCACTGTGTTGTCTGGTCTGGGAGTTGGGCGTCAGTGTGTTTTCACCACATTAAAGTTAATTATAACTTTTTTGGTCACCTGAAAACATCTTATTCAATGTTCTGTTGTACTTAGCTCACCCAGTCGTGTAACTTCTGGTTGCAAAAAGCCAAGATAGCGACAGCCAAAAACCAAGATGGCGACGTCCAAAAACCAAGATGGCGATGGCCAAAAAACCAAGTTGGTGACGGCCAAAACGCTGAACTCAAGGCTTCAAAACGGCAGTCCACAAACCAATGGGTGACGTCACGCTGACTACGTCCACTTCTTATATACAGTCTATGATGCGCAAGAGTGTTTAACCACAGGTGTGTCGCACTAGTTCGTCACTGCGATAAAACAAACGGTATACAAATGGTAGTGATGCACACACACAACGGTTGGTGTAGTGGTTTTCTCCGGGTTCTCCAGCTTCTTCCCACAGTCCAAAGACATGCATACATCTAAACTGTCCGTAGGTGTGAATGGAAACACAATCGCCAGAAGTACAAAGTTAGGCTCGTTGCTCTTTATACTTCCTGCTACTACTACTACATCCAGGATTAGCATGATTTTGCAGCGGTTCAGTGTTTCTGCCTGTCTACTATGCGCAAGAGTGTTTACCTACAGGTGTGTCGTACTAGTTTGTCACTGTGATAAAACAAGCAGCAGGCCATATACAAATGGTATTGATGTTTATAGGACCTAGAGTCGCACTCTCCTCGACCCATGAGGTTCTGGGTTTGGGCTAACTAGTTTCCTTTCAGCCATCCTGCATGTTTTAATAAAAAATAATGTATGTTCAGATCCGACCTGGGGCTCTTCTGTGTGGAGTTTGCATGTTCTCCCCGTGTTAGCGTGGGTTTTCTCCAGGTTCTCCGGGTTCTTCCCACAGTCCAAAGACATGCAGAGTAACCGATGACTCTAAACTGCCCATAGGTATGAATGTGAGCGTGAATGGTTGTCTGTCGCTATGTGTCAGCTCTGTGACTGCAAGAGGAAGAAATGCAATATATTGCTGTATCGACAGTTACGAAGCATCATTTTGTGTCATCACTGACAGGTGTAGGGAAAGGTTTTACTGATCGATTCAATTAGTTTTATTATCAATTTAAGTTTAGTTTTGACTTTAATTTCATTGTAGTTTTAGTTAGTTTTCAGAGTGTGCTTGCTAGTTTTAGTTTAGTTTCATTTTTTCAGAAAGGTTTAGTTGAAGTTTTTATATATTTAGTTTGTTTTTCTTAGGGTCAAGTATAATGTCTCAGAAGTATGTAGCTACAGATACAGTACGTACTACATACATGGTTGGAGTACTGTGAATGGCTGTGATGTTTAATGTTGCACCATCTCCTGGAAGGTCAAGTCTGTTCGGTTTCTGTGGTTTAACGTCACGAGAGTTGATGGAAATTCACTCCTTTCAGTAGTGATATATATATATATATATCACTACTATACTATATACTATATATATAGACATAGATATAGATATAGCTAAAAAAAAAAAAAAAAAAAACTGAAATGAATTTAAGTTAATTTTTATTTTATCTGTAATCATTTTTTACCCAACACAGTTTCAGTTTAGTGTTAATTATCATTTAGTTTCAGTTTACTAAAATATTTTCCACTGCTTATTTTAGTTTCAGTTTTATTTTTTCTATAATAAACCTGGTGTAGAGTTATATGTTATTATAAATAATTCTTATCATTTCAGCTCCTGCTCCTGTTCTTGTTCCTGTACCTGCCAGCCTGCAAAGTAATGGATGTAAGTAAAGTGAACATTCGGATGTGACCACACTGAGATCAACATCTGGTGACTTTAGGCTGGTCGCCCTTATTTCTCTCATAATGAAAATCTTAGAAAAGCTTGTAAAGACAATGAGCAATGAGGGGAACCGAGCATGCGCTCGACCCTTTGCAGTTTGTCTAAAGGGCACATACAGGAGTTGAGGAAGCTACAACCATCGTACTTAACCTTTTGTTTAAACACCTAGAGGGAAATTTAAAAAATGCTGGAGTGCTATTTATTGATTCTTCTTCAGCCTTTAATACTATCTATCACCACATTAGCCATGAGGCTGATGGAGCATTTTGAGTCCCAATCTGGTGGGTTGGATAATGGATTTCTTGACAAACTGAACACAAAGAGTGAAAGTAAACGACATTCAGCCTTTTGCTGATAGGAAGTTTACCCCCTGTGTTACTCAGATAAATCTGACAACACATTTAGCACAACAGCTTTGTTTGTTTTTTGGGGCTCTGTGTGATGAGGCCTTACTGAACGAGACCTGGGTTCATCAACTGTTAGGACAACTAAACCTCCAATCTGCTGGTCATCATCTCACAGACCTGATGCAGCGATACCTACCGGTGCAGACTTTGTGAAGGGCGTCATACTGGTAGCCTGTCTGACAGTCACAGCGGTAGCTGCCAGGGAGGTTGTGACAGATCTGGCCCACTCCACAGTGGTGTGTCCCCATCTGACACTCATCAATGTCTAAACAGGAAGAGAGAAGATTAAGCACCTGAGCACTGACCCCCTATGAACAAAGCCAGACTGTATGTATTCATTCTTGTCATATGGTCTATGTTGTATTTTCATCATGTTGTTACTCAGTAGACATGATGTGTATTACACATCTGTCCCTCCTCTTCCTGAGATTTCTTCCATTTTCTCTTTTTTCCTGTTAAAAGGGTTTTCTCTCGGTTAGGGGATTTTTCCTTATCCAATGAGAGTATTGTAAAGGACAGCGGGTGTCGTATCCTGCACAGACTGGAAAGCCCCCTGAGGCATAACTGTGATTTGTGATTTTGGGCTATACAAATAAAATTGACTTGACTTGATCATCGTCACTGATTGAGCAAATCAGCGTTACTGAAATCTTTTAGTTCAGTATTACTGGTTGGACAACAGCAATTTGCAGATGTCAGTTTTTTAAAACATGTTATAGACAAAACAATTTAATCTCTCTAAACATGACTAAGATTCAACAGCCATGCTAGCAGCTCTGTGAGGCTGCACAGCGGAGCTCTGAGCTAAATACTAACAAGCTGGAGGTATATACATAATAATACATTGATGACCATCTTAGTTTAGCATGCCATAATTTGCTATCACTAAGCACAAAGTACAGCTGAGGAATGTCACAGAGAACCTGACATGGCCGTCTCACATCTTCACCCTGATGATGTTTATGATGTTTCTCAACTTAAAAGATAATTTTGTAGGTCAATAAAGCATTAGTTTGTCATATCTCATTTAGTTTTTTAGTTAGAACTACATCTAACATCTCGCACAATATACGTCACCAATACTAGCGAGCTAACATAGTTGTTCCAGGCACAGATGAGCTGTTTTATCCAGTGACTCCTGAGGTTTTTATCAGCTGGGAAGAGAAAGAAGGATCAGACCTGTTGATCATGTGAATTCATCCCAGTAGGAAACACACAGACGTCGTAGCTTCAGAGACAGACGTCACTACGACGCTTTTGTCGTCTTTCAGATTACATATTTTCACAGTCTGATACTTCAACTGTTTTACAACAAACTGATTAATTTTGAAACTGACACCGCTCATATTTTTTTCCGAAAGGTCCCATGGTGGTCCACCAAAAGAAGGAGGAACGTCACCTCTCTATTATGGCATTTTATAACTATGCATTTCAGCACTTGTGTCTTGGCTCAGTGCTTTCATTCACATCTTCCCATAGCTCCTCCTTCGTCCACGCTGTTGTGTTTAAGAGGTAAATCTCACCAACACACTTGGCTCCGTCGGGGCTGGCGTGGTGGCCATGGCTGCACATTATGACCTTCTGCTGGCATGTGTAGGAGCCCACTGTGTTGATACAGTTAAAGCCTGAGCTGCACAGATCACTCTGGCTGCTGCACTCGTTGATGTCTGCAGAAACACAGAGAGAAAATCATGCCTCAAGACAGCTGGAAAAACGACACACAGAGGGAATGATTGTTAGGAGGTTTAATCCTGACTGACAGGCCTACTGACGTCTACCTCCTCCCAGTCATTTCAACAGAACAATTAGGTACTAGTTGATGTTAATCATGTCTCCTTAATATACTGTATAGTAGTCCGATACTCAGGGAGCAGCGTTGATGAATTGTAGATTTAATGCAAGATGTCATGTGGATGCGGATGGTGGACAAAATAATAGGATAGGATTTTGACAGAATGAGAATCACACAGACCGTCGAGCTGAACTGTGTGAAATGATAAAACACCGTGAAGGAACCAACAAAGTCAAAAACCTCCATACAGTGATTGAATAGCAGGTCCATAAGTCACAGAATTTACTTAATCAATTAATTAATTTTAGTCTGAAATAGACAGTTGACATTAGCGAGAGCGAAAGGAAGTCTTCCACCACCAGTGACAGATCTGTATGTGCAATCATCTGCTGTGAACCATTAGGCTTGATGATCACTTTGCTCTGCATGGCTGTATCAGATGAGGTATATGAGACACTTTTATGACATCAGGAGCACCCAGGGGTGAACATTATGGCTAACTTGTGATATTTCCCCCACTTCACGATGATAAAGTTTCCCCACACACTGCTACACAAATAAATACGTAACTTTAAAGGAAAGCAGGTTTTCTTTAATCCGTACAGAAACTGAAGAGTAAAACTGATGAACTGTGGTTTTATTGGGGGTTACGTGCAGGATTATTTCTTGGCCAGGAAGTCCGTGACAACTTTTGTTTTGTTTTTAGTTTCCCCTTGCTTAAAGTAGAGTTATTCTGATACCAATGTCAGTATCTGAAAATCGTACGATGTTGCCCAGGATCTGGTATCGGCGAGCATGTCAGTACGTAACGTTTCCATTTCGAGGGTTGGCAGTAGTGTTGTCTGCTTCAACATCAGCAATCTCAGAAAACATTTGAAACTGTATTACTCAAAAGAGCACGACTGTTTCACCAAGGCAAAGAGGGAAAAAGGGCAGCGTTGAATGTAGGAAGAAGAAGAAGAAGAAAAAGACAAACTGATCCCCTGAAGGGAAATGACAGTTTTTTCACTCTGTTGTCATTTTTTACACAGTACACACAGACCTGAAATACCTATAAACATGCATTAATGGAGACATGTTAAGCGCCCTGAGCATCTGGGGGTTTGGTGCCTTGCTCAAGGGCACCTTGGCAGTACCCAAGAGGCAAACAGGCACCTCTCCAGCTACCAGTTCATATTCAGTAATTGGTCCATGTGGGGACTTGAGCCGGTTCCCAAGTCAAGTCCCTTCGGACAGAGCTACCGTCTCAAACCACGTTCCAACGATGGAGTGGCTTTGGAGAGAAACCTGAAGCGATGGACTGTCAGTGTTGCCAACCTGGTGACCTTCTCGCTAGATTTAGTGACCTCTGGAGCCAGATAGCAGCTAATGCTGCTCCCAGTCTCACATTTGCTGCTAAATGTGAGGGAGCTGGGAGCATTTCTATTGCCTCTGCACGGCTCTCTCTAGCTAACGGTACTAACAGCGCCAACACTGCTGACAGAGATAACAGTGTTAAGATGGAGGGGAACCGGAGGGTGCCGGCTACTTATCTGCGATGGCGCCATCGGTTGGGGCGGCATTATCAGCTGTAGGTGCAGAGCGGAGGTTGTGAGGTAGCTGCTGGGACACGCTCACATGCATGAACATCACTAAAACCAAGCGTGATCGGTTTGACAATGTCAACAAAGCACAGAGAAGCTCTGATTACAACACACAGCGATAGAGACTTGATCCTCTGCTCAGGCAGACATTACTCCTCTTTATCTTTACATAGACAATAGTTGTTTGTTGCTATATCAATGCTCTACATATCGTATGGAGCACCTTTAAACGAATGACAGAGGAAATCTGGGTACTATTACAGAATATAAAAACATGCACACTTCACAGAAAGTGTGAGAGATGAGGGTGTTAGCAGGAGCCCAGCAGCTCATCAGACTGTCAGGTTAATCCAACCATGGCGAGACAGCAGGACGAGAAGCACTAAAACGGTTCTGAAGACAGGATCTAATAGTTATGTGTTATGAGTTTCCATTAGCCAGCAGAGAGCAGCACTGACTGACCGTCTCTTACCGATACAGTTGCCGTGTGAATCCTCGGTGAAGCCGCTGATGCACTTGTGTTTGGGTTTACACCGGAAAGAGCCCACTGTGTTCTCACACACGAAGCCCAAACCACAGTTATGGGTGTGCAGAACACATTCATCAGTGTCTGGAAGAGAGAGAACAGATAATGTACATTCAGCTCAGCCTGTTCACAGTACAGTAGGTGGCACTGTGGCTCAAGCACAGAGCAAACATGCAGTATCCCAAAAAATTCCCCATCAATAAAAAATATCACAACTCTGCAATTAACAGAAGTTGAGCAAAACTTCCTAAATGACAGTTATTGAATCTCATGAGCGATGGATGGCGTCTAAGTGGAAGATTTCTTCCTGTGTTTCTCAGGAGTTCACGTTATGTTGGGTCCTCTGAGACTCGTTCCTGTGGCACACAAGCCGAAGGTCTTAATTTAGGCTTTTCTCCACCAATCATCATCACAGGGATTTATTTCCAACGTCACAGCAGCGATCTCTCCTTTCTTTCATGCAGCTAATTAGTTTTTCCCCTGTTGGATGGTCGACTAAATATTACCTTCATTATCTAGCTACATTGATTAGTCTCCCCGGTGCCAAGTGCTGCTGACACGAGTCACAGAGCTTCAAAGTGCTTCACCGCCCGCGCTATGTTTCCTCTCCGGATGATTATCTTGTCACATAGTGAACTGAAGCACAAACATCACTACCGGGGCCAAAAACATGAACATAAATCTTAATGAAGCCTTGCTGAATGAACTGAAATTAAGCCATGACCACAGACATACCATCTGTCACAGCATGGTAGGAATCTCAGAATGAAATAATCCATGTAACTCTGTTTCTACTAGGCCTGTCAGTCCATTAAAATAATACTAAATCATGATTGATCGCAGGATTCTCCATAGTTAATTGCAATTAATTGCAAATTAAACACATATTTCATCTGTTCAAAATTACCTTAAAGGGAGATCTGTCAAGTATTTAATACTCTTATTAACATTGGAGTGGGCAAATATGCTGCTTTATGCAAATGTATGTATATGTTTATTATTGGAAATCAATTACTAACACAACATAATGACAGATATTGTCCAGAAACCCTCACAGGTTCTGCATTTAGCATAAAAATCTGCTCCAATCAGAACATGGCAAACTGCAGCCCCACAGGCAACAACAGCTGTCAGTGTGTCAGAGTGCTGACTTGACTATGACTTGATCCAGACTGACTGGGACTATCATAAAGTGGGCATGTCTGTAAAGGGGAGACTGGTGGGGACCCACAGAACCCATTTGCATTCACACATCTGGAGGTCAGAGGTCAAGGGACTCCTCTGAAGATGGCCATGACAGTTTTTCTTCACCAAAATTTAGCGCGAGTTTGGAGGTTATTTAGCCTCTTTCATGACAAGCTAGTCTGACCTAGTTGGTATTGATGGATTCTTCAGTTTTTATAGTTTCATATGAGACCAGCATCTTGACTCTGACTCAGCCTACAACCTCCAAAAGGTCGACTGAGTTAATGCATTATAACATTTTGTTGAGTATTCACCTTCAATTTTGAAAGCTACATTTTAAAGTTAAGTGCATCAATCTGGTGCACTCTGAGAGCAAAATTAAGAGGCTTGATATTTTTTTTTTTTTTTTTTGCGCTCTAATTAATCATAAACACATTGGTTGAATAGATATGAACGGTGATGACACCGCAAAGAAATCACACCACAAAGCATACGACGGGCTCCCTGTATCAACACGGCTCGAATGGGTTGCTGAGATCGCTGCCGGTTGACAGTTGCACCCCGTCTTAACGAGCACTAAGTCCACAGCCTGGGGAGGCAGCAAGGTCCGGGTGAGGGGTGCTTTAAACCTCAAGACTGGAGCTGCGAGTCACCTCAGGTCTCTCCAAGCTGACCTGCTATAGCTGGTGAGGACTGACCACCACCAGGGAGAGGATCCTCCAACACCGATCGGTTGTCACTGACTCCTCTGGGCAGACGTAGACCCGTCCCCGTCTGTAAAGGGGAGACTCGTGGGTATCCATAAAACCAGGCTCTGAAATTAGCACCCACCACTCGCCAGATGCAGGTAAATTGTTGGCAGTGGTGGGTAAAATCATCAGGCCATCCGCCACTTTGGCAGACAGGGAAGAACAGGTTCTTAGTTGTCCGATTCCTTGGCATCTCATGCCTCCGTGACTATCGATTCCTCTTACTGATGCTTTCCCAGTTGACTCGTACCTACGCTGTATCATGTTTCTCTTTGTTTTGGACTGGAGCCATGGCAGAGAGAAAAAAAAAAAGCTCAACAGCAAGCCGGCCAACAATGGCCGTGCCAGTTTATTTTCACCAAAATTTAGCACAAGTTAGCATGACAATCAGTGGATTGATGGATTTTTTTAGGTTTTCTAGTTTCACATGATGTCAGTATCTTCACTGAACCTGCTCCAACCTACAAATCATGAGTGGTGTTAATGCGTTAATGAAATTAGTGGTGCTAAAACAAATGCATTAATGTGTTATTATCACATTAACTTTGACAGCCCTACTTTCTAGGCATCACTCTGAGGCTTTGTGTAGATTTCTCCGTCACTAAAGTTGATTGTATTCATCTAAACAGGGATGGAGGGTGAAAATGAGCCGTCTAATTATATCCAGTTCCCGTGAAAGCAACTGTCTGCCATCAATAATGCCAGGACACTCCAATAGCCCCAACACCTATTCATAATGTATTACACTGCAGTCTTGTATTTAGGGTGTGTGAGCGCTCAAGGGGCTCTTTAAGGACAAATTATTCTTGGTTTTCATAGCACAATTAAAAAGAGCAATAGTGTCTCAGTTTGAGCTAGGGGTGCTGGATGCTCTTTAAATTGCAGAGAAACTGGCAACACTGAGAAACACGCTCCAACACAAACACTACCTCGGCCAGACGAAGTGCCAAGTTGTGTTATGAAGTGGAAATACACTGAAGGTAATGGTTAGAGCCTCACAACATGAGGGCTGTAACTACTTATGAATGAGTATTTGGGGTTTCAGCCAGATGTATCACAACCCAGGAAGCATGTGCATAATGAACTCATCTCATGATTTATGTCCAGGATTTTTAACCACAGTTTATTTGCCATAATCACAATCTTTTCCTAACCTTAAAGTCCCTATGGAATGAAAAATACATTTTCCCATTTTTAATACTGTGGCCCTGTGTTAACTGTTCATTTACCTCCTGTTAAATGCCAAATATATGTAAAAAAAAAAAACAAACAAAAAAAAAAACACTATCAGAGAATTTTTACATTAAAATCTGATCAAAATTCCTGTCTTTTCACTTCCTGTAAACTGTTTCATGTTTGATGATTTGTCCTGCACTGGGGGCCTTTGTTAAAATTCATCTAATTAAATGAGCATTTGGGCAACTAGCTAGCCACTTGTTTGAATCTACATACGTTGTTTGATTGAAGTAGCTAACAGAGCAATGTGGAGAGAGACAGGAAGCCATGTGTTTTTGCATATCAGAGGGCAAACATGCTGTTTTTATTCCCCAAAAAAAAAAGGTTGAATGAGCTTTACATATGTTGGTGTTTTGTTGCCGTTGCACAGAGCCAGGCTAGCTGTTCCCAGTCTTTGTGCTAAGCTAAGCTAAACTGCTACTTCCTGCTTTCTATGTACCAAACAGATATGGGACTGGTATTTAAAATCTATCTCTCTGCAAATGGCAATCAAAATTTTCCCAAAATGTTGAACTATTTGTTTAAAGATGATAAAATACCTTGCTGTGATTGAAAGTAACCCAGGCTTTTGCAGGAATTGTCCGAAACTGATGTTACTGTTTGGCGATAGGGTTAAGGTTTTGCTTTTGAAGTCTTATACTCTGTTGCATATTAAACAAGACAGCATTTCCGCTGCTTGCTTTAACGGCGCTGAAAGTGACTGCTGGGTAAATTGGCTTACTGACATGCATCAGGAACAATGAACTCACCCTCACATACACTGTTCCTCAGCTGGTAGCCAGCAGGACAAGTGACCTGCAGCTCGCACACAAACGAGCCCACTGTGTTGACGCAGAGCTCGCTGGGGCGACAGCTGTGGGTGTTGGTTGCGCACTCGTCCACATCTGCAGGAGAAGAACAACAGCGGTGACTGTGTGCGAGATGACAGCGAGACGGACAGAGGGTCTACGATTATGAAGTGGAGGTGAGGACGATGATGGACAGGGCCTGTACATAATTCTGCCCCCTAGTCCTGACCATGTAACCATGATGGGGCTCAGTGAGTCAGCAGCAGATGGGCGTCAGCGAAAAACACTAACAAAGGAAGTCATTCTTACATCTAGAAGTATGAGGCATACCAGGAAATTACATGTTTTGCTTTTGCCTGCATGGAAATCACTAGCTGAGAAGCTGTCATGAGAGTCTTAAACCTGTTTCCCAACAAAATTAGTGCATATATGATGATTTTTTTTTTAAACACACCAAAACCCTTTTCCATTGCCAGTAGACGAGTAGTCTTTCTGTTATTTTTATTTAATTTTTTAATTTTTTTTCACAAACGTGATGAAAACAAGGAAAATGTTACAGTTATGTCTTTTTTATATCTGTGTTACTTCAGTCTCTCAGAGTTGGTGATTGTTGGAACAGCAGACAGACAAACAAAGAGATGAATTTTATTTTGTTTCCCTTTGAACAAAGTCCATCTATGACAATCGGCGAGGTAAAACGACTGAGTCTTGTGGCTTCGAGGAGCGCATCTTAACTGCTTTGTACATTAATAAATGATAATAACTGTCGTGACAAGCTAGTCTGACCTGGTTGGTACCAATGGATTCATTATGATTTCTAGTTTCAGATGATAGCAGTATCTTTACTTTAGCTTTAAAACTGAGCTGTTACAACCTAAAAATTGCAAGTTGCATAAATGTGTTTAAGAAATTAGTTGCGTTAAAAAGAATTTGCATTAACTTTGACAGCCCTATATATTCACTTCGATGCGCGTCCACCCAGATATCATGTTTCCATCACTACCGATCAGAGCTGCTGCCAATAAAAACCCATGAACCATCATTTGTCCTTGGAGTAATACCAATTGCCCGATACGAATCTAAAAGGAGGGTAAACTAAACGTACATCTAAACATCTAATCTGTATTTAAGTTGTACAATTTGTTACAGCTGACTAGCTAATTAGCAGTTAATCTAGCCTGCAAACTGCCATTAGCAATTAATGTTTGGTAGCTCATTCAGCAAGCTGAGGTATGACACAATCTCCATGAGCTAGAAAGCTGATAAGAGTTGAGGTTCAACATTTTTTGTTTGTCTGGCTCTCAGTCAGCCAATGTTGGTAGCAGTGATGATTCAACATGCTGAATCGAGCAAAAAAAGAGCTCAGCTAGGGCCAACAGATGCTCACCGACAGCCCCGAACTGTCTGACAGCCACTGGCTTGGTGTGTCAGGGTCTTAAAATTAGGCCTTGAATAGTTAAGGTTAGGATAGGTCGTCAGGCAGCGAGTCTCGTTTTTGCACGTCTTTGTATTCACAATTTGCGGGTTTCCTTCTAGACACACTGAGAATAAGTTGTGCAGTGCTGTTTAGCGGGTCATCGTATCAACTTTGACAGTTGACAGTGACTGTTGTGTACATCCCAAGTCAATTTAAAACATCAGGTCTGGGCAAAAAGCTAAGTGACATTTTGCTTGTTATGCTTGTTTGTGTGAAATAAAAGCTGCAGCTGCAGACCTTTGAATCTTTATCGGTCAAACAACAGTGCAGCCAGTAAACAGGCACTGTTTGATTTATGACACTGGTGGGCTCATGCCGAGACCGCCGCTCTGCTGTGGCTCACAAACTGCTGCATTCCCTTATCGTGCATCGCAGTGCACGGTCGATTAGCTGGATGTGCTGATAGCATTGGACTGGGATTATTGAGTGTGTGTGTATGTGTGCACGCAGGGAGTGTGGCAGTCATCCAGATATGAAAATCATCCCGAAATATGTTTCATTCCACGGGGATCGTGGCGAAAAGGTCTCGTACAAATCTGCATGAAGGAGCCAGGACTGCAACACAAAAGGCAGGAACAAGAGGGGAACATATTCTCCCGTGTAGCTGCTGTATCTGTTGGCAGTCCCTCGCTGAGATGCCTTTCTAGACTTTCAAAGCGTCTGCTACGGGGAATATGAATGAACTTGTGTGCCTTACAACCCCTTCCCACAGGGAGCAGGAGGAAGAAAAGCACTGATCTGAGGATTTCAGCAGGTATGTGAATAACATCCTGCAGCTCTTATCCCAGAAGGTTATTCACCTCAGAGTTCAAGTATCACCTCTCACACCTCAAAGCACAGGGTACTGAGTTTTTATTAGCGCTGTCAATAGAGTCTGTTTAATCAAGATTAATCACATAATTTTTCTGTTGAAACTGTACCTTAAAGGGACTATATGTAACTTTTTACAAGCATAAATTATTTTTATTGCGAATGAGGGGACAGGTTGTAACCTAACCTGAAAAATGAGACCTTGCACAGCTTTCTGGGTTTCCTCTATCAACTCAAGTCGGCGTCCCAGTGGTTGTGATGTCATGTGTGTACGCAGCTACAGGAATAGCTAACGATAGCTAACGGTTGGTTAGAAATGGAGCCCGCCAATGCAAACAAAAGACCAGCCTAAGCTTGTTCGTGTCTACAGTACGTAGCACGAGCACGAGCAACGACTGTCTGTCGTTGACTTACTGGCCAGAGGTGTCGCTGTCAATTGTAATTACAAATCGCAGGTTTCGTCGTGGGTACCCATAGAACCCAATTTCATTCACATATCTGGAGGTCAGAGGTCAAGGGACCCCTTTGAAAATGGACATGACAGTTTTTCCTCGCCAACATTTTGTGTATGTTTGGAGGGTTATTTCCCCTTGTCCTTCGGGACAAGCTAGTCTGACATGGCTGGTACCGATGGATGTCTTCACTTTAAAACTGAGCTGATACAACCTAAGAAAATAACGTAATAAGTAATGTTAATGCTTTCAAGAAATTAGTGGCGTCTCTGTGGAGCTGCAACAAATACATTCATCTTACTGACTGAAATGAACAATTCCCCCTTTTGACATTGTGTAACTCTCTGTAGAGTCTACAGGACTCATGCTGTGGTGACATACTCTTTTTTTGGGGACTGCCTTTGCAAATGTCCCTGTTTTTTCCCCAACCGAGAGGCATCTGTTATCCCCGTTGCAGGGAGGATATTTCAGGGGCGAATCACACTGAGCGCCTCGTCCTCTGGGCCCCCGCTCACCGTCAAACCTAGGGATGGACGGGACTGTTTCCAATGTTTGCGTATTGCCAGTGGTGCAGAACGTCGCCTTCTCCTTCCACTCCGGTGGCCAGCTTTATTTCCAGTGCGTCATTCGAAGAGGGGAAGAATAAAAATAAAAGGAAAAAGTGCCTATTGCCTCAAGGTCCCTACCTCCCCCGACTGGTCCCTGAGGACAGCCACATTACACAGTCGCGAGGAGTGAAGTGATCCAATACAAGGTGGAAACAAAGACTCTATTTTTTTTTTTTTTTTTTGAAAAACACAACTGCTCAGTTGAACAGAACGGGGGGGTACAGCAGTTTCAGAAGAAGTCCATTAAGAGTGAGACCAGAGGAGGCTGAGCACAGGCAGGCAGCGCTATTGGGTTCAGAGGCAAACACACACCCTGTTGTTCTTTCACACTGGATCCAGCAGATGAGATTTTTAAAAAGGTCACGCTGAGGTAGATGAAGTCAGCCTTGGCTTATTTGCAGATTCGGTATATGAGACAGGAGGGTTAGGGTTACGCAGATGCAGACTGGTGGGACTGTGAGGATCACAAGCTGTGTGCATGATTTTCCCAATCAGGAGAATGGCTGGGCGATATATCACTTCAGCATCGAAAGAACGATGTGTGCACAGTAGGCACATCGCAGGATGTACGGTATCGGCAAATGAACTCATGAAGTCGTGCATGCCACAACTTGCACGGTTCTCATTTTCCATGACTAATCCAGTGTTTCCCATTAATTACCCACACTCTAAGTGGACCTGCCACTGTTTCATATTGAACCACATATATCTGTTTAACGGGTGGGGTCAGAGTCTGCCCGGAGGATTCAACTTGGTCAGTGACAGCCGCTCGGTTTGAAGGATCCTCTCCCTGGTGGTGGTTGGCCCTCATCAGGTATAGTACGTCAGCTTGGAAAGGCCCGAGATGACTTGCAGTTCCAGTCATGAGGTTTAAAGCACCCCTCACCCGGACCTTGGTGCTTCCCCGAGCTGTGGACTCAACCCGTCTTCATACCGGGAGTCCGTCTCATTATGCTTTGTGAGTGTGATTTCTATGCGGTGTCATCACCGTTCATATATATACTTAAATGTATTTATGATTAAATTAAATTAAAACCAGATTGATGTTTAAAATGTAGCTGTCAAAACTGAGGGTGAATATTCTTGTATTTTCTATCGAGCTATCAAAGTCAAAGCGATAATGATGTGTTAACACAAATTTGTTTTGACGCCAACATTCTCTTTAATGCATTATCATGAGAGGTTGTAGCTACAGATAGGGCGAAGATACTGGTATTATATGAAACTAGAAAACCTAATGAATCCAACGGTACCATCCAGGTCAGACTAGCTTGTCCCGAAGGAGGTTAAATAACGCTCCAAATTTACACTAAATGATGGTGAGGAAAAACTGTCATGTCCATTTTCAAAGGGGTCCCTTGACCTTTGACCTCTAGATATGTGAATGAAAATGGGTTCTCTGGGTCCCCACCAGTCTCACCTTTACAGACATGCCCACTTTATGACAATCACAAATCAGCACACCGACACACCTACAGCTGTAGTTTGCCATGTTATGATTTCAGCATATTTTTTATGCTTAAGTCAGAACCTGTGAGGGTTTCTGGACAAAATCTGTCATTGTTTTGTGTTGTTAATTGAATTCCTATAATAAATATATACATACATTTGTATGTGCCCTGCGATGGACTGGCGACCTGCCCAGGGTGAACCCCGCCTTTGCCCAATGCCAGCTGGGATCGGTTCTAGCCCCCCCGCACCCCCTAACGGGATCAATGGTTGAAGATGGATGGATGGATGGACATACATTTGCATAAAGCAGCATATTTGCCCACTCCCATGTTGATAAGAGCATAAAATATTTGACAGATCTCCCTTTAAGGTACATTTTGAATGCCCCGCAGTTTAGCTGAAAATGGAGCTGCTCTCATGTGTGCTGCACGGGGCTCCAAACTATCAGGAAGCATTTCAGGGTTATGAAAACACCATTATGCAGTAGTGTTACTTGCATTAGTCTTCTATGAAAATAGTGCACATAGAGTGACAAGATTGCACTTTTTAAAAAGACACACTAATGAAATATCCCTACAGCCCTAAGCTAGAACTCTCTACAGGAAGATCATATCAGTTTGAATGACTTTTCACTCTGAGTGCAGCAGCGAAAGAGATGACCGTTACTCTGGATCACACCACAAGGCTTCTCTTTGTTTGGCTGGGCGGGTCCACCAGTCTGAAAACGATGTGGTAGATCAGTGTTTTAATATTCTCCACAAGGTTTGGTGGAGCAGAATGATATCACTCTCCAATAATCCCAGCCATGTAAATCTAGAGATGATGTTAGCAATGTGACCACAGAGAGGACAGGACATGCAGGCCTCGAGGGCTGTTTAGCACAAGGTCTCATCCATAGTTATCATCCATGTATTAAAGGGATAGTTCGGGTGCTTTGGAGTGAGGCTGTATGAGGTACATATGGGGAGGCTGTGGTTCAGAGGGTAGAGCAGGTCGTCCACAAATTGGAAGGTTGGTGGTTTGATCCACAGCTGGTCACATGCTGATATGTCCTTGAGTAAGACACTTAACCTCCCATCTTCGAATGTAAGTTTAAGTGTATGCCATATTTAAGAAAGAAAGAAGAAAGAAAGATATTCCTTTATTAGTCCCACAGTGGGGAAATTCAGTTTTACACTCTGTTGTTCACACAGTACAGTACAAATATTTTCACTGCTTTACCTTGCTGTCAGACTGCCGATCCGATGGGGAACTGTTGTATCCATCTATGCTTTCACCAAATGGCACCAGACTCCATTGAAAAAAACAGTAATTTTACCCCACAGAACTTGGGAGTTGCTGGTCTACCACTGCCTTGATTAGGTTAGTTTGTTTGTGCTATTGTGTGACTTTGGTGAATTCAGACTAACCAAAGTCATACAATAAGACAAACAAACTAAGCAGCAAGGGTAACTCTGCATTCTTCGAAGTAAAAATGACTGGTTTTTCATTGGCAAGAGCATAGATAACAGTAGTACACTGATTCTGTCATCTACTGAAGGGACACCAATAAACTGACTATGGATAAGTACCTCATACAACCCCACTTCAAAACACCCAAACTATCCCTTGAGCTGATCTCAATGCAGTATTTTGAGGAATTCAAAACAAATCAGAGCATGCGTGCAACAGTTTGTTTAGTCCTCAGAGTGAATCTCATAAGAGGGTGAAGGTTGCAAAGCTAGAAACCACTACGATGTCTGAATGTGGTTTGTCAGTGTGTTTGCATGGGAACGACCCATTCACAGCCTGGTGATGAGCAGACTGATGAACGGCCTGGTTCACACATTTACTATTCAGGTTGTGCATGAAGCCCTTGTCACACATCTCATCCTGGTTGACACGCTGGAAAAGATCACCATGGGAACAACTGTGTGTCACAATCTTACATTCATTCATATGCAGAGAGAGAGAGAGAGAGAGAGAGAGAGAGAGAGAGAGAGAGAGAGAGAGGCGAGGAGCGAGAGCAGTGGCTGACACACCAGATGGTCCACATCCTTACCGAAGCCTGTCGGGAGAAGAGCGAAAATATCTTTTCTATCGAGAAAAGCCTTCACTGCTCTTCTTTGCTCTTCTTCCAGTGAAGAAATACTCTCCAGTTCTTTTACAACTGATGCTATAGCAGCTATGCTAGGCTCTTTAGGAACCAACACTTTGCCTCTCTCATACCTTAGCCACGCCCTTAGCTGCCAGTAGCTCCTCACAAGACGCTGATAGGTCCGTGATTTGGTGAGCTGGACACAAACGCATTACTTGAAGCCTGACATGATGGATTTTTGCATGATACATGATCCTGCGAGGTGCAGTGATTAGCACCGTTCCCTCACAGCAAGGGGATTGTAGGTTTGAATCCGGCTTGGGGCTCTTCTGTGTGTCTGTGGTGGATAAAACGTCAACTGTGTGTCAGGGCTGTGCAACACGTGTGGCTAATGCTAGCGGCAACACTGCCAATATGATGAATCATTTACGGAGACGTCACAAGGAGGAGAGAGTCGGGGAGGAAAGAGCACCTCCTTCTCCCAGCAGCATTTAAACAGCCTCTACATGCAGACTCAGACAGAGCAAACAACACAACTAAAGCTTCAGGGATGTTTACAGCCAAAGATATGCAGCCTGATGCAGCCTGATGCAGCTGTGGAGGACGCAGGATTTCAGCATATGATTAGAGTACTTGAGCCGAGCTATAATACGCCCTCTCGCAGACACATAAGCTATACAGTAACTCCCCAACTGCACTTTTTGCTGATGACTTGAGTCTGTAATTTTGTTTTTGATTTATTAATTATTTTTAAAAAACACAGTGGTACTTGTTCCTTATGTTAGTCTTGTCTACTGCTGTTCGGGCAAACAGTTGACTTATTTTGGCGAATCAGTGAAAAGCTGTTCAAACTGAAATTGAAAACTGGCCTCGTTGCTGTACCATAAATACTGTTTACCTGAACTTACTGAACCGAACCAGAAACCGAGACCCCAAACCGTGATATGAACCGAACCGTGAATTTTATGAACCGTCCCACCCCTAATAGAAATAAATCAACAGATTGCTGACAGCGGCTGATACACACAACATGTGATTAAGTAGTACTGGCACTTGTGTTTCTCCACTTCAAGCACTGGTGTTAATACAGTCTCTGTATGACATATCCACACCAATACTCCATCATTTACTTCACAGTGTACTTACATCTCTGTTCAAACCTCACACTCAAACCTTGTAGTGCTATTTGCTTTGTCCCATTCCAGTCTAAACCAAAAGTTGCCCACCCACATCTTCACATGTGGGAACACTTTCGGTCCTCACTCGGAGGGGAAACACTAACTCTTATGTAGTGCTTATGTATTTAGAGGTATTATCCCATCTGCATACTGACAGACAGATTAAATAAACTCAGCCAGCACTGCACTTCCACTGTATACGTTCACTGTCACAAGTCAAGTTTTCACAGAAAGCCTTCAGTATTTTAAGCAGAACATGATCTGAGAAAAGGCATTCATACAAGCAAACTATTTTCATGTTAATATCACTCGCTTTCTACCTGTTTATTCCTGTAACGACATCTTGTACACGTGGTGTGATTTGCAGGAGCAACACTTATCGACTGGTGTGTACTGAATTCCAGAGGTGGACCATATATCTTTCTTTTCACAAAGGAAAATTGCTGCCAAGTTTTCGCCCTTTTGCAAATACATGGATCAATTTAATAACTACTGCAGTAAATTTATTACTGTAAGACCATGCATGAAAAATAGTCTGGCACAGAAACAGTTCCTCTTCTAGAGGGAGGTTTAATGTCGACAGTCTACCTGTGATGACTTACTCCACAGTAAAATGTTAACTTGTGTGCAGATACTTGTCATTTTATATACGTTCTCAACTCCAACAGCCCTTTATCTGGTGTGCAGTGGTCTCTATATATCGGCGATGTAGGCGACTCCTTCAGGATGTCAAAACCACAAACTGTATACAAGAAGTGAACGTAGTCAGCGTGACATCACCCAATGGTTTGTGGACTACTGTGGACTATTTTGGCAGTCACCATTTTGTGCTTTCTGAAGCTAAAAGTGTCAATACTTAGACGAGAGGATGTAGCTGCGAGGGAGCGATGCCTGGCAGCAAAGAGGTGAAACTCTGGTGCTTTTGGCCACTAAATGGCGCGGCAGTAGCGCTGCCAGTCCCATTTTGGACTGAAAACGGCAATGAGTCTGTGGCTGTGGATGTAAAAAAAAGAAATCTATAAATCAGGATCATTTTTTTTAATGTAAATCAAAATCCCAGTACGAAATCTCAAATATCCCTCATTTAAATCATTATAATATTATTTACTGTATTTATGATAATAAATATATACATACATTTGCAAAAGCAGCATATTTTCCGACTCCCATGTTGATAAGAGGATTAAATAATTGACAAATCTCCTTTTAAGGTACATAGATAAATAGACACATAGATACAGATAAAAAACATGATTCACTTGCGATTAAAAATAGACAATCATGAGATTAATCATGATTAAATATTTTAATCAATTGGCAGCCCTAGAAAGTCTAGATTTTTCGTTTGTAATGAGGAGAATAAGCACCCGACAATTAAAGTACAACAAACAGTATTTGTGAATTCTGATCTTCACCTGTTATGACACAGAGTTTTATGAATAGAAGTTACACAGATGCAGTGTGTGTTGTGTGTTACTGCAGCAGAGTAATTGGCTATGGTTGACTAACAGTCTCCACCACCAGGAGGCGGGAACCCAATCAGCTGATGCATTGTTTAGTATCACAAGACCTGCATTCTCCTTCATCAGTGACTGCGTCCTATTAAAACGTGTCCCCGATTCTGGACAATCTGCTCCATTGCACTTGTTGCTCTGTTGTCATGGCCATGCATATGTGTTCATTTATAGAGCAGTGAGTGGTGTTGCTGATGGTGTTGGGGTTGTTTGTTCCCCTCGAGCAGGGATTGGGAGCGGTGGCCCTTACCTTCACACATGCGTCCATCTGCCATCAGCAAGAACCCTGGGAAGCAGGAGCAGCGAGGCCGGCCTGCCACCGCCGTACACCGCTGACTGCAACGACCATTTTCTGCAAAAAGAAAAAAAAAAGCAAGCAGCATGATCACAATCATCTCTGGATACCACACAGCTATGCCTCCAGTCATTCACTCATAATGTCTTCTCATCCTTGAGCTGTTTCTCTGCTGTCTTGGTAATTCATTGCTCTGTTGTCTTGCTCCCCGAGGCCCCCACGGGCCCCACCTTCACACCCTCATCACTCCCTGAAGGAAAGAGCCTCTTATGAGCCATCACATTCAACACAACAGAATCAATTCTGTCTGTTTAACGGCCCGATGGTCCTGTTACAAAGAGGCACCGGCAGAGAAGTGTTTCCCCACACTTTCTCACCAACCCCTGCTTAAGAGTCAGAAGGCCGCTCGATGCATTGATCAGGATACTCTACAACTAACAATCAGAGACACTTTGAAGGAGGAGCTTTTGTTGGAGCCTGGAGTAGAGACTGGAGGGTTTACACTGCTCATTTCCTCCTGACTCGATCGAGATTCAGCTCATGAAGCTGCAGCTCATGCAGACCAAAGATGACTGAGCAGTTTATCAGTGACAGTGCATGCAGCGACCACCCTGTTTTAACTTCTGTTCGCCTCAGACGTCACTTGGACACATCGTGTCAGCCCGTCTCAGCCCGGCCTGCATGCTTTGTTTCAATAAAGGCAGAGCTGATTTGCTGAGCAGATGCAACCTGCTGCTTACTGGGCTCTGTGGAGTTAGAGGCTGAAGACACCAGCTACTGCTTGTACCCTTCACCGCCTTGTGAAACACTCTCTGAAGCCCTTTACACTCTCATTACACAGAAAGCTGTAACACACAGCTTTAGCAGGGTTTTTCTCCGCATACAGAACTACGAGGCGGCTGCCTCCATCAAATTTCGTCCCACCTCCAGCTCTCGACAAAACACCTACAGGTGTCTTCATGGAAAATACTATTTTCTATCAAGCATCACACCAGGTGCAGTAATGTCTTTTGTAAATGCAGCAGCATTACAGCAAGCAAGCAGCAAGTTTTCTTAAAGAGTTCAAGGTAACGCGGGGTGAGCAACTGATATACAAATGGTCATTTTGTGGGTGAAGGATGCCTTTAGGAGATTCTCCTCCCTGTTATGTACAATGTTTTTTTTGTGTGTATACATATATATGTATATATACATGTATATAGATATATATATACAAATATATGTATATATAATCTGCCATGCTGAATGTTTACATGCTTTGCAATGTATTGTTGGTATTACCTGCACATGGATTGAGGTGGGCAGGGCTGGTGGTGGTTGTACTGGACGTAGTGGTGGTGGTGGTGGTGGTGGTGGTGGTGGTGGTCTGTGTTGGAACCACTGCAGGACTGTAGTTTCGGACCCTGTTGTCCTTGTCAGGATTCACTGCACATGGAAAGAGGATGTAACGTGTCAGTTTATGAAGCACTCTAGCTAACTGAAGGGTTAAAGTACGAAAAGGAAATTACTTCATACCGTCAAATTAATTGAGAAGACAGAGGAATGAGTGAAGTGCCACATGTTCGTGATATATGAAACCAATTTGAAAAAGAGAAATATTCCACAGAATATCTATTTCCTAATGACAGGACATAATTGGAGCCAGGCTGTATGTCTTTGTCATTAAACTCGTTTATAGAGCAGAGAGAGGTCTGTGAATAAATTATCTTTAATTTGAGAGTTTGTGGTGAATTTTGATGAGCCTGTTTAAACGTCTCTCGCTCAAGTGCCATAAGTACGATGATGAAATCTGTTGTTGGTTTAACCGCACTATAACCATTGTAAAAAATGACCATAGATATGCATGCCATCAAAGCTCTGATTCCTGTATTTAAGCTTTTAATGGAAGTAAAACACAGTAAAACAGTTTTACTGCTCAGCACTTCCCTCATCCTCATCTGTGAATTCCAGTCAGACATCTGTAGGAACACGAGGTCAAACTGGAGACAAGAACACATTTCAAAAATGTGAAGAAGACTACTCATATACTGTTTACAGTATAAACACAACTCAACAGAGTATGCAAATGGATGTATATATTTATTATTGGAAATCAATTAACAACACAAAACAAAGACAAATATTGTCCAGAAACCCTCACAGGTACTAACTTTAGCATAAAAATATGCTCAGATCACATAACACACACTGCATCTGTGTACCGTCTATTCATAAAGCTCTGTGTGATAACAGGTGAAGGTCAGAATTAATAAATATGTCTGGTGCTTGCAAATATGTGAAGAAACACAAAATAACAATCATTTGTATCATATTTTCTCATTATAGACCAAAAATGTATAATTTCTAAGGCTGTCAATCGCTTAAAGTATTTAATCATGATTAATCCATGATTGTCCATAGTTAATCGCAAGTTAATTACATTTATCATCGACAGATGTATTATTTGGATGAACTGACCTGATCTAAAAGTTACTATCTCACCTAAAAAAGTATTAAAACTAAAGCTGTCAACTGATTAAAATATAATGATGATGGTCCATATTTAATCTTGATCAATTGCAAATTAATAACATTTTTTTCTGTTAAAAATGTAATTTGTCACATATTTAATACTCTTTCAGCACGGGAGTGGACAAATATGCTGCTTTATGCAAATGTATGTATATATTTATTATTTGAAATCAATTAACAACACAAAATAATCCCAACAACTGTCCAGAAACCCTCACAGGTTCTGACATTAGCATAAAAAATATGCTCAAATCGCAACATGGCAAACTGCAGCCCAACAGGCAACAACAGCTGTCAGTGTGTCAGAGTGCTGACTTGACTAGGACTTGATCCAAACTGACTGGGTCTATCATAAAGTGGGCATGTCTGTAAAGGGGAGATTGGTGGGGACCCAGAGAACCCATTTACATCCACATATCTGGAGGTCAGAGGTTAAGGGACCCCTTATGGTTGGCACCAATAGGTTCTTTGGGTTTTCTAGTTTCATGTGACATCAGTATCTTCATTCAAGCTCTAAAACTGAGCTGCTACAACCCCCGAAAAATTTATTGTGTCAATGTATTAAAATGAACATATTGTGTTAACTTTAACAGCCCTAATTATGGGTTGTTTAGAGCTAGAACTGGCTGCTAACTCATTCAATCTCTTGTGGTCAGTCAACTTGGTATATAGTTTTGATGCGTGCCCTGGAACCTGAAGAGTTAAACAGACAGTATGACTCCACTCTGTATTTTCATTCTCCCCACAAAACATCTGTTCAACATGTTAACATCATCTGATGTAGAAATGTAATGTTACTCATTAACGCTGCATGTTTCAAGACACTTTCAGGATATTTCAGCCTCTGCTGCTTCAATTTTGACCAATTTTTAAATCACTGTCTCTTGGGAGTCTCCTTACTTTATGGAAGTGTGATGCTAAATCCCTAGGGTACCTTTAATGGCTCATTAGGGAGATGTTTAAAATGCGTAGCCACCAGGAACCTAGTCTCTGTCATTTAGTACAGAATTCTAATAAAAACAGCAGAGATAATTACTGCTCGCTGCCATGTTTTTGTTGACATTAAAAAGCAGTGAGTGACGCAGGCTTCTTACCTGGGCTTCTCAGACACGGAGTATGAGCTTCCCTGCTTTATTTTCAACCAAACAGTTCATTTGTGAATCAACCGTCCAAGGTGAGATTCAGTACCTGGAGCACAGGAGTGTCTGTCCTGCTGCAGGATGTAGCCCTGGTTGCAGCTACAGCGGTAGGAGCCCCAGATGTTGGTGCATGTGTGCTGGCACAGCTGGCCCGCGTAGAGCTGACACTCGTCCACGTCGTCCTGCTGCTCCACGGCGTTGGCAGCTTCGTCTGTGGCGCTGATGGAGAAGGCCTCCTTGGGGAACTTGCTGTCAGAGACTGGAGGGAGTGAGGGGAGTGAATAATTTATCCTCAACGACACAAAACAACCACTGCTCCTCCTTGACATTTACATTCAGAGCAGTTATGAATGTTTCAGTTCCTTAATTCCTACATTACAAGACACCACCAGTTACAAGTTCAGTGGTCAGCTTAGTAGTGCATTTATAGGACTGTTAGGTCCACACGATGCTAAAGTGAAGCGCTGAAAAAGGATTACACAAAATGCTAAGTCTTTAAACAGCAAGCAGATTGAGTTGAGAATTTAGCAGAGAGGGAGTGACATGAAGTGTTTACTGAAAATATAATTTTTAGATTACTGCTTCTATTAGTGCACATATCACATTGACTATATCACAGCGCTTCCGTGTGAACCATACACTGTATATTAGTAGTGGACATCACCGTAACGTGACCCACTGGCTTGAGGACTGCCGCTTTGAAGCCTCAAGTTCAGTATTTTGGTCTTTTGGCCACTGCCATCTTGGTTTCTTGTGGAACCAGATGTGACACGAGAGGATGGCGCTCAGCACACCCGAACACCGACACATTTAACTTCCATGAACTGAAAACACACTATGAAAGGGTTAAAGCTGTAAGCTGAAAACACAGCACAACAAGACAACGCTGTAGCTGATAGCGACCTGTCAATCACAAGGTAGCCCCACCCTAAATCATCCCCTACTTTATGGTCTATTTGACTCTAAATGGGACCATAATTTACTAAATGACCATCATGTTGACTTGAAACTAGACTGAGACCATAAACTCATGTTTACAATGTTTACTGAGGTTATAATTCAAGAGAGAAGTAGACTCATTTTCTGATAGACTTCTATACAATCAGACTTGTTTTATCAACCAGAGGAGTCGCCCCCTGGTGGCTGTTAGAAAGAATGCAAGTTTAAGTCACTTCAGCTTCATTTTTCAGACCCACTGCTTCCAATGTAGGTATACTTAATTTTTAGCTTTATTTATACAACAAAACTACATGGTTAGACCTGAACTACTCAAGTTGCGTCCGAAAACTACAGTAAAATAACTCAGTGTTTACTTTTGGTTTCCCACAAGGCTTGAACTGAAAACACACTGTGAAAGGGTTAAAGCTGTGAGACGAGAACATGGACAACGCCCAGACCAGACAACACCGTGGAAGCTACCCTCAGGTAGCCCTAAAAGTCCTGACACACCAAGCCGACGGTCGTCCGTCTGACAGTATTGGGCCGTTGTTGAGCATCTGTCAGCCTCATAGTTTAAGGTGTGTCCCGCCCCGTTGACTCTAGTCTGCTAGTGTCCGATTCAGCATGTTAAATTGAGCTTGTCGGAGAGAGAATTCACTCTGATTGGCTGTTCACCTTAAACGAATCAGTGCACGAGAAGAGAAACTGAAGTGAGGAAAGCAAGCCGACAAGTCAAGAGTACACACACCGAAGGCTCACACACATGTGGGAAGCAGTGCAGCAAGTGAGAGAGAGCGCCAGCGACGGGAGCGAGTAACGTTGGCGACTCCCAAGCCATTCAGGACTACTGTAGGAACATGGCAGCGCAACAGGCCGGACTCCGTGGAGAGGACACGCTCCCTATGTAGATATAATCGGCTCATTCTAAGCTAACAAAAACAACAATTCTTATTTTCAGGTGATTATACACTAATGAAAACATACTTTTTAATATTATATTCCATTTCAGCCAACAGATCCCCTGAAATGTTGTGTCTTTTTTTATTCCCCTTTTCCAAAACCTAAAACACAAGAGTAAAAATGGAGGAATCTTTGTATTCATCTGATCTAACTTAAGCCACCAATGCTAGCATACCTGACTACTCACAATAGTGATCTAGTGTTACTTCTAATGGCAACAGACATGACATTAAGAAGAAGAAGAAGAAGATCTACCTTTATTAGTCCCACAGTGGGGAAATTCAATTTACACTCTGTTTAACTTATACATGGTACATGCACACAAACACACACACACACATGCAGTAATGGAGAGATGTCAGAGTGAGGGGGCTGCTCCAGACAAGCGCCCCGAGCAGTTGGGGGTTTGGTGCCTTGCTCAGGGGCACCTCGGCAGTGCCCAAGAGGTAAACTGGCACCTCTCCAGCTACCAGTTCACACTCAGTTTTCGGTCCATGTCGGGACTTGAACCGGTGACCCTCCGGTTCCCAAGCCAACTCCCTACAGACTGAGCTACTCCGCCCCCATTAGTTAACTGTATTATTATGTGGGATTACAGGTTAGAACTAAAATTACCGCCTTGCTTGTACGTCTCTGCCAACCAGTCAAGTTGCAGTTTACATCTATGTTTTGACTGGGACATGTAGCTTTAGCCTGATGCTACATGTCCACCAGATCCGGACGCTACCGGACACACTGCTCCACTTCACTGGCCGCTCAAGTGGTGACGTAACCTATCGTGGAATGCACCTGACTGGTTCCTGGTTCTCACCTTGCCATTTCAACCAGGAACCAACATGGCGGCCTGCTCATAAACGATCTTTACTTTCATAACCTCAAATGCCGCAGCTGAATCTCATTTCATTTCACAACTAGCTTGGTCCAAGTGCTCGATGGGCTCATTTGCATTGCATTTGCAAAATACTTGCTGATACAGACCCTCTCCAACTTGCCGAACACTCCCATCATGCACTGGGTGACTGCTTCTCCTGCTTTCCATAGGAAATGAACGGAAACCGTCACTGGATCTGGTGGAAATGCACCATCAGGCTTACCTCATGAAACTGACCTGCAGATAAAACAATATCTGCTCCTCTTTTACATTTAGATTTAGAGTGTTGAAGTGATGCCTTTAGCTTCAATCCCTAAATCGGTATGAAAAGGTCCTTCTGAACTATACTGCACCAACTATACTGAACTATACCGCTCAGTGCATTAACATGTTAATTCATCATAGACTTCCTTATACACTGAGGCATAAGGGCCAAAAGTGAACAGCAGCAGTAATGATCCATATGTGGATTTAAGGAAATATTTCTCACAGTCATTACCTGGGGTTTAAATTCAGAGGAGCAAGACGATTAAATGTTTCCTGTTTTAATTAAAAGGCGGTGAGTCATAAGACAGAAAACATATCCTCCATGGAAATAATTACAGTGCATATCATCCATATTTTCATCCATAAAACGCTCACAAAGTAAAGGCATCCTTCATTAAAGCTGAGAAAGTGTGTGTGAGAGTTATACACGTTTCTGTAGCTCCTCGACCTTTCACAGCTTTCAGCAGGTTATTTGATTCCCACTTCAGGATGACATCATTCAAATTTTCCCTTTTAAAGCTGAAGGAAATTAGCTGCAGTCGATGGTTAGAACAGAGCCCATTAAAGGGCGGGATTAGGAGGAATTCCTCTGATGTTGTGAATGAAATAACAGGCTGAGGCAGCAAGGAGAGGAGACTGACCTCACCTCACCATCACACAACTATTCCCATTAAAGGACAACCATGGAGGCTGACTAATAATTAACTGCAAATGCATGCTGCGTGTCTGCTCCCAATATATAAACTGAACAAAGGTCTCAGATCTTGAGTTAAAGCCTTTTCTTGTGTTTTTCTAAGAGGGATTTAATGCTCTAATTGCACAGGGGAGAACAAACACTAACAAATGTAAAGCTGTAATCTTTTTAAAGTCTTATTTCACCCATCGCACCTCTGATGTCACTGATGAAAAACGTGCCGATTCCTTCCCATGGAGCTTACAGATGCATATTCAGAGGCCAGTGCACCGAACGGAAACACAAACCACTTTTTTTGCAGATAATAAGGACATACGAAATGGGTACTGGACTACATGTTCATCCTGAACCTTGACTGCTTGAAGCCTCAGTGATGTAAATGTCACTGGCATTAGGCTGTTGATGGAACAAGTAGAGAGGCAGCAGCCTGAGCTGCCATCTGTTCCTGATTCATCACAGCTTGCACACATCTTTTCCCATTACTCTGAATGGTAACGTGACTCCTGACCAATCAAGCTGGAGCATCTGTCTTTTGGGAGATCAAACTCGGCCCATAATCTACCTCTGACATAACTTCAATGAGGACAAACTCGGGATGGTTCTACCAGACAACATTTCCAGATTCCAGTCCAGGAGTTTACTGGAGGTAGTTACAGTAAATATACTGTGTTGGCAGAATTAAAGGGACTGTATGTAACTTTTTACACGTATGAATCATTGTTTACTGCAAATGAGGGAACAGGTTGTAACCGAACATAAAAAATGAGACCTTCAGTGACTTCCTGTGTTTCCTCTATCAGCCTGTGGACTGCTTTTAATGTGAAGGACTCGGGTCGGTGTCTCAGCGGATGCTACAGGGATAGCTAACAGCTAACAGTTGGTTAGAAATGGTGTCTGCTAATACAAACAAACGACCAGACTCCACCACAACTTAGACTCCACAGATGCACAAAAACGAGAAATTATATCTAGTGAAGCCCGTCTTGCAAAACAGAAAGGTGATCAACGTTGGGCGAGAAACTAGGATCAACATCTGCAGGGCCTTCGATTCATGAAGGGAACTTGAAGGGACTCTGAGCTGCAAAGCATATGAAAGCATATGAATATGAAAGCATATGAAATATACAGTGATATTGTTGTTTTAGCCGTTTTCACGTCCAGTCTTGTGTGTGTCGCTTACGTAGCAAACAACAAGCAGATTCTGATTCTTCCATTGAGTCCATTTAAGCAAATGTTTTTGTTTTTGTCAACATAAAAATAAGCAACCTGTTCTCAGCCCCAGCTCGTCAAAAGACACATCCTGGTCAGTGCCCCTCGGCGTCGGACACCGACACAGCCTTAGTCTGTATGGAACGCACCAGGCTTTCAACTGACTCATCCGCGTCATTACTAGAGTGACAGTAAACACTGAGTTATTTTACTGTAGTTTTCTGATGTAATTTACGTAGTTGTGGCCTAACCAAATAGCTTTGTTGCATAAGTAAAGTTAAAAACTAAGTATACCTACAATGGAAGCAGTGGGTCTGAAAAGTGAAGCTGAAGTGTCTTAAACCTGCATTCTTTCTAACAGCCACCAGGGGGCGACTCCTCTGGTTGATAAAACAAGTCTGATTGTATAGAAGTCTATGAGAAAATGAGCCTTTTACTTTAATTATTACCTCAATAAACATTGTAAACATGAGTTTATGGTCTCAATCACTAGTTTCAAGTCTTCTTCAATACAGCATGATGGTCATTTAGTAAATTATGGTCCCATTTAGAGTCAGATAGACCATAAAGCAGGGAATGCCTTAGGGCGGGGCTACCTTGTGATTGACAGGTTGCTACCATGGTGTTGTCCAGTCTGGGAGTTGTCCATGTTTTTCGTCTTACAACTTTAACCGTACGTTTCCTGTGAACACGGAAGCTTATTTTGAAAATGCATTTAACGATCAGAAATATGCCATCCGTGATACGTCCAAAACTGACACTAGAGGGGTAGAGCTTCATCGTCTGAAGCGTAGGGCTACTGACCAAGCATCAGTATTTGATGAGTTAACAGTAAGAACTTGCTTTAAATAAGTTATCAAAAGAGAACAAATAGAGCATGGATTTCAAGATCTTGTTAGCAGCCTGTTTACCTTCACAGCAGTAGAATACATCTAGTCTAAGACTCCTGTGTTTGTCCCAATCCAGACTAAACAATAATTCTAAGCAGGATTGGGGTTTGTGGTGCACTCACACTGAAAATCTGACAACATTGAGTATACTCAACATACCTATTGTCCCTCTCTGAAATGCATAAAGGAAATGGAGAAGCTATTCACAGCTGCAACACATTAAACCAATTGCCAGTTGTGGTAAGAAAGCTCGAGAAGAACCTTGGAAAGCAAAGTATTGAATCTTTTCCTTTTAGTTTTTTATTTTTAGGGAAACTTTCTTTTTCTCTTTGTGGATGTCAGTCGCCATTTGACTGACATCCGTCAATGATTGGTATCATTTCCAGTTAGCACAATATTTTAATGTTATATTTAGCTCGTTTGAGATGAGCTGGTGATCGAGAATCGATCACCAGCAATTACTGCTCACTACATGCCGGTAAGATTTCTGTATGACTTGTTGAAAACATGTTTTCAGCAGTGATAAAGTTACAAGATCAAGGTGGCTGCTGTTTCTATCTCCTCTTTGCCATAGACTGTATAAAAGAAGTGGACATAGTCACCATGACATGACCCATTGGTTTGCAGACTTCTGTTTTGAAGCCTTGACTTTGGCATTTTGGTCGTCCATCTTGTTTTTTTGCAACCAGAAGTGACACAGGAGGGTGAAGCTAAGTACACTGAAAATGACATTTTTAGGTGATCAAAAAGGTTAGAATTAACTTTCATGAAGTGAAAACACACTGTTGAAGGGTTTAAGTTGTAAGACGAAAGCACGGACAACTCCCAGACCGGGCAACGCCGTGGTAGCGACCTGTTAATCACAAGGTAGCCCCGCCTTAAAGCATCCCCTGCTTCATGGTCTATTTGACTCTAAATGGGACCATAATTTGCTAAATGAACATCATGCTGTATTAAAGAAGACTTGAAACTAGTGGTTGAGACCATAAACTCATGTTTACAATGTTTACTGAGGTAATAAATCAAGTGAGAAGTAGGATCATTTTCTCATAGACTTCTTTTTGCAACCAGAGGAGTCGCCCCAGCTGGCTATTAGAAAGAAAGCAGGTTTAAGGTACTTCAGCGTTGGCTTCAGAACTGGAGGTTGCCACCTGGTCTCTACTAATTTCAAGACTTCAGTGCATCATGGGAACAATGACGCATTTATTCTGTATGTCTACAGCTATGTTCACACAGCAATTGACAAAAGTTACAAATGTCAAGTCGCAGTGTTGCTCAAACGTCCGCTGACGTAGTTATGTTGTTAAATAGTACTGGGAACTTTTTAGATGGAACGAAACAGGGTGAAACAAGAACATACGATTGGTTGACGCTTCACTGTGTCATTGGAGCACTGAGACCAGCTCAGGGTTATTTGTAGCGCGTCACTCGCTTCATGCAACGACGAGTGTCGAGTGTCAGTTTGTAGCTTCATGTTCTGTTGAAAATGCCTTATGCTGTGCCGCTTGTAGTGTGAACACAGCATGAACTGACTCTGTTAAAAGAATAAATGTTGAGTCCAGAGGAGCTGAAGAAATTAATTTCAAATATTCCAAATACAATTATAGAACCTCACCCATATCTAATTATTCTCAATTTTATGAAGCAGTCCTCCTCTTCCCTTGCCTCTTGCCTTTTTCATGAAAGCAGCTCAGACTCCAGGAGGTGTTTTTCAGTAAATCCTAACATTACCAATGTGTGTGATGAATGTGTTTCCGTCAGTGAAACACTGACTTGCAGCAGGTAACAGATACCTTCTCTTGGTATATGTGTTGGTCTGGGCCTCTGCTTCCTCCTCAGCGGGATCTGGCTCGGACCTTCCTCCTCCTCCTCGCAGCAGGTGAGGAAGATGTGACCGCACGGGTAGCCCAGGTACTGGTGGGCATCGCAATCCCTTCCTTCACTGCGCACCCGCAAGCCGAGGGCACAACAGCTGCAGCACACCTACCCGTCCAGATAATAACAGCAGAGCCTATTAGGAGCATGTCACTGTGGTGCCCTTCAGATCTATAATCACCACCTCCACCATTAGCCCTGTTTCCTAACGAGAATGAGGCATAATGGCTAAACATGCAAGCAGGCTGGTTCATCCCTGTCAACACATTGTAAAGGATTTCAGCTGCTGCCTCAAGCTGAACCACATGTCATGCAAAGAAAACCAGACTTTCACCTTTTTTTTTTTTTTAAAGTTTCCTCTAAAACAATGACCTGGCACGGCGGTTTGGCTCGGCTGCTTCAACACATGAACAGCTGGCTCGAGGGCCAAACCGCCGGGTTTCCTCTTGGAGAAATGGGGAATGCTAATACTGAGCAAAGGCATGACTCCCATTTCCATATGGAAGCATTCACAGATCTGAAGGATGCAAACAGAAACGGGAGACTTTGGCAGTTCTTTATCAATATACTCAACCTGTTTGCCAATAAAAGACAAATAAACCGTCTGACCTTTACAAAAGCCTCTCTGCTGGCGTTGGTATCTGAAATTAAAATCTCACTCGGGCCAAAACAACAGTGCATTCCAGAGGATATTTAAACTCAGTTTTCACCATGTTGCCGTTGCAGGTAGTTGACTGCCGCCGATAGTTTGAACTGTTTGCATGGTCCAGTTTAGTCGTCTTGAACCAGTTGGAAAAGTGAATCACATCCTACATGACTCATAAATACAGTTCATTTTCTATTCCGGAGGAAGACACAACTACCTTTAATCAGTTCAGTGTTTGTTTTATGGAGAGCTTGGTGTCTAGTAAACGTGTGCGCCATCCACCCATGACTTCATCGTCTTTCAGTCGTAACTTCCTCTTCTTCTTCTTGTTTCTTCCCTGTCATTGAGTGCTATCTAATGAAGACAGTAAAATACCTGATAGGAGTCATCTGTGCACTGGTCCTCCTTCTCCTCCTTCACTTCACAGGTGTCTCCTCCTCTGGCTGAAGTCATGCCTGATTCACACTGGTTATCCTTTACAGAGCTGAGGCAGCACTGCTTCCCTGCAACACTGACACGCACACATGCACATACATAAATATATTTTTACACTACAGTGAATGAAAATCAGGTTGAGATTTATTTTTGATTTATGACTAGAACAACTTGACACACAGTGCTGATCAGTGCTGCATCTCAAACTGATCTTCAGGTTCCACCACTTCTATGTGACACCTACTGTTGACCTGCTATCTCCCCAGAAACGGGTCTATTGTGGGTCTCAGATGCAAAGATTACGCGTCAAGATACAATGCAAAAGGCTGCTCCAGGCGTCAGTATAAAATCCTGACTTTTAAAATATTTGATTCAGTGTGTGTATGACTGTATGGATCTAGTACTGTGGATGTGTTGAGTGTGTTTTATGTAGGAGTGTGATTAGTTTAGCAATTTAATGTCTGTCTTTAAATGTTCTAACAGGTAGAAAATCATGGTGACCTCAATTCTTTTACTTTTACTGCCTTCGCCAATCAGTCAAGTTGCAGCTTAAATCCACGTCTGTCCAAATGTCATCAGCTCAACACTTTATCCTGAAATTGAGTTATATCAATAAAAAATGTGTCTATAAGGTCACAGTAACCTTTAAGCTCCAAATTCCTTGAGTCCAAATGGACGTTTGGACCAAATTTAAGGAAATTCCCTCCAGGCAATCCTGAGATATGCCGTTCACGACCGGCCGGCCGAATGAATGGACAACACACCAGTGGAACGTCCAATGAGTGTTTTGACTGGGACACATAGCTTTAGCCTGACGCTACAAGTCCACCAGATCCGGACACTACAGCATCATTTTATCCTGGTGTTGTAATTAGCAAATGAATTCATGAGTTATCATAGTGACCTTGACTGTTGACCTTTGTAAGATCTGCAGTATAACGCCAGCTGGGATATACCGAGCAGCTCTCCGTTTAAAGGGTCTGACGCAGCACCAGATCGAGTAGCCTGGAATCCAATACTATCAACCGCCACGGCGTTGACGGCAGCTCTCTGAGCGATCTTGGGCTCTTGTTGAATGTGTTAGGTAAAGTTTAAAGAACTAGGAAAACAAGTTTTAAGGGTCTGTTAAATTGCTTGGCAAGAGCAACCATAAAAGACGTTGACACACTATACCTCCAAGACCACAGTCCTTAAGAAATTAAAAAATTAAATGTCCAAAAATTAGACTGTAATTGCAGATGGCAATTTTATTGCAAAATTATGCAGGGCAGAGCATGCAATTCAAAAATAATTAAAATTCAATAACTGGAATTGATGATTGAGTAAAATGATGAAAAACACTTGGAAATCTGATGAAATGAGTCAATGCTGAACAGAGTCCATGTTAGTATCAGTGATCTGGTGGTTGTTTGACTTCAGACGTGTCTAACGTGACACATTATAATCAAGAACAAAAGGAATAAAAATACGATTAAATGTTTTATGTCTCAGTAGATTCACTTTAAACTAGCCACTGCAGTTATTTTGTAAAATTTAAGACATTTTGCTGCTCATTGGTTCACCGCTGAGAGCGAGAGGAAGTGAAGTGTAGCTGATCAAGCCACACTTCTTTTGCCACCAGAAAAGATGAACTTGTAGAAATCCTCAAAATCAATAACGTCTCTTAAAGTCCCTGAGTCCTGCAGCTGGAGTGCAGAAACCTTGATAATCCAATATAATAATAATAATAATAATAATAATAATAATAATAATAATAATTAATAATAATAATGTTAAACGTCCCAGGGTTCAGTATTTTCCAGCTGTAGGATTTATCAAAGTTCCACTTTGCTAACTCACACTCTCCATCTCAAAAACTGACCAGCAAACTCATCAGTTCAGCCTTAAGTCCAAGTGGATGGATAGGATGAGTACACTGACCTTCATATGTGAAATTGGCGTGATATCCCTTTTAAGTGTAAAGAGGCCTCACGCTTCTCCTAAACACTGGAACTGTGTTTGTTTGGATCCATCGACAGATGTTTCACCCAAACAGTAATATAAACCGTTTCATCCTCCAAAGCAGCTTCCAGTCGGACCCCTGAGGCCACTCACCTGCATATGGAGTGCTGGTCATTGTCGAGCACTGGCATGTGGTTGCAGTGGTGGTTTTCTGTGGCCCATTTCTGGCCAGTAGCACAGCAGCTCTGCAGCAGGTCTTCAGCAGAGACACCCGGACCTGCAGCCCCGAGACATGAGGGTAAACATATATCAACGCAGACACACGACTGATGGAACAAAAACAGCTGAGCAGTAAATCCTGTGTGTCGGCACAGACAGAAGCCTGAGGAGGGAGGTGAATACAGTAGCAGTCAGACAGAAACATATGGTAGACTGATCCAGGCCTCAAAGGCGCCTTCAACATTTCTACAGCTGACTAAAGAGGAGTAGAAAACAGTAGCCCATTTTATGATAGGAAACTTCAGTCAGCTCTGAGGAACGTTACAGTTTGTTCTACAAATAGTTTCGAATGGCAGTCCGCTCAGAGGGCTGTGGACATGAAGTGTGACAGACTGGCACAGAGTCAGTGTTTATGAACCTATAGCTGCCAAAAGCGACAGGGCAGCAAGGTGGAAGGAGGTAGATGAGGTGTTCAGGGTTTAGAAAAGTCTCTGCATAGATAATGTCTGGTAACGCCTGGGCCAGACCGGCCATGTGAGGAGCGCACGGCGGCTGCGTTACCTCACGGCTGCGTGATTCACGCATCCCGTGTTCACACCAGCTGCAAGCAATCTGTCTGCTGCTGCTGTGAACCACGCAGTTGGAAGAAGGTCGGTGCAATATATTGACATTATGTCGATACTGTGATATAAGACTAGATATCGTCTTGGATTATGGATATCTTAATATGGTGAAAGTGTTGTCTTTTCCTGGTTTTAAAGGCTATATCACAGTAAAGTGATGTAACTTTCTGACTCACTGTGTCTCACACAGACAGCTCATTGTAAACCAACAGTCAACCCTACAGTATCGTTTTCTCCATATCAGCCAGTCGTAGTTACAATTAGGCCAAGTGAACCAAGAACTTGGAAGAATTATTCCAATTTTAAGATCATGGCGATCAATGTGGCAGGCAGAGTCTAATTCAATATAACAATCAGTACAAAAGATGAACAAGCTGTGCTAGAAAATATTTGGTTTGAACAATTTTAGGACTGTGTAACCCCTGACCAGCATTGCTGGTGGTGGCCTTACAGCTACTTGCTGACAAATTACTGCACTTAAAACCTTTCATCTCAACTCTGTGAATAATGTCTACTGTGTTGTCTACATATGTTTGATGTTACTGACAGTGCTGTATTGATCTTACACCCCGTATTGTACCAGAAGTAAATTCCACCGGCATCAATGATTGATTGATTGATGGACTAGGTAGGCCGGCTCAGTTGCCAGAATTGCCAGATTGGAAGGCCGAGCCATGAAAGCAATACTGGTTAATGAGGGTTAATGATAGCTTTATGAATGGCTCCATATATTCAGTCAGTTGTCATCATTAACATGCGTTTTTGTCATTCAGTGAAAGAAATGAAATCCCAGTATAGGCACTTCCACATAACCATCTCTACTTTGCCTTCCACTTATTCAGAGGAAAAATGGCCTCATTTCAATGTCATCAACTGAGGAAATGAGCATAAGACATGTGTTAAACTAGGAGCCCATTAAATCTCCATAATTGAATGAATGCATTTCATATTTCTAAACCACACATTTCTGTTGATGCTGAAAGCAGCGATTAGCTGTTTAGCAGCAAACCATTCCAATGTCAAGAGGCCGCTGACATGGCAGCCAGCCATCACAGTCATGGATGGATTAATGAACAGGCCGACCAGACACAAGCCCTAGACTTCACCGACAAGGTTTCACTCAAAGAGACACACACCAATCAGGAAGAGACCGAAAATGAGCACAAAGAAAGAACTACAATGAGACACAAAAAGACTACAAAGAGACAAAAACAGCTGCAAAGAGACAGAGACTTACAATAACTATGAAAAAAACAACCACAAAGAAACACAAAATGACTACAAAGAGGAGTGCAGTGCATCACAAAACTCACGGTTCAGATTGTGTCACGATTTTGAATTACAAAAGGGTGCAAATATATAATTTAGAGATGCCCTGATGGCGTTTTTTTTTTTTTTTTTTTTTTTTTTTTTGCCACTGATACGATTGCAGATTGTCGAAGAGCCATATTGGCCGATACAGATCATTTTTGTTATAGCAGTTGGTCCAAAATATCCTTGCACGACAGCTGGATTCTCACTATATTGGGCTGGCAGGCTTCTAGTGACACATTACGCACACACGAGGTTCATTCCATGCAGACTGCAGTGATTTTTTAAAGAAACCTTGTAAGCCTTTGTTTTATTGTCTAATTTTTCATAGAAAAAAAACATTCTTGTCGCTGATCTTTCTCCAGCACGGGGTAATATTCCTGCACCGCCGACTTTTTCTTTCACTTTATTTGTAAACCACATGTGCACACATACCTGTCGTCATGTCAGAGCCAGTGACTCCTTCTCCAGACCAGAAGCTGGTACTACTGCTGGGCAAATAACCAGCACAGCATTTAGCCAACGCAAAATTGACGCAAAACAACAGATAAACATCGGACACTGACTTCAGAGAATGTTATTTGTTTTCTTGCCGATAAGCCGATGGCAGTCAACAAGACAAATATTGTCTGATAACGATCGGCAGTAAAACTTTACTTCACAATAGAATGGTTAAACTGTGTAATTAATCTACGGTTCATATGCATGCCGAACCATGAGGGTCCGTTTCATTAAGGATCAACTACCTATGTCTATTACACCACTAACAACAACTCAAAATTACTAGAGAAGAGACACAAAACAGCTACAGAGAGACACACAATGATCACAAAGAAACACAAAACCATAGAGAGATGTGTAACGACTACTAAGAGATACAAAACAACTACATAGAGACACATAACGTTTAAAGAGACACTACACAGTAACAAAGATACACAAAACAACTGCAAAGAGACATAAAATGACCAAACAGTCATAAAAACACAGAGAGATATGTAACAACTACAGATACACAACAACCACATAGAGACACGCAACAACTACAAAGAGGCACATAATATTAAAGAGACACAAGCCAGCTTCAAAGAGACACAAAACAACTACAAAGAGACATTAAATGACTAAACAGTCATAAAATCACAGAGAGATATGTAGGGACTACATAGAGACGCAACAACTACAAAGAGGTAATTAATAAAGAGACACAAACCAGCTCCAAAGAGACACAAAGCAGGCACAAAGAGACACATAATGACCACAAAGAGACACATAATGGCTATCAAGAGACACAAAACAACTACAAAGACACACACACACACACACACACACACACACACACACACACACACACACTACTGAGCATTAAACGGCTAACCCGGCTGCTCTGCATAGATCTCGGTTGCTGCTGCTGTTGGCCCTCCAGAGCTCCTCGACCTCCCCGTCACCTTCATGTCAGACCCAAAGCCGTCTCAGCCTGCTGCTTCTATCCACATATTAGCATGAACGCTCGAGCGCACACTCATTCAGACACACCAGACCTCTCCTCGAGCCCTCTGAAGAAAAGCCACCGACAAAGAGCTTTTGGTTTTCAACTCCTTCTATATCGCTTCTATACTGTACAGAGCATTTGCTTATTCTTCACATTCACACTGCTGTGAAATGAATGTTTTGTTTTGTAAGAAGACATGAACCTAATATGTGTCAACAAAAAAAAACAGGAAATGCTCAAAAAGTCTCCCATATTGTTCTGATGCACAGAAGCATCCAGTCATGAATACTGTACACAGACACACATAGCAGAGTACATTACACTTCACTGTGAAAAATCCTGTGGAAACACGAGCGTATCTGTTGTAATTAAAAGCAGCTACATCAGAGAGTCGGTCCACAGGGTGTCAAATAAAGCACTGTGATCAGATTAAGCAGGTTCCTGCACACATTGTTTCCTTGATGTAATATCCATTGTGTTCACCTCAGAGTCTAAACTATGCTAATCCCATACTGCACAGTGTACAGCCAGGAATGCCTTAAATAGCTCTGCTCTGAGCTTCACTTTGAAAGTTATTTCATTCCACTTCGCTGCATTCAGTCTCATCCTGGCTCCTTTAAAGCTCAGTAAACAATCATTTAAAGAAAAGGCTGTCTGCAGCTGACGGTGCATAATTCATAAGCACTGTCTTCAGAAAATAGTGTCAAGTTGAGAGAAGAAGACACTTGAAAGTAAAAGCAACTTCTTATTTTACCCTCAAAACGTTTGTGTTAAACTATGTAAAACATTATTCTTCTAGAACTCATGTCCTTGTTGAGAAAAAGACTTTCATCTCAAACACAGTGATGTCTGAAGCTGGTGAGGCTCAATGCAATCTGTGAGATCTGCCCCTAATCCTCTCTAAGAAACAAGGAAAGGTTTAAAGGGATAGTTCGGGTGTTTCTCAGTGGGGCTGTATGAGGTTCTTCTGCATAGTCAGTGTATTACCTACAGTCGACGACGGTCGGCACGCCTCCAGTTTGGAGAAGCAGACCGGAGTTACAGTAAGGCAGTAAAGCGATGTACTGCTGTGAACGGGGGCAGCAGCAAAATGTATTTTAGACACCGGAAAAAAAAAACTGCTTAAGTGTAAGCTATATTTTGAATATTTCCACTGCTTTTAGGACTGTCAAAGTTAACATTAATGCAAAATTATTTTAACGCTACTAATTTCTTCAACACATGAATGCGACTTGCGATTTTTAGGTTGTTGTGGGCTCAGTTAGAAAGCTCAGGAATCCACTGGTACCAACCATGTCATACTAGTTTGTCAGGAAGGAGGCTAAATATCACTAACTTACCCTTAATTTGGTGAGGAAAGACTGTGATGGCCAGTTTCAAAGAGGTCCCTTGACCTCTGACTTCAAGATATCTGAATGTAAATGGGTTCTCTGGGTCCCCGTCAGTCTCCCCTTTACAGACATGCCCACTTTATGATAATCCAAGTCAGTCTGGATCAAGTCATAGTCAAGTCAGCACTGCAAGTCAAGGCTGCAGTTTGCCATGTTCTGATTGGAGCAGATTGTTGATGCTAAAGTCAGAACCTGTGAGGGTTTCTGGACAATATCTGTCATTGTTTTGTGTTCATAATAAATAAATATAAATACATTTGCATAAAGGACAATATTTGGCCACTCCCATGTTGATAAGACTATTAAATACGTAACTAATCTCCTTTTCAGGTACATTTTATAGTATGATTACTGTTTTTTTCAATGGAGTCTGGTTGCTTTGGGGAGAGCAGAGATAACAGCTTCAGTTCCCTAAACATAGACTGTATAGCTGTCTCACAGCAATATAAACCAAACTATTCCTTTAAGGTACAGTATGTGTCCTTTAATAGTTGCTCTGAGGACAGATGAATGAGAGGAAAAGATTGCTCACACAACTACTGGTTTGCTTTTCATATATCTTCAAAATGTTTTCAGGAAGTAGAAACTTCATCCCAGTCTAATTTCATACAGAGGAAAACACTAAATGGGAACGTTGGAAGCAGAGTAATTCCCCACTGTTATGTGAAGTATGTTCCAGGAGTGATTGCCAAAGGCCAAACATGAGGTTCAGCCGGGGGGTCAAATGTAATTTAACACTCAGGAGTAGCCTACTAATAACCTGACAAACAATGGAAACGGGCACATACTGTATATTTATAGCTGACACTTTTTGTCAATAGTTATTGTTGAAAGAGTCAACATGATGGCAGCTCTGCCTTCCCCCCAAACTGGCCTGTTATGTCGACCGAAGCTGAGACATCCGTCCACTGAAGGAGCTCCCATGGGGTTTGTCTGGACTGATTAGCCTGGCCTCACACTGCTCGCCCATCATTACTCTGTCTGGCCAAACAAAGACCTGTCTCACACCACACTGAGACACATCTGACACATCAGCGCCGTCTGAGAATGAACAGCACCACCCAGACACCAACTGCAGCATGTGACACAATGAGACATTAGTAATGTCTCTGCAATATGGATGCTCTTGAACTGACAATTCATTTCCTGATTTATCACACTGATACATAAAGGGCTGTCCAGAAGTATCAGCCAATTAGTGCTGACCACCACTGAGATGATGGAGGTTCTTCTTCAGAAACAGCCTGTACAAACTGAACAGAGGCTGCGTCATCTTTGCAAAAAGTTACGTTACTGTGAGTTTTAACTTTTAACTGTCTTAATTTAATTGAATATAAATGAAGTAAATGAGACCATCAGCAAGAAGATCGGCTATTTCTTTATAGTTATAATAAATGCACTACTGGGCAGCAGTAGCACAGTCAATAGGGACTAAGTCACATTAGTCTTAATTTGGAGTTGTGTTTTGGACTAACTGATAAATATAAGTCCAATATTCACTCTCCTATTAGTCTCCACAAACTCTTGAGAAAAGTGTGTTTCTAGCAGATAGTGCACAGTGAGTTAATCAGAGCCTTCTCACTGAAAACTGCTGGAAACCAGGTGGATGAACTACAACAGTGAGATTGTGAAAAGGTTAGAATTGAATTGCATTGAAAACTCCATTAAAACACAATCATTTTTAGTTTCAGGTGATTATTCACAAATGATTAAAAAAATGGTTATGGATATTATATTCCATTTCTGCTAATAGATCCCTGAAATGTTCTTCCATCCATCCACCTGCAACCGATTATCCCATTAGGGGTCGAGGGGGGCCGGAGCCGATCCCAGCTGGCATTGGGCGAAGGAGGGGTACACCCTGGACAGATCACCAGTCCATCACAGAGAAAGACAACCATTCACGTTCATATTCACACCTACCGGACATTTCCATCCATCCATCCATCGTCAACCGCTTATCCCGTTAGGGTCGCGGGGGGCTGGAGCCGTTCCCAGCTGGCATAGGGCGAAGGCAGTGTACACCCTGGACAGTTCGCCAGTCCATCGCAGGGCACATAGAGACAGACAACATAAGACAGACAACCATTCACGCCACACCACACCACGGGCAATTTAGAGTCATCAATTAACCTAAACAGCATGTCTTTGGACTGTGGGAGGAAGCCGGAGAACCCGGAGAAAACCCACGCTAACACAGGGAGAACATCCACACAGAAGAGCCCCAACCTGGATTCGAACCTGTGACCCTCTTGCTGTGAGGTGACACCGACACCGTGCAGCCCCTGAAATGTTCCTTTAAAGTTAAAAATTCAGTGGGCTTTATAAAACAATTACAAAATTCTGGAGGAAATTAAAAACTTGCTGCAATGGTAGCTAAATTTAAAAACTCCTGATATATTCATAGATTGTTCAAAAGATAGAGAGAAGCAACAGTTGAGAGCTGAAGGTATGAAGTGAGGTTGAATTGCATGTTCTTACAACCCTGGCAAACACACCAGCTGGACCAAGACGAAACAACACTGCCTCCATCATAATAAAACAAAAACCTTCCTTCCTGTTTCACAGACGTAAAACATGATGGATTCTATCTTTCCCGCCTCTGAGTGCTTTCTGTTTTCTGTGTGTTTATTTGTGCAGCCTCTATCAATGGACTGACGAGGCACTCAGGGCATTCAGGGAGTGTCGTTTTTACGATATAATAATACGAGCAGGCTGGAGCGAGTAATGGCTTAGAACAATGCAAGGATGCTAACTGCCTCAGCTCCCACTGCTCTGGCACAGGCGCAAGCCTTTCTCGCCCACATAGAAACACAGTGATTCATCAGTATTCTTCCTAAACAAATAAGCCAGGCAGAGTGGAACTGACTCACTCCTTCTCCACAACAATATGAGGAGACTGTCAAAATTATACACTTCATACAATGCAGCAGCTTGGCAGGAATATTCTTCCACTATTCAGTGGCATTTAGGTCTCAAGTTGCCAAAAACACAAAACTGAAGTAAAGGAGGAAGAACAATTTCAAGCATTTGACCTTTTCAGTCCAGTGTAACCACAAGGGAATGAGTTCTGGAGCCCGTCCTCACATCTGAGTAGTAGACTCAGTAGCGAAGCTCGACAAACAGTGATTAATGACGACCATCAAAACCAAACGCCATTTAAGTTTATTAACTAACGGCCCAGACACCGCAACCCGATATCAAAGAACTAGCGGCAATGAAGGCCGCCTGTTGCGTCGCCTCACGACCCTGTCTGGGCCGAACAGGTGCACTTGAACGCACCACAAAGACGACAGTCGATGGCCAGTTTGCATGTATGTTCTGCACCTGCGTGACAGGAAATAACCCTCCACACCAGCAGGTGGCGGCAGTCTGTAATCATCATTCAAAAAGGGAAACAGGAAGACAGGATTGCGAATATACAAGCTGTTATGATACTTACATGAATCAAAGCGGCGCCTGCTGATCTTTTACACACCACACTCACCACTTAGCTTCATCCCAGATAGCCATGTCGCTGTGATGATGTCAGTGTGTTTTTCCTCCTGACTTTACCCGCCGGTTTGCGTTCCTCACTTCAGTTTCTCTTCTAGCCAATCAGAGTGATTTCTCTCATCGACGAGCTCCGCCAAAACAAAAAAACTCCTACAGGAGCAGCAGACTAGAGCTGACAATGTGGAGCATATTGCAAAAACTATGCCGACAGACTCTCACCGACGGCCCCTAACTGTCCGATGGCCGACCGGCAGTTTGGTGCGTCAGGGCGTTAAGTTGATAAACTGTGCAAATCCTGCTCAACTTATAATTTGCTGTCACCTGAGAGTGTAAAACGGTTCCAGACAGAAATCACATCCATTGTAACAACTTCATTTTGGCAGGCAGGTGTAATTTTACATAACGGTCATTTTTTTTGCTTCAAAAACAGAATCAGTGCCAGTGTTGTCTCAGGTGGATTTCTGTATTTCCACAGACTGTACATAAAGATGGATGACGTGCCTTCCCTTCCTCCACACAAGTGAAGCCAAAATATCCCGGATACGGGAGCTGCCATGTTGAGATTTTGGTATCATTTAGAGCCAGTCTGCACACCCACCTGAGCCAATGGCAAGCCGAGCATGGCCACAGCTTGTCAGTGAGGGAGACTGACAGCTGTCAATCATGACGTCTCACCCCATTTTTATAGCATCAAATAACTAATAAAAACCAAACTTAACTTACTTATCAGAAAAATGACCACTTGAACATATATCAGCATGATAAGACCTACCTGAAATCTTTGGGAAATATTTATTTGACGTACACTATGGGGTGGCTGTGGGTCACAGGGTAGAGCAGGTGAGCGGTGGTTCGATCCCCGGACATCAGTGTGTGGGTGAGTATTTAGATTAGATCCTGATGGCCAAGTTGGCACCTTGCAAAGCAGCCTCTGCCATCAGCGTATGAATGTGTGAGTAAATGGGTGAATGCCGACATGTTAGAAAAGCACTATATGAATGCAAGTCCATTTACACTTTTTAGTTTGGCCCATCCATTAACATGGAGGTGGCGGGGTTCATAACGTATACTGCAGCCAGCAGCCAGGCGGTGATCCAGATGTTTTGGCTTCACTTTTTGGAAGCTGTCACGTCATCCATCTTTATATACAGCCTGTGACAGGGGCGTCCAACTCAATTTCATCCTGGACCACATCAGCATTATGGTTGCCTTCAAAGAGCTGGGTGTAATTGAAACTCTATATAAATATATCTAGTCTTGATCATATTACAAAATTGCCTCTGCATTTGATTATTATTAGTTTTAGTAATAATTTATTTAATAACTAACTCTGAAAGCAGAAGTCTAAGAAAAATAATTGCATGCAGAAATATTGTACAATTCATTTCAATTTTATTGTTAGGTGAATAATAAAGGTCTTTTTTTTTTTACCATCACACAAATATCATCCAACACAATTTATTCCATTAGCGTAGTTTAACTTTGTGGTGGGAGTTGAGAGGGGCAGAACTCTAGTCCAACAGATCAATGAGCTCTGATCTAACGTTCAGTCTGTGGCGTATAAACTGTTAGTGATCAACAGCTGATCAGCTGAGATCATGTGGTAGATGACAGTGGTGTGACAGTGTTTTACTGCCTCCTAGCAAAGAAGACATACCGGCTGGTCTCCATCAACCACTAACATGGATTCTCCTTCTGTCCTTCCCTCTGCACCAACTTTTCTTTTCTTGGACATTTTGGTAGTATTCATATTTTTTTTTTCTGACTCCATCACTCGCTAGAGCGCCGCTGCTGGAAACCAGTGATACTGAGACGCTTCAGTGTGCATGTAACAAAATGGAGATGCACTGTGGGACATGTAGTTTAAGGACTCTGTACTCCGTAAAGCGGTATAGAATTGTATGATAAGCATAATATATTCTTTGCAAACCCTCATTGGCCACATAAAATGAGGTGCCTACTTTGGCCCACAGGCCTTGAGTTTGGCATGTGGCCGATGATACCTATCTGTGACCAACAGCCTTGATTTTAGTCCCATTATTTCAAGTCAGTCTGAGGATCGTTGAATTTCCTGAATCCATACGAGGTTTTAAAATGAGCACAGCAATGTGCATGTATCATCCCTGTTTCTTCTCTGCCTTTCTTCTCACTCAGACCCCCCCCACCCCGGGGTCTCATCTGTAAAGCAGATGGGAATATAATGAACTATAGGCTTGAAAGGACTGTCCTTACACTGAGGCAGGGCTGTCCCTGAAATCTGTGGTTTCACTAAAGTAGAAAAATAAAGGCCTGTGCAGTGCAGCACTGCCTTGTCTTTGTCTCACAAAGAAAGAACTACAGTATTTTCCACTCACCCTTTGCCTCTTGTTTCTGAAACAACAGCACTTGCAGCATTGTCATTTGCCTAGAAATGCTAATCTGCAATGCCCAGCGTGTCCATCCGGCCTCCCACCACCAGTCAGCCCTGCATGTCTGGCAATCTATCAGCCCTCGACGCCCGTCAACAGCAGCCTGTCCACAGCGGCACCCTGGGCCCAGTTCCAGCTGCCTCCTGAGAAATGTAGGCTGCTGTTTTTTGTCCAAATACAAGACAGCGAGGTGGCTTGAACACAAAATCCAAGTCAATTTGACCTCAAGACTTTATTTCACTTTTTGATAAGCATGCCAGGTTCATAAGGTTTACATCTGATTTAGCTTTAAATGTGTCAGTGTCATAAAATGCCACCAAGCTAGCATGCTAACACGGTTCATAAACATGCTGGAGTGGTTTATAAACTCTAAACTTATTCACACCAGAGGAGAGTTAATGAGTAATTTCCTTTATATTCTGGGACATCCTCTCTCTGTCACACTTCATTAAGCTCAGGGCTGCCAGCATCAGGCGGGATCGTTCTGGTAGGAATCCACCAGCAGCAGCAGTCTGGATTAGATCTGAGCTGTGGACCAGACATGGCCTTGAAACAGAGTTTGAAAGAGCTGCCCTCCTGACAACACAAAGCCAGAATCTCTTACAAATCGACTTCAGAGTGAGAGTTTTGGTCCAAATGTTGAAAAAGTGAAATGAACCCGCTTTGAAAGATTTTTCAATCGAAAAAGAACCATTTCAACAGTCAATGGACGTACACACTGATCAGCCATAACACTGATAGGTGAAGTGAATAACATTGAGCAAGCATATGGATGTGAGCGACTTTGACAAGGGACAAACTGTGACGGCTAGACGACTGGGTCAGAGCAGAACTGACTCTCCAGAACTCCAGAACTGCAGCTCTTGTGGGATGTTCCCGGTCTGCAGTCTACCAAAAGTGGTCCAAGGAAGAGAAACTGGTGAACCGGCTACAGGGTGATGGACGGCCAAGGCTAACTGATGCATGTGGGGAGCGAAGGCTGGCCCGTGTTGTCAGATCCACTCGAAGGGCTACTGTAGCTAAAATTGCTGAAAAAGTTAATGTTGTTTCCTGCCCATGCTGACCCGCATCCACTGCCAAAAGTGCCTACAAGGGACACCTGAGCATCAGAACTGGACCACAGAGCAATGGCAGAAGGTGGCCTGGTCTGTTGAATCACATTTTCTTTACATCATGTGGACGGCCGGATGCGTGGCTTACCTGGGGAAGACGTGGCACCAGATGCACTATGGGAAGAAGGCAAGTCGGCGGAGGCAGTGTGCACACCGCAAAACTAGTTCAAAAATGGTTTGAGGAACACAACAACGAGTTTGAGGTGTTGACGTATATGAGAGAAAGAATACAGACTTTAAGTATTATATTCTCAAACAATAGTGTCGACTGCCAAAGTACCATGACAGACAGCGAGATTTGTTTAGGGAAGCTAGCTGCTCACAAGGTTGGATTACCACTTGGGTGAAAAAGACGGTTGCACCGGGCGTTCCAATCATACCAATGGAAGCAGGACAAACATCTGGCATCTCACTCTGTAGACTTAGACGCTGCACAGAAGTACCAGGCAGATGGGTAGAAAATAATTACAGCAAGCATGACCACATGACATTTTAACATGTCTATTGTGAATAGGTTAAACAAACAAGATGCAAAATGTTAATTCATCAACTTCAGAGGTGTTTTTTGGTAGGGCTGTCAATCAATTATAATATCTAATCACAATTAATTGTATGACTGTCCATGGTTAATTGTGATTAATCACAAATCTGATCAAAGTCTACCTTAAAGGGAGATTTGTCAAGTATTTAATACTCATGGGAATGGGCAAATATACTGCTTTATACAAATGTATGTATATATCGATTATTGGAAATCAATTAACAACACAAAACAATAACAGATATTGTCCAGAAACCCCTGTTATAAGTATCTTCACTCTGGCTTTAAAACTGAGCCAGCGACAGTCTTGTGTTTAATGTCTTCAAAGAATTAGTTGCATTAAAATGAAATTGGCCAACTTTATACTAAATAAATAGCCCCTATAAAAAAACCTTTCACTGGATTATTAAGAATAATGTGAACACAGTTTCTATAAAGACCAAATGAAGTCGAAGCTACCTGCATGGCTACATACCAACAGATGTAATTTATCTTTCTTTTCTTTGTCATTTGGGTGAACTGACCCTTTAAAAATGAAACGCAATATATGAGATTGCTTGGAGAAAGCCCAGGATGTCTCATAGTTCTGACTCCTTTGGCAGCAACACACAGTGCTCCAGTTGTTAAGCCTCAACTTCCAACTGTTCCACATGTTCTCCATCGCAAAACTATGTTATTACAAGAGGCTGCGCCGCCGTGATTATTTTCTGTTTCCCTAATTACCTCCACTCCTCCTCAAGAAGAAGCAAAGATTTTTTTTTTGTACTCAACAGCAGATCCAAGTGTTTGTTGGCTATGTCTACAAACAAAAACAAATGCAGTTTTTGCGTGATTAGCTGCTTGATGTTCCACTTTACAGCTGGCAGGCGGCACTGAAAGCGACGTGACTGGGGTCGCAACAGAAATAGGCAGCCTCAGCCGCTCATGACCCAGCTATAACTCCACATTCAGCGATAAGGAGAACGACCCCGGTAACAGACGAGGGACCCGCTCTGCATCATCATCCGCTTTACTTAGACAATTTGCTGCCTGCCGACGAGCCCCACGAGCAAAATGGTTCAGACACCGGCTGAGAACAAAGCGGGAGATGAGAGAGGCGAAAGCTTTCACAGATCCACTTAAGATATGCAAAAGAAAGCCATCAAGCTGAGAAATACACAAGAAATATAACAGGAGATGAGAATCAATATCATCCATTATTCACGATATCTATGCCAGTTGTTCTTAATGCTGACATCTAAAGACACTCTCTCCATTGTTGGGAATAACAATAGCAATATAAAAAAACCTGTGTGTGATTCTCCAGCCAGAGCTGAGCTTTAGTCCATTCAGCGCTGAGGAGACAGTGGGAAGAAAGGAATTACATCTTCTTTTGTGTGTCTTACATTCGGCTCAGACAGTATGATGATACAAATGGGACCAGTCCGAGCTAGGATCTGTGGTTTTGGCTGGACCACAGAGGGCCCTACAAACGCTGAAGCCAAAAGAAACTGTTAACGAACGAAGCATAAATACTGCTGTCCAGTACGACGGGGACTTCCAGAAACTCAGCAGCACAACCAATGTGAGAGCAGACGTGTTGTACAAACATTTTGACTAATAATGTAGTAAAAAAAAAGGCTGTAAATCTATTAAAATATCTAATCATGATTAATCACATGATTGTCCAGAGTTAAGTGTGATAAACCTCAAATGAATCACATTTTATCTGTTGAAAATGTACCTTAAAGGGTGATTTAAGGAGTATTTAATACTCTTATCAACATCCCCTCCCCACCACTAGGTATGTGTTGGCTCGCTGGTCTTTTTCTGTTTCTTGCAGGTTTTGGTTGAGGTGAGGCCATCATCAGATGATGAGCCCCACCTGGGCCCAGTGTAGCCCTCATCATAAAACCCTCTCCCCATTCAGATCTCTCTCCATCCTCTATCACACACCATCCGAGTGGACATCCTCACATACCTGCCTCCATGCACGCCTACACCACTGACTGTTGACACTGATCTTAGCAATTAGTTGTTGATTTCTGCGTTTTGTAAATAAAGTTAATGTTATTTTGCCTCAACGTCGTCTCCACTCCCATTTTTGTTGCAGCTAAAAAGTTGGGGTGTAACAAATGAGGGGTAAATATGCTGCTTTATGCAAATGTATGTACATATTTATTACTGGAAGTCAATTAACAACACAAAACAATGACAGATATTGTCCGGGAAACCGTCAGAAATCATAACATGGAAAACTGCTGCCCAACAGGCAGCAACAGCTGCAAAGTCTGTCTCTGAAGTTACACGATTGGTGTTGCCGTTTCCTCATTGGTTTCTCATCTTTTCAAAATGAAAATCAAAATGAAAAGGAAACAGTTCTTATGCAAATGAGCCCATCCAGCACGATGCACCCGGCTCATGAAACTTGGACCAAGCTGAGAAAGTAGGCCATCTAGTTGTAAAATGAAACCAGATTCAGCAGTGACTTAGACTATTTCCCGCTTAAAATGTTTTCAGAAGCAGATTTTAGTGGATTGTTTAGACAGAATGTTTACGAGCAGGCTGCCATGTTGTTTGCTGTTTGAAACAGCGAGCAGAAAACCAGGAACCAATCAGGTGCATTCAACGATACTGTCGATAGAAACAAAGAGACGAAACGTAAGTTTTTGACAACAGCCACTGTCGCCATTTTGGACTTAAAACACTTATATATTCATAATAATTTTATTACGAATACAACAAAAGAATAGAAATAATTTTGTTTTAATTTTGTATAGCACTTTTTAGGCGAACTTTTTACTGGTGTCCAGTTGTAGGGACGCGCTGATACCGATACCGCCGGATCAAATATCTGGCCGGTACTGACTAAAATAGCTGGATAAGGTATTGATGACAGTAAGGCTGATCTACTTAATTCATTTCTATGTTTATATACTATATTGTTAATTTATTAATTTCAATTCCCGTATAAGTTTTGGCCAATCAATTGCTGCATTAAAAGGTTTAAACCTGAATTTTAATTTCTATTAATTTTAAGATTTTCTTTTTTACCAAGTTGTTGGTTTGTGATTTATTATTTTAATGCTAAATAACAATCAACAACATTTTTCTGCCTTTTCCCTCACCGAGGGTGAGGCATTGTCGTTTTTGGCCGGCTCTGCAGCTTGAGCTTGCATGCAGATGAACGCCGCCTCTTTGCCGGAGGTCATCGCTCTTTCACCCGGTAACGTCGTGGAGGGAGACAGGCGCCGTCTGCATGTGTGCAGCAGAGCCGGCAAAAGTTTCACTTTGGGGGCATTGTGTGACCAGGCGTTATCAATCGTATTCGTTTTTCAGTCAGAGATGACTTTCCTTTTCTATCACAATACCAATGTGCTTGTGGCGTCAGCCTCAGGTATCCAGCCGCAAAGCAGACGGCCCACGAGGCAAAATATGAAGGGAGTAAAGTAAAAAAACAATGCAAATATTCAACTAACAATAGTCAAATGTAGCTTTAAAATGTTTTCCAATCATACGTGAAGAGACCCCAAATGAATGTTGTAAGCAGACTACTTGATAACTATAAGCAAACTATTGAAACAGCTTTTTTATTGGAGCGATTCTGTTCCAAGCTTTTTGATCCATATAAGCGGTTGATCACTATAAGCGGTTTCCACTGTACTCAGTTTTGAGCGAGTCTTATTTTTATCTGTACCGCTATCTAAACATTGGCATAATCTTTTGGCTCGTGCACCACAACACCAGCCTATTGCAACGTGAAATCTTTGGCCCTTATTTCTTGGTAGTCATCTGTGCAGGCTACATGCTTAGCTGCAGAAAATGCAGTATTGTTTTGGTGATTGGGGTCATATGATAGGTCGTCCTGATACTGCACTGGGAGCGTGAAGGGGAGCAGACCATCATAACAGTGGTATTATCCAGGGATGGCAGGATGCAAGAACTGTTGAGGCTCGAGGGGATCATGCTGACTCCCCAAGGCAATAACAGAACCCTCCCATCTATCACATGTAACGCTGCTTTCACACCCAGACTTCAAATGAGAAAAAAACCTCAGGGCACTTGAGGAGCTTGTGTTAAATCGGGGGATTAGGACACCTGAGGCTTGTCCATCTTGGAGCTGATAATCAGACGGAGCTTCCACTGACATCGTAAATAACTGGGATTGTGTCCCTTTGGTCCGTTTGCCCTCGAGTTACTGACAGCCTTCCTTGGTCAAGTCAATACTGTCGGCCACACTAACAGAGAGGCGGTGATGATTTGTGCCTGCTGTGAAGCCTGGCTGACTTCATTTAAAGGTTTTCCTATTGACCTTTTGACCTCAATGGCTTGATCTGGCAGAGTTCGATCTACTATGTGTAGACCCTGCTACAGCTCATATGGAGTACTTTGAAGGACAACTGCAACTAAGAAGAGGCAACTTGAAAAATAAACCAAATACTTCCAGGTGTTGTTCCAGAAGTAAGAAAACCTTTCAAAATCACATTAATATTAAGTAGAACCCTTACTCAACAGCATGTCATGTGGTCCTTTGTCTAGACGGGAGGATGAATATTTCTGTTGTTAGCAGCATATAACATACAACACTTCCCACAAGCTCAAACCACCACAGATTAAAGTTCACCAGTTTTTTAAATGCAGTGTGTAAATGAATCAAATTCTAATTAAAATGTTGAGTACAGGGCAGGACTTTCCCTGGCAGCCACAGCGGCCCTGCACTGCCCCGACTGATTTCACCATTTTCTCCCCTGCCTTTTTCCTGTTAATACGTCTTTTGTTGAGAGATATCAAGGGAAAAGCATGAACAGCTCAGCTGCACCGTGTTCCAGTTTCAGTGCAGCCACTGGAGCAGGTCACCGCCCCTCTACACTCGGGATGTTAATAATTAACCACATTAGGCATCTTAACCAATTGACTCTATCGGTTAAACGGTTAAGGGAAATATTAATAGTTAATCAAAAAGCTGAGAAAAACTCAAAGGAGCACTTTTCACTCACTTTAAGGAGAAAAGCTGGTCCACCTTAAGAGAGAGCCGGCACAGATACAGGAAGTTGGCTCTGGACTTCCAGCTGAGGAGTTGTAGCTTGTAGCCTCGTAGCATTTATTCACAGACAAATAAACTGAACACACACTGTCTGCTACAGCTACGTTCACAGCTATAACGCCACCAACAAACCACCAACTAACCAACACTCACCGCCACCACACACAGTCTGTCAGAAACTACCTGAAGTTACGCTACAGCGGGCACGAAGCCACCAGCAACGCTAGCAGCTAGCAGCTGTACAAATACACACACCCTGTTTGTCAGACAGACAATCACTATCGTTACATCGGGCAGACACACAGCTGACAACCTGCTAAACTAAACTAAATGTGAGGTGGTGGTTGCATGTCCATGACACTACATGCAACACCATGGCTGCTTATGCTCCTGATGGTGAACTGGAGACAGTGAATGCAGCACCGTGGCTGCTACAGTAACTCTCCTGACGGTGAACTGGAGACAGTGAACGCAGCACCGTGGCTGCTACAGTAACTCTCCTGACGGTGAACTGGAGACAGTGAACGCAGCACCGTGGCTGCTACAGTAACTCTCCTGACGGTAAACTGGAGACAGTGAACTGGAGACAGTGAACGCAGCACCGTGGCTGCTACAGTAACTCTCCTGACGGTGAACTAGAGACAGTGAACGCAGCACCGTGGCTGCTACAGTAACTCTCCTGATGGTGAACTGGAGACAGTGAACCCAGCACCGTGGCTGCTACAGTAACTCTCCTGACGGTGAACTGGAGACAGTGAACGCAGCACTGTGGCTGCTACAGTAACTCTTCTGTGGGTGAACTGTTGACTCAGTTGTCTGTTGTGCTCATATACTGCAGCTGGCCTGGTGCAATGCTACATGAGAGACACAAATCTTGTCAGTTAACCGTTAATACCCGGTTAACGACTTTTCAAAATTAGCATCCCTACTCTACACACTGCAGTGCTTTTCAGAGGCAAACGGCAGTAAACTGTTCAGCCAGGCGGGAATTTAAACTGGGACTCATTGCCCTTGGCATTGCCCATGTAGCATGAACCCTAAGCACTCGGCTATCGGGTCGCCTGTGTGTTCAGATTTTATGGCTTTGCTTGAACAAAAGAATTCTTAGTCGACTAACACACATATAATTTTTTATTTGATCGACAGATCTGTAAAACTGAGTTTAAGAATCACACAAACAAACAATTTACTGTGTACCAGAGATGTGAGCATACGCTTCTTGGAAATAAGCTTGAAAAAAGCATAAAAAGGAATAATGACTAATAAAATCTTAAACGACCGATTAGTCGACTAAGAGCTGGCAGCCCAAACAGATTTATGACTATAAGTTATGACTCCAAGAGGTACAATTTTTGATGCTAATTGTGACAGGCTTCAAGCTCTGAATGCTGACCCTGTTGCTAAACAGACCAAACTACAACTAACTTCCCAAACACTGGCACACATCTGTCCCTCTCACCTCAGCAGTTTCTTTAGTTCAGTTTTCCAGACACATACACTACTTTGGTTGAACAATGTTAGCCCATTTCCAGCCCTTCCACCACTATTTGTCTGGTGATGCTGTAACTTATTGGAAAACCATAATGCTCCCAAACACAATAGATCTAAATGACATCCAGCTCTGGTTCCTCATTAGCCGTACAGAACAGAACGTCCTCCGCCGAACGGTTTGGGATGAATAGACACAGCGCTAGACCTGTGCTAAACAGTAAACCCCAGGAATATGTTTAACTTTTTCTGACAGACCGATAAAAAAAGCCTTACTGAGATGTGATGTCGGGATTTCCATGATCAGTCATCTGAAGATGTATGGATCAAATGAAGTTTAAAGCTAGAAAGCTTCCTTGCTTGAGAGTGCAGAAAGACTGTCTGAATGATCCAAAAGTGCAAAACAAAATGCTGCATTGAAATCATTTCATATAATGAGAGATGATTATACGACCATCTGGAAGAAAGTGATGTGGTTTGTTTTGGATGTGCCTGCCACAGTGAGTCTCAGCTGACTTTATTCATTGCAGAAAGTGACTATTTCTGGAATGTATCACTGCAACAGAGAGACACCGCTGTTTTCCACTAAATGCCAAGTAAGTTTTCTATTCTAGCTCCCACACAAACACACAAAGAGTTTCTATCACTATTCTATACTTATTTCGTGGAGGTTGGCGATAAAGCTGTGAGCTTAGTTTGCAACAAGCATGTGGCTGTATTCAAAGAAAACAACTAGAACCGTCACTTTGAGACAAAACATGCAGGAAAATACAGAAACATGTCTGGAGATAAGATAAGATGAGATGAGATGAACCTTTACTAATCCCTGGAGGGAAATTCGGGAGATGAGAAGGAGAGGACAGCCGAGGGGCTGCTGGCTGAGATACTAAAGCAGAGAGGACTTTTACAAAGCTGCAGGAACCAGAGAAAGAAATGCAAGTGTTAATGTTAAGTTAAATGTTAAATGTAAGTGTTAATGTTAAGTTAAATGTTAAATGTAAGTGTTAATATTAAGTTAAATGTAAGTGTTAATGTTAAGTTAAATGTTAAATGTCAGCTGCCGACCACTGGGCTACACTGTAGGTGGACTTTCTGACTATGACCCCACCTAAACCTAAGATACTGAGAAAAGGAGGAGTGGCCAAAATGCCCTGATCTGAATTTTCATCCTTGTATAATTCTTGTCAATGTCTTTGCAATTCACATTAAAAATTCTGGTACACAAGGTCCCGAGTGCCTTAAAACCCACAAAATGTGCCAGCGCTGCTAGCAGCCTCTTTACTCTGCAGCCATTCATAATCTCCTATAAACACACACATATACAATTTCTGCCTAACACCACAACTGTCTGCTGAAAGATTCCAGAGCCTTACTTTTGTACGAGGTGCTGATCAAATCGCAGAAGCGTGATGACAAGTTGAAAAGAAATCCTGATGAAAAAGGACAGAAACAGTGATAGGTGTCTGACGACGGAGGGAAACTGCTTTTTGACCGGGGGTGAAAGTACTCTGGTGTGGTCCAGTACTTTGTATCACTATTCAGTGCCGGTACGCAGCACCCACATACAACCCGTCACTCATGATCATATTTACAACAAGAAAGCACCTCTGCTAACATCAGCTCAGCATACAGTTATTTACCTCCACCAAGGTGAGGAGGCTGTTTTCAGTTCGGTTTGTCTGTTAGTTTGTACATGGGAGAACGACACGCCTCCTGCATACTCGCTTGGATCCGTGGAGTCTGACCGAGCTCCTCGTGCAGGCAAGCGCTCCGCAAGTACACGCCAGGCGCCATGCGTGGCAACCATGGAAACAGCATCTGTGCACTTCTGTCAGCTACGCATCCCTGCCAGTACAACTGAGTGGTGTATCAAATATCCCTAATCACAGCTCCATTTGTTGACACGAGGCGATGCTGTTTCACTTTCATTAACTTTGCCAGAGAGGGCATTTGTGCTGCATTCATGTCATGTCGGAATAAGATAAGATAGTACTTTATTGATCCCCAGGGGGAGAAATACAATAAAATAAAATAAGAATAAAGCAAATACAAGGTATATACAGCTATTATACAAGTCATTAAGTCATTGAATTAATTGTAAATAAGTTCCTGACTGGTAACATTCAGTCTGAACAACATGAACTTTTTATTTACAAATTATTCTACATTCTTATTATTCACCATTTAAATAGATAACTTTGCTATACATGATGTCAAGTGTGTTAATTTCTTTCTCCACCATACAGGCGTTGAATGGTGTGTTCAGGGACGATGAAGCTGGGGGTGGGAGGAGAACAATATCAACCGATGAAGGTTGGAGTAGCCTAGTTAGTACCGTCTACTATCTCACGTCTACGTTAATCAAATCAAAGTACTATAGTTGCTTTTTGGAGACAACTGAATTTGAGTCAAGTCGGTAAGTGGAGCCCTGATCTTTGTATTTTCAACCATACAGTAGCAGCTAACGCTACACATGCTAACTACCCAATTATGCCAAACAACTCAAAAACATATAATCCATCACCTTCTGTGCACCAGAAGCTTTATTCAAAGAAACCAAACTCACAGCAAGTTGTTGTTTTACATGAACTAATGATAGAAATTAGAATAAACTGACCTTTTATTGTAGAAAAACTGACTACTTTAATTGCCTCTGAATGAGAACCATTAAAATATCGTCCCTGTCTCAAAATTACCCTTCTCCTCCTCAACCTCCAACTCTAATTAATTTGCCATTTTGAGGTAGTCATTATAAATAATCAAATGCGAATGCTCCTCATCAGCGCTGGTGTTGGAGGAAGCGTTTGGGTGATAAAAGCAGCCTTGGCTTAAATTGCAGGCGATAGAGCCAAGGACAAACTGCAGATGGCTTTCCTCTATTTATTTATTTTGGTAATGTAAAAATAGCCCTTTGCAAGGCTTTAAGAGTGACCTTAATATAATAATCCTAATTCTTTTATGAGTAGGAGCTGGATCGGCGGCCCACAGATCCAGGTGGCAGGTCGGGGCTGGGACAGCAGAGTTAGAGACATGATGAGTCTTGATGACGTGGAGCTGAGCCAAAAAACAATCAGCGATCGGTCACAGTGATTAACGCTTTGGTTTGTGTCACAAAGAAATGTGCCCCCGCTGCCTTTCGCTGAGTTATTTTACTGTAGTTTTCTGATGTAACTTACTTAGCTCACGCCTAACCAAGTAGTTTTGTTGCATAAGTAAATCTAAAAGTTATAAATCTAATCTAAAAGTATGCCGACATTAGAAGCAGTGGAAAAACGTGAGGTCTGAGAAGAGAAGCTGAAGTGCCTTAAATTTGCATTCTCTCTAACAGCCAGCAGGGGGCAACTCCTCTGGTTGATAAAACAAGTCTGACTGTATAGAAGTCTATGAGAAAATGAGTCTACTTCCTACCACTTGATTTATTACCTCAGTAAACACTGTAAACATGAGTTTATGGTCTCAGCCTCTACTTTCATGTCTTCTTCAATACAGCATGATGTTCATTTAGTAAATTATGGTCCCATTTAGAGTCTAATAGACCATAAAGCGGGGCATACTTTAGGGCGGGGCTACCTTGTGATTGACAGGTTGCTAGCACGGCACCGTTGCCTAAAAATGTCGTATTCAACATTTGGTCGTACTTAACTCCACCGTCTCGAGATGGCGACAACCAAAACCAAAATGGTGACGGACAAAATGCCAAACTCGAGACTTTAAAACCTTAGTCCACAAACCCATGATGTCCATGGTGACTAGGTCCCCTTCTTATGTACAGTCTGTGGGACAGACCCTATGTCTGTCAATGGCAGACACGTAGCAAATAAAATAGTGTATTGAGTCCATTGCTCTCCATGTGGTCTGAATCTCTTAATGTATGAGACAAGTGCTTCAACAAGACACAACTGTGACTGATGCAAGTCAGATAAATGTCAACTCAGCCAGGAAATCCAGTCCCAGTCACATCAGCCAACATCGTATGTCCAGCATTTCATCACACATGTTAAACATACTAGCTCAGTTTGAACTGTTTGTGCGGTAATTCCTTTGAAAAGGTAAATCATGTGTCACTAACCCAGACATGTCTGTTAAGCTCCGTGTACACAATCTGCTGCTTGGCTATATTCCAGATTTCAGATCAAAATCTCATTTTTCTAAAGTGCATAAGCTCAGTGTTTGCTATTGTATATCCCAGAGGAAGCAGCGTGATTATAGGTGAACAGATGGAAACTTTTGTCTTGCATTCACTGAACACACTCGACACAGAGTCTGATAGATTAGACGTGTTCAAAGAGCTGAACGAGATTCTGTGGAAATGATGAACTCTTTTGGTCTCTATGGGGTGTAGCAGCAGCGTGGATGGCCACAAGCAGTCCAGATTGTGTGAAGCATATCCCATGACCATCCTATCTGTCAGGGCCTGGCAGTGTGACTGGCATTTTGATTGCAGTTTTTCTCAGGGGACTGTCTGGGAGCCTTGAATCTGGATCACACACAGTGGTGGTGGAGGCACACCGGATCCAGTGGGGACTTGATTTAAAGAAAACACATGTTTGCTGCTATGGAGAATTATAGTCAGTTATTTCCTTAGTTGTGTATCTTATTCTTAAAGGTGCAACAACTAATGTTTTACAGCTTTATAGCAGAAGACCGTAATAAATCTACTGGCTGTTTTTTTTTTTTTTAATTGACACCAGTGACTCCTCAGGCCTTTCACTATCCAGGCTGTTACTGTGTATTGGAACAAATAGTCCAGAGAAATTAGAGCGTCAAAATGCTGCCAGCAGCTATCCATGTTGTAAAACCTTTCTCAAAGGAAGACTGGGAGTCGTTCTCGAGCCAAAAAGGCAACTAAAATATCTGTGTTGTTATTCTACTATTTATTATGGTAATTTAATTCAATTAGGATGCTTTCACGGCGGTGCAGTGGTTCACACTGTCGCCTCACAGCAAGAGGTTCGCATGTTTGAACCCCTTCTGTGTGGACTTTGCATGTTCTCCCTGTGTTAGCGTGGGTTTTCTCCGGGTTCACATGCAGGTTAATTGATGACTATAAATTGCCCATAGGTGTGAATGTGAGCGGAAATGGTTGTCTGTCTCTATGTGTCAGCCCTGTGAAGAACTGGAGAGTTATTTCCCTTCCTGCGTTTATGTCTACGGAGACCCAGACCGTGACGACACTGTGACGTTGGGACCCCCTGACCCAGTCATGTGACAGAGGGGACGCTATGTCCATATCGGACGAGCCCTCCACCTGGGGACAAGCTACCTCGCTAACTAATAATTTTCCTTTTTCTTTTGTACGTAAGTCAAATTACCACATCAAACAGTTCAATGACCCTTCTAATCCTTACTAGTACTGGGGCGGCAGTAGCTCAGTCTGTAGGGAGTTGGCTTGGGAACCGGAGGGTCACCGGTTCAAGTCCCACCATGGACCAAGAACTGAGTGTGAACTGGTAGCTGGAGAGGTGCCAGTTTACCTCTTGGGCACTGCCGAGGTGCCCCTGAGCAAGGCACCAAACCCCCAACTGCTCGGGGCGCTTGTCAGGAGCAGCCCCATCACTCTGACATCTCTCCATTGTTGCATGTTTGTGCATGTGTGTGTTCAGGTCTGCATGTACCGTGTATAACTTAACAACAGAGTGAAAAAATTGAATTTCCCCTCGTGGGACTAATAAAGGACAATCTTCTTCTTCTACTCCCTGCTATTCTATTTCTATGGGGAGATCTGCTACCATTATTATTGTGAACTGTATTAGTTGCAGTGTTAGACTGGCAAGCGTACTTTCACTATTAGATGTGCCAGGTCTATCAGTTTAGTCTTTCTTGTCATAGCTACAGTACATGCTGACAGAAAATGACATAATATCCCTTTATTTTTCCAAACGAGTACAATCAATACCCAGAAATTAAGCGCCAAAAAAAAGTATTTCTTTTTTAAGTGAAGTTTGAAGTAAGCTGTAACAGATGGAAATCTAAACCACACACACACCTCAGACAGCTATTGTCATCATGCCTGATTTATGGTGTCAGTCACCTTAGAAAAGCCACTTCAGTATTGACTCACCTGAGTCCTGAAACAGAGAGTGTGAAGCAGCTACCTGACAAATAAATCATCCTCGTGTGATTGACCGGCCACTCTGTCACGCCGACAGACTGCTCAGAATATCTGACTGGCTGAGCCTCATTTATATCGCTTTCAGACGGGGGGACAGCTGCAATCCAGAGAAAACTGGAGAGGAGATTCAGATTCAGAATAAAGAGGTGAGTAACAGGAAATTGAGAGTCTGTGGTTTCTCAAAATCTACTCTCTTTTCGGGGGGAAAAATACCTGAACTATCCTGGGATTTTAAAACATGTGCCGTGTACTGAAGACTAAACATACTGCCACATAGCTGGGAACTGAACCCTCGAGCTCATCCCAGGCCATGTCAGCATCATGGTTCCCCTCAAAGGGCCAGTTGTCATTGTGAGACTATATAAATATATCTACTCTTGATCATATTACAAAATTGCCTCTGCATTTGATTATTATTAGTTTTAATAACAATTTATTTAATAACTAGCTCTGAAAGCAGAAGTCTAGGAAAAATAATTGTAAGCAGAAATATTGTACAGTTTATTTTAAAAATGAGTTCAGTAACAAAAACACATGCTGGTGCATCATATATGGTGCAGCATATATATGCAGCACATAGACACAAAAATACTGTATGTGGACACACACTCACATTTCTATGTGTTATAATAACATAAATCCCATAAATTTATGAGATTCAGAAACCCTCATCATTACTCATCCATCAAAGATCAAAATAACTCTCAAGTGAATAATAAAGGTATTTTTTACCATCACACAAATATTACAAAACCCAATTTATTCCATTAACTTAGTTTAACTTTGTGGTGGGAGTTGAGAGGGGCAGAACTATAGTCCAACAGATCAATGAGCTCTGATCTAATGTTCAGTCTGTGGCGTATAAACTGTTAGTGATCAGCAGCTGATCAGCTGAGATCATGTGGTAGATGACAGTGGTGTGAGTGTTTTACTGCCTCGTAGTAAAGAAGACATACCGGCTGGTCTCCATCAACCACTAACATGGATTCTCCTTCTGTCCTTCCCTCTGCACCAACTTTTCTTTTTTTGGACATTTTGGGACTACTGATAGTTTTTGTTTTACGACCCCATCACTCAGCTAGAGCGCTGCTGCTTGAAACCGGTGATATTGAGAGGCTTCAGTGCTCATGTAATAAAATCGAGATGCATTGTGGGACATGTAGTTTGAGGACTCCATACTTCCATAAAGCAGCATAGAATTACATGATGGCGACATGGCGACTATACAAGTTACACATGAAAAGACAGATAGAAAGAGAAAGAAAGGTGGTGATACAGGTAGAGAAAACAAAGGGAGAGAAACAGACGACTGAGACAGAGTTTATTATTTGAACATGCACAAGTTTCACATTTTATCTATTTTCTCTTATTCTGAAATGCAGCCCTACTTTTATTTAGTGAATGAAAGGACATTATACATATCTGCAGTCATACATATATGTTCAGTTCTCTGTTACGTGACAATAAATATTTTAAAAAAGTTTTTGAATCGTACTGAATTCATTTGATGTGACAGTCAGGTATTGATTACATGCAGATGTTAATACAATAATACTACTAGGCTGCTGACATATATATCACACTAAATAGTTTGATATTATGATCTTCTGGACCTTTGCTTTAAGAAATTTTTAACTGGACCTTTTGACAATTTAGCTGAATATCCCTTTTATACACAGTTATATTTTTGTTTTCATTTTAGTGTGACTGTAAAAAAACAACAACTTCAAAGTCACAAATTCAAAACATAACAGATTTATTTCTAGCAGATAACGTGTGAGACAAACCTTTAATCTTCTGACAGGTTACCACAAAGACAGTTTCATTTAAAAAAAAAAAAAAGAGCCACTTGTGTCAGATTTGTCAAGTCCTGCATGCAGGTGTCATCAGAAGCTGATAAACTTCATTATCAACAGCCTGGAGACCGGCCCTGGTCCTCCCCTCTATCTCCACTAGAAGGTTGTGAGCCACCTGTCTGCACTCTGCGCTATCTGGAGAAAGCAATTTATGTAGAATAAGAGCGCCCTGCCACCCCAACAGATAACTCCTCCTCAGTTATTCTCCTCATATGCAGTACACAGTATATATGAATATATATATGCTACAAAGGACACAGCAATGTGTGATTTTTAGGGACCAGGGCCAAAAGTATCCGACCTGTTGTCCAATCCAAGCAGCAACTACCGATGCTGAAAAATTAAGCCAACACCAGAACGGCCTAAAACTGCATTTCCTAAAATGACCACTCACTGGCTTTAAATGGCTGGCTCCAAAAGCGAGACAATCCCCACAACCCCTCATTTTAAAATCCCAACTTTACAGGAGATAAACATGTTCACAACCTGGTGCAAGTCAGATCTGTTTGAATGTGCTTTGTACATCTACATCTACATACAACATGTTATATATGTAACTGCATGTTTAAGCTGTATGTACATTTCTTGAATGTAACTGCTTGAGGATGCAAAATGAATTTCAGTGTAAATTACAATAAAGTTGTATCACATCGTATCATATCATTTTATATGGTATCGTATTGTTTTTATCATATCTTATAATTTCGTAACATATATCATTTTAAATCGTATCATATTGTTTTGTATCGTATCGTACCATATTGTTTCATATCATATCATTTCGTACCATATTGTATCGTAACATACTGTATCGTATTGTTTCGTACCATATTGTATTGTATCATATCGTTGTGCATCGTATCATATTGTATCATATCGTTCTGTAACATAACGTAACGTATCCAGTTTGTGTAGTCTTGATGTTCGTGTTGTTCACCATCTTCACTGTCACTCTATACAGACAACAGTTATTTTGAATGTAGGACAGGGTCTAAGCCAGCCTGACTTAGGATTTCTAACTTGGGAAATCAAGTTAGGACGGTTCTGTAAAGCTGTGGATACTCCAAGCAGACAGCAAAGAACTAGCGGTGATGAAGGCCACCAGTTGCGTCGCCTCATGTCGCCTTTGTTCTGGACAAAAAGTTGCACTCGAACACACCGCAGAAACTACAGCTGACGCAAAACTAGCATGTACGTTCTGCGTCTGCGTGACAGGAAATAACCCTCCACACCAGCAGGCGGCGGTAATCTGTATTCATCATTCAAACAGGGAAATCAGAGGACTCAGGACAGTGGAATACAAGCCGTGTTATGATACATATATTTTTGTGTGGGACACACAAAAACTAGAAGCTCACTGACGCCCTCAAACAGCCCAACACCGAACCAGTGGCTTCGTGTTTCAGGGGCTTAAAACCAAATCTCCAATCCTACAATATATTTTTTTTCCTGAATGTGGTAAAGAAACATGTTTCTGTTATACCAAAAATCATCCCACACTAACAACATAGATTTCAGACTTTCTGTAATAGGCCCTAGGTTGTGATCCCCCAGCCAGTCCACTGCCTTCTTATATTACCACGAATCAATGTAAAATGGCCTGAGAAAAATCTAATTACACACAGTGATTATATAATTACATTATCTCATCAAACGATAATTGATTAAGACCAGCCTCCTAATAATGGAGAATTGGATCATTTTATCATCCACACGATCTATTTAAAGGGTGCTTTGATGAAATGTGTTGAGTGTAAATGTCTCACACAACGTCATGTTAGTAGAGGTTTTACACACAGCTAAACACCTGTAGAGCTACGGTGTTACGTATTTATAGATCTCAGAGATATTGTAGCTAAAACTGTACGGCATGTGGTGTGGTTCGACCGCATGATGCCCTAAAATGTGAGTCTGCACTATAATTATTTTCACCATAGATTATTATTAATTAAACTAATTAACCCCTTTAAAAAGGACCACCTTTTCATTACCCCAAAACTACATATCACATCTAAAAATAAAATGGTTTCTATTCTGGAACACTTTCTCATATCCTTGTCTCTTCTAAAGGTGACTCTTTAACCTCATTAATAAAAAGTGTATTAGTGTCGGGAACTGAACCAAATCTATGATGCAAAAACATAAAAATATTAATAATTTTTATTTTTTATTTTACTTTCTTTTTTATCATTCCTGTTACAAAATCACAACTCTGTCCCAGTAACGGATCTGAAAATGGTTAACACAGAAACGTAGAGCTCTCTCTCATAGAGGGCTGCTTGTTAAGGTGTTCAGGACGCCGTTGTGACACGCTGACATGACTGAGTCTGTGACTTGCTGCAAGTCAGTTTATACAAAAGTTTACCGCTACTGTACACCTGTCACAGTTCTTTACAATGGCAACGGTACACGTAGAAATGGATGCCGCTCTGACCATCATGCTATGTTGAGTCGAACGGGAAGGCCCGTTCAACTTTCACTCTATTTCTATGGCGGCAACAACCGTTAGTTGCAGATCTCCACACTGCCAGTGTTGGAGAGAGGTCTGGCTGAACCACACTGAGGGAAAAAGACACTGTGGGTTGTTTGTATTTCTTTAACCCGTTAAGACCTGATGCTACATTTGTGTGTTGCTTGTGCATGTCTTCCGTTGATCAGATCGGATGTGATGTGCGTGTGTTTAAGACATTTTCACTTCAGTAAGATAATGGCATATAGTGATGTATATTACAGACCCAGTATGTTTTTGTACACTGCCATTTACGTTTTTTTTATTACAGTGTCACTTTCTTTTTTTAAATTGTGTTATTAGTAATGTTTTACAAAATGGCAATGTTTTTAGGACAAATCCAATAAGTTCAAAACCAAAAGTCTAAAGCTGTCAAATGTATTTTTATTCCATGTCCTGTCAGGTCTTAATGGGTTAAAGTAATTGCAAATGTCTCTAGCACAGGATGCAGCGACGTTGCCCTTGCAGAATAAGAAAAGGAGGAGAATTTTGTCTGAAATCAGCAGCTACTGGCAGGCTTAGAGTATGCACAGTTTACATCCGGTGAGTCAGACTAAAAACTAGGATTCCTGCAGTACCTGTATTCGTCTACAGTGTAGAGTCTGACCTTGTGTGTCTACAGTACACCCTCCAGGGCACCAACATCTGGATCTGCTACTGCCTTGTGCTGCACACCTTTTAAAAGCCATTTCATATGCATCAGAAACGGATCAAATAACTCAGCTATCTCACATAAAGTGTAACAACCGGCTAAACTATTTCTATCACTCCACGATGTTTTCAGCTGCTTCAATCTAACATCAGTTTGTATAACACACTCTGTGGTTCAATCTTTTTAAATGTACAGGAACAAATGTGCTTCACTTTTCCACTTTCTTTAAAGTAAATAGAAGAACTGTGTATTTGGCATGAGCAGTTATTGCCCCTATAGAGTAATACTGAAAAGGTGGTGGCACCTATGGAAACTGGAGAAAATCCAAGAAGCAGACGTCACAGTACAGCCCTCACTGTATGATGGACGCCACAAACACCTCAGACATCAACATGCTAATAAAAACAACAACATATAGTTTCAAAATCTTTCAAATGAAAATGTTTAAATCTAAGACTCACTTCTGAAATAAAACCATGTGAAGGCTGGAGGCCAGAGCGGATTTATAACCAGATCCAGATTGTCAAGCCGCCGTGTCTGTCTCCTCTGGGGGAGTTGAGGCAACGTGCTGTAAAACAGCAGCGAGACCTTGTGTTGCTGAGTGAGGGATGGAGGTGATGTTCACGACGGGAGGAGTGCTCGACTCCCTGCTCCAGACAGACTCTACACTCACTATTTATGTTCCTGTTCAGATACCTGGGGACCGACGGGTGTCTCCGCTCCTCCTATAAGCTCATGACATATGGCCTGGCCTGGTATTTGGAACAGGACAGAGAAAGGGAGCTCTGTTCTGTGATGCTGTATAGCTAAACATCAGGAAGACCAAGTGATTTATGCAGCATTCAAAATGGGGCGCTAAATGTTGGAGTGCAGAAATAATTCTCAGACCTTCAGCAATATAATTAACATTTATGAGGTGCTACTTCCACACAAGTATGTGCCACTTTTAGCAGAGACGTGTTTTAACCATTTTTTGATTCCCAACATCACAGCAACAACAGTTAATTACGTTGTAAAGGGAGTGTGTATGAGGTTAAAGGGATGTTGAGGAACCTGGCTGATAAGCCGGAGTAGTTACACCTGTTTTCTTTTGGGGAAGAATTGCATAAAGCGGGATGTGCTGCAATTCATTTTCAGTTGGATTTGTTAGCAAAATAAAAAAGAAAAGAGAAAATGCAGGCAGAGGGCTGCAAGGTTTCAGCAGATACAGACACCACCACACACTTCTATCAGACGTGATGGTTGAGAGGGATTATTTTCGTGTAAGTCGACACTCTTGCTTTTAAGGAAATTCTTGCACATGATACCTTTATGCACAAAATACTGTTAATGTTGGGGAACAGGGCGTAGAGTAATCATACTAAAATAACAAGTATAGCATGAGTAACACACCAATACCGATAACTGTTTAAGAAATCTAGTAACAACATAATGGCTGGAAGTACTTTTTTTATTGTGACCTCACACCTAGATTGGCATTTCTATATTGCAATTTGTTGTTAGTTATTGGTCAACACAAATCCTAATCAATTTATCAGTCTAGCTCAAATGAAACGGACAGCCCTGCTCTTGTTATTCCTCATTTACTACAACGTAGAGGTACATTCGAAAAATCTGTTTCCATCAGTATTTATTGCACCTTTACGGTTTTGATATTCCCAACTTTTCAAAACACTATGGTTGGATGTTGTTTTTTAACAAATTTCTGGCGGTTTCACTCAAGTTTTTCGACATGTAATTGATAATGTGTGAACGAATCAATAGGCAGCTCGTGTAGGATTATATTCTGAAACAGAAATCACTGTCTAGACTTACCTCCATCGGGTTTGACGAGCCAAGCAGAGTGATCTTTCTTCTCCTCCTCTTCCTCCGTCACCTCCTCCTGGTCCTCACTGTGAAGGTGAAACAGCCTTTGGCCTGGCTTCCTGCTGGGCTCACTCTCATTCAGCTTGATGGTCTCTGGCGGCTGGGGCGTGGTAATATAACGGACTGTGGGGGCTGTCAGGTACTCTGGGCTCCCAGGAGAGCTGGTGCTGGGCTCGGGTATGGTCTTTTCATAGCTGCTGGTTGGATCGCTGCTCTCTGACTCCTTGTGGTTTCTCTCCTGCTGTGCTGACTTTACTTTGTCGGGAACATCACTTCCTTCAGGCCCAGTGACACCATGAAATGCTACTCGTTCTTCCTCCCCCTCCTCTTCCACCATCTCTTCTTCATCCATGCCTTCCTCACTATCTGCTGGGACTTCCTCCTGTAATTCTTTATGACCATACAAATTCGGATGGATCGGGCTCTCTGGGCTTTCCAGCACGTACAGCGGAAAACTCACTCTATCTGACGGTCTCGGCTGATTGGTTTGACTGTGCGTACCTCTCTCTGGATGACTAACGTTGATCTGACTCTTTGAAACACTGGGTGTCACGCTATCTGATGCATTTTGGTGATGTGTTCTAGTCCCAGAGCTTCTCTGATGATGAACTGCACTCTCTGGACTTGTATGTGGATGTTTTCCACCCCCTAATTCTCTGTTCAGTGGAAATATGACACTAGCTGAACTTCTGAGTGCATGCAGTGGATTCTCCAGATCGGTCTGTGTTGTCAGATCACCGAATGTTGTTAGACCCTGTGAGGGCTGCCAAGAAGTAGTGGTGTCCTTGTGCACATGTGGCCTGATAGTGCCCTGCTCCACTCTCAGGGGGCTTTCTGTCACTTCCTGTCTCTCTGCTGTATGAACTCCGTATCGCTCTCTCAGCTCCAGCTTGCTTTGTCTGTCAAGGCTTTGAAGGGAAGAGGTTCTGTCAGAGCCTCGGGATACAGAGATGACCTTGTTGGAGGAGGAGGATGACTGGGTGGGGAAGACTAGAGATTGAGGGTAGACCTCTGGGAAGTCTGTAGGACCGTAATCATAATCTTCTGGCTCGTCCTTATCCAGAGGCAACGATTTGAAGAGGGGAAGATTCCCAAAAGGTGGAAGGTTGTGCGTTGTGTGATCCAAGCTCTCTTGTTGGTCAAAACTGTAGGGGTAACTGCTGGATGTGTCCTCCCCTGTTGGTGCAGCTAACATTGGTTTATGGACATTGTGTGGGTCACAGTCTGGCACAGGGTAGCACATTAGCGCCCCTCCTTTGTTGGGGCAGTGGCAGACCCGGCAGGGGTCCATGTGGAACGAGTGTCCAGCCTCGTACTTTTGCTCGTCGTGGATACATCCGACGCGTTCGCACTGCATGCAACCATCCGCCGGCTCAGAAACCTCAATGCAGTTCGGCGGCATGTCGGGACAGCTGATGAAGTGGCAGCTGATCCGACCCCCTCCCGCGGGGCAGGAGCACTCTGTGCTGCCGTAGTCCACAAAGTAAGACTGCCCCTCTGCCACCTTGCCGTTCTTGAATCCAGCGTTAACGCAATCGTAGTACTGGTAACCCTCACACGTGCATCCTTTTTGCAGGCAGGAAGCGCAACATCCACCACTCTCCAGCACTTCCTCGATGCAGTTGTCCAGCTGGGGACAGTCCACGCCGGTGCAGTCACGCTGACACAAGCAGACGCTCGAGTAGAGAAAGAGAAATGTGCACCTCAGCAGTGTTGCTTCAGCTTTTAGACCAGCCATGGCACCACCAGGTGTACAAACAACAATCAAAGGAGATCTGGTATCGTCCACGGCCTTTAGTTTATCTTCAAGGATTCTGGCACGTTCTACATATGTGAACCATCTCTACTCTGCAAGAAATAAGAGAAAGAGAGAGAGAGACGGGGACTTACTTCACAAAATGAATGCAGACGAACATCTGGTTCTGGTTCAAAAGTTGAGCTCACGAGAGTCCAATTATTACAGCCTACTAGTTGTCCTAACATTAAGTCTATGTACTCTCATTAACACCAGCTGCAGTACAGCGTTTTGAATCATTATGCAGGATGTCATGATGAAACTTGGAAGCTACCCAAGTTCTATTATTTCTACCACATCCCTGATTATCTCCAAAGGAACGGTGGCCATAACAGTCTCAGTTGCAATCAAACCTAAAGTGTAACTGCTGACCTCGTAATGCTTTAGAAGTTGAGTTTGTTGGAAACTGATTACAATTTATCGAAAATACACTCTCTAAAGTAATTAGCAAAGCAGAGACCAGAGTATACAGTCTCCTTTGACTAAAGATTCTTGTTCTTGTGTGTTTCAGAAGTTTCAAACTCAAAGTGAGCGGTTTCAGACGACTCCGTCCTGAAGTCAGTTCATTATTTCATTTCTTCTCTACAAAACGCAGAAATCAAAGTAAATAAGCAACATATAAAATCACGATTGTCCATAGTTAATCGTGATTTGTTGCAATCTTTTTATCTGTTTAAAATGTACCTTAAAGGGAGATTTGTCAAGTATTTAGTCTTCTTGTCAACATGGGAGTGGACAAATATGCGGCTTTATGCAAATGCAAGTATATATTTATTATTGGAAATCAATTAACAACATAAAACAATACGGAAATTGTCCAGAAACCCTCATAAAGTTCTGACTACAGCATAAAAAATGTGCTCAAATCAATGCAAACTGCAGCCCAACAGGCAACAACAGCTGTCAGTGTGTCAGAGTGCTGACTTGACTATGACTTGATCCAGACTGACTGGGACTATCATAATGTGGGCATGTCTGTAAAGGGGAGACTGGTGGGGACCCAGAGAACCCATTTACATTTTCATTCCCTTTAAAAATGGCTATGCGTGTTTTTCCTTGGCAAAATTTTGTGTTAGTTTAGAGTGTTGTTTATCCTCCATCACAACAAGCTACTATGACGTGGTTGGTATAAGTTAGGGATGTTAATAATTAACCATTTAACCGTTAACGGACATCAAGAATTTTAAGTAACGCTATCGGTTAAAAGAAATATTTTTAATTAATTAAAAAGCTGAGAAAAACTCAGAAGAGTGGCTCCTCACTTTAAGGAGAAAAGCTGGTCCACCTTAAGAGAGAGCCGGAGCAGATACAGGAAGTTGGCTCTGGACTTCCAACTGAGTAGTTGTAGCTTGTAGCCTTGTAGCAATTATTTTAGGCTACAATTCACCACCATCACCATGTCTGAGACACTACACACACCTGGAGACAGTGAACGCAGCACCGTAGCTACTACAGTCACTCTCCTGACAGTGAACTGGAGACAGTGAACGCAGCACCGTGGCTGCTACAGTTACTCTCCTGATGATGAACTGGAGACAGTGAACGCAGCACCGTGGCTGCTACAGTCACTCTCCTGACAGTGAACTGGAGACAGTGAACGCAGCACCGTGGCTGCTACAGTTACTCTCCTGATGATGAACTGGAGACAGTGAACGCAGCACCGTGGCTGCTACAGTAACTCTCCTGACAGTGAACTGGAGACAGTGAACGCAGCAGCTTTTGGTAATTTTGAATAAGGAATAGGATCAAAAAAAGAATCCAAGCTTCAAATATGACATTAACTCCTTTTGCTCCACACTGTTCTGTCATTCCATCAATCACTGCACGTTATTCTCTTTGGCAGATCTGATATCATCAAAGACAGCATATTTTCCCATGGCAATGGATGCTGGCCAGCTGTCAGGTAATCTCTACAAGTAAACACAAACCCCCACATCAAACTCTCTATTCCTGGGCTGATATTCATGAAGTATCTATGAAGTGCTGAATTCAACACTGATTTGTCACAAATGGTGCCGTCAGCAGGCGGTTAATCTGCTCTGAATAACGACATCTCTGTCTGTGATCATGACTTACATATAATGAGGGAACCACAGAATGACCTGAACAGCTTGGGAAGAGTTTGCACATTTCACTCAGGAGTATTAAAAACTTTTGCTATGCTCTGTGTAATACAGAAGGATCAATGTTGTGATACAGTGGAAGTGTAGCTTAACTGTTGTGTTTATGGATTAATAACTATTATTATAAAGCATGGCTTTGTTTCTCTATAAAGCCTTTAACCCATTAGCCCACAGCCCCATCAGTTAGAAACAAAAACCTGAAATAAAACACCCAAAATGAATCAGGACTAACTCCTCAAACACTTATATGCACACAGTATATCTGGTCTCCTCTGAAAGGTAAGAAGCAAAGGAATATGAATTAATTGTAAATAAACCATATTATATTAACATGGAGTTTACAATGGGGATGCAATAAAGGTAAAAATAAGATTTTTTATTCTAAATTTCAGGCAATATCACCATTAAAACCAAGATCCCATGCGTAATAATGCAACTGAATATCTTCTCATACTCTTTGACCACAAGTGTAAAGTATAAATTTGATGAAAATACACTTAAAATACAAGTCATGAAGATACACACAGGTGGTATCAATATTTTGGCCTTGTTCATTGTTTACATATTGACAGTTTACTGGGTGTTTCTCATTATTTCCATTGGAGCCGTCAAGGTTAACATGATAATAATGCCTTACCACAGCTCTGTTTTAACGTCACTAACACATTAACACAACTCGTGATATTTAATTAAGCTCTTAAAAATCAGATGGCCCGCTGATCTTTCAGAGGGTGTAGGGATTCTTAAAACCATGTAACACTAGCTTGTCACCAAGGAGGTTAAATAACGCTCCAAACTTAAATTTTAGTGACGAAAAACTGTCATGGCCATTTTCAAAGGGGTCCCTTGACCTCTGACCTCCAGATATGTGAATGTAAATGGGTTCTCTGGGTCCCCACCAGTGTCCCCTTTACAGACATGCCCACTTTATGATAATCCCAGTCAGTTTGGGGCAAGTCATAGTCAAGTCAGCACACTGACAGCTGTTGTTGCCTGTTGGGCTGCAGTTTGACATTCTATGATTTGAGCATATTTTTTATACTAAGTACCTGTGAGGGTTTCTGGACAGTATTTGTCATTGTTTTGTGTTGTTAATTGCTTTACAATAATATATATATGCATACATTAGTATAAAGCAAGCATAATTTAATACTGAGAGTATTAAATACTTGACAAATTTCCTTTTAAGGTAAATTTTAAACCAGTAATGTGTGATTGATTTGCAATAAATCACATCAAATATTTGAATCAGTTCACAGCCCTAATATCCTCACACAACCATGTTACAAATACCATAAACCTCCCAGTACAGCAATAAACACAATGAATACTGATCAATATTCATATGTGACCAAAGAGCTCCAGGCCTTCAACCTATAATAAAGTTTTTTTCTTTTCAGTAACTTGCAAGACCATAAAAAAAGGCTATTTTTGCTATATTTACCACAGAATACAATGTCTGAAGCGGAGAAAAAGAAGAGCAGTTAGATAATTGGCATTTCTTGCTGTAAACTTTCAGATTTGAGGCTTCTGCGACAGCCTGCCCTCCCTGACTCGCCCCCCAGCCCGTCCCCCGAATGCCTTCTGTCACCAAACCCAGTTTATTTCCAGCCTGAGATCACTGCAGCCCTGTCAGTGGAAGTGACACGCAGCATTACTGTACTGGACATAATAAGAGCTGGCAAAGCTGTAAGACTATGCAAACTTTGAGTAGACGCAGCCTGGTGTTTCCCACCAGTAGTGAGGGATGGGGGATTCCTCTGTTTTCTCTCTCTGTGAACAAACACACACTCAGCTGATCTCTGAACAATCCCTGATGTAATGCAGCTCTGCCGACACAGACAAAACCAAAATGATTCTTTAAATGGCGCACTTATGAAAAATAACTGGTACAGCTCTCAGAGAGATACTGTGCACCTTTGCATGGCAGAAAAGACTATATATCTTATTGTGGAATACATACAGGGAGACTCATATATTAAAGACACAATTAACAAAGTTAAAATCACTTTAAACGCACAACTGTGCATTTCAGTCAATACCATAACGTTTAACAAGTCTACTGAAGGTTTCTGGCTGAATTAACAACAGGAGAAACTTTTGAGCCTTTAAATGACATTTACAAAAGATTCGATCAAAACAGAGACTTTGCATCATCGCATCTCAGTTTAAATGTGCACAAACCTTGCAACCTGTCGTCGCTTTCCACCTGATAACTGGACAAAATCCTCTAACTTTAACAGGTTGATTGCAAAGTTGCAGGCAACAAGTAAAGAGCTGAATTCCTCAGATCAACCTTTCAGACTTTTAAAAGCCAGTGTATTCTGTAGTGAGTGACTCATCAAGTTTCTACATGGCTTGTTTGTTTTAAGAAGGCGAGCGGAGCCTCGGTACAAAGCTGATGACCTAAAAAGACACCGGTTTGTGTTACCTTTGTCGTGTACGGACTGATGGGCTGGAGAGCCGCCGGCTGCCGGTCCTCTGAGTCCCGCAAAGTGTGAACGCTTTGACCGCCGCAGCGCTGCTGGGACCGGGCGGGTAGGCAGGCGGAGGAGGGAGGGGGAGGTACGGAAAGTTTCCCCTGCTGCTGGAGACTCCTCCGGAGGAGATCCCATCATCATGATGCATAATGAAGAGCAGGCTCTGCTGGCTGGGTCGGCCCACACAAACAGAACAAAGTTACTCAAAACACACGTCGTGAAATGTCAAATGTATACGGGGAAAAGGCGAGTGGTTCAAGCCTAAATTAAAAAGATAGCCGAGAGCAGACGGGATGACAACAAAAGCCATGTTCATAGTGTCCTTAAAAATCTAAATTAGTAGTTTATGAGGCAGACAGAAACTGCATTCACAGTGTCTTAGCCTACCACTCTGTCTATTGAATATGATGCTAAGGTTAGCTAGAGCCAGGAAGTGATTAGCATTAGCTTAAAGTTAGCATAACAACCAAAGCTAGCCTGGCTTTGTCCAAAGTCAAAAAATATGTCTACCCGCGCATTAAAGCTCACTTACTGTCACGCTATATCTCAGCTGTGTTTTCCTTTCACGAACAGAAATATAAAAATGTCAGGTTGTGTTAAAAGGAGTAGGCTGACCTTAACTTACATAAAGATGGCCGACATGCTAATGAAAGCACAACAGTGTGAACCACTCCTCAGTAAGGAAACTAGCTATTGGCTGTCCTAAAAAAAAAAAAAAAAAAAAAAAAACACTAGATGACGTCATCACTTAATTTGCATTTGGCCATGTACTTGAAATGGTATATGGACTCTGTAGGACAGACCAGAGAGAAAAAAGGGAGTAAAAAACACCTTAAGTTATAACCATATGTTTATAACTACAAATGAACTTTCTTCTGTCATTCTTGTTTATTTTTTTTTTTTTTAATGCCACTTTTCTGACCCTCCTCCTTTATGGGCTTGGGACCAGCAAAAGTGACCAAAAAGAGACACTCTGGAGGAGTTACTTAGAGTTTTTTATTTATTTATTTATTTATTTATTTACTTTTTTTTGTGTTCCCTTTAGACTGAGACATGATGAGCTAGCCAGTTAGATGTTTGCTTATTTCTCAGAGAGGCTCACACAGTGGGCGAGGTGAGTAAGTGACTTATGTGATTTATGTTAGACAAAGAAAATGTTACACTTATATCCTGAATCAGCCAGTGGCAGCTTCATGCATGCACGATTCATCTGCAGTGTGGAAGTGGAGGGGTGAACATCTCCTGCTCCAACAGCAGCTAGGAGGGACTGCTGTATGACTCGGACTGGGCCACCTGTTAGTGCTTTGGGACGGAGGAGGGGTCCACGGCAGCACCCGCTGCTCATTGAGAACGATACGTGCTTTCACGTCAGAGTCTCCAAAAGTCTCCAGTAACAACAGAAAAAGTCGCTAGATTTGTCGCTAGTCGCTTTTTTGAACTCGCAAAATATAGCGCCAAAGTTGCTGAGAACTTAGCAAGCTAGCAAGTGGGTATGATGCCTTCAAACGGGCTCGTGTTTACAGCGTTTAAGAGTTGGGCCTATACGAAAGCTCCCTCTCATGTCGTGTTCACAACCTCGTAAATGGAAAGTTCTCAAAGCTCAGAGTTCACGATTTGTGACACGTTTGTTGACGTTGTGATAAATGGTGGAGCCTATGGAAGTTCAATGTAATTTTAGTCAGATATTGTTTTTCTTGGTGATAATATAATATGTCTTCCATTTTTACCGACGCAGCTTTTGTAGACTTTACGGTTGTGGTTTAGCAGGTGAGGAAACGCACAGACCAATTGCATGTGAGTTATGCCATCATATGACACTACTCAGCCAATCAAGTCTGTGTATTCCAGGCGGTAAAGACTGTGACTAAACAGTGCAGACAGATGAGAGTTAGAGGCAGGTTACACTTGAAAAGACGGTAGAAAGAAAAACAGAAAGATAGAGATTCAGGTAGAGAAAACAAAGGAAGAGAAAGACGACAGAGACAGAGTTTATTATATTTGAACATGCACAATTTTCACATTTCATTTATTTTCTCTTATTTTGAAATGCAGCCCTACTTTTAATTTAGTTAATGAGAGGACATTATACATATCTGCAGTCATACATATATGTTCAGTTCTCTGTTATGTGACAGTAAATATTGTCAAAATGTTTTTGAATCCTACTTGAATTAATTTGATTTGACAGTCAGGTATTGATTACCTGCAGATGTTAATACAACTACTAGGCTACTTAAATATATATCACACTAAATAGTTTGACATTACGATCTTACAGACCTCTTTAAATTTTAGTTGAATACACCTGCTGTATACTAAGATAGGTAATCAGTCTAGCTATGTGCATAACAAACAGACTTGAGAATCTATCTTCTGATCTTGGCATGAAAGTTAATAAGCATACCTTTCAAAATGTTGAACTATTCCTTTAAAGAAATATGTGAGCATAAAGCAAGACTTTGGCACGTAAACATCTGTGTTTTTCTTCTTAAATTCCACATATACCACTGTGGTCAACCACTTTGAACTCACATGAGGTTTATATCAGCCCAAAAAGGAAGATAAGCTGGGTAAAGGTTATTGCTCCATTTGTCCTCTCATATGTCTCTTATTGTGGTATAAAGTCATAGTATATGACCAGAGTTACTGTGTGGCTGCACGCTCTTATATTTCCGTTAGAGCATGTTGTTGGCCTCCGGGGTAAACTAGCTGCTGTCCACCGCTGTGTTTTTAAGGATCTTGCATGTGCCTCTTAAATGGAAGGCCGTAACCTTGGCTAAACAAGAGCCTCGCTCTCACATCATTACTCATGCTGCTGTCTGTCTCCTGCCAGTTGCAGTCCATGTACGATACAAGGCCACAGGCTATCTCAGCTACTCACAAAAGAACAAATCTCCTTCAAAAACGTGCCTGTTTTTAATTACATGTTGAGCCCTACTCCCTGGAGGGATAAAGATGCTTGTCATTCATCCTATCATGTATGTTTAGAGGGAGCATGACCCCACAGTGGCAAGAACAGCCGCTAACTTTACGACTTGAGACCAGTCTTGTATCTCACTTTCACATGCTTTATTTGAAGTGGCCCCCTTCGGAGAGGAGTCGTAAATTTGGCACCTCCAGAGGACATCTGAGTTCAAAGAGCACAGGGAGTGTTGTTTGGAATAAAATGTGACGTGCTGGATGTTTGAATGGACTCACTCATCATGTTGACCTGATCGGCAGTCTGGACCCCTCCCAGCAGCTCGTATAAAGGTCCTAATGAGGAGCTGTCAGGGCCCGGGGTGAAGTGGTGGTCGCTGCTGTGATAAACAGATAAGACCACTGGGCCGGCTTTCAACTAGAGAGGAGAGATGAGATAAAACAATAGAGTGGACTCACATTCACAGTGTTAAGGGCCGGGGTAGTGGAAGGACACGTCAAGACTTGCTGACATGCCTACATATTTTTGGCTGGACCACAGAGGGCCAGCCCTACAAACACAAAAGTCTGCCACTGACATGATGAAATTACACGATTGGTCGGCCGAGTGTTGGAGTTTCCTCATTGGTCGTTGCTCTTTCAAAATGAAAATGCGGTTCTTTATGCAAATGACCACATTTAGCATGACGCGTCCAGTTCACTAAACTTGGATCAAGCAGACAAACTAGGCTAAATCTATTTCTAAAATGAAACAAGACTCAGCAGTGGCATAGTCTATTTCTTAAAATGTCTTCAGAGGTAGATTCTGATGGAATGACTAGACAGAATAACAATGTTTATGAGCAGGCCGCCATGTTGTTTCCTGTTTGAAACCAAGCCCCCAGGAAGAGCACCGGGCTGTGAAGCAAATTTTCGTTGTGGCCAAATGGCGGTACGGCAACTTCCACGTCCATCGCATGATGCCAGTGGGCCCAAAAAGACTTTTTCCCATAGACTTACATTGGGAAAGACAGGTCTGTAACTCGGTGGATAATTTCTTTTAGATAAATCAACTTCCCAGTATGAACACTTGAATACATCTTATTTAAATCATTTGGTAGTTAGTCAGTTAGTTATTTCCCTTTCTCTGTTCATGCAAATGAGACCCAGACCGAGGCTAGAGCGAGGGCTGGGTGACGGCGTTAAAGGAAATGGTACTGCGCCTGATCTATGGCTGCGTAAGCTCGCCAGATGATCCGGGTACTTTAGCACTCGGCAGTCAATACACCATACGTCGATATATGGCTTGATACGCCACTAGACACTACAACGCTGAATCCAGTTCTTTGTATACATCCATGTTTGACAGGGCGAGCAGAAAAACAGGGACCAATCAAAGCATAATGCATTCCACAGTGGGGGACATCACCTCTTCAATGACCAGTTGAGTGGAACAGTGCATCCTGGAGGACATGTACTGCTGGATTTAACATTATAGACAAATTCACAGACTGACTGTATACGGTCCAGACATACATTTACTTGGTTTTGACTGAGTCTTGTTATTCAGCTGTGGGCCAGCTGTCTTATTTTTACACATAAAACTTGTCTGTGAACGGCTCCCCGGCGTTAACAGCAGTTTTTGTCTTGAAGTGGCACAGATGATACGGTGCAGGATAACGAGATCACAGAGACGAGTTGCCATGGTGTAGTGAACAAACTTGGATTTTGCATGCGCATAACAGGATCAGGCTCGATCCTGCTGTAAAACACTGAGTGGGACCCGACAAACGCATGGGTGAGATTTGTGGAATCCCCGTGTGATCTCCGGGGGAACGCTGTCAGACGTAGACACGAGGCTTTGAACCGGACGAGTCGGCCTCAGGGAGTCAGTCTTCATGTGTGGGGTCACCGGGGAGCATCTGGTTCAACACTCACTGATGTATGGCTTATTGGCAGCAGCCTCAAAATGTCCATTATTGTTTTCTACTTAGAAATTGACTGCAAGTAATGTGTCAGTACTGTAAGAGACACATACTGTACCTATAGTATATAATGTACTTGAAGATAATGCAGGATGAAGGCTCAGGGTCAGCCAGAAGACTGCTTAAGTCTTGAGCTCATCACGTGTCACTTTACCTTTATTTACCTTTATATACTTTACATACTATTTTACAAACTTACACCTCTGTATATATACATATATACTACTTCTCTATACATACTAGATTCCTGTCCATGCCTCTGTATATACATTTTTAGTACTTCTCATTACTGTATACTACATTACATCTCACATCTCTCACATCATTACATCTGCACTATTTTATGCCTTATATTATCTTTTTGCTTCTATTTTACTTGTGTGATTTCCCCTTTTACACTGAATATACCTGTTTTAAGAGAATTATTGGAGGTACTTGAGACAGAAGATTTCCATTGCCAACGACTGCTTTGCTGGAATTAGTAAATTACACATAAAGACCCTTGATATAAGTTCAGCATCAGAGCTCTTCAACATGTCCACCATAGAAACATCAAACTACAACACACAGTAAGTGAGCTGAGCCAGTTATAAGCTAGTTAACATGGATGTGATGATGTCGGTTTATATGAAATATACAGTATAACAGGCTGTATGACCCCATCAGGACCGAGACTTCTGCCTAGTATTAACTAACTAGCCAGCAATAGCCGCTAAGGGACTGGGCAACTGGACAAATGATGAATAAAGAACCTTGGATCTATAAAGATAGCTCAGGGTTCAGTACATTTTTAAGAAAATTTAAATCAATAAATGTTGGAATAGCGAATAATGTTCAGATAACTTTTCAGTTTGGCTGGAAATTTAGATCGCTATCGCTGAACAGCTGGAGTTTCAGGAAAGTGAGATCATGTTTTATATGTGCAAGATGTACTTGCAGATAATTACTTAATATTATTTGAGCAGCTGGAATGAATGTCAACTCCCAAGTAGAAAGTTCTGGAAGTATGCAAGCTGTATTTTTGTGTTTCAGTCAACAGAAAACAATATTTTGACCAGATGCTTAACAGTAACATCATGTTAATAATTAACCGTTTAGTCGATTAACACTATTGGTTATACAATTGATTAAAGAGATGAGAAAAATGCAGAGGAGTGGTTCACCACTTTAAGGAGAAAAGCTGGTCCACCTTAAGAGAGAGCCGGCGCAGAAACAGGAAGTTGGCTCTGGACTTCCAGCTGAGGAGTTGATGCTCGTGGCCTCGTAGCATCGTACTAACGTTTGGTCAGCGGCCCTCCGCTTCAAACTATGACGCTCTAGGTTCCTCTCTAGCGTCAGTTTTGGATGAGTCAGGTACGGCGTTTCATTACATCTATAGGGTCTTTTCAAAATAAAATTCTGTGATCACAGGAAGGTTTTTTTTATTGGGGGTTTTCCACTTAAAACATACATTAAATCCCAATAATTTGGTCAGTCTTGGCAGCAAATACAGTACACAACAAATATAGCACAGTTATTGAAACAGAGATAAATATGCAGAAGTTACAGAGATTAGTGTAATGAATTATTAATGGACACACGGGCAACTCCACTACTTTCTTACATTTATTATCAGCAGCATTTTCTTTTCAAAAACTCTCCCAGATATTTTCAAAAACTACCAACTCTCCTTTAGTCAGTAATGTATGTACATGTAAACATGTATAATGACGATAGAACCTTAATGTACTGATTCATACTTGGTTTGTTCACATTTTTCCAACCTATAGCTTTTGCTCTCTTCGCTTGTAACAGGCACAAATCTATTATTATCTTCTTAGTGACAAAATCATTTGGATAAATACCCAGAATGTTATGTTATCAGATTAACCACGTCAAGACGTTTGACCACATTACATCCCCACAAACAGTACTGTTCCCATCATGTGTCTGATGTATTGGGATTAAAATGCTGTCATTTTGATGGTGTTATATATGTTATTAAAATCCAGTTGTATCGTAACCTAAACTGAGTGTTAATTGTTTGTGTTTGAACCTTCAGGCGTACCTTTGACTGTTCCTCTTCTGAGATTTCCTCCTGTAAATCTCGCCTCCAGCTATCAAGTTTATGGTCTGCAGACTCAGGTGACTTGTCAGCAAACGTTTTCTAGATCAGTGATACTTGTTCTCCACCGACAGTGTTTCACTGTAATGCCTTCCAGCCTCGAGAGAGGCGGCTGAATAAGTGAGTGGTTTTCAGAGACAGAGATGAAATTTCTTATTTGTAAGAACTAATCATATATTTTTCTTGTAGTTCAGTAAATGACATTAGTCCTCCATCATTGTATTTTAAAACCATCATCTTGCTTTGTTATTTCTCCATATAGGGGTGTACCCTGACAGTGTGGGGGGTATCTCCTCTGTATATATTTGTACATATGTCATGCCAGATATGTACGTTATCTTTTAGAAATGTGTTTTTGTGTTTTTTTTTTTAGTGTCTTTGGCTCAGAAGAGTAAAAGTAGCTGCTAATTGGTAACGCCTGAGCTGAGCATCTCTCAATCTTGATCAGAGCTGGAGGTTTTCCTGGGGATACGGGGATACCAGCGTAGGTCAGGGAGTCTTAATCCCCCTCTGTCTGTTGTTGGGGGCGGCAGTAGCTCAGTCTGTAGGGAGTTGGCTTGGGAACCGGAGGGTCACCGGTTCAAGTCCCGACATGGACCGAAAACTGAGTGTGAACTGGTAGCTGGAGAGGTGCCAGTTTACCTCTTGGGCACTGCCGAGGTGCCCCTGAGCAAGGCACCAAACCCCCAACTGCTCGGGGCGCTTGTCTGGAGCAGCCCCCTCACTCTGACAGCTCTCCATTACTGCATGTGTGTGTGTGTTTGTGTGCATGTACCATGTATAAGTTAAACAGAGTGTAAATTGAATTTCCCCATTGTGGGACTAATAAAGGTAGATCTTCTTCTTCTTCTTCGTATGGCTGATAAAGCAGCGTAAACAGCTCCAGTTTCTTCAAAAAAATAAACTTCACACATAGGTTTACTCATTTTTTGGGTTTATGTCCAAAAATCATCTGCCTTCCCACCTGGTCTATCAGATGTACCTTAGAGCCATCGCACGCCTTGTATGCACAATATCAGATCACACTGATCAGCCCCTAAACCAGCGATGGGCAATTATTGATCCTAGGGGCCACATGAGAAACCCAGATTGTTGCCGGGGGCCAAACAAATACTGTCAGATGTATTTTATCACTATAGAAAACATACTGTTGTTCTTATTTTTCAGCATTTATTACACTGAAAATCATCCAAACAGCAGATTATTAAGAAAATGACATTATATACAGGAGTCTATGAACCGTACAGGACTGACTGTTTAGGGTAGTAATGTTTCCATTAACTAAACTTAACATTTAACTCAACATTAACACTTACAATTAACATTTAACTTAACATTAATAGTTACATTTAACATTTAACTCAACATTAACTTTGTAAAAGTCCTCTCTGCTTTAGTATCTCAGCCAGCAGCCCCTCGGCTGTCCTTTCCTTCTCATCTCCAGACAGCTTTCTGGATTTTTCTGCAGGTTTTGTCTCAAAGTGACGGTTCTAGTTGTATTCTTATATAGACACATGTTGCAAACTAATCACGCTTTACTGCCAACCTCTGTGAAAAAAATATTTATCGGTCCATGACTTATTATAGACCCCGCGACCTGACCCCAGATAAGCGGTTGAAGATGAAGATGAAGAGATGAAGACTTATTATAGACGTGCCGCCTCAGCAGGTGACGCTACTTCAAACATCACTCACATCAATTTACATCAATGTCAGTTGTGACAGGAAGAAGCACTTCAAAACAAAAGCTGTTGTCTTTACTGTTTTTTTAGACCTCCTGGGCCGTGGCCGTATAATGACCAGGTCTGTATTAGAGATTCAGCCACTCATCTGTTGTTTCTTCAGCACTTTACCTCCAGTTCTGTTTTGTATTGTTATGTTCTGGACTGCTTGACACATCGTGACAGCAAACTTAATTTCCCTTGATGGGACAAATAAAGCCGAACTGAACATCCTGACTTTTTACTAATGCACCACAGGTGTGTTTTTAAAAAAATAGGACACTGTTTCTGATGCACTGTGTTAGGTAATTGTATTACAATGAACTGTACAACTCCGCTGATGTCTCAAATTATGAATTTTGGTTTGTCCTTGAATGGCACTGTTTAAATGTGGGCGGAAAAATAAACTGAAACACAATGGAGATATTTCATTTCTGGAATGTTCTTGATTCTCAGTCAGTGTGTTGCTGGTTAAAACGTTTTGGTGAATAAATGCATGAAATTACTTCCATGCTAACTATATTCAGACGGTAATGTGTGCTGAAAGTATAAATAGATTATATTTGGGGAACATTTTTCCCATCACTGACTGACTGGGAGTCTCTGTGAACGACTGTGAAATGTGCAGCATGTTGCAATTAATTTCTGGCACCAGTTCAACTGCAAATTCTTGTTCCCTGCAGAAGACGGGACGACGCTGACGTACTGATCCTCTGTAGGTAATGATATACAGGAGATGGTAGTACCTGGTCGAGCATCAATGCAGCGTCTCCGATTCTTGTTGTCAGTAGCACAGATACACAGAGACATACCGACCTCTGCAAAGAGAAAATACTGTCTCTAGTGCACTGTTGTATAGGCCTGAAGAGCTGCGACCTTCACATGGGCCTCAGTCTGACGGCTTATCTGAGGGATACAGCGCGGTGATTTGCAGGACTAAAGTGAGCTCTGAAGGGGGGGGGGGGGGGGTGGGTGGCGTCGTACTCTGGAATCTCCATTAGCCCGGCGCTGTAGGGGACAGAGCGGCCGGCCTGTTTCATGTCACTGGTTCTGTCGGTGGACTGTTTTATAAGAATAATATGTGGTGAAATCAAGACTTTAGAAGACTCAGGTGAAGCCTACATAGACCACCGAACCCACGCTGTGTTCCATCTGTATCTGTCTCTGTCTCTTGTGTGAATAGGCTGCACATGCAGCAGCATTGAGTTAAATCCAAACCTTTACCAGAGAAACTAAAGCTTATATGGCGGGTCTATCTGAGACCGCTGTTCGTGTCCCGTGTGAATTTAAATGTAACGTTGACTTATTTTGTCACGTCAGTATTTCACGTGACTCATCGGCACCGTCAACCTCGGCCATTTCCTCATGATAACTTAGTGGTTGTGTTGCCTAAACCTAACTTTCTGTGAAAACGGAGGTTTTATTATGAAAGGAACCAATGGACGTAGCAAGCGTACAGTACATTGACACGTTCAGTCCGTCCAAAAGTGATGCAAGAGGGGTAACCTGTGCTTCGGTTTCTGATGCTGAGGGATACTGACCCAGCAATGGTATGTGACGAGTTGGGAGTGTGAATGTGTTGATTTTAACCACCTAAAACACAATATCAGTCCACGTATACGCTATATTTAAAATATTTTCTTTGCTTTACCTCCCCATTAGATAGCCCTTTCAGATGGGGGACTGAGCCACCAGACTCCATTCAGAAAAACAGTTATTTTACCTCGCCGAGCACAGGAGTCGCCGGTCAGCCACTGTTTCGACCCAGCCCTCATATTAAAGGCTTCCATCAAAGAAAGCTCTTCAGTCTTCTTGCATTTGCTGCCAAAGTGACATTTTTGGGTGATAAGGTGGTATATCGGACTGATTTTATCTTTTTCAATTAGTTATTATTTCTGTTACTCATCTACTTTTTGCTTATGGGTTATCTTAAAAATCTGGATTTTTTTCACTTTTTACTTTATTTGATCATTTTCTGATTTGGTAGTTATTTATTAATTAACACATTTATATAAATTGTTTTTATGTTTATTATTTTTCTCACTAGATGCTTAGTTGTTGTATCACTGTAATGGTGACAATCACACAAAGGCGGGAAACTAACAAAGGCAGGAAGTAAAACTCGAAATGACACAAGTGATGAGTGACTTTCAAAATAAAACAGAAAACAAATTATAACAGAAACCCAGGACCATGACAGGAAGTGAAACAAGACATGACATAAGAAGTGAGTGACAAAACAAACAGGAACACCAGAATGAATGAATAAAACCCAAACCCAAAATCCCCGAAACCAAAATCACAATTACAGAACCAACAATGCCCCGAAAGATGAAACTAACTACAAGAACCCAGAACCACGACAGACACAGGGAGACATTACACCTCCACATCTTCACATAGACAACAGCTGATGAAGATATATTAGTGCTGTGGTATCATAGGTAGACACCACTCCTGTATATCTATATAAAAACCCAGAACCATCACACGATCATGCAGAAACCTGCGTCAGGTCGTTTGGGAAACGTTTTTAGAAGGGTTTAGGCAAGTAGTGTTTTGATGCTACAACATATGTACAAAAATTGAAATGACTGGATCTGAATACAAAAGGAAAACCACTGGGAAGCCACAGAATGATATAAAAACCTAAAATTATGGACCTACTCTTTGATGCCTTGATCCCAACAGTGAAAAATAGTGAAACGTGAACCTATTCGGCTGAATAAAACCCTCCAAATTGGGCAAACGAGGACCATAATGCCTCATCTGCGTTTGTTAGTGTGTCGGCTTGACTCAGTTACTGGCTGACCCGTCTTGTTTGGCAGCACAGTGTGTTTGGATGGAGCAGAATGAACAAAGAGCGGCGCGCTGACAGACGCGTGCGTTCACTGCTGCCTGTGCCAGTCAACAGGATGCTGGAGACTTTTATCCTCCGTGCACTGATTAAGATTAATAGCTTGTTATTGACTTGTGAGGAAAAAACAAGTAAGAGGGGAATTCATCATTTAAGGACAGATTAACACTGGACTGGACACTAGCCAGGCCCATAAAAACATGATGATGCTATTGTCGCTCGCCCTTTGGGTGTGTAAACAGGCAACTGTTTGCTTATATGGAAAGTTTATAAAGCCATAGTATGTCAGGTGTGAGTGTGATGCACAGCAGATTGAAGATTGAAGATTATTGCTGCATTAAAGCTGCATTAACTGATCTTTTGGGGCACTGGGGGTGAAGGAGCTCTACGAGTCGACTTTCTATCACCTGATGAAGTTATTAAAGTGAAAGGTGTTTTTTTTTACACATCCAGCAGTTGTGGAGCAACATGATGGTTCATATGGAGTCGTGCTTCTGTATCCTTGATTAATGTTAGGCCAATATTCACTGTTTTCATTCAGCCCAGTTGAACTGAGGGAAACTGCAGAGTCGAGAGATAATTCTCTGTGGGTTTGTCACCTGTGACCCCTTTCACATTACACAGTTGATCCACTGTCAATATATATAAATAAATATATATATAAATGTTGATTAGTGCAGCTTTAAATGTGCAGAGTGTAAAATTTAGTGGCACCTAGTGAACCTTTCCATCCTTTCCAAGCATGTCAGAAAACTAGGGTGGCCTTCAGGTACCGTAAGAACGAGGGCTGTCAGAGTTAACACAATACTATGATGTTAACTCAGATTTGTTTTAACACCACTAATTTCTTTAACACATTAACGCAACTTGTTTTAAAGCTTGAGTGAAGGTACAAACAGGAGGAGGAAGGAAGCAAAATTACACTCCAAACTAAATTTTGGTGAAGAAAAACCGTCATGGTCATTTTCAAAGGGGTCCCTTGACCTCTGACCTCCCGATGTGTGAACTGTAAATGGGTTATATGGGTACCCAGCAGTCTCCCCTTTACAGACATGCCCACTTTATGATAATCCCAGTCAGTTTGGGGCAAGTCATAGTCAAATTGTCACTATTTTGTGTTGTTCATTGATTTTCAATAATAAATATATATATACATTTGAATAAAGCAGCATATTTGTCCACTCCCATGTTGAGAAGATTATTAAATACTTGACAAATCTCACTTTAAGGTACATTTTCAACACAAAAAAATGTGATTAATAATAATTAGTGCAGCAAAAATGCAAAAGGCTTTCTCTAGAGCCAGTGTTTGGTTTGTCCGTTCTGTAGAAATATGGCTGTGCGACGTGCAGAAGGGCTCCTTCTAACAAAATGAAAACCTGATTCTTAAATACCTTATAAACTAATGAAAACATAGTTATGAATATTTTATTCCAATCTGCACGTAGATCCCCTGAAATCCTACACACTGTCCCTTTAGTTGAAGTTTAGATGTATTGTACGTGTGCCTCAAGTTTCTAAATTATCTTAAATTGTAGAATAAATTTCTTTGTATCCTCCATCCATCGTCAACCCCTCATCCCGTTAGGGGTCGCGGGGAGGCTGGAGCCGATCCCAGCTGGCATTGGACAGGTCGCCAGTCCATCGCAGGGCACATAGAGACAGACAACATATAGACAGACAACCATTCACGCTCACATCCACACCTACGGGCAATTTAGAGTAATCAATTAACCTAAACAGCATGTCTTTGGACGGTGGGAGGAAGCCGGAGTACCCGGAGAAAACCCACGCTTACACGGGGAGAACATGCAAACTCCACACAGAAGAGTCCCAAGCCGGATTCGAACCTGCGACCCTCTTGCTGCAGCCCTTCTTTGTAGTGCTAACCACTACACCACCGTGCAGCCCTTCTTTGTATCCTGTTAAAAAACATGTCTTACAAAATAGACTAGTCCTAGCGTATATAGCTGATATAATTTCTACATGATGCAATCACTGCAGTGGTTCAGATGCCACTTTCCTGAGATTGCAAAATACGGTAATTTATAGAGAGGCTTTGATTTTGAATTCATGAAGTTGACCTGCCAGAATCAACACTTATCTTTGTATTATGTTATAAAACAAGTTTAGGGCATTTTGAAAAGCAGAGGTGTGTTGTCATGTACCTGTAAAACTTCCACCTGGATTTTAAATGAAAAATAAGGTTGTTTCCTGATATTGGTGATTGTTTTGTTGAATGCAACTTTTGGCGCCCATTCAGTTAATCAGCTTCTGATTTCATGAAATATGCATGGGCTACCAGCAGGCGCTCAGCAGGGAGCTTTGGTTTCCAGGGGATGCTGCTCGATACTGAGAAGGCATCCAAATTATGCATTGCTCCAAATTGGCTCCCTGTGTCTTCAGCCCTCTACGATGCAGCGAAAACTCACAGCTCAAAAGTTTCAGACTGAAACTATGAAATCAAGAACCACACATCCCCTCAGATGCTCCGTCGCCCTTTGAACCCTGGTGTTTATGAAGGCTGGCTGCGACAGCGCTGATCCAAACCCCTCTGTTGACAGGAAGATGCATTCCTGTCACGAGCTGATGAATGGACCTTCAAGGGAAGTGAACATCCACGACCTCTGTTGTCATCTGCCTTTGTGCTGATGGAAGCCCGTAGACAAAGCCAGGCTTTAAAACATGAAAAACAAAACCAACACCTGGAGTAGAGTCAGCTCCTTCCTTCTGCCAGTGAGGGGTCTGGCTGCAGAAAACAAACCTCAACAATACTGCAGTGTGTACAAGAGTTGATCATGTCACAATACTCTGACCTTTACCTTCAATTGAAGGAAAGATCAGTAAAAAAAAATGTTATTGCTGTTGGTCAAGCGCTGTGAATGTCAGATATTTCAGCCAAGTCGCACAGCAGTTCATTAAATAGTCACAAAATTGAATGTATTGATTCATGTACACAGACACGAGTTTCACATTTTGGTCAGCATGAAATCAAATAATGAGTAATCCACGTAATTGTGAACTGGTAAGTATAAAGAGCAGTGAACGCTGCATAGGGAGGAGCTCAGGGTGGAAGGGCAGAAAACCCAGGAGACTGTTCATGTCCTGTGTGAAACCACAAGTTGATTTTCTTTTCTATCGTAACTTCCTTCAACCTAGCAGCACTTTCAGAGTTATTTTAAACCAAACTGCAAACTTTTCCTAAACCTAACTAAGCAGTTTTGTTGCAGTACGAACATCTAACCTTTAAGGTTCACATGGCCTCTATTGCCCCGTACAACATCAGGAGGATCAGACTCTACCTGTCAGGGTATGCAACACAACTCCTGGTCCTATCTGAACTCCCTCATCCAGGTGTCACCTGGACACTGATGCTACTGACGATGTTGACGACGATGGTACTGATGAGGATACTGAGGATGTTGTTGATTTGCATATTCATGATGATGATGATGACGTTGTTGATGTTTCTATCCACCCTGTGTATCGCCTCTGTGCACAGCCTTTCGGCACCACCGTCCGCTCGGACTTGAAGCCGTTGTTGGCACTTACTCACATTGTTTCCTCCCATCTGGATCCTTGTTTGTGTTGTACAAACTCTCAGATATACGTCGTTTGGACAAAAGCGTCTAAAAAAAGAAATTGTAGAAGTCAGTGTGAAGTAGCTTTGTTGCCTAACCCTAACCAAGCCCTAACCAAGCGTCAATTTCTAAACATATGGAAGTAGTTTTGTTGCCTTGCTGGACATTTGTAGGAAAACACCGTCTGTGTTGATATGATCAATCTCATCCAATAATTTAACCCTATACAGACAGTAAACGTTAAATCACAGAGTAGTGATATTGATTTCCTGTGCTGGAAAATAAAGCTGTTCCATTTGGGCTCATTTGTAAAAAATCAAACAAAAAACAGTTTGCGTCTGCCCTTGTGTTTTTGTCTCTCAGCATTTCATTATAACAGTTATTTAAATGAATAGCCCTTGAATTCCCCAAATGTCAACCCAATCAAGAGTCACGCTGAATGTCGACAGTGCACCATTGTTTTGTTCTGTCCCGAAGGCCGGTTGAAAAAACAGTGGTTGTGTTTAAAACAGAACAAAAATGATCTCTTCCCATATGGACGGCAGATCCACATGAGCCGGCCTTGAGCGCTGTATAGCACTTCATCTGACAGAGTCCAGCAGGAACTACAGGGAGAAACAATACCGTTTCTTCTCAAGGCTGCGCTGTTGTTAGCGTCAAGAGTCGTGTTATTATCACACTAGCATGTGATGATCACCACTTTTTTTTTTTCTAGGCAGCACAACATCAAGTCCCCAAAGATGTCTGTGCTTGTCAGCCTCTCAAACTGGTGCAAAGTTTGGAGTCTTCCAAGGAAACCAGATGGACCAGATCGGTTCTGTCTGACCGATCCCACAGGCCATCCCGGGTCTGTGTTCGGCTTAATGGTGTGTGAAATTTGCATAGCTGTCCTGTGTCATCGTGATGAATAAAGGCAGAGATGACTGCACAGAGACATCTGCCAGATTATACATTTAAGTACTATTAGTCGTAAATGTGTGTGTCAGAACTGTCTTTGCTCCAGCCGCCAAGACATTCAAACATGATGATGAAAAGGTCTTTCAGATGACATAACGCCCACCCAGGCAGCCATATTGTAGGTCCTCATGTCTTGGACACTAAAACACTGAACATCTGCTTGTGTGTCTCAGCAGCATTAAATAGATGTGACTGAATTTTGTTCTGGTGTTTAGTGGAAGTTTAGGGATTACTAATGATATACCAGACTCATTTATGCATATTAGCAACATGCTGTCACTCCGAACTCAAATGTGAGAGCGTCATCAGTTGTCCTATGCTTCACAACGTGGCGCTCTGCGACCCCTCTAGCATCAGTTTTGCATGTGTCAGTTTCCACTCATTACATGCGTACACTTTCTTTTCAAAATAAACGTACATTTTCACAGTAAAGGACTTGGTTATGTTTAAGACAAGATCATGGTTTGCATTAAAAAGTATGTTTAGTGAAGTAAGCTAGCTGCAATATGTACCTTCCATAGTAATATAATTAAATAAATCATAAAATCTAATCACACATTTTTTTATCTGTTCAAAATGTACCTTAAATGGATATTTATCAAGTATTTAATACTCTTATCAACATGGGAGTGAACACATATGCTGCTTTTTGCAAATGTATGTTTATATTTATTATTCAAAATCATTAACACACTAATACAAATCAATGACAGATATTGTCCAGAAACCCTCCCAGGTTCTGACTTTAGCATCAACAATCTGCTCCAATCAGAACAAACTGCAGCCCAACAGGCAACAACAGCTGTCAGAGTGTCAGTGTGCTGACTTGACTATGACTTGATCCAGACTGACTGGGACTATCATAAAGTGGGCATGTCTGTAAAGGGGAGACTGGTGGGGACCCAGAGAACCCATTTACATTCACATATCTGGAGGTCAGAGGTCAAGGGGTCCCTTTGAAAATGGACAGGACAGTTCATCAAAATTTAGCATATGATTGGCACGTTATTTTGCCTCCCGCTCGACAAGCTAGTGTGACCTGGTTGGCACCAAGGGATTCTGGAGGTTTACTGTTTTCATATGATGCCAGTATCTTTGCTCTCGCTTTAAAACCGGGCCGCTACAACCTAAAAATCATTAAAACATATGCAAACTCCACACAGAAGGACCCCAAGCCGGGTTTAAACCTACAGCTCAGAGGGTAGAGCAGGTCGTCCACCAACTGGAAGGTCGCAAGTTCGATCCCCGGCTGCTCCGGTCATACGTCAATGTGTCCTTGAGCAAGACACTAGCCTAGCATAGCCATCGGTGTGTGGATGAGTATTTAGATCCTGATGGGCAGGTTGGCACATTGCACGGCAGCCTCTGCCATCAGTGCTTCATAAATGCATGTGAAGCCGACTGCCTGGGCAAATTTGTTTTAACGCCACTAATTTCTTTAAGGCGTTATAATCATGTTAACTTTGACGGCCCTGTTAGCAAAAGATTGTCACTCCTAACTCGTCAAATACCGATGCTTGGTCAGTGGCCCTACTCTTCAAACTATGACACTCCACATAACCCTCTAGCATCAGTTTTGCATGTGTGAATTTCCACTCATTACATGCTTACACTTCCTTTTCAAAATAAACTTGGTTAGGTTTAGGAAAAGATCCTGGTTTGCATTAAAATAAGTGCTGTTGTTATGTAGTTAAGTAGGCTAGCTGGGTTATGTAAATGTCATAGTAACATTACATAATATTATGGTACTTAAAATAAGTCAGCATTGACTTTTGTGAAAGCTGAGTCCTGTGTAGCATCCTCTCGATATGGATATATATATATATCTGTTTATATTCTGTAACTTTACAGCTTGTCTCGGCCACAGCGGCAGCAGGCTAAGCAAGGTGGCCCAGGCTTCCTCCACAGTTCTTTCTGGAGGACCCTGAGACCTTCCCAGACCTGTTTGAATAGGCAATCCCAGCCGGTTGATGTTTAAGGGCATCAAATACCGAGGATTTGTTTGATACCGCAGCACATGGCCCCCTTTAGTGCCGGTATGAAACACACCATTTACTATAATGTAAACCCATCCCTGGGAACACTGAATGCTCAGAGAAAGTCCTCTGGGAGTGTGGCGATGTAGTTTAAAGAGCGAAAAGACACACACCGGGCGGGAGGGGAGGTGGATGGGTCCAACAAACACATGGTTTTCATCCAGGAGGCCGCTGTTTGTGTCCTGTACGTTGAGTTTCACATTCACGTTACAATCAGCTGTTCTTTTGTGTCCCTTGTTCACGACGATCTGTTTCATTTTCACTGTATAAGCCCAACCATGTAGTTCTTTCCTAAACCGGACTATAGTGGTTTTGTTGCCCGAATCTAACGTAACGCTAAGGGACGTGACAAAGCGGCGATATCGTGTTGATAATCCCATCAGGATGAATCACCTCCTCTTGAGGATTATGATGCAGGTACCTGGTTTTTCACTGAGGCAGTCTGAGAGCTCCGTGGTGCAGATCTTCAGTATCCATGCCTGCATGCCATCTGGAGCGTGAGCCTTTCCTCATCTGCACTGGCTCAGCTGCCAGCAAATATCTTCCTCCGTACAGGGAGGAGAAAGTGCTGATTCCACTCTGGATAAGGCTCCTGGTCTCTGCACACATCTGACCGGTTAAAACATATGAAGAAGGAATCCAGTGTCTGAGATGGTACCGTATGTGCTGGATTCGACTTGGTCTAGAGCTACAAAAACAAGAAGCTATGGATGAAACATTTCAGCCTGGTCTCCTTTTCTCATAAATTACATTTGTTTTTGACGTATCACAAATACATCACAATCTGTAGAAGCCTGTTTAGGGAGGTGGGATGGGTCAAACAAACACAGGACTTTCACCCAGGAGACGGCTGTTCATGACCCATGTGAATCCAAAATTCAATGGTGACTTAACTTAAATAACATCCTTTAACCACAAAAGGTTGGCGGTTCGATCCCCAGCTCCTACTGTCCACATGTCGAAGTGTCCTTCAGCGAGACATTGATCCTCAGGTTGCTCCATCGGCGCTTTACAGCAGCCCACTACTCCTAACGCCTCCACCGACAGCAGCATCAAACCAGCTGCATGTCAGCTGTGTTTCTGCTGCTGCTGCTCTTTCCACATAGTTTAACTTTCAGCAGCATGGAGTTGTATGATAAGCATAATATATTTTTTGCAAGCCCTCGCGTAAAATGAGGTGGCGGGCCGGATTTGGCCCACGGGCCTTGAGTTGGACACGTGTGCGTTAAATGCAGAGGTTAAATTTAATGTATACACCCATATGTATATGACAAATCTAATAAAATTGAAATTAAGTTTAAATAACAAAACTACTTATTTTAAGTCAAACCACAATATTTTTTTCCTAAACCTAACCATGTAGTTGTTGCCTAAACATGAACAATTAATTTTGCACTTTTGTTTCAATTTACCACCAGTTACCAATTTAAAACTGCGATCGTAATCTGGGAGAAAATATGTTTCTCTTGAAATGTAACTGAGAAAGCAATTTAGTTATATGGGAATGTAATATTGTAGGAGACAGGGTTGAACATTTGCTGAGTGAGGCCTCGTTGTTTTGGCCCTAAAGGTGATTACTTATTCTCCTATAGCGAGAGCATGAGCCGCCCTACTCCTCTTCTGACTGGCTTACCATGATATTCTTTTTATAACCCTAACGAACCCTAATCAGTCATCGTGCCTAAACCTGACCAATCTAACCATCGAAGCCAATGAGTACTAGCAATCAGAGGCAGAGTAGGGCAGGTTATGCCTTTGCAACGTATCCTCATACAGCTGTTCGGATGATAGTTTACGAAAAGTTATTCCTTATTTTTTGTGCATTTTCCCACGAATGTCCAGCATCACATGTTCCTGTGTTTCCGTTTGTTACATGCATACAGTCTTTTAAAAAACATCTGAAGTCCCATTGTTCTGGAAATACACACTCCCTGCATCACCGTCTTAATGCACGGGTTTCATCGTCATCCAGGGGAAAAAATATACATGCACCATTTCCATCTGAATGGCTAACTTTGAGCACAGAGGGATCAGAAAGAAGCCGTTATTAAAGGGGGGAGCATTAGTCTTGTGGACAGTTTCTGTCAGAGGAAACATATTGTTGTCTGGACCTTGGTGTAGAAATTATTATTTAACTTGAACCCAAACAATCTCTATCACATCACGTTGCTCACCACAGCTTCAGGCTTCAGGCTATTAAAATTGTGGAGCTCAGACGACATTTTGTCCAGGTTGGAGACACCGTCTGGGTAAAAGACTGACAGGACTGGACGGTCCTGAGGTAGTTATAGGTGGAGCAAAATGCTTGTTGATGTGCAAAATAAAAACAACATGTCTGATGTGCACATAATCCCAGGGGGCTTCTCTGGTTCAAAACTGCACTAAATGTACGCAGCGGATCTGCCATGTCCGTGCATAATTGTGGCTTGATAGTGAAAACAAGGGCATTTTGGGTGTTTTACGGATAGGTGTTGGGACTCTGGACACCCAGCTGGAAACTGAGACAGTCCCGGAACTCAGAGGACATTTTGTCCAGGATGGAGACATCGTCTGGGTGAAAGACTGACAGGAAGAGCCAATCCTGAGGTAGCTTGTTGATACACACAAGGAAATTTGTGGAATAATTAATGAAAACGTCTGATGTGCACATAATCCCAGGGGGGTTCTGTGGTTCAAAACTGCACTAAATGTAAGCAGCAGGTCTGCCATGCTTGTGCATAATTATGGCTAGACAGTGTGAAACATCACTCTCGTTGGACTGCAGGGGGCTGTGCTGTGCTGGATTTCTGTATATACACTTATCTTGTGTGCAGAAATTAATTAATGCGAGGAACATGATAAACTAAGCAATGTAAGTACAACATTGCTATTATTTTAACTGTAGTGAAAACCAGGACAATTTGTTGTTGACTGTACAAACCAAGATGTCTGGTCACCATAGGTGGTGGCGCCTATACTTCCTGATTCATGATGATGTGGACTGCATACAAATCGATTTTGTGGGATATATACAAATTACAGTGCATTACTGTTCATAGATATACTACCGAGAGTGTATAAGAACAGCCTGGCCTTCACTATAGCAGGATTCGTAATTTAGCATCCAGGGCTGGTTGTGGCAGTGAGGGAACCGCCTCGTAGCGTGTTCTCAGGGTGCATCATATGTAATCCAGAGGCCCGCAGGGGCCCCTGGGAGCTGAGGTGGTGGGCAGTCTGCAGGATTTCAGTGGAAACACAGCTAACTCCATCTGTCTCAGCAGCTAATCAGTGTCCCACAACTTCCTGCTCTCTCTGTACACTGAGTGCTTTCCTTTCTTCAGTTTTTAGTTGACATCTGCTCCAGTACAATAATAATACACAGACCATCTGCAATTCTTTATTCAGCTAAAACTTTAGAGATCTTTAACCTCTTGTCTAACACAGAGAAGTTGTGATGCATCAGGGAATAAGTGTGGCGCAAAGGGAAGTTCAAACGCCCGAGAGGACGTGCTACAGAATGACAAAAGTGTTTGAAGCAATCGTTTTCTTGATCTTTTCCTTAAAGGTATTCAGGCATCAGCGCTGGCTTTGATAACCCATGTTAAAGTCCCTGACTGTCCCTTTATTCCACCCAATATAAAAGATTTTTCAAAGATGGCAGGAACAGCAGGGTGCATGTGCTGCTTTTGAGGTTTCACTGCAGAGACAATGTGGCAGCTGAGTCAGGAGCTCAACACTTCTGTTATTTAATCCCTCCTTCATTCCCATATGGGAGGTAGATAAAGGAGGATTTATGTATATTCATAGAACGGCAGGAAACTCTTTTTCTTTACTTAAAAATGCTACACAAAGTTTCCCTTCATCAGTTTATCACTGTGCAGTATGCACCACTGACACATCCAGTACACACATTAAAACCAGGTGGAAACCTAGTGTAGACCATTTTTGTGTCGATGTCCTGATTTATGGTGCCCCCAAATGGGGTGGTGTTTACTGTGTTTACAAGTTGGGCCCATATGAACGCCCCCCTCATGTCATTGTGACAAACGGAGAGAGGTCCCGGACGAGCCCCCAGCTGTCACAGCCCGGCTCTAGAACTGGGACAAAAATGGGAGACACACGGGTATACCGAACAAATTGAGAAGAAAAAGTATGTCAAAACTAAATCAAAAGAAAGTATGGGAGGAATGTGTAGTCAGTAGTGTGGAGAGTGGATGTGTGACAATGTGCTGCATGGATGTTGTTCTGTAAAAACAAGAAAAACCGAGGAACTAAGATGTGATGATCGAGGAGCCTACAGCCTACAGACTGCTGCATGCTCTGCCTTTTAAGCAGGGAGCACAGTACTTGCAGTACAGAGAGGGTTTTTGGACCATATTTATTATTTTGTGTTGATTTCCAGTAGTAGACATGTTTGCATAAAGCAGCATATTTGCCCACTCCCATGTCTTTGAGAGTATTAAATACTTGACAAAACTCCCTTTAAGGTACATTTTGAAGAGATAAAAATGTGCAATTCATTAGCAATTAATCCTGATCTAATATTTTAACCGATTGACAGCCTTAGTCAGAACTAAAAGAAGAATAACTACACAGCCTCTGCAATGCAAGTACAAAATGACTCTCCTGACTGACTCCAGATGGATGTGCAGATTTTGAATAGTGCAAACTTAATATAAAACCACCATAATATTAATAAGATTTTGAGTCGTTGAATGCATACCCACTTCTGATCAAAATCCTTACAAAATTCAAATAATCCTCTAATAAGTCAGCATGCATTCAACTCTGAATGCAAACTACATTGTATCCTGAGCCCTCATTTGTAAATCTTGACATCCTGTAGCTTGAATCCATCATGCTCAGGTTCCTGTTTTGTCTTTTGCCAAAAATTTCTGAGATTTGTGTTGTGCGATGTGAGCAGCGGCAGCAGCCGGAGTGTGGACGAGACTCCAGGCGGCACCATCTGGGTGTGTTTGGCTCCTTCCTCGATGTACCATCTCTGAATCAAAAAACTGCAGGAGTAACATCCCAAGCTTTTTCTCCTTTAATGTGAATCAGCGAATCAATCAAACTACAGTCCTAGAAGTGTTAAAGCCGACGCTCCGCTCGTCTGAATGTAGGCAAAGATGAAAGTGTGAGAACAATGTGGTTGAATTATCAATCAATCAAGGATCGTTGCAGATATAACATTAAGTGTTTCAGGTATGCCCGTAAATCACAATGAAAGTCCACTATGGAGGATTGCAGAGCATGAATATGAAATAAACTCCTCTTCCCTCCACACTCTGAGGTGATGTACTGATACTGAACTGCATCGTTTATCTGCAGAATCATTACATGCAAAGTACCTTAAAGGACATCGTGACTTCACAGCACTGGCATGCAGGCTGATGGTCTATGCAGCCCAACACTAACAGAGTATCTGCAGAAAATTCAAAAGACTAATAAACTCGGCTTTGTTATGAAAGACCTATTGTTTTCCTAAGTCTTTGGTCTTAATTGACTGTGGCAGCTTGGATGTGGACAGCGGTTCCTCCCGTTGCTTGTGGCGGTTTCCCTGACAGCCCTGTCTGGTGCCGGTGAATTAAAACGCCTGGCTCCCATCCGAGGCTCACCAGCAGGCCGATCAAATGAGGACTAGAACATGTCTTCTTTAGCGTCTGCACAGCGAGAGCAGCCGGTTCCCCTGAGACCACTTTTAATGGGTCAGGTAATCAACCTCCGGGTCTCCAAACACTTGTCTTCTTTATCTGAACAACACTGCTCTCACTGGGCTACATACTCTCTTCTTTTCACCAGTGTTATGGAAGCTCTTTATATTCAGATATGCATGTACAACAAAACCTCTGATTATGGCAACTCAATAGATAATACAAGACATTAAATTTGGAGCCTAGTTTCAGGCCTCCTAATCACTGTCCCCATCTCTGATTTGTGCAACACTTAAAGTGTCTGGTGTTCAGTGACCTCTGTTTCTTCATTTATTTGAGAGACAATTGAAGTTGTACAACGTGGTTTGAGGAAGCCAGGTTGTACCCTGCGATGGACTGGCGACCTGTCCAGGTTGTACGCTGTTATAAAGCTGAAACACGAACATGGCTGCCATAGTGCCTCACATTAATTGGAGCAGGGGAGTGAGTGGTTTTTTCAGGGACTGGAGATAGGACAGTGGTGTGGTGAAGTGCCGCGGTAAGCACCAGAGTGCACCTCGCTGCCAGCGTGGGGGTTGTACATAGAAAATAATAGGGGTTTCTGATCAAATCAAGTCAAGCAATCTCATTTAACCCACATACATGGATTTGACATTGAGCTTTTCTTCCTCCTCTCAGTAAGAGAGCAAGTCGACAAATTACCCAAAATGTTGGAGCATTCCTGAGAGTAAAATATAAACTGTTTCCTGAACAGCACTTAGAGCTCCTGGCCAAAGAAAGCTGGACTCGACTGTGCCTCGAGGCTTTTAATGCTTTGGTATAAAATCATCACATTACATGATTTCTGGGTACTGAAGGTCAGAACACTCACCGCTGTTTGGAGGCAAAAAAAAAAAAAAAAAACTTACCTACTAAATCTGCCCAGAAAGAGGAGGAGAGATCTCTGAGACAAAGCAGATTCACAGATATCACTGTTACTTTCTCTGGACACTGAATGACTGCAGTGCGTCTTGGCGCGTTAAGTTCACAGCTTGATTGATCATCGTTGGGTCTGCATCCAGGAAGAGGGCCACGTCTCTGCGGCTGCTGGTGGACTGAAGGATGAAAGCTCAGTCTGGAGCCCTGTGTGGTCCGGCATCTCCAGAGGCCTCCGCTGAGGCAGCCTCCTCCTTGAACACACTTACACACATCTTTCTGAAATTCATCCTTAATTTTGTGAAAATAAGGGCGGGGATACATGAGAGTAACCATGCACAGGGATGCTTTTGATATGGGTTGAATTGCAGCTAAAGGAAAGGAATATTTCTGCATTGTCCCACCTTAATGTGTAGCCTTGGACAGCAGACCACTTACAGTGCACCAGCACCAACAATCACAGTAGGGGATCAAGGAATGTTTGGATATAACGCTTTATTTCTACAGTATGATCATCTGAGCCCAAAGGAAAACTCCAACTGTGAACCAGACTGAAGGAAAAACAACCTCCGATGAGCAACTGTCTTGTTTCAGTAGTCTATTTGCATCATACCGTTCCAAACCGAGGGTGCTGCAACCAATAAAACAGCTAGACCTTTTAAAACAGGACTCGGTCAGAACTGAGGGTATAGCTGGACCGTGTACGGTCAGTCTGTGAATTTGTGGCTAATGTGTTCCACTAATAGTCAGTGGTCATGTCTATAATGTTAAATTCAGCGGTACACGTCCACCAGGTCTGGTGAGGACATAAAGGGATGCGCTGCTCCACTCAACTGTCCATTCAAGCGTTGATGTACCACTGAATGCACCTGATTGGTCCCTGCTTTTCTGCTCGCCGTGTCAAACAGGAAACAACATGGCGCGAGAAAGAAATGGGCCATGTCACAGCTGAATCTGGTTTCATTTCATGACTAGTTTGACAGCTTGTTTCATGTTTCGTGAGTCAGACACGTTGCATACTTTTGCCCTCTGCGGTCCAGCCAGAAATAGATATGTTGTCATGGTTCTGGGGATGGCAATGCTGGTCTGTCTGCCAGTCTTTCCACCATTTTGGTCTGCAATATCTCAACAACTCTTCAAAGGAATATCATGATCAACCATGCTCCCCCGATGGACTGTATTCACTTCAATGATCCCTTAAAAAGCAAGTGTTATTATTTTATTATTATGGGCTAAAACTCCATAATAACCTTTCAGTGTATTGTAATCAAGACGTCTGAGCAACTCAGTCACCAGGTAAAATGTTGGCATTATATGTTTCTGCAAACCTGTAACCATAACATAACATTACAGGCTGGTCTCATATACAGTTTGTAGTTGTACCTCCAAAAAATAATGCTATAAAATCAATTCATATGTAATCCACATAATAGTGAATAAAAGGAAGAAAATGGAGAAACTTACTAAGACTTCATGCATGTAATGAGTGGAAACTGACACATGTTGCTGGACATCCGTCACTCGTTGCTGGACATCCGTCACTCGTTGCTGGACATTTGTCACTCGTTGCTGGACATTTGTGACTTGTTGCTGGACATTCGTCACGTTGCTGGACATTTGTCACTCGTTGCTGGACATTTGTGACTTGTTGCTGGACATTTGTCACTCGTTGCTGGACATTTGTGACTTGTTGCTGGACATTTGTCACTCGTTGCTGGCCATTCATCACTTGTTGCTGGACATTTGTCATGCATTGCTGGTTGCTGGACATTTGTGACTTGTTGCTGGATATTTGTGACTTGTTGCTGGACATTTGTGACTTGTTGCTGGACATTTGTGACTTGTTGCTGGACAATTGTCACTGCTGCAGTTCTACATTTTTCATGGCTGTGCAGGTTTTCATTGTCTAGTTTCCTCTCTGATGGTTCTGCCACAGACATAATGGGATCTTTCTGGCAGAGAAAGTGTGTTTAATGAAAACAAATGGGGGTCCAACAGTTAACAGAAGCAAGGAGGCTTAATTGCCATGTAATGTTTGTGTTGTGGGGATGAAATCCATTATTCATACGTCCTGCTTGTGTTGCTTTCTGTAGGTCAGAACCTAAAAGTTAGGAAGTGTATTTGTATTTTATATTTTATATAATGAGAAAGCCTGCTCTGTGCAGCTACACCTCCTATATACAGTATTACCCTCCTCACTGGACCCCCTGCTGGTTAGGGCTCAAAATTACAACTTGAAGACATGAATTATTCATAATCATCTGTAAGGTGGGAAATGTCAGTGCAAGCCAAACAGCAACATGGCGTGAGTCATACCACTCACAACATCAACAAATCACACAGCTGCCAGCTTCACTCTGTGGCTCAACATCATGAATCACAGCACAGATACTGGCAACAAATGAGTGGACTAAAACCTTGCCACAGGAGCCATATGCTAAAAATGAGATATATAAGTAGACAAAGGCTGAGTTATCCTGAGGGGAGACTGGCAAAATGTGAAGCACACATCTATGAGTATTTGTGTGTGCTGTTAATTCTGCCATATGTCACTGAACAGGCGAAGGCGTGGTGCGTTTGGTGTAAAACCAGAGCTGACACCAGCATCTAAAAGACTGAGGTCATGAGCTAAAATCCCCCAGCACCACCCCACACCCTGAGGAAGATATTAGAAAAATATATCAGTGAAATCATTTATTGTTTCCTTTATATGTTTGGAAATATAAGAACAGTATTTTTATATGATAGAGGATCTATTATGCTTATTTTCAGGTGCATACTTGTATTTCGGGTTTCTCCGTGAACTTCTTTTCACCTTTCACCACTCCCCTCTCTTGAAAAAGCCCAGCTGTGATTGGACAGCGGGCCCACTGGTGTGATTGGTCAACTGAATCAAACTCTTTGGACTCCAGCTCCGCTCTAACTAGCTTAGTTCGTGGGAGTGCCAAATGCCAAACCAGTGTTAAATGTGTTTGAGACGTGTTCATTAACAACCTTTTTATTCCACGACTAAGACAAGACGACGACGAGATGAGACGTCATTAAACACGATGACAACGTCAATATCACTGACGAAAAAAGATGAAACTAATATGTAGTTTAAAAACATTAAAAACTTTACCAAAATCTCTCTTTTCATCACCTTCCACCATCTTTTCCCCTCTCTCTGCCTCACAAAACACGGCGGCGGCGTCACTCAGTTCGTCTCAGTCCTCAGTCCTGAGTTGTGCTACGCTAATGCATAAAATTGTTGGTTTGCGGGTCGGGTCAAATTCGGTTGGGGTCAGGTGGGTGTGATTGAACCATGCACATTTAAATAAGTAGCAGAATAGTATGTCGAAAAATTTCATGGAAAAAAGTCATAAAATAGTGTTGTATTGTATGTAATGCTGTATATGATTAGTGAGCGCAGTCTGTCAGAAGGACTAGAACTAACAGCATAGCTGCATTCTTGATCATTCAACATGTGTTTCATCAGATAATAATGTGAAATAAGTTTGACTAAAAATGACAGTAATGTTGACAAAGAAGAGAAGACGAAGAGAAAAAACTTTGACTAAAATCAAATGACTTTTGGTGACTAAACTAATAATCATTTTCATCTTAAGGCTAAGACTAAATCTAAAATAGCTGCTAAATAAAACACTGTGCCAAACAAGACACTAGTCAGGTATTATGCAAGTGTGGTACTTGGTGACATGACCACTTTATGGAAGAAAAGGCGGGACGTGAATCATGGTGTTTCAGGCAGTTCAGGAGCAGTGTTTCTGTGGGAAAGGGTTTCAGGCCTGGAAATTAAAGTTGAAAATTTTTTTGGGCAAAATGTCAAAATTTTTGGCCACCTCGGACTTCTAATCCCCAAATGGCACAACCAGACCACACTGTCAACCATCAGGCCAGATGTGAAGTTCCTATGTATAAAAGTTTTGGAGTTGTACTCCTCAATTGAAGTAGAAAAAAAACACATTTTTCGCCCAAAATTTACACTGAAGGAAAGGGAAAATACACAAAAGCATAACAGGTCCTCTTAAAAAAGAGAAACAGGCAGTAGTGCGGTGAATATGACATGACTGTTGTATTAAATGAATCAGTGCTGTGGAAATGTACACTGTGCTGAATTTATCATGTGAGCCATTATAGACCGGGTAAGTGCACCCCGACTACCGTGTGGCGTCAGTGTTGAAAGCAGACGTGAACAAAATATCAGAGCCATTACAGTTTGCTCAGACGAGGACGGATGATGCTGTTACTGACATTATGCACTCGGTTTTCAAACATCTTGAGGACAGTAGAGCTCACGCTCAGCTGCTCGTTATTGATCTTTGCTCTGCAGCCGAACCTTTTAATTCAGAAACTCAGACAGCTGGATGTCAACACTGCCGTTATTAAGTGGTAGCACCCACTTTTAACAAACAGAGCAGAACAAGCAGGCTAAAGGGTATCGTTGCTGTCTTTTAGACCTGGACCCTATTTTCCCATATTTCTGTGTCTAAGTGACTGATGACAGTTTCTGAAACTTCAGTTTATTTGTGATATGTCAAAGTTTCCTTCCAAACGTAAGCGTGCAGTTTAGTTGTATGGGAACAAAATAATAGCAGACAGTGTTGATATTGGTGGTGGGTCCTTAACGATAGCTATGCCTCTGCAAACGACATTTATTGTACACATTTAATAGTTCAGGAAGGAAAGGATCTAGGCAGGGAAATGATGCGATCACAAAGATTTCTGACTAAAGCTGAGTTTGGTTACATGGTGGGAGGAACAGCTGAAAATGAATGTTTTTACACTACCCACTGACAGACTGATAGACTCCCTGTGCTTTAATAGAACCAAATGATTCACTTAATGTCTTCAAAGGACGCTGCTAAGTCCATCTGATTGTATTGAAGCCCACTGGGAGAAACAAATAAAACGACAGCCAGCAGTGTGCAGGCAGCCTTCCTGCAACATGAATCTAACAAGGTGAGTGAAACAACTTAATATTCCCGCTGCATTGCAGGGGAGAAATTGCATAATCTATCATACATTAGGTTGTAAACAATTCCACTGTGAGGTATTCGCTGAATTGGAGGAAAACAATGAGAAAAAAAAATCCCGGGAGGTCTGTCTGCCACGAATATCTGACAGTGCTCAACGCTCAAACACATCACAACCAGCATCACAACCAGGAAGCTAATTAACATGGAGGGCAGGGCGCTGCTGTGGAAAACAAGATCTGTCTCGATTTTTGGGTGGATTTTGGTGTCAGACATGTTATTTTACAGCTGTGAAAACAGAAAACTGGCCTGTCACAACTGCCTCTCACAGCGATGTCACACTGGCAGCAAATACTTTTCACTCAGTAGCTACATTTTTTTATGCTCAAGGTCTAAATCAGGTTTATATGCTGCCAGATATGGAGTCAAGTCTTGTTATATTTCTGTCAACAGAGGGGTGGGCTGGCTGGCAAGACCACAAACAAAGAGACATTTCCAACACGTCTCATCCCAACTCGTCATGTAACGCCGCTTTGGCGTCACTTTAATTAGGCGATAAATCTACTGTAGTTAGGTTTAGGAAAGAACATCATGATTGGGCTTAAAACTACAATTGTACAGTGAAAATGACATCAAGCGTAGTGAACACGGGATACAAGCAAACAGCTGATTGTTGCGTGAACGTGAAACGTAACACATGGAACACAAACAGCGATCTGCCGGATGAAAGCCCTGTTTGCTGGACTGTGTTTGGTCCACTTTCTTGGAGCGTTAACTGTGGCCACAGATGGGTTTACATTACAGTTATGTACAGACTGTAAAGCCCCGACTTTGGGCTATACAAAAATAAACTGACTTACAAATGACACAATAACAGATATATTATATTAACATATCTAAAACACAGAAATCCAGAGAAAATGAGTTTTTAGCCTGAGTTTGAAACATTTGATGGTGGCGGCTGACCGACCGGAGGCAGTTTTACAACTTGGGCGTGGTCACCTTTACGTCTCAAACAACTATCTGGGATGGAAAGCAGCATCTTATCTGATGACCTCGCTGTATTTAGTCTGACATCATGCTGCAACATGTTCGCTGATCTCTGTTTGGGAGGGGCTGTTATTTTGTCCTCAGCAATGAATAGTGAGTATCACATCCAGTCCGGTCGCACTGATGCCGTATGAATGACACAGGAAGTTGTTTAAGTACTTTCTTGTACAATTAAAACGATGTTCTCCATGTAGTCTGTACTGACTGCAAGGTGGACACTTAAATGTGCCTTCAGCCAGGAGATGGAGGTGTGTTTGAGTCCCAAAGTTAGTGACGATTGTGATGTTTTATCTAATAAGATACAATTTTCACTCTTTCTCTCCCCTATGAAAATGTCCATACAAGTTGTTTTGACAAAATTTAGTGTACGTTTGGAGCGTTATTTAATCTCCTTCCTAACAAGATAACATGACATGGTACCAATGTTTTCTTTAGGTTTTCTAGCTTCATATAATACCAGTATCATCAGACTGAGCCTGTCTTAAAGACAGCAATGTCGGTTTCGATTGCAGGTCTCAGAAGGTTTTAAAACAGACCTGGGCATTATACCCGACCGGCCCTCGTGATGGTTCTGCCCAAACCACACAAATTTATTTATGAAGCTAAAAAACACAGTAAAGAAAACTAGCTTTTGTTCTGAAATCGTTAGAGTGCTTCTTCCTGTCACAACTGTGTCAGTGTTAATGTTAAGTTTAATGTTAAATGTAAGTGTTAATGTTGAGTTAAATGTTAAATGTAAGCGTTAATGTTGAGTTAAATGTTAAGAGTAGTTAATGGAAACATTACTACCCTAAACAGTCAGTCCTGTACGGTTCAAAGACTATAATTTGACTGTAATTTTCTTAATAATCTGCTGTTTGGATGATTTTCAGTATAATAAATGCTGAAAAATACAACACCACTATGTTTCCTATAGTGATAAAATAGAGGTTACTTCTGACAGTATTTGTTTGCCCCCTGGCAACAATCTGTGTTTCTCATGTGGCCCCCAGGATCAATAATTGCCCACCCTTGTTTTAAAACTTTGTAAAATCTTATGTAACTGTAGAGTGTTATTTAGCGTTCTCGCCAAAATGCATGGTTGGTACCGATGGATCCGATCCAAATCTTCAAGACTGAGGTTGCTACGACCGACACGAAAGACAGAATAACAACCTGTCCGATTGTTAAGAGGTTAATAGATTAATTAATATAAGGTCAATACCTGACATCATACTATGCTGTATTGATTTCCCCCCCATCCTTATTGTTTACATGCTTTAATGCTGTCTCTTTAAGCCCCCTCCTGCGAAAGCCCAGAGAAAAATACAGTGCACCATTTATTCTGATGAGCCTCCATGTGACAGTAAGGGAGCTAAATCTGAGTGATATGTTGAATCACATTTTCTGATCGAGCTGCCCTAATAAACTTACTGAGTCGTCTTAGTTCACAGTTTTTGGGTTGGCAGACACTCCAGATACCCAAATAGATGAGCACAAGCACTGAAACGGTGAGGATTTCTCGATACGTCCCCTTTAAAAGAGCGTATCTTAATAAAGGCAGAGTTGGGCTGATATCTATTTGAGAATGCAAATCGGTTGCTGGTGCTTTGTCCGCCTTTGGCGAAACTGTTAGAGTCAAATATTCATCTTCACATTAGTTGTAAGTCAGACTGTGTGCTGTCGTCTCCCTCTGTCAAAACAACACAACACTGCTCCACTTACAATTTAGTTATTTCCACACAACACACGCCACTTACCAGAGGAAGGAGGGCTGTGTTGGCCGGTTTCAGTCCTGCTTTAAGTGACTGAGTGAGTCACTTTGAATCTCATCCAACATCCCTCTGACGCATTCAGCTTGACCACAGTCCTGACGTCTATCAGTGTTCAGTCAAAGTTGGGCCAATAACCCTAAAAAGAGGCGCCTCCACGTAGAATTCGGTCTCAGTTATTTTGTGGCCCTGCCGGGAAAGCCGAGAGTCAACCTGTGTTGTCTTTAAAGATCAGATTTCTGTGGCAAGGTCAGCATGTGGTTTGGAAAACAATAAGAAGGACTAACAACAGCATCGTGGATTTCCTGATGATGGATAGGCATAAACATCTCTGGTGAGTACATTTCCCTCACAGCTGTGGATCAGAGACAAATCCAGATCTCACATTATGCTAAATGTGCCGGTAACTGCTGACTTTGTTTAAACACCTGAGAAATTTCTGATAGAACTGATCAGATTTCCACCTGGATCAGATCGCCTCTCCACTCACCAGCTTTGGTCCGTTTACTGTGACAGCAGCCAGGAGCCCCACGGTGTCACATGCTGCTTGGTAATGACGCTGAAGGATCTGTGAGGTGATAGATCTATTTGATCCTGAGGCCTTTTGTCTATTGATTTTCCCTTAAGGGACTTTGTGTTTATATGAAGGGAATATTTGCCATCATAACCCATCGCCAGAGGAGATCTGAGGTTGAAGTCTGTGATGAATAAAATCATCTAAAAGCACCGGGCCGTGAAGCAGGTGGTGTATTATTAAGGTTTCTTGGAGGAAGATTTCTCAGCATTCACAAACACTGATTGCAGTGAGACTACAAGTAACCTGTGGAGATCAGTCTGGAGTTAAAGAACGGGGTAGGTTATTAACTCCAGCGGGAAATTATACTGATGAAAACCCAAAGATAATGTGCAAACAACTATAAAACACTTTGCAATATGCAAAACTTGTCGGTTTAAACTTCAGATCATCCTGTACAGGAACCAGGGGTGTAACATGGGGGGTCCTTTGTCCCCTCTCAGCCTTATATGTGTTGAAAAAATGTAATTATTAAATTATATTGTAATTATTATTTATAAATTAAATTAAAATAAAAAATAATTATGAATATATTAATATTAAATATATGCAGCTGTGCCACACGTCATATTTAACTGATGCTGATTTAAAATGACGGCCCTGAAACAAGGATGACTCATTTTGAACACCTGTTGCCTCCACACCTCCTCTGCTCGCGTCTCCGGTGGGATGACGGACGAAGACGAGGGAAGAAATCAATGATCTACAAACTAGGAAATGGGAATGTTCCCTTTGTTCCCAGTGCTCCCGTCTCTCTGTCTCCGTTTAGGTTTTGTCGGTGTGTTGCCGCGGTCGTGGTCTTCTTCTCCTGGCTGTGTAACTGTGCGACCCACCTCAGTACATAATCATTACAGAAACATTTTTTTAAAACTGGTACCTAATTTGCCTCATTGTTGGAAAATTTTGGATAGCACTGTTAGCACTGTGGCATACAGTGAATACGTCTTAGTAAAATTGGCCATATTCACAGATTTAATAAATTAATAACTGGCTGATGAACGTATTACAGCTCTACACATTTTTTTTTCCACGTGAAAAGTTTAACGGCATATTTAGTTTTGTAGAGTATTTTGTTAAAGGATGTATGAACCACTATGCATGCACTTTATGTTACACAGCTATGGTCATGAGGGCTGGGTCCTGACCCAAAGAACCACATTGCAGGTACAAGCGGCCTGAAATGGGTTTCCTCAGGAGGCTGGCTGGCGTCTCCCTTAGGTGAGAAGCTCAGCCATCCGTGAGGGACTCGGAGTAGAGACGCTGCCTGAGCCAGCTGAGGTGGTTCGAGCATCTGGTAAGGATGCTCCATGGGCGCCTCCCTAGGGAGGTGTTCCAGGGAGGACCAGCTGGGAGGAGGCCCTGGGGAAGACCCAGGACTAGGTGGAGAGATCGGAACGTCTCGGGATCCGCCAGTCAGAGCTGGTTATGTGGCCCGGGGAAGGGAAGTCTGGGGTCCCCTGCTGGAGCTGTTGCCCCTGGATAAGAGGTTGACGATGAGTGTGAGTGAGCTAGCATGCTACCAATGTTAGCTAAATATGCTGTCGAACTTGACACTTTTTTCCATGTATAAATGTTGTCAAGGCTGGACGGTGAAAAACAGACATTATTTTCTCTCCCACATCTGCGGTGGTGTTTCTATCCATCCATGAAGAGGTACATTTCACTGTGTCGAACTCTAGGGGGCGTAATCCCTATACTACACAGATTTACAGACACAAAACGGGGTGGAAACAAGGCATGAAAGCTTTTTCCTGGGTGACTCCAAGTTAACTGAACTTTATGTGTAAATCAGCAGAGTGACCCTTTAATCTAGCCAAAGACAATAAAATCTAAATCGTCATTATCACAGTCTTCTGTGAAAGTACAGCATGTTGAGCAGAGCTCTCATTAACTTGTTGTTGTAAACGGTTGGTTCGTCTGCAGATGTGAAAAGCATCCCGGTGGAGGCAGCCAGACAGCGAGCACTCGACAGAGTCGGCCTCCGTCCAGCAGCTCAGTCCCAGAGCGGCGTCCAGGAGCCAGGCAGCCAGCCAGGGAGTCGTGTCTAATGAAGCTCACTGCAGGGCTTTGTCTGGCCCACCACCCCAGCACACGGTCTGCATGAAATTACGTTGTCATGATGTGTTGCGTCCGTCTGTCTGGACACAATCTGGGAATAAAATAAGTATCCAAGATAACTTCACACATCCGACCCTGATTACATTTTGGAGCTCCTACTTAGCAACTACCAGAGTTCATGTTAATGCCTCCCATGCGTTATGTGAAGACAAGCATGGTGTTACTTAAATATGCACTAATTAATACACTGACATTAATGAGCTCATTAGTATGATTGTTATTGTGTCATACATCATGGCGACTTGTTTTAACACCTCAGTGAGTACGTTCACATCCATTCGTTTCTGTGTTTTAGTAATTATAATTCTGTTTGAGCAAAACAGCAGCACACACACATAATCAACCAGTGACAGAAAAATGAGGTTGCTCATCATGTTGCGACCAGAGTTCGCCTGAACAGCTGCGTGTTCTGATTGATTTGCTTTTGTTTTTTCCAATCAGAAGTTGAACTGCGCCGCTTTGTTCATAAAGTACAGTTTGCTCGTCAGTCGGGAAATGAAAACAACATAAACATGCAGAAAAGCTTCGAGCCTCCACGTCCACTGCCCACCCACACAGGTGCTGCTTATTTCCCTTGATTACTGTCGACCTCTTCGCAGGACCGTGTGGGCTTGAACAGATGACGATAATGACGACATCCTACCGACCGTTAGCAGCGTCTGCTTTCCATTTTGTCTGGATGTCTGGTCACAGTTATTATACCCCAGAGTCAAATTAGCCCACAATGCTACTTTAAAAAAAACAAGTAAACCAAGGTCTAACCTGATGATGGTGCAAGAGGGAAAGTCATTCATCCATCCGGTATTTGTCGAGATATTTCACAACCACAAATGTGGACCTTGTGATGGCGCTAGAGGACCAGTATGGGAATCTAAGGACAGGTCATTAGGGTAGAATCCATCCAACAGTTGTTATAGATAATTCAGTTTGTACCAGCTGGTGGGCTGATCGACCAGCCACCCGTAGAGCCAGGCCACCAGCAAGCCCAAAAATCTTAAAGTAGCTGCAGGTATTATGGTGCCTTCAAATAGCGTCGTGTTTACTGCTTTTAAGACATGTCATGAACACGAAGTCGTGAAGAACACCGCTGCTATATTAACGTTACTGTGTGAGACCAGAAGCCACAGAGGCTAACAGTTTAGCTAGCTAGCTAGTGAGTAACATAATGCAGGAAATGTAAAGACAAAATGACAGAGGAGAAAGATGAGGTCGTTGAGAATATCAACATTTTCCTCAGACATATAAAATTACCAAGAAAAACAATATATGAAAATATGAAAAAAAATTACAATATACTGTACAATATTAACTTATTATGCACCGATAAATGAACTTCCATAGGCTCCACCATTTCTCAAAATGTCAACAAACACGTCACAAGTCGTGAACTCGGAGCTTTTGAAACTTTCCACTGATGAGGTCCTGAATACGACATGAAGGGGGGCGTTCATATGGACCCAACTCGTAAACTCGGTAAACTCGGTAAACACTCGGCACCATAACAACAACATTGGTCCAGGCTCACTGACCTTTAAGGTGGACCAGCTGTTATCATTTTAGTGACAAGCAGCGCTGCCAACTTAGCGAGTTTTCAGACTCCTCTAGCAACTCTTTTTCAAAAAAGCGACTAGCGACAAATCTAGCGACTTTTTCTGTTGTTACTGGAGACTCTGACGTGAAAGCACGTATCGTTCTCAACGAGCAGCGGGTGCTGCCGTGGACCCCTCCTCCGTCCCAAAGCGCTAACAGGTGGCCCAGTCCGAGTCGTGCTGCAGTCCCTCCTATCTGCTGTCGGAGTAGGAGATGTTCACCCCTCCGCGTCCACACTGCAGATGAATCGCACATGCACAAAACTGCCACTGGCTGATTCAGGATTAAGAGTAAAATTTTCTTTATAATAAATAATAATAATCACTGCATTTGACTCACAGCCTCAGTCACTTCCTCACCTCGTCCACTGTGTGTGAGTATAAGCCAACATCTAGCTGGCTAGCTCATCACGTCTCAGTCTAAACTGTACACACAAAAATACAGAGAGGAGAGGGAATCAAACCCTGAATTAAAAAAACAAACATAAAACTCCCCTAATTCCTCCACAGTTTCCTCTGGGTCACTTTTGCTGGTCCAAAACTGGAAAAGAGAATTGCCAGAAGAAAGTTCATTTGAAGCTATAAACATATTTCAGGTGTTTTTTTTTTACTCACTTTTTCCCTCTCACGTTACTCGTGTCTCCTGCAGCGTCCATTACTATTTCAAGTACATTGTCAATTATGAAAATGAAGTGATGAGGTCATTTGGCGACCTCTAACGGCCTTTAGGACAGCCAACAGCTACTTTCCTTACTGAGGACTTAGCAGCAATGCCTCTAAACTTTATGCAGTATTTTTTTTTTCTTTCACAAATACCATCATATATAATGTTTTACCATGAAGGAATGGGGAAAAATAGATACTGCAGACAGCTGGCACACATTTCTTTCCACACCACCTTCCTGCATCAGTTTGTATGGCAGACTGAATATTTCAAACTGAAATATATTATATATATATATATATATATATAAGAATTCATAGACAGCTGCTAGACTACATGTAACGTAATGTAATTTATGGTGCATGGTAGTGAATAGTGAATGCTTTAGACCTTTAGGCCACATGAAATCACCTGTGCTGCTGTGCAGGGTCAAGATTCGGACTGATCATACGGACTAAATATAGGCAAGATAAAACGACCTGAAACTGGATACATCAAGGGAAACTAAAGGGACTTTACTTTAGAGTCTTATTGAGTCATTAGGTTACAAGTGTGGGATCATTACATCATGTGGATCAGGGCTTTAGGAACACCCATATGGGACAAACAGTCCTCAATGGAAAACTACATAGCAGCAGCATTATCGTACACTTTTAGCATGAGGCAATAAGCAATCCAAAGATAAGAAAAAGTGCAAAATCGACATTTTGGTTGTCATGAATTTTATTCAGTGTCAGTATGAATGCATAGAAGTAGTTTTCAATGTCAGCACAAACCACAAACACACCCTAGAAAATACAGTACAGCTCTGAAGACTTCAGTGTTATTTTTGGCACGTAACATTCAATCAACTCAAAGGACTAAAACGCTGGCTGACACAGAAAGGAGCCGATGAGCCCGAATCTGAGATCGCATCGGGTATTAAGGACAGGCCCGCATACAACAAGTGATATATTCGGAGTCCTAATTAAAAGGTAGACACTTTCAGCCGCACTCGGAAGCAGCACACCAGATGAAAGGCTTTAGCTAATTAGCACTGACACCGCTAATATGGCCCCTTTTCACAGTTTCATTATGAATGTGTCCAAACAGCTTCCTGGATAACACTACTTTTCATACTGTTCAAAGATAGGCCTTTTAATCCTCTAAGTGATCATGAGTCGGTGCTCCACTCCCAACTTTTGCAAGGTTTTTTTTTTTTTTTTTTTTTTTTTTTTAATGGCAGCGTGAAGCCAGAGCAGTGGAAGATAACTCATTTTAAACTACATTAGAAAATCATCACAGCAGCACCTGCCAGCTGCCGCTTCAGGTCCAGTCGGCTGCAAAACACATCTAACTGAACAGAGTCCACAGAGGACGCGGTTTCATTATTAAAACATTCACGGCGACATTAACGCCTCTTCTGGTTTGGTCAACAGATTTGTCTCGTCTGACTCTTCTCCCTGAGCTTTCCAAACAGCTTATGTCTCATTGTACTGTGCAAGGTGTGAACACCTTCCCTCCTTCTGTAACGGCTGTAGTCCAGCAGGTTGATGCCTGGATGTCAGTTAGCATGGCTTGATGTGACGTCCGGTCTCATTCTCAGAGCGTCAATTACTGACATTTCCACAGCCCTTGGCGTCTGATACCGACGAACAAGGCACCATTAAGCGCCTGTATTGGGACACACTGGGCTTTCAACTATCTCCAACGTAAACCCAACTGCTCTGGACGTCAGGTGGTGACGTAGTGTGAAGAGCGAAAAAGTCAGCATACAACCAATCAGGGGATGTTTGTTGTCATCATCCTAGCAAGCTAGCAATGTAGAAAGATGTGATCCCCATTCTAAAATATCATTATTAGTAAAACAATTATAGCCAAAACCACAGAAATAAAACGCAGGACCAGAATAATCCTCTAAAAGAGAAGTTTGACACCTTTTATCTGGATGTCAAATCAAATGCTGATAGTAAATGTCCTCAACTGAAGCGATACATTACTCAGTGCTGCTATATTGACCCAGAAATCTGAGTTCACAGCTGCAAAATCTGTTTGTTCCTGCATCCAGCGCCATCATTTGATGTGACAGTGACGTAGTTGGTGGTGGGGAGAACTACAGGCTGTGATTTCAGCTTGGACGTCTGTGGGTGGCCGGGGACGCCGAGCTTTAGATGCCCGAACCTGAGCTGCCGAGAGCAGACGCCGATTGGTGGATCGTTTGCTCGCACCGTGCTCCGATGCCAAGAGAAACAGCATCAATCTGCTGGAACGAACATCAGTATGGGCGGTTTTTGTTGGATGCTGTTGACAACGGCAGTTAATCCGTGTACGTTACTACGCATGAGAGTTTGGACAGAGGTACGCTGGAAGACCTTCTTCAGGATCCTGAAGTAGATAAACTGGAAAAGACAACCAAGACCAGCAGGATCGAGAGGGCGGATGACCAATGAGAGAGTATTCTTGTCACCTAATGCCATGATGCTAAATGCTGAGTGAATTCAAGTTGGGCTGTAACGTGGAAACTAATACAGAGTTGCTGTCATCTTGGTTCGAGCCGTTTTGGTTTCACGCGCCATTGAGCAACTCTCATAGGAACGAACGGCTGCACTATGTTTTAGCATGGCATCAGTAGCAATGCATCGTGGGACATGTAGGCACTGCTGGCATGGCTTCACAAGCAGGAGAACTCAGCTTTCAGCACTGATTGGACATCCACATAAAAGGTGGTGAATCTTCCCTTTAATTAGCATTAAAGCTTTAATTTGGAGACACCAACAAAGTTTCCTTTAGAAGCTTTTCATATGAGTAAGCAAAGGATGCACAAATACGCCAGTTAACCTCAGGCTTTTCAGATGTTTGAGTTAGAAAGTAAAATGTCTGAGTTAACATAACACACAAACACACCTGTACAGGACTCAGTGAGTCTTTAGTGTCTTTTGGAAACTGTGATTTTGTTCCAGCTGTTGCATTAATTATACTGATCCAAGATCTATGTTGTTCCTGTGTACACAGTTACACGTGTAAACATCATTAGGAGAGTTTGGTAAGCCTGACTACAGCAAACCAATCAGACGTAAAAGTAAATAGAGCAGACCGGCTTATTCATCACTGAACACTTTGCAGTTTTTGGATTTTGATCTGGAGACGACAGGTACACGCTGAAAAATAGGTTTTTAGATGAGTTTTTTCGCCGGTTAAAGTGCTCAGAGTGTTGTAGCTTTTCAAATTAGCTCACGCTTAAGACGCAAAACTCCTCAGTACCTACAGTGAAGTCACACTGGGCTCCCTGTAAACATTAACCGCAGAGATTGAGTGCATTTAATTCATTCAGTACAAAAACCCATCAATGGCTGAACTTGATTAACGAACCACTGTTAACGCTATAATAACTACAAGAGTATCTAGATGAAAAACACCAATTTATACCAACAGTAATAAAACAAAATGCTAATGAGGAATGAAGAAGACGTTATCATCAGTACGGAGGTTAAACATCACCATTAGATTAGACGTTTGACAGTTAGAGTTTTCAATTATCTGTTTTACCTCTAACAGCCATTAACTGATGCAGGATAATTAATATACTCTGTAAGAACATCAAACCTCTTTACAATTTCATGGACTAGTAATGTGTCATATCTTTAACTAATGACATTATTACGTTTCCTGAGATGAAAGAATACCTCTCTAAAATGCTGCCCGAACATACATTAAACATAAAACCCATCATTCACCTACTGATGAAAATTTAAACAACTCCTTTAGCGGCATACGGGAACTTATGAAATAGTAGTCAGGGGAGTGTTATTGTTTCAGTATGATTTCTCTCTTTGAAGGAGTATTCCCTTTGAGTAACGGCCAACTTATACATTAAAAATGTAAAGAAACAAGCTAAAGCTGTTATATATGTGCAAAGAAGCGCTGGATAACCAACCCGGTCATATATGTCAAATAAATACAAAGTTACTTCAGTGCCTTTAAATGTCTCAGCTGTAGAGCACATAACGAGTGTTAGCGCCAGGATTAATGCATGTCAGACAGCAGTGAATGTTGATCCAACAGACCCAGAGCTGCACATCATGCTGGTCACCAGCGTTGATGATCCCTCCCCCTCCAGAGCCTCCGCTCCAATCAGCCCCCGCCGGTGCAGGTTGAGGATGGAGTCGGCGATGATGCGGGCCGTTTTCTTCTGGTAGCCCCCAGATGTCACCATGAGTATGGGGATGCCCCGTCGCCTCGCGGCCCTGAACACAATCTCATCTCTCTTTACAATGCCCTGGCAGAGAAAGACGACAGGAAAGTCAGTCCATCCGAGGCCTCAGAGAGTAGAGCTCGGTGGATTTACGACTTTGCCGGATCGGTCTGGTGTACCGGGTTACACCCGTTTGATTTCATGCAAACCGGCTGAACTGGCTTTTTTTTTTTTTTATTATGACACATTCTGGCAACTCGAAAAATATCCAACATCAGCAACAGCTGCCAACAGCGTCACGGCTCTACATCCAGCTGGTATTGCGTCAGTAATAAGTAGGGCTCTTAGGAATTAACACAACTTGTGATTTCTGGTTGTAGTGGGCTTAGTTTTAAAGTGAAGTAAACTGAAGATACTGGTATCATATGAAACTAGAAAACCTGATGAATCCACTGGTACCAACCAATGTCATACTACGTTGTCCTAAAGGACTTTGAATAACGCTCCAAACTTACACAAAATTTTGGCAAGAAAAACTGTCATGGCCATTTTCATTGCCCGTGTGTCCCCCCCTCTTATCCCTTTTTTTTGTTTTTTTTTTTTTTTGTTTATATATTTTTTATTTTCTTTTTTTTAAAGAAATTTTTTTCCCCCCCCCTTTTTTTTTTTTTTTAAATTAACTTTTTTTTTTTATTTTTCTTGTATTTTTTTAAGACATTCAATTCCCTCCCTTTCCTTTTTAAACAAATAAAAAATTTGTTTTTTTTTTTTTTTTTCCCCTTTTTCTTTTTTATTTTTTTTTCACCTCTAGTATTTTTTTTAACAACTAACAAAGTCACTAGTGTCTGACAGGTCCCATCACTATGAAGGAGATGAGGCACACGGCGCATGTTGTGTTTGTTTATTAGACAGTTTATGTGGTTTTTGCGGTGATGAGACAAGACAGCCCTGTAACGTGGTGTATCGCAAGCCGGACAGCCCACAATGTTAGCGAGAAAGTGGTCAATGCCCCCATGGGACCATATCTCAAACCGTATTTGGATATTTGCACTCTGGCAAGGGGTCTGATCGTTGTTTTTTCCTTTCCAGCAGTCCCTGGATAAAACACATCAGGTCAGATAATGTTTTATTTGTGCATGGTCATAGCGAAGTTAGCTAGCTAGCTGACGTTGGTGGCATATATTGTGTGAGACAAGAGGTGCAGTTCACTGAGCGGTTTCACAATAAATTAAATGATGTGACAAACATCAAACTGCCACTTCCTTCACTTGAAAAAAATTATGTTTTAAATTGACAAACGTCATATGTGTGATTCTGCAATTCAGACAGGATCAAAAATGATTTGTCTCTCTTCGGGGACTACTGTACATATACTGTATATACAGCACCAGAAGGGGAGGACTTCTCCTCTCTATGAAGTCAGCATTAACATTAAAGCTGTGAACGTAGCAGTGCAGCGTGTGCACCGTTTCAGCTGTTTGTCGGCGAATAAGTGCTCAAGAATCAAGCCGAGTTCACGTGTCTTGCTTGCCACCTACTGATTAAAGTGAAGGGGTTTAGCCCACAAAGTTAGCAAAAACAATGACCCAGGCTCACCTACGGTGGGCCGAACTTTAAAGCTGACCAGCTATTCTCCTTTTACTGTCAAGCTGCTCCTTCTAGTTTTGGTGAATCCGCTGAGAGAAGCGCGACACCTAGTGGTAAAATTCGTTATACCAGTCCAGTCCTGTGTTTGGTTTGATATCAAACCGGTTTGAAATGTTTACACTGGCCCAACCCGATTAGACAATACTAATAACTCTCCTCCACCGTGAAACCTCTCAGGACGACACATATGGGAGGAAACACTCCGTTTGTCCACAGATTGAAAGTAGAAATAGCTTGTGCCTAAAATCTCATTGATTATGGAGCAATTTGCAGCACAATGACAAATTTTGAACATTATTAGGCATGACAGAAATACATGTTCAACCACAACTTTAAATAACAATTATTAAAGTCTGATCTAACCGTGAGTTTCTGTTTTAATTTCAGGCCATACACCAGCCCAAATAACAAACCATCCCCTCTAACACACTCTGCAGATTCGCCTTATTTACTCCAATTATTCTTTGGAACTTGCAGGATCGCTGGCAGGATATCGCTGCACACAGAAAGTAATAAATCCATATTTGGCTCGTGTGGATCAGCTCTCAGGATGCTTTCAAATTTCCTGACAAATTAGCTCGACGAAGTGCTCACGTGACCCGACACAGCTGAGCCTGCCACTTCTACATTCACATATTCCTCCTGCCACTGCAGTACTGCAGAGAAAGAATTTGAACTTTTAAAAATGGTAAACATTTATCTTTTAAGTGGTCTTATTCAGAGAAAAGAGGGATGTAAATTGAGGGATGTAAATTGATCTGCAGATGCTCGTCAACACCCAACTAATCAGTGCATTGTAACAGACACGTTACTACAGACTGTCTGGACCGTGTACAGTCAGTCTGTGAATCTGTGGCTAAACTGTTATAATACTGAAGAACTAAACTGTAATATAATAGTAAGTGATCATGTCTATACTGTTAAATCTAGCGGTACATGTCCAGCAGGTCCAGTGGGGACACAAAGGGATGCTCTGCTTCAATCAACCGGCTGTAATTATATCGGTGAATGCACCTGATTGGTCCCCGGTTTTCTGCTCGCTGTTTCAAACACTTAACAACATGTTAAATGTTAAACATTTTAAGCAAGAAATAAACTGCTGAATCTGGTTTCATTTTAGAACTAGATCGCCTGGTTTCATAGCTTGGTCCTAGTCTCATGAGCCGGACGTGTCATGCTGGACGGGCTAATTTGCATAAAGGTCTCCGCCTTTTTATTTTGACAGAACAACAGCCAATGATGAAACTCCAACACTTGGCTGACCAATCGTGTAACTTCATCACTCAGTCAGTCACGCACTTAATGACAGACTTTTGACAGACTTCTGCGGTCCAGCCAAAACTCACAAAAATTGATAATTGTGTTCAGGTTAATTTTGAGAGCATTTTGCCATATATTGGCCAAATATGATAGTTAAGCTGTTCCCAGACTATCTCTCTCTCTCACACCATTGTAGCCACTGTTCTAGTTCATAGTGGACACAGGAAAGATGCAGGGAAACAAAGGGGGAAAGTGATGCTACAAAAGTTTGAAGCTTGAACAGAGGATGCTAAAAGACACAGTCGCTCCATGATTTTGTGAACTTAGAAGAGTTATTTCAGACATGCAGGGTTTCTGATGTTACAGTTCCCTAATTTTTTTTCTATATACAGTGTTACAGTAGGTGGACATGAAACTCTCCCTGTTGAATCATCAGCACAAAAGTTGAGAAACTGTGAAAACTACAAGCTTCACATCACACAACATCTCACTGAGGTTAAATTTCTGTTACGAGAAGAAGCTAAATATACAGTATATACTGTATATTGTGTAGAGACCAGTGGGTTTACCTCCGGGTCTGAAAAGTGAAGCCAATGCCGAAGTGCTTTAAACTGTCATTCTCTCTAACAGCCAGCAGGGGGCGACTCCTCTGGTTGTATACAAGTCTATGAGACAATGAGTCTACTTCTATCTTGATTTATTACCTCAGTAAACATTGTAAACATGAGTTTATGGTCTGAATCACTAATTTCAAGTCTTCTTCAATACAGCATAATGTTCATTTCGTAAATTATGGTCCCATTTAGAGTCAGATAGACCATAAAGCAGGGGATGCTTACTAAGGGCTACCTTGTGATTGACAGGTCGCTACCACGGCATTGTCCAGTCTGGCAGTTTGTGTTGTCATCTTCCAACTTTAATCCTTTGACAGAGTGTTTTCAGTTCATTAAAGTTAATTATAAACTTTTTGGTCTCATTCAGAGTACAGCTGTACTCAGCTCCACCCTCTCGTGTCACTTCTGGTTGAAAAAACCAAGATGGCAACAGCCAAAGTCCCTGACTTGATGCTTCAAAACGGGAGTCCACAAATCAATGGTTGACATCACGGAGACTTCGTCTACTTCTGATATACGATCTGTGGTCACACTGCACAACACAACTGTAATACAGTTGAATAGTTTTAAATCATTATTTCATGTTATGCAGTTTGTCTTTCGAGTAACTTGGTGTTTCTCTGATTTTGTGTTGAATAGGTCATGTCAGTGCTTGAAACGGTTTTCTAATGGAAAAATGCATTTTATTCATTCATCCATTATCCGTAACCGCTTATCCTCTTCAGGGTCACGAGGTCAGCGGGAGACAGACAAACCATTCACGCTCACCAACGGGAAATTTAGAGTCAACAACTCAGACTTTGGACTGTGGGAGGAAGCCGGAGAACCTGGAGAAAACCCACACTAACACAGAAACTCTACACAGAACGGCTTCGAACCTGCAACCTTCTTGCTGTGATGCGACAGTGCTAATTTGTGCTATGTATTCCACAAATTATTGATTAACCCATAAGTGATTCTTAAGGCGACCGACTATGTTTTCAAGAAATTGCGCTCGAGTACAAATTTAAGCTTCTGGGTGAATGATGAGTTGCAATTGACAGACTGCGTCCATCAGATGTTTATTACCGAGGTCATAGTTAGGTGGTGTTGTAATGGGGGGCAGAATATGAGAAACACCTCTCAATATGCTAAAACAATTCAATTAACACCTCTGTGACAGTGTTAAACAACCCTCAACATCATAGGCATCATAAAAGTAGACTTTATGGCAGTTTTATCTGACTGCACCACATTGTACAGATCTATCTAATAACATGCTCACTTTTAGTATGAACTGTTAAATATAACTCTGTCACTGCAGGTTCATTAATGCTCACTTCTGCATTTACACTGAGGGTCAGGTACAGTACCTGTGGTGATATGCAGAGTCCTCCGAGAGGGTCGCCATCCAAGATGTCTGTCCCCGCGTTGTACACGATGATGTCCGGTCGGACCTCGTTCAGCGCTCCCTCAGAGTGAAGCTCCACTTTCTGAAGGTACTCCGAGTCTTCAGTGCCCCAGTCCAGCTCCACCTTCCTCTTTATGGCTCCTGGAGATGCAGAGAAATGGAGATATTACAAATATCCACTCTGATTGTCACCACAAAGCCACGGAGCATAACTGCACCGTAAACCAACCAACCATAATAAAAGAGTAGCAGTAATGGCCTCATATATACAGAGGCCAATAATCGCAGCAGTATTTCATGAACCAGGCAGAGCAAAACCAATTACTGCTAATGAAATGTTCAGGTAGGTAATTGTGTTTCTCTATCTATAGAATACCCAGCTATGTAAATCTGCAGCAGTGCTTTAATTAATTGGTATGTACATTTCCAATAATTAATGGCAAATGATGAAAAAGGTTAATTAGGAGACCAAATGGTTCAATATTCAAACAGAATTAAGCTGCAAAAGCAGGAAAGGCAACGCAATGTGAAACAGATTTCTTGGTAGTTTTTCAAGAAGCCTTGAAAGACCAAAAAAAAAAAAAAAGTGTCCCAAAATTGTAAGCTTTGGTCTTTGAAGGTAAAAGGAAATAAATGTGTCTTGGAGGGAAAATATGAAGCAGACTAGCACTTGTGAGGGTTTTTTTTTTTTAATCTTAAACAAGCCAGAATGTACATTTATTTCACTTTCGTAAGGGGTAAGGACGATTACAAAATTCAATTAGTTGCAGAGAAGAAGATAACCGAAGGATGGGGAGACTATTAAAGGCAGGACTGGGACGTTTTGTCCCCAGAGTGTTGTTGTAAATGGGGCAAAATGGTAACATGTGGCTGCTGTCAGATCAGCTTTAATGTATTGACGGATTAGTGTGTGTAAAAGCCATGATTACTGTGCTCCTGCATGACAGATTTCCTGCTGAGTGCTAATAGAGTGAGTGGTTGTGCAGAAGGGAATCACAGCATAATTAAAATGCCACTGCGTGACATCTAGAGGCTGGAACTGCAGCTCCAACCTCAACCTCCAACCAGGCATCAGGAGCCGTGTGGAGCTTATTGGGTCACCAGAATACATCACATTTAAGTAGGAGTACATATAATACACATTAAAGGGATAGTCTGGGTGATTGGGAGTGGAGTTGTAAGAGGTGCTAATCCACAGTCAGTGTATCACCTACAGTAGAAGACATTTATCTCCGCTGCCGCCAGACTCCATTAAAAAAACCTGTAATTTTACTTTACACAAGACGGGAGTTGCTGGTCTAACGCTGCTTCAATCGCTTAGTTTGTTTGTGTAAGTTTGTGACTTTGGTTAGTTTGGGTTCACCAAAGTTGCAAAACAGCACAAACAAACTAACTGATCGAGACAGCGGTAGACCAGCAACTCCTGTCTTCTGTAAAGTAAAATTACAGGTTTTTTTCCAATGGAGTCTGGTGGCGTTGGTGAGAGCATAAATGATAGTCTCCAGTTCCCCGTCAGAAAGGGCAATCTGATGGCAAGGTAAATTTACAAAGTCATAACTAATACATTTGTTCTTACTATAAATGTGATTGTTAGAATCTTATATAATCAATTAAAATATTTCTGTTGCATAAGAAGTAAAGACACTGACTTCTTTGAAAATATGGCCTTGTTTCGCATAATGCCATCTCAAAAAGAAAGTTAAAGAGTATGATGAGATATTAAATTACAATTTCTGTAGCATTCCAGTGGTGCTCCTCATGTATTCAAATCTGAACAATCAAGTTTTGGTAGATTTTAGCTTGAAAATGCTTTTTTTCTCAAGCCCTTCTAAAAACTTTATCCCACGTGACCTGATGTAGGTTTCTGCATGATGCACTGCTACATGAACAGTATATATACATCCCTATAGTCAGAGTATTAATGTCACATACAGTAACTTAGACGGCGGTCGGCGTGCACCCAGCAAAGAGAAGCAGACATGAGGAAGCTAAACAACATGCTGCATTAGTTTGGATACGAAAAGTCACAATAACACAAACTTCTTCTTCTTCTGCTTTCGGCTTCAGCCTTCAGGGATCGCCACAGCAAATCAGTTGCCTCCATCTAATCCTGTCTCCTGTATCCTCTTCTCTCACACCAACTACCTTCATGTCCTCTTTCACTACATCCATAAACCTCCTCTTTGGTCTTCCTCGAGGCCTCCTGCCTGGCCTCCTGTACCCACGACTCATGACCCAGCCCTCATGACCATTGCTGCAATGTATTTTTCCTCTTAATACAATCATTTAGGCCACTGACATTTAAGGAGATAATAGTCAAGTTGCTCAATGTCACAAGATGACTGTTTTTGAGAATGGAGTCTTGTTTGGTGGCTTTGAAGAGATATGACAGCTTCAGTTTCCCATCAGAAAGGGCTGTGGGATGGCAACGTAAAGCTGTGAAAATATTCTAAGTACATTGCTTTGTGATAACTCTCCAAACTGGGGGCGTGCCAACCGTCCTCTACTGTAGGTAATATACTCATACAACCCCACTTTATGCAGCCAAACTATCCCTTTAAGCTAATCAAATTTCTATGAATCCAAAGGGTTAAAAGCAAGTTTGATAAGGAAACTGATGGTGCCATCACTCACTTTTGGCATATCCGTCCCCAGGATATATGTAGCGATTATACACATCCATGATGAACACTCGCCTGTCGTCCAAGAAATCACGCTCGTGTCCATTTCCCTACAACAGAGCAGAAGCACAACTTTTCATTTATAAAACGTAACATGACTTTGATGCCTTCTCAGCTTTTTTAAACACTATCCAACACTGACAAACCCACAACAAGTAATTGGTTTTTCACCCTTGATGATGCCTCGTTCATGTGTAACACTAAGCAGGTGATCACTCGCAGCGTTGTGACAACCCAGAACATCACTTCACTGTGCCAAGGTCCACACGGCCGTCACCAGGACTCGTTTTTGTGAGATACGCCACGCTGACTGACAGTGGGGATAAATAGTCTTGTCATCCGTCCGTATGACATGTTAAAAATACTTATAAACAATTCATGGCTACTCCATCACTTCTCATTTCCTTTCCTCCATTTGTCACCCAAAGTGTCTGGCTGCTGTCAGGAGGAGATTAGGCATTGTGCCAACTCTACTATTATGGGATGAAAAGGAGGATGTATGGGACAAGCAGGACAATCTGGTGTGAGCTGAACATCATTCTCAAGTGACTGTGTAATGCATTGTTGAATGATTTGGGCAAGTCATAGCCAAGTCAGCACACTGACGGCTGTTGTTGCCTGTTGGGCTGCAGTTTGCCATGTTATGATTTGAGCATATTTTTTATGATAAATGCAGAACCTGTGAGGGTTTCTGGACAATATCTGTCATTGTTTGATGTTGTTAATTGATTTAGCAGCCTATTTGTCCACTCCCATGTTGATAAGAGTATTAAATACTTGGCAAATCTCCTTTTAAGGAACATTCTGAACAGATAAAAACTTACTGCAATTAAATATTTTAATCAACTGACAACCCTATATAACACTAAAGTGATAGTTTGGGTATTTTGAAGTGGGGTTGTATGAGGTACTTATCCATAGTCAGTGTATTACCTAAACTAGATGGCAGTTATTGATGCTGTTGCCAATGCAACCAGACACCATTAAAAATACCTATAATTTTACCTTGTAGAAGACAGGAGTTGCTGGTCTACCGCTGCCTTGCTCATTTAGTTTGTTTGTGTAATTGTGACTTTGGTTAGTTCAGATTCACCGAAGTCACACAACAGCACAAACCAACTAACCAATCGAGGCAGCGGTAGACCAGCAACTCCTGTCTTCTGTAAAATAATAGTTAAAGTTTTTTCAATGGAGTCTGGTGGCTTTAAAGAGAGCGTAGATGATACAGTGTCTTCAGTTCCCCGTCAGAAAGGGCAATCTGACGGCAAGGTAAATTTACAAAGTCATGACTAATACATGTGTTCACACTATAAATGGAATGGTTATAATTCGATAAAATCAATCAAAATATTTCTGTTGCAAAGACACTGATTTCTTTGTAAATAAGTTAAAAAGTATGATGAGATATTAAATTACAATTTTCAGTAGTTATCTAAAACGAGAGGTGCTGATCTACCACTGCCTCAGTTGGTTAGTTTAAGATTAATTGTCGATTAATCGCGATTAAATATTGACATGTAAGCGATGGCGGGTGTGAATTCCAGACCCTGTTAACCACAATATGTAGTAAAACCAGTACACCGGTACATCTCTAGTCCATATAAAGACCACTGTGAGCATTGTGTTGGTTTTAGTTTGCAGTACATGGATGAATCAACAAAGGGCTGCGACTAACGATTTTATCCATTATCGATTCATCTGCAGATTATACTCTAGATTGATCAATCAATCGTTTGGTCTATAAAATGTCAGACAATAGTGAAAAATGCCCTCCCAGTTTCTACAAGTCAAAGGTGATGTCTTTAAATGTCTTGTTGTCAGTCCAAATTCAAACAGTTTAATATGATATAGAACAGAGAAAAACAGGGGAAAAAACATTTTCTGCCATTTTTGCATAAAAAATGTTAACAATAAATGGATTAGCAAAATAGTTAGCAATTATTTTTCTGTCAATCGACTAATCAATTAGTCAACGAATCGTTGCAGCTCTACTTAAGACGGTCAACATGTGAGTGAGTGCTGTGCTCCACCTCTAACAGACAGCATGAGACTATAAATCAGCTCATACGCTGCCTGAGCTCCTTCTGCCTGCAGTCTTATTAGTCTTATCCTCCCACCAACATACTGTACTGTACAATGAAAGATTGCTGTTTCACTGCCATTTGTTAGTGTCAGCCAAACGCCCTCACTGCTGGCTTCAACCCCGTCTTTCCTTCAGTTCTTTACCAAGTTCAAACATCTGTAGGCTATTAAATGTTAGAGCCATCTATCATTACTTAACAAAATATAATAAAAAGAGTGCAGGAGGGCTGGAACTTTACAAAAAATTGAATATTACACTTTTTTTTGTGTAAGAGCAGCAGAAAGGATGCTGTTTGTAGTAAATGTCCATTAACAGATGACAGGATAGTAATAAATGTGAGAAAGTATTTCAGAATTGAGCATTGAAAAATTAAAATCTCATATTTTTCTGCAATTTTTACACTTTGCAAAGTCATCCAGTGGGCCAGATTAGACCTTTTGGTGGGCCAGTTCTGTCCCTCGAGCCATATGTTTGACATCCTTGTTCTAAAACATACACCTATACAACATTTAGAGTTACATTTACATACATTTTTATCAATACCAAATATATTTATGGATAAAAGGGGTGGAGGAGAAAAAAAATACAGCATAGTCAAAATTTTGTGTGCCAATATTGCATCAATAAACATAAGTATCAGTCTTTATATATATCATATATAATCTATCATCCTCTTGGCCATCCAGCTGTTATTCTGTCTTTTACTTGTTGTATCAGGCTCAGTCTTAAAGTTAGAGTGAAGATACTGGTATCACATGAAACTGGAAAACCTAATCGATTGGAATCTATTGGTACCAACCATGTCACAGTAGCTTATCGTGAAGGAGACTAAAAAACCGGCGTGGCCATTTTCAAAGGTCCATTCACCTCCAGATATGTGAATGAAAACTCTGAGACGAACAGAGATAAGACAGATCTCATTAGATAAAACAGATGTTGACAAACTGCAGAATTTGAGGTTGAGATTTCCACCCCTTACAGATAATATCTGTTGTCTGTTAGAGATTCAATGAGGTTTTAGAGCTAAGTGAAGTTACAGATATGAAAACCTCAGGAATCCACTGGTACCAGCCTGGTATTAGCTTGCTGGGAGGAAGGCTAAATAATGCTCCAAACCTGGATAAGCGGTTGACGATGAGTGAGTGAGTGAGCTAGGATGCTACCAATGTTAGCTAAGTATGCCGTCAAGTTTATCACTTTGAAAAAAAATGTATAAATGTCGTCTAGGCCGGACGGTGAAAAACAGACATTTCACATTTCACTGTGTTGAACAGGGGCGTAATTTGTATAATATACAAATTAATGGCCACAAAACAACTGTATGGAAACGAGACGTAAAAGCTGAGATATCATTAGGATCAGCTGTTTTTGAGTGAGTCGCTAAGAGGGCGTGAAAAGTCGCTAAATCTAGTTGGCAATGCCAGTGGCGTTTATGTTGTTCACCCAGTGTCGATAGAAAGGTCAGCGACCACTCTTTGTCTTTATTTCGGTGACGTGTAACATTTACTGTTACAGTGGAGGTCCATAAAAATGTCCTTGACTCATAAAATCATCCTCTGGGTGCCTTATCACACACTCACTGTATACACCGCTCATAACAGACAAACAGGAACATGCCTTCTCAGCAGGGCTCCGGCCTAGCTTGTTATAAATTTAACCTAAAATTGATCATAACTGTTCTGCTGTCGACTGGGTGAATAAGCAACACAGCTGTCGAGGCCGTAATCTCAATTTATGTGAGGACGGGAGAACTTTAAGTGTCATGTTTCAGGGTTGTAATCAGGATTTTACTGCAGATCCCCAATATTTCTCTTGTGCCCAATTAAATGCTGAGAGGGGCACTTCAGGCCCGTCTCCATGCAGATTAGCTCTTTGTTCTTCATGAATTATTTACTCAGCAGCATCTGTATTGATCCCCTGCTTGTGTCAATAGGTAAAGGCACATCATTAGCAATGAGCCATAGCTCAAAATGAATGAAGCTCTGCTCCTGGAAAACAGCCACTGACCTCAGGAAACTCGAGACATCATCAGTGAGTGTGTTTACATGGACATGAGTGTCCCTGTTATCCTGGTTTTGTTGTCCTGCAGTACCACAGGCTTTCTGCTATACTGCAACCCTCATCATTTCTTTAAATCCCTCTTGAGTTATAACAACCTGCCACTCAGCAAAAACACTTTGACAGTTCACAATTTAGCATATAGTTACCGTATACAGGGTTTGACCTTGACCATGGCCCGATGGCCCATGGCGAGGGGTGTAACGATGCGTTTTTACAATGACACGATGTCTATCACTTATGTACAATTCAAGGACAATATCTGGCTCATCTAGAGCGATACAATACAATTGATTTGAAATCAATACAGTAACTTTGTTTTTTGCCAAATTCAATCAGTGTGACTGTAAAATAAATAGCTGGAAACTGGATAGTGCAGGTCAAGATTCCTCAAAGTCTTTCTTTTACGGGAATCAGGGGTAAATTAATTAGGGATATAAACAAGTAAACAACGATTAATGGCAAATACATTATTATTATTATTATTATTTTATTAGAAAATAATAAAAAGGAAAGGTTTAATTTATATTAGGAGGTCTGGATTCTTCCTCATGAATACCTGATATTGAATAAGGTTAAAGAAGTGTTCTTCATATTATTAATATATATTACCCTCAGTCACTACATGCAACAATTAAAAAAGACATAAAGACTTCTGCAGATTTGTCATTGATCATATCTTTACAGACACTATTATGGGAAAACTTGATATTTGGTTTCTTCAAAAACCCAAAAAACAATATTTTCTTGTAATGAATTTGATATTTACTTTTAATCTTCTATTCATGAATATGAATTTAACAATAAATACCTTATATTGTTGTTTTCTTGAAGGATGTTGAGCAATATGTGAAGCCACTTTCTAATTTGACTCTAAGGCTGTTAAAACACTCCTATATGTAGCTTTTAATATTTTTGTTTAGTGTGATATACCAGTGGCTCTTTTGTTATTGTTATCCTGAATGTGAGTTATGTTCTTTTGGATCATAAAGACAGAAGTTACAGATAAGTAGCCAACAAGTGTAAAATAACAAGATGCCACGGGCTGGTTTTCCTCCTGTCCTCCCCAATTTTTTGAGCCAGTGGTTGTGATATAGATTTGGACCACCAAATATGTACTTCGGCCACCAAATTTAGGGGCTTGGAGGCCTGTGGGTTCATCGCTACATATACCGTCAATGCCAGTAGAGAAACCTTTCGTAAATGCCCAGTTTACCTTTTAAAAAGATATCACTGTCTTAAATTGCAATAAATCAACAAAACCTCAAACTGATTCTCAAATGACTAAAAGTAAAACAGATGTTACAACCCTCCTAAGTCTAAGGAAACCCTTCACCTACTTCTGAGCTGTTGAGACAGTCATGACTACAGAGATTCCCTCGTTGGTAGAAAGGACAAAAACGACATTTTAAAATCCTCAACTGACAGCATAAAGGCTGAAACACATTTCTTATTTCTTGTAGTTGTAGTCTAATTGTAGTTCAGACGAAAAACACAGGTCAGATTTCTTTTGATCAAGATTTTTCTGAAAAATTTGAATTGATTTCAGAAGTTTCTTTTGGCTTTGTCAAAGAAAAAACCCATTTGATTTATTGTTGCATCTATTCTTTTATCCTTGTATTAGTGATGTTGTATGAGGTATTTATCCATAGTCAGTGTATTACCTACAGTAGATGATGGCAATGTGAAAAAAAAAAAAACCTAAATGTATATATATATAAACTTGAGACTGTATATCGGTCTCACAGCAAGGTAAACCAGCGAAAATACAGCACTTAAATATAATTTTCTTTTTCTTTTAGGTGGCTAAAATATGGCGTCATCTACTGATTATGGATACGTACCTCATACAGCCTCACTTCTGAACATCTAAACTATCCCTTTAAAGTCAATGGGAGACAGTCACATTGGTCAATAGGCTGGGAAGAACAAAGATCCAAAGATACGGACGCCAGCTTTGTTTTGTGTTGTAGATCATTCAGGTAAGACTGTGTCCAGCTATAAATTCAAGCACAGTGAATGATGATAAAATGGGCTGAATCTACAGGCCATATCGAATATAAATAAGTGGCGCTGCAGCCCCTTTATGTGACTGTTTCTGAAAAACACACTTCACAGTGCTAACAAGCCCAAACACACACGTACAGTCGCTGACGTTACTGCAGATACCAGCGATAGTCCAATATCATCCAGAGCTGGTATATACTCAGCTGTTTGCCGGTAGAAATCTTTTTAGATACATTCCACTGAATACGACAGTAAGGGCCAATTTGACCCGCAGGGAGCCTCATTGATTGGTGTGGTGGTAAAAGGGGGGCTATCTTGTCATCAATGTCAGCTCCCAAGCAGCGATGCACATTGACACACAGAGAGGTAATGGTATCGGCTCACCTGATGAGCATCCAGATCGATGATGGTTGCCTTGGAGATGCCTTCCACTCTCTCGAACAGAAACTGAGAGATGAATAAGAAAATGACACATTCAGAGGTCAGAAACTTTCTGAGGGATTTCAAAGTAAAACCCACACTTCTGCTGTAAAATTAACATTTGAGCTGAAGTATGGAAACATCCACAATGACATGTTTGAGCTCGTACTCATCTTTTGGTTAACACCATAATAATGCGTTAAGACAAATACGTTTTAACGCCACTAATTTCTTTAACGTTTTAATGCAACTTGTGATTTTTAGGTAGTAGCAGGCTCAAAGCTAGAGTGAAAATACTGGCATCATATCAAACTAGAAAACCTAAAGAATCGGTCATGTCTATTTTCAAAGGGGTCCCTTGACCTCTGACCTCCAGATATGTGAATGTAAATGGGGTCTCCTCACCAGTCTCCCCTTTACAGACATGCCCACTTTATGATAATCACAGTCAGTTTGGATCAAGTCATAGTCAAGTCAGCACACTGACAGCTGTTGTTGCCTGTTGCCAATTGATTTCCAGTAATAAATATATTCATACATTTGCATAAAGCCGCATATTTTTCCACTACCATGTTGATAAGAATAATAAATACTTGACAAATCTCCCTTCAAAGTGCATTTTGGTTCGTGACTAACTATGGAAAATCATGCAGTTAATCACGATTAAATATCTTAATCGTTGACAGCCCTAGTTGGGATTATTTCTTGTTTAATAGCTGCATGTAAACACTTTACCCCCTTTCTTTTTTGGTACTCACTGCATGAACTCAAACCTGCAAAGCATGATGGTGCACCTTCATCAGCTGCAGGATATTGAAAATTAATACAAAAAGCTATAAAGCAAAACTAACTATGTCACGTTGGCTGAACAGCAGCCACTGTGGCATTTGCAGGATGAGTGAGGCCGAGCACCCAGAGGAACGGCGCTGGGCTGTGAGTCAATTCTGGCAAAGTGACCACAGTCAGAATTACAGATCACATGACACCCACTGGCCCAAAAATGTTCTGTACCCATCATTACAAAGGTTGAGATCCTGTGCTTTTAGGTCTCACAGAGTCATATCAGACATCATTATTTTTGTGCCATTCATGTGTGTGGGGAGTTAACTTAATTAGTGGAGGGGTAAGCAAGCCTGAAAACTTTTTTTGGAGCATGCAACAGGTGAGCAACTTTCAGAAGTGAGTGTGGCACTATCTTGGAACATGGTATACAGTACAGTACAGTACAGTACAGTACTACTACTACTACTACTACTACATCCATGCCACAAGCAGGAAAACAACACACGTGTCCTGGTGAACTACACAGAGTCTACATCAGCTTGCATATGCCGGATTTTTGCTGGTATCACATGCAGCTATCCGGTAGATGAAATTCCCGATGACCAAAATGCCTGCTGGGAAATATGCCAAATCAATTAATTAATTTATAACATATTAAATAGCCTAATATTGTGTGACTTATAGATATGTTGCCAACTTGGGGGCGGCAGTAGCTCAGTCTGTAGGGAGTTGGCTTGGGAACCGGAGGGTCACCAGTTCAAGTCCCGACATGGACCAAGAACTGAGTGTGAACTGGTAGCTGGAGAGGTGCCAGTTTACCTCTTGGGCACTGCCGAGGTGCCCCTGAGCAAGGCACCAAACCCCCAACTGCTCGGGGCGCTTGTCAGGAGCAGCCCCATCACTCTGACATCTCTCCATTGTTGCATGTTTGTGCATGTGTGTGTTTCGGGTCTGCATGTACTGTGTATAAGTTAACAACAGAGTGTAAATTGAATTTCCCCTAGTGGGACTAATAAAGGACTATCTTCTTCTTCTTCTTAAATGTACATTTATATCAAACAGAAGTTTGGTTTTGCCTCTGCTGCCAGTGTTCATAAACAGCCCTGGCTCTGTAAGTGAAGCCTGATCCCGGACCCCCATTTGTTATACTCAGCTCATTCAAGAGCATAACAAAGAAGGGAAGTCCACACAGTAACAGTTTAAATAAGCAAGTAACTTTATTAATGATAATTTAATTAAAGCAACCCTATCATTAATAATGCTCTTGAACAAGCTGGGCATAACAATGCGAAACAAAAGAAGTAAGTCAGCTTGGACAAAGCCACTGTAGAGTGCTTCTACAGAGTGCTACAGGAATGAGTCCTAAAACCCAGAAATGAGTTAGCATCTTAGCACCTCTGGTTCCCTCGCCTGAAAGTCAATGTTTTTTTTTAAATGGGTTTTTAGTTAGATTCCTAAAATCAGGTCTGTGGTTAACACAAGCATAAAACCTATGTTGGTCACAATGCGCTGGTCATTTTAAACAAGTACTGCCATGTAAAATAAAGGCATTTTAAATTTGTTCAAACACTACAGGGTGACTGTAGTGACTCGGCTGTCTTTGCAGCCTTGCTGTGTTTACTTGTGCATCATGCGCCCATGGTGTAGTTAGCTTATAGCTATAGCTAACGTTAGCGTTTCACTTCTGGTGATTGCATTGCAAGTGGTGTTCATCTGTGGAGATTATCTTGTTGAACAAAACGTGTAAATATCATAAACATTTGTTTGCCACAGAGCTTATTTTCTGCAATAATGCAAAACCCAGTGGAACAATCCCACTGGCTTTTTGTCGAGGGAACCAGGGCGACGCTGACTTCTTTTTTGGCTGGATGTGTTTTATGTTGCTCCACCACTAGAACAGCTGATCGCAACATAAACAGATACTACAGCTAACACTGCGCACAAACATCAGTCTTACCTTGATGGCCAGAGTGATGTCGGCGTAGGCGCAGAAGCCCCCTCCCCTGTCGCTGGAGCAGTGGTGGAAGCCTCCTCCTGGGAATCAGAAAATCCACTGGCTCAGTGTCGGGGCCATTAGACAAGGCGAGCAGGTCACTGCACATCTGAGAAGTCTATTATTCTAAAAGACCATAATTGGTCCCAGGCTGTTATCGAGTTTATTGCAGCTTATAAAAATGGCTGCAGTTCCCCTGTGGTACAACAATGGCTGTATTCACACCAGAATGGGGCTGTTCAATCGCCACTAAAATGCTTGAAGAGCAGTAATGTACAGTACAGGGATGAAAAATTGTGAGGAGACTTTGTAAAAATTAGGATGATAAGCACTCATTCAGGTTAAGAGTTACACTCCTCACTGCCCTGCTATGCTCATGCTCATTAAACTACAGAATAGAGTAGAATATTAATAAAGACCTGTAAGGCGACAGGTGAAATATGATTACCATTTAATGCCTGGCCTCTATAAACAGTCTCAACCTCTACAACCTCAGTGTTGAGACACAATATGCAGTTGTCAGACACATTTAAATAGCCTTTATATCTTTATGAAAAAATCCTGTTTATTAATGCAGAACAATCTTTCCTCCTGATTCATCAACGGAGGGTGAAGTAGCTGAGTAAGCAGGAGGTACAAAGTAAAAGTCTGATGCAGCTTTTTTTGTTCCCTTCTTGGCAAAAAGTGGGAGGGGGGGATAAAGGATGATCCTCGCTTTTCAGCCAAAGACCTCCTACTCAATCAGCCTGGCCACTGATGGCAGAGGGAATGCAGCAGTAAAACCACTGAGCAAAGATAGTATCAACATAAATACTGTATAATCTACCCGAGAACAGCTGTGCACGCGGTACTGATGACAGTATCTATAGCCTGAAAAATCACTGTGATAATCAGCTCCTCTGCAAATGCAGAGAGAGATGTTGTATTTAGGTGGTGAAAATGATATTAGCAAGGACGATTTTCTCAAGATAAGGATTAATTTTCTGATTGAGAAGACCTAATAGTATCAAGCCTGTGGTTCAGTTTTAAGGAGGAGATGCAGGCAGCACAGATGAGAGCCTCAGATCTTTGCGTTCTTGGTTGGAGAGTCAGCAATTCATGCTCGAACCTGACCACTGTCAAAACTGTTCTCAAACTGAAGTGTCATACCAGCATCTAGACAAAAAGCCTTTTGTCAGACTTTAAACATCAAAGTTGAACAGTTTTGTTTCCTATTAGGGGTCACGGGAGGCTGGAGCCGATGACAGCTGGTGTTGGGCAAAGGTGGAGTTCACCTGGGACAGATCACCAGTCCATCGCAGGGCCCATAGAGACAAACAACCATTCACATTCATATTCACACCTACGGCCAATTGCACATTATTTATTAAATGAATGAAAAGCTTTTTTCTCAATCAGCCTCTTGATATCAGCGATGGAGTCTAGCATGAATGTACAATGTTTTGCTGAAGTCGGAACAGTTTTAGTTATTTCACATGAGAGATTTCTGTCACAAACTGTCACGCGCCCGGAATCAGCAAGATCTGATGAAGGATTTGCTGACAGTTGGTAGATTGCCTGGTTACTGATAACTTTAATCAAACCTCACACACAGCTCTGCTGAAGCAGCTGGACTGTCAGACAAAACACTGTGTTGTGTCTCCTCAGCTTTATATGTTTTGAAAGAATCAGTTTAAGTTAAATTTTAAATATGAATATGATGAAATGTGGACAGTAGAAATGTGTTGACCTGACTTTTTCTCTCCTGATGCCCAAACTCAGGGTATCCGATATATAAATCAGATACTGTTTCTCTTTTCTCTCTTTTTTTTTCAAATGCAAAATATGTACAGCTAAGACACTACGCTGATCAGCCATAACACTATGACCACTGACAGGTGACGTGAATAATACTGATAATCTTGTCACAATGGCCCCTGGCAGTGGCTGGCAAACATGAGGCAGCAAGTGAACATTTTGTTATTGAAGTTGATCTGTTGGAAGCAAAAAAAAAAAAAAAGTGTGAGGATGTGAGCGACTTTGACAAGGGCCAAACTGCGACGGCTAGACGACCGGGTCAGAGCATCTCCAGAGCTGCAGCTCTTGTGGGATGTTCCCGGTCTGCAGTGGTCAGGACCTACCAGAAGTGGTCCAAGGAAGGAAAACTGGTGACTTGGTCACGGGCTACCAAGGCTCAGTGATGCAGGTGGGGAACGAAGGCTGGTCCATGTTGGCTGATCTAATAAAAGAGCTATTGTAGCTCAAATTGGTGAAAAGGTTAACGCTGGTTCTGACAGAAAGGTGTCAGAACACACAGAGTGGCTGCAGACCGGTCAGGGGGTCCATGCTGACCCGTGTCCTCCACCAAAAGCACCTACAACAGGTACGTGAGCGTCAGAACTGGACCACGGAGCAATGAGAGAAGGTGGCCTGGTCTGATGAATCACGTTTTCTTTTACATCACATGGATGGCCAGGTGCGTCGCTTACCTGGGCAAGACGTGGCACCAGGATGCACCATGGGAAGAAGGCAAGCTGGCGGAGGCAGTGTGCACGCTGCAAAACTGGTTCAAGGATGGTTTGAGGAACACAACAAGGTGTTGACTTGGTCTCCAAATTCTCCAGATCCCAAACCAACTGAGCATCTGTGGGATGTGCTGGACCTCCTCAATATTAGACAGATGGTCTTAATGTGATGGCTGATCAGTGCATGTTTAATCTAATTTGATCACATCTGAATATTGCGATATTATGTTTTGTGCAATGCTGCATCAATTCTCAAAAACGCTGTAGTCTTTTAATAAATAGTTCACATGCAAAGATTGACTCAGTCAATAATTTGAGAAGAGATGCGCCCTGTGTATGTGCCCTCTAAATGTAGTGCTATAATGTTGGATTTTACAGCATTTAACGTTTTTTTTCCTCAGATTTTATGCATATGGCGGCATGTTCTTCTGTTCTTAAAACCAGATTTAATAAAATCGCAATTGCTTAGAGTATGGCAATATATTAGATTATATTGAATCGTAACTCCTGTATCATGGCACGTATCTTATCACTTGCCAATAAATAGCCCTAATATACAATATTAGGCCAACAGCAATGAATCGAATCAGTTAATTCCTGATGGTCAATATATCAATAACTGTCTAAAAACAACAACTTTTAGATAAAAAACATTGTCACTTACTCACACTCATTACACTCATTACTTCCTTTAAACATATTTGCTAAAAAAAGTTGTAGTATATAAGTGCATTGTGTAGGTGACAAGGCTGGATACTGACAGTAACTCTCACATACTGGAGTTAAATGTAGACCAGCTGAGTCCAGAGGGACTAGTTGTCTATTTATAGTTTGTGTATCTACTAGAAACTCACCAACATTTACAGCCCATCCTCGGTCAACAGCCAGTTTTGCTGCCTGTGGAAGACAAAATATTTCAGTTACATTTTCGAAATAAACATAGAAAGATAAATAAAAAAGACCCTTTCTGAGTGAAATATTAATTTATGAAAGAAATTACCTTTGTTTCTAACCACGAAATGCAGCGACATTCATTAAGTGGCATTCACCAGGAAAAAAAGAAATTCAAATCACGTCTCAAGGTGATGCATTCAAATGCTGCTTTCCAATGAAGGAAAATTACATTATATGCAGGAGTCTTTGAACTGTACAGGACTGGTTTGGGTAGTAATGTCTCCATTATCAAAACTTAACATTTAACTTAACATTAACACTTACATTTAACATCAGCAGTTTCAGCAGTTATTATAGTGAAAATCCCTCCAAACAGCATATTATTAAGAAAATGACATTATATACAGGAGTCTCTGAACCGTACAGGACTGACTGTTTAGGGTAGTAATGTCTCCATTATCAAAACTTAACATTTAACTTAACATTAGTCCATGACTTATTATAGACGTGGCGCCTCAGCAGGTGACGCTACTTCAAACATCACTCACGTCAATTTACATCGATGTCAAGTGTGACAGGAAGAAGCACACTACCGATATGCAAGCATTTCAAAACAAATGCTATTTTCTTAACTGTTTTTTTTTTTTTTTTTTTTTAGTATTGGAAGTAAAACTGTGGTTTGTCTGAGATCTACCCGGGCTGGGCAGAACCATCATGAGGGCCGGTTCTGGCCCGCGGGCCGTATAATGCCCAGGTCTGCTGTAGAATAACAGCGTATGGAGGAATTTTCACTTACAGCCCCCCTATATGTTAAATCTAATCCTGAGAGCATTTCTCCTGAGAGAAGAGAGACAGGCAGTGTTTGTTTGTTTGTTTGTTGCTCAACCTAATCCTAAGGTGCATGGCTGTGCATGAGGAAGGGCTTATTTAGGTCTGGTTGCTCCACTAGCTCATCCTCTTTAATAACTCACCAGGGCTCATCTACTACATTTCACAAATAAAGGACATTCTTGAAGGAATGAAGTGACAAAATGTTCAAACCACTACATTGTTTTCAAGGGCTGATGGCTGAAATGTAATCAGATAAATCATTAATAACTAAGACTAAGAGGAATGCGGTTACATGCAGAGTGGCAGCAGCTCCTTTCAGAGGGAGGTGAAGATAGGGGGGTGATATATTCAGAGTATAGGACTCCTGAAGGGAGGAGATATGGGCTGGGGAGGTTGTGTGTAAATGCCAATATGGATGGATGAGTATTAACACACTTTAGACTCTAACACTCCTCTCTGTCTGGGGAAAGCAAGCACCAGGTATATTTTACTATAGCCATCTGTCTGTATCTACACCACTCCATTAACCATCAGTCCTAGAACGCATCTCTTTAGGGTGAAAAGACCAGCCATACTTCTACCACATTAGCTTCCTGTTTATTTCTTATTCCTTCTTTTTTTGCACACAACATTTATAGAGATGTCAGTGTGTTACTGTTACCTACAATAACTTAGATGGCAGCCAGCATGCTTCCAGTTTGGAGAAGCACACAGGAGTATCAGCACAGAAGCAAAGCAATGCACTGACACCACGTTAATTAAAATCCAAAAGTCACACAATGACAAAAATCAGTTCAGCGGTAGACCAGCATCTCCTGTGTTCTGAGAGGTAAAATGACTGCTTTTGTGAATGGAGTCTGGTCTTGTGGCTTTGAAGACAGCGATATAACAGCTTCAGTTCACCATGTAAGGGGCTGTCTGACAGCGAAGTAAAGCGTTGAAAATACTCTACCTTTTACACCAAGTACCACCTCAGAAAATATTTGGCTCTCCAAGGACCCCCATTATGACTGATGTTAAAATACAGTAGCATAGGCCTACCTAAGCCCCTCACAAACACACAGAAAGCAAGTGAGGACATGAAAAGTAACAACTGTATTTAACAAATGCACTTATATAAGCATAATGAGAAGGGTGCACTTGCCTCTGCGAACACAGTCCTGCAATGTCTGGATCAATGGAGGTCAGCTTCAGTATCAGGTTTGGCTCTGCATCTGTCCATCCACTTCAGTTTCTACAGGGCTGCTCCAAATGTTCTCCTCCTGATCTGCACTTCTGTTCCTAATAGTTCCCATTTCGAGCCACGATTGCAGTGTTTTTGAAGCCTTCATCTTTATTTAGCTGCCTGCGCTACACACTACCAGCCTATACAGCTGCTACGTGACCAAGGCCACGGAAAGTATGTATGTATACGAGCGGACATGAGGCTTGACCTATTACTAATTGGAGCTGTGGTCAAGTCCCATGTCCGCCATGACTCTGCCTCCTTTCATAGGCCTTGTATGTGGCAGGATTTCAGAATAAAAGTTTTTCAGAGATTCTTACTGAAAACTTTTTTTTCCTCCATGTAACCCGTAAGGGGGCTTGCGTAACCTACCCCCTGTAAGATAAGATAAGATAAGATATTCCTTTATTAGTCTCACAGTGGAGAAATTCACAAGTACCAGTTTGAGAATCAAGGCTCTAAATATAGCTTACACTTAAACTATATTGCTTTCCTCAAAGCCACCAGAATCCATCGACAAAAGCAGTATTTTTACCTTGCAGAACACAGGAGTATACAGTACATACAACCCCCTTCAAAAAATCCAAACTAGCCCTTTGAGTTATTATTCATAACCTTACTGATTAGCATCGATTAGCTTACTTTGGTGTCCTACATCACTGCTGAGTGGGCATTTCCATTTGAAAAAGTAAGTAAAAGCTGTTTTGTGGAAATGCCTTCAAATTCTGTATCTTATGTTAAATGTTCCCATTTGTGATGCTGGCTGGGAGCTGCAAGTGTGATCTGTGATGCACGCGCAGAAGCTTGAATTATCTGATCACGGTAACAGAAACAGTAGTGGATCACATCATTATACCATAGCGGTACACTAGAGAACATAATCTCCATGTCTTCCTCTGACGAACGAGGGCGGGTAGTAGGAAGATGTGTAAAATATGTTAATATTACCAGCTACAAACGTGAAGAGACATGAAGAGGAAATGAAGCTCTCAGATACCTACCATTATTGTTCCTCCAGTCTGTGTCCGCAAAGGCCTCAACACTTTTCGCTGCACCAGGAAATTAGGCAGAAACATGAGAGGTGGGATTTCTGTGATCGTCGCCACCACCAGAGACCACTAAAGTGAAAAAGAACACAATCAGTCACAGTATATAGAGACCTGTGCGACTACTCTGTACCTTTTAAAGGCAAACAAAACCACAGATGGACTGAAAGTACAGAAAGCCAAACAGGAGGATGATTCAATGTGTGCCCACCAGGATTTGGATGTAGAAAAGCTGACTAAAGAAAGACATAATATTGCTGCCAGTGGGTTTAGGCCTGAGCCTCGACTCTCACATGAAAAGAGGATGGCACAGAAGAATGAAATTCACAGCAGAGTACAGAGGTACCTCTCTTGAGCCCTCCAAGATTTGGTTCTGCACACAGCAGAGGGGAGAATAAATAAATGATAGTCTTTGAACTCCTGTTATCAGCTTCACTTTTCCTGCAGCAGATACTCTGTTATGAGAGATTTACAACCACATCTCAGTATTTCTATATCAGTGACTGTGTGGCAAAGGGCCACAAACAACTGAACTGCAGCAGCAGCTTCCCAAATAAACTCTCCGAGGAATAATAATCCTGAGGCTGATAAATTAAAAAAGCAAAAGCAAAAGATCTTATTGACTCAAAGAACTCAGACAGTTGCCGCCTTCTGGATATGCTCAACATGACTGATCTGACTTTTTTTTTTTTTTTTCCACACTGAAGAGATCTAGGGATGTCGGAGCCCTATGGGTTGCCAGCTCATTCTCATTCCCAGGGTGTTAAACACGTGACCCCCCGGTTCCCAACCCAACCCCCTACAGACTGAGCTACTGCCCCCCCCGAAGAGGCTTTGTCATGGCCGTCGGCGTTCATTGCCGCCGCACACAGCACCCTTTAGCGCTCGTATGAAACGCACCAGGTGTTTCATTAACTACGATGTAAACTCTGAGAAAGCGTGCTGGGAGGGTGGTGATGTAGTTTAAAGCGGGAAAGAGACACACAAGGCGGGCAAAAGGGAAGGTTGATGAGTTCAGCAAACACAAGGCTTTAATCTAGGAGACCGCTGTTCATGTCCTGTGTGTCACGTTACAATTAGTTGATTGTTCGTGTCCCGTTTTCACAACATTTAGCGTCATTTTCACTGTACAAACTTAGCAGTTTTAAACCCAACCATGCAGTTCTTTCCTAAACCTAACTATAGTGGTTTTGGTGCATCATTGCAGAGTGACACCGAGGGTAACTATAGTGGTTTTAATACCAAAAACAAAGTGATGCCAAGGAAGGGCGTGACGGAGCGGTGGTGACGAGTTGGGATGAGAACATATTGGGGATGCCCGATCGGGCGAGGGGTAAGAAAGAATTAAAGAGGGTTTCTTTTTGGAGCCAGAAGCTAAGGAGTGAGAATCTAAGTTCCTTCTCAATAAATAAACATGACAATTAACTTCAGTGTTTGATGACATTAGCTAAAATATAAAACTATCTGTATTGGGGCAAGTAATCATTAACTTCAGGCAAACAGATTTCTGACACTATTGCCCAAACCAGCTGAGTGAAAAAAACTGATGAGAACTCCAAGACGACAAACACATGTTGACATGCACACAAATATTCTACTATTACTCCGAATATGACAATACATATACACTATATATTTTGAATTAGGCTTTATTCCAAATGGAGCATTTTTCAATTAATAAATGTGGAATATGCTGATATTATTCAGGTTTTTGGAGCATTTTTTGGACATGAATACAGCTCATTCAGAATATGCATGATATGAGTTTTTACTACAGTTTGCGACACTCTGCACGTTGCTCACAAACCAGCTAGCCGACAGTTTGTAGAGATGCATGACCAAAAGAAAAGGAGAAACACTCCTACTTTTAAACAATGAAGGGGGTTGTTTGTGGAATATTCATTTTATTAGCCACGCTAACAGCTTAGTAGGAATATTATCTTTTTCAGGAGGATAAAAAAACAGAATATGTTGTGCATGTAAACATACTGTAGATGCTATTATTAAATGGGAACATATAGTAATTCATTTTAATAATGAATCATTTTAAAATCCTGATCCCTCAGCTCCTCACTACTACTGAGTGATGGATGTAAATGCAGAGGAGACGTAGTGAACATGCCATGCTGTCATCATGAGAGATGCACTAAAGGTTGGTGGTTTTGAAGGAAAAAAACAAACCTTTAATCTGCTGAGGTAGCGTTTGGGGTGAACCACCAGCAGATCCTCTTCAGTAGCTTCATGGGCTTCAACGATGTTCCCATCAGTGATGAACTGCTCCTCTGAAACAAAGCCGTCGTTTGGTTTGAGTCAAATAGGTCAAACAGGCTCCAGACTGAAAACATCAGGGCGTTGTTACATGAAAAACTTGGACTGAACATCAGTTCTATCAAATAAATCTTCATACTAGAGGTGGAAATTTTACAACTTTTGTGCTTTTCACATTACTAATGTCGCATTTCAAAAAAATGTCCTCAGTCTGGTATTAAGTGGGTGCATGTTTTACTAAAATACCACCATCACATCACTTCCTGGGGGCTCCACGGCATGGTCAGTATTATCTTAGCTTATCACTGATATGCTGGTATGTGTGTTTGCATTACAGGAACAGATATCCATTATCTATAACTGCTTATCCTTTACAGCATGGGTGGGCAATTATTGTTCCTGGGGGGCCACATGAGAAGCCCAGATTGTTGCCGGGGGCCAAACAAATACTGACAGACATAACCTCTGTTTTATCATTATAGGAAACATACTGGGCACTTATTTTTCAGCAGTTATTATAGTGAAAATCCCTCCAAACAGCATATTATTAAGAAAATGACATTATATACAGGAGTCTCTGAACCGTACAGGACTGACTGTTTAGGGTAGGAATGTTTCCATTAACTAAACTTAACATTTAACTTAACACTCACGCTTACATTTAACATTTAACTCATCATTAACACTTACATTTAACTTAACATTAACCCTACCATTTCCTCCTCTGGTTCCTGCAGCTTTGTAAAAAGTCCTCTCTGCTTTAGTATCTCAGCCAGCAGCCCCTCGGCTGTCCTCTCCTTCTCATCTCCAGACAGCTTTCTGGATTTTTCTGCATGTTTTGTCTCAAAGTGACGGTTCAAGTTGTATATTTTGAATACAGACACGTTTGTTGCAAGGATCGCCAAGGCAATCACAGGGCTGACACATACTGTATCCCCTTTTTCCTCCATAGCAACATAATTTTTAATGGACTTTTTTTTACGATTATAAAGCTACAAACAAGTATTTTTTTTTTTATTTTAGTGTCACGTAACAGTTCATTATTACTATATTCAGATTCTTACACATAGCTCATTTTTGACCAACATTAGCTGCTGCATTGTGGGACTATTTTGTGGGGTCTTGGAACACTGTAACACAGAAAGGTTGTTGATGTACAGTATGCGCTACTGTTTGAAAAATGTCAGCCTCTGACTTTGAATGTAACACAGATGGTCACAGCTCATTAAAATCTACTGCACAGCAAGTTCCTTTGTATGATTTTCTAAATATGCTGGTTAAATGATCTGCAGAATCATCCACTTTTTAAAATATCCAAGGTCAGCAGAGGCTCAGCTCTGTAGTGACACCGTGGAGTCATTAAACTGTACACGGTACTTCACTTCCTACAGCAAAGACAATCTATGGTGCAAACTGACAATAACTTTGTGTGAAGTCTTGCCAGTTAGCCAGCGACTGTTGTCCCTTGAAACTTGCGCTGGGCCACGTCTACTGTACCTGCACAGACTCCCACAGGGGGTTTTCTCTAATTATCTGTGCTCGATTGCTCTGCCTTTCCCCTCTCAAGCATCTACGTCTCACCTCCCCGCTGTCTCTACTTTATTCTCCACCTCTCTTTGCCTCTGATTCCATATACATCAGCTCGGGAGATGCTCCCACCCATCTGCCACTCTGTTTCTCATTCTCTTACCTTTCAAGAAGTGAATGACTTTCCCCCACTTCCCTGCATCAAATGGATGGAGCTTTTCAAGGCCCATGAAGGTGATGTTGTAGTCTGGGTGGTACACAATGGGCAGACATGTTCGAGGGATGCTGGTGTACAATTCAGTACGGTGAGAGCTGAAAAAAGAAAATCAAAAAAAGGTTCAACACAATGCTTCTGCATTGCATTTGCATGGAGTGATTTCCCCAGTGGTTTCAAAAGCATTCTTAGAGCTGTCATGCTGTTAGTTGCTGCTGCTGCTCACCTCCTTTTCCCTTCATTATCTTCTTTGTGAGACATGTTTTTCAGGCATTTCTACTTTCATCTGAGGAAAGAAGAGGACAGTAAAATGATTTCACCTACTGTAAATATTTACAGTAACTCTCAGAACATGAATAACTTAGCAACAGTTTGTAGAAATTATATTCATCGACGTTACTGCACAAGCAAGAATGGGGGACAATAAACTTATTATCATTATTATTAAAAGAAACAAAAAGAGCAACAACAAACAGACAACCCAAACGACATATCACAGAGAAAAAAACAAAAAAAAAAAATGTAAACTGAATAAATAATTGAAAAAAGTTAAAAGTTAAAAAAGATTAAGCATTTGTTGGGGTCAGATAACTTTCAAGTACTATAAACAAATCTTTGGCATTTTTATTTTATACAAAATTTAAATAACAGAATAAAAGAATAAAAATAAAATGTCTATATACAAGTGAAGAGTTCTGGAAGTTGTAAACAATGAAAATAGTGCAAATAAATAAATACTGGACGGATATACATGAACCGAATGGTTACGTATACAGTACACATTTACACAGACAATAACTATAAAATTTAAAAACAAACAAAACAAATAAATCATTAAAAAACATGACATGAAAAAAATATTAAGTGATTGTTAGTTATGGGGTCAGATGACTTTCAAGTAATACAAAGAGGCATATTTGGATTTAATTAATTTCAGGGACTTAATATAAAGATCAGTTTCATTATAATAATGCATGAAGATGGGTGGGGTCTTTATTTTTGGCTTATAAATAAAGAATTTAGCTAAAATTAGTAGTCAAGTTTATTTGTACAGCTCAATAATCGCAAATCACAAATTTGCCTCATAGGGTTTTACAATCGGTACAGGATACGACACGCTCTGTCATTTACAGTACGACCCTCTCATTGGCAAAAACTGCAAAAACCTGTAAGGGTGGGACTACGGTGACCAGATCCCAACAAACCAAATGTGGGACAAAGTGTATGTTTGTGTGGGACACAGTACCAAGGGTGAGAGGGCGTCTACAATTTTGATTTAATGTCTGTTTAACTTTAATAATAAACATTTCTATTCTGTCCCTTATCTTGTAACATGCTATGATGCCTGAATGCATCCACGGATCGGCACATCTCGTTTCTTGTGAGACTCACATGAAGTGTGTCTCCATGTTGTATTCCCCCTGTGTGAAACTGAAAAACTGAGAGTCACCATCCGCCGGCTTAGAAATACTCAGTAGTTTCAGTCTTTGTTGCAGCTGCTTTTCCTTTTCCTTTCTTCCGCCTAAATCTGCATAGCTTGTGACTTTGCAGTGACTCATACTTTCCTATGTTTTAGCATAGCAAAGACAGTGACAGGTGCACCTGACCCAGCAGTGTGACAGCAAACACAGCACCGTGATGTTTTAAAAAATGTCTGTCCTTCAGGAATTTGACATTTGAAAACTGGGATAAAAATGCTGTGCAGTCCCTGGTAAAGTGGGACACATGGGAGATGGACAGACCTGTTATGGATTTTTGTGCAGGTAACAATACAACATAGACAATCCAAGTAATGTGGTAAAACATGAATTATTAGGTCAATTTTGTCTTCAAATAAAACACCAAATATAATACTGTTATGATCAAATTGTTTCTAGAACAACTGGGAGCATGAAACAAAGAGATGCTCCGTTTTTGCCTTTACAGAAAACACATTTATTGCTCTCAAAGCTAAGTCTTAGCAGCAGAAATGAGTCATTATTTTGGGCAGGTTAGGAACTTTGTTGTTGGAGGTCAGAAATACGCCACTATTACCTCTAAGGGACAATAAATTAAAGACACTTCAACACGAACTGATTTCAAGCGCATGCGCAGTGGCGTGTGTATATTTAAGAGACGCAACGCCGCAAGAAAGCGCTGAACCGCCACACAGACACAAACACAGACGCAAAGCGCTCCAAACATGATGTGTGCAGCTCATTTTAGCGCCACAGACAAAAACGCGAACACAGCAGCTTCAGTATGAGACAGTCCGGAACTGTTTTCAGAGGACAGAAAACTAGCAACAAGCCGACGTGACTCACCTGCTGCTGGATGTGTGTGTGTGAGGACCGTCGCTGGTTCTCAGAGCAGCCGCTGGAGACAAACTGTCCCTGGAGACGGTTAGTCCGTGTCCGTCCTGACAGGCGTTAACTCGGGTTATCGGTCAGAACAGCTAAAGCAGAGAGAAGACGGTCTCTTTCCAGGCGGTGTTTCTCCTCATTGCGTCCTGCTCCGCTGCTACGTAGAAGACGTACGAAGAATGCGCGCAGGCTGCGTCCGTTACGTTGGTGCCGCGCATGCGCATTTAATGCGGAAGCAGCATGAACTGAATACATGAACGCCACATAAATACATACACGAAATTTGACTGTTTTATACAGCTATCTCGATGTACTTTAATTATAATCCAACAATGTGCATTAAAGACTGCAAATTACATCTAACAATATGCATGAAAGGCTGTAAATTATAATCTAAAAATGTGCATTAAATACTGTAAATTACAACCTAAAAATGTGCATTAAAGACTGTAAATTACACACTAAAAATGTGCATTAAAAACTGTAAATTATAATCTAAAAATGTGCATTAAAGACTGTAAATTCTAATCTAACAATGTACATTAAAGACTGCAAATTATAATCTAAAAATGTGCATTAAAGACTGTAAATTATAATCTAAAAATGTGCATTCAAAATTGCAAATCTTAATCTAAAAATGTGCATCAAAGACTAAATTATAATATAACAATGTGCAATAAAAACTGTTAATTATGATCTAAAAATGTGCATTAAATATTATAAATTATAATCTAAAAATGTGCATTAAATATTATAAATTATAATCTAAAAATGTGCATTAAATATTATAAATATAATCTAAAAATGTGCAATAAAAACTGTTAATTATGATCTAAAAATGTGCATTAAAGATTATAAATTATAATCTAAAAATGTGCATCAAATACTTTAATTATAAAAAGCGATCTTAGGGTCACAACAATACATTTAGATATGTCTATATACTGTATCTGCAGTGATTAGGTTTTGGACTATGTACATAAATGACAGATGATATGGACAAATTACAGAAAAATGTGCATTAAAGACTGTAAATTAGCTGCATTGTTACCACACTAGTGCATTTAAAGTGGAAGAAACATGAGTTTTGTCAAGTACATAAATACTTACCAGGAATAGACTTAGGTTTTATACAGCTCTCTCAATGTTGCTTCATACACAAAGATGGAACTGACAGACAATACAGCTGCACAAATAAAGGTGAGAAATGGACAAGACATATGCTAGTGGGAAAATAATATATGGGTGTTTCTGCAACTATGAGCATTTACAAGTCCCAGCGATGGAATTTTGGATTTATGTCAAAATATTGTCACCATCTCATCATAAAAAAATATTAAATGCTGTGATTTAATAAAATGTTGTTAATTTATAACATCATAATCTGAAATATAACAAGTAACTATAGCTGTTTTTTTTTTTTTTTTTTTTTTTTTACAAATCTAAAAAGTACAATAATCCTCCCTGAAATGTGGTGGAGTAGAGATAGAAAGAAGCATATAAATAAAGTATGCAGGTAAGGTGCAAATACCTCAATTTTAGTTGAGTTTCCATTGGTGATTAGAGTAATGAAAAATGCATTTATTTAACCTAATTTCATTTCATCAAAGCTCACTCAAGCAGGTCTAACCATGTATATAGTATATATGTATATATACAGTCTATAATTTTCATTAGGGCACACAGAAGACATTTACATATCGGGTACTAATCTGTTTTAAATAAGCAGTCACAGCTGATAATATCTGTAATAAATTCACTTTCCCACATATTTCCCACCCAAGCATCATATATATTTTTGCTTTTCTTTGCACATTTATGACACATAAATGTTTACAGAACAAGACGGATCCTCCAGCTGGATCAGCAAAGTGTCACTTTATACCAAAATGTGCAGCAAGTATTTAGCAGGAGAGAAAAATAGAATCCATTTTACTTCAACACACCACACATTCCCACAGGCATCAATAAAGTCTAATCTTATCTGATGTCTGTATGTGCAATAATGTTCCCATAAAACTTCCCTGAATGCTGTTGATGTCTCTTTTGTAATAGAGCAATATGAATTCACACAGCACTGCAGCACAGGCTAAACGTTACCTGCAATTCCCGAGAATTGGATGGCTTTGTAATCCTGCCTATACTGGCAGCTGAAGAGGGAGACGTCTATAAATAGCCTGATATGTTAATGTCTGTGTACGGTAATAGAGATGGTCTACTCTGAAGTGAGGAGAGGCGTGATCTCCTTCGCTGGGCTGGAAGTCTGAGAGAACTTCAGAAAAACTGTCTGTAACAGAGAAATGGCCTCGCTGTGGCCTGTGGTCTATTTTTGGCTCATGTTCATTCCCTATACTGCGTCTGAAGGATGCTGCATATACAGTAGTTCACTGCTGTGATGTTTGTATCTGAAGAAACATTTATTTACTGAGCACATCTTTCCATAATCATCAAAACTGGACAAAATGACAAGTTATATATAATTAGGAACAATTTATCAATATAATTATCTGTTAAAAAATAAAAACTAACCTCACCAGAGACTGTATATCTGAAGATACTGTGTAACTGAGGGTTTTTACTATTGATGACACTATTTTATGGATGAGTTATTGAGTCTATTTTAACTGGGCGACACCCTCCAGGGTCTGAAAAGTGAAGCCAGCACTGCAAAGTGCTTTAAACCTGCATTCTTTAACTCCTCTGGTTGCAAATAGAAGTCTGATTGTATAGAAGTCTATGAGAAAATGATCCTACTTCTCACTTGATTTATTACCTCAGTAAACATTGTAGACACGAGTTTATGGTCTCAATCGCTAGTTTCAAGTCTTCTTCAATACAGCATGATGTTCATTTAACAAATTATGGTCCCACTTAGAGTCAGATATAGATACAATAAAACAGAGCACATTGTGCATGCCGAGAAATGTCTTATTCAGCAGTCAGTTGTACTTAGCTCCACCCTCACGTGTCAGTTCTGGTTACAAAGCACCAAGATGGCGACGGCAAAAATGCCAAACTCCAGGCTTCAAAACAGCAGTCTATAAACTAATGGGTGACGTCACGGTGACTATATGTCCGCTTCTTATATACAGTCTATGATTTGATTTGAGGGCTGCGTGGTGGTGCAGTGGTTAGCACTATCATCCCACAGCAAAAGGGCCTTCCTTCTGTGTGGAGGTTTATTTATTTATATCCTTTATTTAACCAGGTGAGAAAACTCTGAGATTAAAATCTCTTTTCCAAGAGTGACCTGGCCAAGAGGGCAGCAGAGAAAGTTATTTCAACAATAAAGACAAACAATACAAACAGACCAATACAGCAATCACACACCATAATCAAATGAACAAATATCATGTGCAGTTATATGTACAACACAATAACAGCTGTGCTGCACAAACAGGTCAGTATCAAAATGACTCAAGGACAAAAAAATTTAGGAGCAGTTACAGCGACCAATAGTGCTATTTTCTCGATTTTTTAAAATGGACTTAAATTCTCCCATAGTGATAAAATCTGATAGTTTCAGGTCCTTCTGCACAACGTTCCATGAGAACCGAGCAGCATATTTAAACGCTTTTTTGCCGAGCTCCGTTCTGACCTTTGGGACCAACATCTGGAGAACATCTTGAGAGCTCAGGCCATATTGACTGTGGTTTGTACACAAGTATGTACAGAGATATGAAGGCACCAGTCCAAGGAGACATTTATATATGAGAGTCGACCAGTGTGAAAACCTGCGGACAGACATTGATGTCCATCCAGCAGCAGCATAAAGGGATGATGGTGTACAATGGTGTACCAGATTTCCACAGCCAGTAACAAAACGTAACACACAGTGGTATATAGTATCCTAAATACTTATAAGTTGGGACCAGTTCAATTTGAAACCCTTGAGCAGTTGAGACTCTGGGGAGATCAGATGGTAGTGTTTTTCAGTTTGAAAAAAGCATCAATTTGGATTTCTCTGCATTTAACACCAGTTTAAGTTGAGTTAAACGAGAATGAACCAAATTAAATGCAGATTGCAGGAATTTAAAGGTCTGTGCTACTGAGGGAGATGAGCAATAGATAACTGTGTCATCTGCATAAAAATGAAAAGCAGCATTTGATAAGTTATCACATAGATTGTTTATATATATTGAGAATAGCAGTGGACCAAGGATGGAGCCCTGGGGGACGCCTTTAGACACAGGGAGAAAGGAAGATGACGATCCAGCAAACTGAACACACTGAGTTCAGACAGGTCATTTGAAAACCAGCCCACAGCGTGTCTGGATAGGCCGATGCTGGATAGTCTATCTGTCAGGATGAGATGATCAACTGTGTCAAAAGCTTTTGATAAATCAATAAAAAGGTTGCATGTTCTCCCCATGTTAACATGGGTTTTCTCCAGGTTCTCCGGTTTCTCCCGCAGCCCAAAGACATGCAGGTTAACTGATGACTCTAAAGTAGATAAGCGGTTGCAGATGGATGGATGGATTTGATCTTATAGCTTGGTACTGTATCTAAAATTTCCACTCCATTTTTTATTTCAAACGTCCATGTTGTATTTGCTCTGTCTGTTTGACAGAATCCTTCGGTCACCATAGAGATGCCTCCCTGCACAGCGTTAACATTAGAAAAACTATATTTCTGTCGTGGTCCAGGAGTTCAGGTGTCATCATACGAGACGTGTGGACTTGAGTCACAAATCTGATGACTTTTGACTTGACTCGGTAAAATAAAAAAAGACTTGCAACTTGACTTTAACTTTAACACTTATGACTCATGACTTCATTTGGACTTCAGCCTTTCTGACACCTTACCGCCCAAGACCAAAGATGATATATATGCTATTCAAATTATTGCTGATATGTACAGTTTATTTCCCTTCGTTTCCTGCATCATGTCAACACTGTTCATTTCCAGGAAGTTGACACTTAATTCCTCAGATTGCTTCCATAGGTGCTAATAAAAATATAATACAATAATACAAAATAAGTGCAGGGTCCGACAGATTATTATTGTACAGAAGTGTCCACAGATAATTATTATTGCACAACAGTGTCTACCATATCATTATTTCACATATCCGTAAACTGGGGTGGTGCAGTGGTTAACAGTTTGTGGGTTCTCCCCATGTTAGTGTTTTCTTCGGGTTCTTCGGTTTCCTACCACAGTCCAAAGACCTGCAGGTTCATTGTTGACTCTAAATAGTCTGTGATGGACTGGCGACCTGTCCAGGATGTAGCCCACCTTCGCCCAATGCCAGCTGGGATCAGCTCCAGCCCCCCCTTAACCCAAATGGGACAAGCGGTTGCAGATGGATGGATGGATTTCCGTAAACTGTTCAAGTTTGTGACAGTAGATTCATACATGATTCATACAGAGGAGATGTCAGAGTTCAGAAGCTGTTTGTAAGTCTGTTTGTGCAGATAGATCTGAAGCTCCTGCCTGATGGGAGGAGCTCAAACAGCTTGTATCCGGGATGAGTGATGCCCTTCATGATGTTTTTGGCCCCTCTCATACAGCGAGTTTTGTGAAGGCGGTCAAGTGATGGCAGCTCAGTGCCAGCGATGTCCTGTGCTGTTTTCACACCCCGCTGTGGGGCTTTTCTGGCAGCTTTGATGCTGCTGATGTACCAGGCTGTCATGCAGTCAGTCAGGATGATCTTTCTGGTGAGCCTGTAGAAGCTGAGCAGCAGCTTCAGGGGGAGGTTATCTCTTCTTAGCCTCCTCAGAGAGTAGAGGCGCTGCTGTGCTTTGCCGACTACCGCCGAGGTGTTGTCAGCCCAGGAGAGGTCTGTATGTGGTGTTTTCATGGTCCTGAAGGTCACAATGATTTATTTCGGCCTTTTTGGTGTTTAAGACCAGGTTGCTGGTGTCACACCATGCTGTCAGGGTCTGAACCTCCTCGCTGTATGAATGCGATTATATTTGAACCAGTTGGATGAAGCATCCAATCAAGTTGCAGGAGAAAACTAGATGAACAAGTAATGTTAAAATACTGAGCGCCAGATGGAAAAAAATAAAACCAAACACAATTTCATCTGTGTACAAAAACTCTGTGGTGGCCAACAAAAAAATAATTGCTATAATAAACGAAACCTGCCCATCTGATGGTGTGAGGGGGAGGGTGTTTATATCTTTTATGATAGAATATGTATTCTGGTTCGGATGTACTGATGGGACTTGAATGCATTCTGCGTTGCTTTCCAGGTCCAGGTGTATACAGTATATATATATTAAATAATATACATATACATAAACATATATATAATATGCATATATGGTCTCACAAGAGCATCACATTTAAATATCAGAGCCATGCAGACATGTCTCTAATGTTGTGTTAACTGTAAAACATAACAGCTCTTCACACATACATGTACACATTGTTAGCTCTACATCCTAACCCCACTAAAAATGAAATGCACCTTATTCCACTTCAGATTTTTTTTATTTACAGCTGTATACATATTTTTTTTGTCCAACCAGTTATAATCCTGTTTTCAGTAGAAGTGATAGGCACTGTGAGGTCCACATCTGACATGAATTAGATGGTCTATGGGGACAATAAACACTTCACCAGTACTGAGCATCTGTTGCCATAGTGACTGTCAAAGCAGATATGACAGCCATTCTCACTGATATCAGCAAGAACAAACAAAATAAAAACAATCCTGCTGCTGAAGCAAAAGGCAGCTGATGGCATGAACGGACCAGCGGTGAAACCTCTAAAAGAATGCTTATAACTATAACCTGCTTTTAGAAATCCTCATTCACTGAACCGGAGGTGGTGAGGTTGAGATAACTCCATGTGGACAACCCATCATTCCTGGCTGTTTTGTAGATGGATGAGAAAGCGGCCTATCAGAAGTCTTCGGGGAGGTATTTGGAGATCTAAAACACTGTTTCCATCTGCACCGCTAAAGCCAGAAGGAGCAATTATCTCACGCAGGGACTGAATATTTCCTTAACGCATGATTCATGGAGTAATTTCTTAGACCACGGCGATTGTTAAAAGCAAGTGCAACGGAAAATAGTTCAGGGTTTAGACAACAAATTCTATGTCATTAGAGGAGATAGGGTTACAGCAAGATGTAATAGTTTAAATTACCTTAACGACTGTTTAGAACGAGTTCAGTTTCATAATAATAGAGTTTAGCCATCTGGATAGTGCTGCCCGGTGTGTCAGTGTTCATCTTTGTTGGCAGTTAAAGCCTAAAACTGATGGGGTTTCATGATTGGACATGCAGGTAGCAGAGGACAGAACCAAAGGCAGAAGAAACAGGAAGCCTGGGGCAGTCGAAGGATTTATTTTACATAAACTTAGTTACTTCATCAGGTTTAGGCAGCAAAACCATCTGGTTAGGTTTAGACAACAAAATCACTTAGTTAGGTTTAGGCAACAAAACCATTTAGTTAGCTTTAGGCAGCAAAATCATTTAGGTTTAAGCAACAAAACCATTTAGTTAGCTTTAGGCAACAAAATCACTTAGTTATGTTTAGGCAACAAAACCATTTAGTTAGCTTTAGGCAGCAAAATCATTTAGGTTTAGGCAACAAAACCATTTAGTTAGCTTTAGGCAACAAATCACTTAGTTATGTTTAGGCAACAAAACCATTTAGTTAGCTTTAGGCAGCAAAATCATTTAGGTTTAGGCAACAAAACCATTTAGTTAGCTTTAGGCAACAAAACTATGCTGTTACGTTAAGGCAACAAAACCGTGTAGTTAGGTTTAGGCAAAAAAACATGTAGTTAGGTTCAAGCAAAAAATAAAAGTTAGGTTTAGGCAGCAAAACCATTTAGTAGGTTTAGGGAACGAAATAATTTAGTTAGGTTTATGCAACAAAATCACTTCATTGGGTTGAGGCAACAAAACCATTTAGTTAGGGTTAGGCAATGAAACAATTTAGTTAGCTTTAGGCAACAAAATCACTTCATTGGGTTTAGGCAACAAAACCATTTAGTTAAGTTTAGGAAACAAAATCACTTAATTAGGTTTAGGCAACAAAACAATTTAGTTATTAGTTAGTTTAATTAGTTTAATTTTAGTTAGTAGGAAAAACATCATGGCTAATCATGCCTAAAATATGTATATAAACTAAGTAAAGTACATAAAGAAACAACCAGCCAACAGAAGTACGGAAAATACTATGTCAAAAACATCACTTGAAAATAACTCAGCAATAATTTGGACACAAACACTGGTCTCCTGCTTGAAGGTCCTGTGTTTGTTGGACCCATCCACTTCCCCTCTTGCCCACCATAAATCATCTTTCTCCAGTCTTATTCTCGGTCACTCGCTCTGAGCGTAGCATACATGGTTGCATTTACATTGCAGTCAGTAAAGACTATATGGTGTACAAATGACACGCTATAAGATAGAACGGCGGCTTATTGAAAAAGCCTTGCTCATTATCATGTCATCCATGCACCTTATCGTGTGACTGGGCTGCAACACAATATGAAAATTCAGTTGTAGTTCCTTTAACGCACAGTATTTAAAATGTCATTTTATACAGGAGATGCTGATGGTTCTCTGTGTTATCATAATTCGACTTATACATGAGGCAGATGAATGGGATAAGATGCTCTTTTGCTCATTGTGAGGGAGAAGCCTTAAATCACAATGAGCTATTTAAGATTTATTTCAGTTTCAGATCTCCTCTATTGTTGCATGTGGGAGCAGCAGAGATAGAGAAAATACTCTGATCTGTTACTTAGAAAAAGTAGCATTACTGCAGGGTAGAAATACTGTTACAAGTACAAAAGTATCAGCATTAAAATATACTTAAACAGATAGATAAAGTAAAAGCACTCATTCTTCACAATGGCACATTTTAATAGTGTATAGCTGTTATATTGTTGGATTATAATTATTTGTGCATTAATGTATGGGCCTACCATACTTTAATGTTGCAGCTGGTAAAGGTGGAGCTAATTTAAATTTCATTATACAGCTGGACAGTTTGTGGATTTTTCTTTTCTTTCATTTTTATATTAATAGTGCAGTAAAAAGTACAGTATTTGTCTGTCATGTAGTGGAAGTATAAAGTAGCAGAAAATGAAAATACTCAAGTAAAATACAAGAACTTCAAAATTGTATTTGATGTACTTAGTTACTTTCCAGCACTGGGGAGCAGTACAGAATATCTCACTCATATTTTGCAGATATAGTATTGCTTGCTATGCTTGCATTATTTTTGACTGGCTGTCTAAATCCTATAGGGCTTCAGACTTCTGGACTGCCGGCTGAGAGAGCGACAGAATAAAATTTATTTCCCCTCAAACAAAGCCTCTCAGTCCTCCATCTGCTCAGGCTGATGTAAACATCATCTGATTTGCAGAGCCAGGCAGTGATCTCATGAAACGTTGCCTTTATGGTTGCTTGCTTCGCCATCCTGCCGGCCTTGTTGTGAATCCTTCAGGTGCCAAACTCAGCCTCATGCAGTATACAGATTATCAGGATAACAGCCTGTGTATTAGCTCGTCTACTCTTTTCTCAGGATGTACATCGCAAATGGAGTCTTATGAAAAGCAATAGACTGGCTAAATTCAGACTAAGTCACTGTACATTGGCCACATTGAGGCATACAGACAATTATCAATAACAATGAGCTTTAAAGTTGAGGTGTAGGATCATCTAACGATGAAAAGGTCACCGGGCTTCAGCAGTCACAAATTACAGGAGGAAGCCACAACTACAGCAGGATTTTATCACTTTCTGATTCGATTAAGAGTGTTTTTGTAAGTGTCTCATAAAAATTATTCAGATGAAGTTTGCATTTGTAGAGGAACAAGATAATCAGTCAATTTGTACTGTCAGCGGGCTGCTTTCAGCTATAGACTGTATCTAAGACGTGGATGTATTCATCGCGATGTCACCCATTGGTTTGCGGACTGCTATTTTGAAGCCTCAATTTCGACATTTTGACCGTCGCCATCTTGTTTTTTTTGCATCCAGAAGGCGAAGGCAGGGGTTCAATCCATCGCAAGGCGCATAGCGACAGACAACCATTCACACTCACATTCACACCTACAGGACATTTAACTTGGGGGAAAAATGCAAACTCCACACAGAAGAGCCCCAAGCCGGATTCGAACCTGCGATGCTCTCGCTGTGAGCCGACAGTGCTAATATGAAGAGTATTACAAATAAATTATGCAAAGCAACTTTGCGTTATAGTGGAAAATGGTATTAAAACACACATTTTTAACTGTAAGTCTGAAGCTCTTCATCCCTTATTAATCAATCAGTGTTACTAATAAACTGTTCTCCTGGGATTTAACATAAATGTCTCATTAGCTAAACAGTGACGGAATTCAACCATCAATGAGTCTGGCTTTCCTCAGACTGCTCACTTGAATTCCAGTCTGTCTGGCCTCGTCGCTCCCAGAGAGGACTTTATTCTCATCCAGGGTGAATTTACAACATTTCAGTGTGCGATGGTCTGCCAAGTTTGTGATCCAGGCTGATGAAACTGGTGTACACTTCAATTAAAGTCTTTCCGGGTGACCACATGGTTCTATAGAGTCCAAAAAAAAAAAAAAAGAGGAATAAGGTATAAAACGCTGTGTGAGGAACAGTTTTGGCACCCACATGCCAGGCTTACCAATGTGCTAATTTGCTTAGTGCAGCTGTAAAAACAACTGATTTTGAATTTCAATGCAATTAAAAAAAAAGTTTTCATAGAGTGACGACATGCTGTTCAGTATGGCACACTGTCAAAGTCCTTGGGTTTAAATAGTGTACCCAGCATGCCTCTGTGTGTCCTGTGGGAGGCTCGACCGCTGCCACTCACAGCACAATGGTCCTGACAGAGAATACGCTATGGAGCCATGACGGGGAGCGACGGGCCCACAGCATGGACATCAATGGGCTGTCACAGCATGCACCCAACTCCTCTTATCCAGCCACACATCTGACAGCTGCTCCCATGTCACCGCGACGCTCACACATTTGACAGGAGTGTGTGCAAGTGGACTAATATGGACACCACTCTGCGGCCTTTTTATTTGAAGAGGACGGCCGTGAGTGTGTATCATGGTAGCTGCAGACCTGAAATGAATTGTTGACTCTCAGTGGAAATACTGGCCACACTGCAGCTGTGTGTCACATACAAGTGAATGTTGCTTGAGATAGTAGACAGATAAACACGGCTGACAGTGTTAACACGATAATAACACATTGATTCAAACTTGTTTCAACACCACTTTATGCATTAACGCAATCAGTCTTTTAGGAATTATAGCCGGCTTTTAAAGATGAAGATAATGGTATCATATGAAACTAGAAAACCTAAAAAATTCATTGCTGCAAACCATACCAGCTTGTCATGAAGGAGGTTAAATAACGCTCCAAACTTATGCTACATTTTGATGAGGAAAAACTGACAGCCATGTTCAAAGGGGTCCCTTGACCTCTGACCTCCAGATGTGTGAATGTAAATGGGTTCTCTGGGTCCCCACCAGTCTCCCCTTTACAGACATGCCCACTTTATGGTAATCACAGTCAGTCTGGATCAAGTCATAGTCAAGTCAGCACTCTGACACACTGACAGCTGTTGTTGCCTGTTGGGCTGCAGTTTGACATGTTCTGATTGGAGCAGATTTTTTTTATGCTAAATGCAGAACCTGTGAGGGTTTCTGGACAATGTCTGTCATAGTTTTGTTGTTAATTGATTTGCAATAATAAATATATTTCATATATTTGCATTAAGTTGCATATTTGTCCACTCTCATGTTGATAAGAGAATTAAATACTTGCCAAATCTCCCTTTAAGGTACATTTTGAATAAATAAAATTGTGTTTAATTTATGATTAATGATGATTATATATTTAGTTTAGTTATTAGTTTAGCTGATTATTTGTGCCTGGCGGGCCTCGAAGGGCAGCAGAGTGGGACCCAAACCCTCATGGTCCGAAAAATGTGACCAAATATTTATTGAGTGTGACTAAACATTTTCATTGATCGCACCGATGCGCCTGACAGATCTGTCTGTGTGTGAATGTGTAAAACTGCGCCATGTCAACTACTCCTCCTTGAGCAACATCACAACCATAAAATAAACCAGTAAGTCAAAATGAAAAGTTAGTGATTAGCGATTATCAATAAAAATGCTGTGGTGTCCAGTCCACCTCCATCACCGGTGGAGGTAAGTTCTCGGTAAAATGCCTAATCCTGAATATGGCACAAGATTAAAAAGTGTGAGTGTGGATGCGAGAGACACTGTACATTTAATAATGCAAGTTGTGAGTCGCTCATTGTGTGTTATACACTCTCACAATGTACACATTAAATGACCCTACTCATACTAGTATAAGGTATAAACACATGGATCCGTGAAGGTACCACAGGTAGACTATAAACTGACTATTAACACATCCGGCGGACCCTATAGTTTCCATCGTGAACAACAAATCAGTGTTCAAATCTGCAGGACGAGAGCTTATTGATAGCGCCATTGATTTAAAGTTATGATGCGTTCATGATCTACTCAGTAAAGATGAGTATATTCTAACGTTATCATGATGTGTTCAAATGTAATGTAGTAAAATGTAGGTTTTGGAGAGAAACCTTAATAAATCCAGTTGTTTGAAGGAGATGTTTCCCCATCAATATAAAATAGATAATAGAGGGAATTCTGAACTGTTTAACTTCCTAACAAAAACCAGCATGTAAACGGTAATAAAGGAGTGGGTGTTGAAGTACATGGGATTTATTGTTTTACCTCTGTTTTTTACTGTGGTACTGAATTTGTATCAAGAATCGTTGAATTTTACTGGTGTTGGTATCAATGACTCAATTTCTAGTATGGTGACATCACTGGTGTGGGCCAATGGGAATTGACAAGTTTAAAATGCATTAATTTGAGAAATTTTGGTTGCACCTAAATGACAAAGTTAGCCGCATCAGTGCAACCAATGTAAAAAGTTTGTCTGGAGACGTGATGATTCAGATTCAGATTCAGAATTCATTTGTAGCATTCCCAGTCCATACATCCATACATACAACAGACAACTGATAGTTAAGTCAAAGGACAGTAGGAGGGACAAGTTACAGTAAGAACCATTATAAATACATAGGGAGTATAATGATAAAATCCAACCATCCATCTTCAACCACCGCAGGTCGCCAGTCCATCATAGACAGAGACAGACAACCATACGGGCAATTTAGAGTCATCTATTAACCTGCATGTCTTTGGACTGTGGGAGGAAGCTGGAGAACCCGGAGAACACCCCCGCTAACACGGGGAGAACATGAAAACTCACAATAAAAGCAATAAATAAGAACAACACATCTTTAGAAATCCTCTAAATAACAGCAATTTAATGGTTATGGTCTGTGTTCAGCAGCTAAATAGCAGATGGGATAAAGGAGATGAGTAACGATTTGTTCTCCTAAAGGGCATGTTGGTATATAAGGGTATAACGTCGCCTGAACGCATCAGAGAGAATTCAGTCAAAGAATGTGATCTGGTTGGTCAACTCAATATTAAGCAAACGTAGCGCCACAGGCCGGCACCATTGTTGACCTCACCAAATGTGCCAACCTGGAGGACGACCAGCAGGACTATCAGGACACAGAGAGAAAGATTCATCAGCTAAAAAGCAGGGAGGGAGACATTAGACATCAGTTTGATGTTGCCTATAGATGTGCAGTGCAGTATGAATTTAAGATTTCTGGGAGCCTGAAGATGTTTGTCGACTTTGTTGCAAAAAGTCAAGCAAAGTGAATTTAGTTTCCTCCCCTGCAGCCCTCTGCAGATGTTAGCAAGTAAATGTGGAAAATCCTGCTGTGTACAGTATATTTGTGCAATTTCCCTCATATTCTTAAGCGATTAGCCTGTATACAGTTGACAATATCTATAGCACAAAAAAAATCATTCAGTTTTAGATGCATTGAAATATTCAGGTTTTCAATGGGCTTTCTAGTTCTTTGTATGCAGGTATTTATTCATGCAGCTCTCAGTTAAATCTGTGTCAAATAATGATCAGAAAGCTAAACATAATAAAGCTGAATCCTCTCAAATCCTTTCAAAGCACATTTGAGATGAAGACTGTGGAAGCCGAGGCGTCAGCCTTCTATCTGAGTCCTGGTGCCGGGCCCGATGTTGGCGCAGTGGGAAGTGGTTATGAAAAGGTATACAGTGTGATCTGAGTGGGATCGGAGAGGATCTGTGGGGCCTCGGTGGGACAAACCTGAGGGACGTCTCACAAATCGATCACACTGAAATAATCAACAAGGCTGAAGCTTTCCACTGCAACGAAGCACTCGTGTTGTTCCAAATAATCCATAAAATGGCTGAGCTCCCTGCTAACGGCTCCCTCCTCCATTCATCACTCACTGACCGTTTTGCGCGGGACCATGTCGTGATTGATTGTGTTTATGTTTTGAGCCCGCCGTGTGACTGATGAAGTGAAATGTGTGTGTACGGCTGTGTGGACGTGGGTTGTGTTCACTGTGTGCGTGCCGCCGTCCTCCGCTGCACTAAGCCAGGCTCTGTTCAGCTAAACACGCTAAAAGAACAACAATGCGCTCCTTCGTGGACTGTGAGTTTTGGCGTCGAAAATAAAATTTGGCATTAAAACAGAAAACACTGGCACTGAAAAATAAAACACAGGCATTAAAAAATATTTTATTTTGCTATATTTTGTGTACTTTTCAATGACAGTATGTGATAAACACATCAGAAAATATGAAAATAAATAAAATAATTTCAATGTCAATGCCACAGAAGACCAACTCATAAAATGAATCGACTCCAAACTAAAGAGAAAAGTTTTCTGCCCTGATTTGTGGTTAAAGTACAAGTGGAGGATGCAATATTTTCAAAGACCACAGGAGAACAGGCCAATGAATCATTCTGGACTTTGTTAATCATTAGTTGTAATTAAAAGCATCAGGACCTGTTTGAATGATTTATTACATGAGCCCTGACAATGCTGTGTTTCTACATCTTTCCCTGATTCAGATGAATAGACTAGCTCAAAACATAATGGAAATACTGTATCATCACAGTCACACACCGACCATATAATGTTGTTTTTTTCATAAAATGACAGTGTCTAGGCTGTTAGATTTTGGTTTACATGGTGGACCCAACTGTAGAAAGACCAGCCAGACTGGTACGCTGAACGAAAAGTGATCTTTAATGTCAATGCTGGAGTCTCAAAACAAAGCTGACAGGTGACAATCAGGTGACAGGCTGACAACTGAGAACATAAAACTAAACCTGGTACAGACCAGAAGACACGAGGCAACACAGATAAACACTGGTAGCGAGGCAGGATTTCAGGAGACACACAAGCAGCAAAGCAAACAATCTGGCCGAGAGTGAGGGGAACACGGAGCTTCAGTGCATAAGGACTGCAGGCTGATTACACACAGGTGGAACAAAAAAACAAAGAAATGACATAAGAGGTGAGTGCCAAAATAAAACAGGAACACCCACAATCCAAGAAACCAAAATCACAATTACAGAACCAATAATGCACTAAAAACCCGATGACCCGGTAGCAGAGAGGAGATCTCTGATTGGCTGCACTGTACGTCAATCAAGTCGCAAATCCAGAAGGAAAGATTAAGTCATCCAATCCAGTCAAGTCCCAATTAGCGCTGGTCGATCATAAACTGAAATCGAATGGTTTTTTTTTTAATGTCTCGCGATCTACCTGCGCTTTCTTTGCGATCTATTGGTCGATCGCGATCAACGTATTGGGCCAACATAGTCAAAAATTTGGACTATAGTTTCTAGTTTATTTTGGAGTTTGTTTGGAGAGCACTGCCCGATTATACATTTCTGGTTAAATAACTGTCCTAAAAACAAACGTGCAAAAAACTTTATTTAAACTTTATTTATGAGAGTTTTGCATTATACTGCATGTCATCCCCTGCCAATCGAAAGTGATTAATCCATGTAATTAGTTACATATACACGGCTCAAAAAAATGAAGGGAGCACTTAATCATCACAGAATAACAGTAAATCAGTTAAACTTCAGCGATTTCAGTCTGTCAGGAAGCACAAGTGATTGTGAATCACTTTCACCTGCTTTGGTGCAAATGAAAGTGACAGCAGGTGTAATGGAGGCAACAGGAGGACAACCAGATTGCTCTCCAGGTCCTTCCTGACTGATTCTTCTCTAGCTCTGTGTACACCAAGAGGCCTGGTCAGGACTTGTAGGAGGAGGCATCAACCTGTGCAGCAGCAGGACCGGTATCTGTGTCTCCAAACACAGTCTGAGGAGGAACATGGAGGAGCTACTGACAGGAGCTCAACAACATTACCTCCAGCAGGCTACTGGTGTGCATGATTCTGACCAAAGTGTCAGAAACAGACTCCATGAGGGTGGCATGAGGGCCCGACGTCTTCTAGTGGGGACCAGTGATCACAGCCCAGCACCGTGACCTCCAGCAGACCTCCACTGGCCTTCACCAGAGAACGAATAGGCAGGTCCGCTACTGGCGCCAAACCCCTCATGCTGGATGAAGCGACAGGCAGCATAACGTTCACCACGGTGTCGCCAGACTCTTTCACACCTTTCACATGTGCTCAGTGTGAACCTGGTCTCATCGGTGAAGAAAACAGAACACAACAGAAATTAGCATTAAAGTGCAATATGACATACAAACCGAACCTAAAGATCTGAATGATGCAAAGCCACATGCACTGTGTGATCTAACCCAGCATGTATAGGACCAATCACAGGGGTTTATTATTAATACACATGGCCCTCTGGTTTGAAAGCTAGCACCAAAGTGTTCTGTAAATACAGCAAGTGTGAAAATACAGAGTAGAGATGGAAACCTCTTGAGGATAATGCACGGCACTCGGAGTCACACAGTACGCCTCCAGCATTTAATGACATTCAGAAGGGTCATTCAGTCGTCATTAAACTGGGAAAAGAGGCTTTTCGCTCCCAGTAAATGGCACCAGATAGAGCATGTGCTTTGAAATAAACAAATATATGACGATAAATGTATTATGCTGTTTACCTTAATATGCTAAACAGTGTGAGAGGTCAGCACGCTATCAGCATAGAGGAAGTCAATAGCAGCAAGTGAAGACTATATATGGTTAATATACTGTAGGCGTTAACCCACATTGGGTCCATAGCATCATTTCAAAACAAAACATGCTTTCTAGAAAGGCTTATAGGATGAGAATATTCATAAAACAACAATCTGTTTCCATAGACTGGGACATACAACCAAGACCCAACAGCTAAATGATAGACATGAGCTTTGAGGTTTGTCCAGATGTCAACAGCAGAGGCACGCTGAAGGTTAAGGGAAGATGGAAATTACTTTATTTTGTGATTCCTCAGCTGGAGGAAACTGGATTTAACTGCTGAATTAATATATTTATCAAAGCTAAATACTGTCTGACCAAGGGTTCAAGTGTCAGGGAGTCAAAAAAATAATTCTCTCATTATTATTAAGTTTGACAGCCATCCAACTCTGTCTGTGGTGGCAGCACATGGTCGAGGTCCTGATCATTTCACGTATTTCCGTGAGATCACGGCATTGTATGCTACGCAATCTGGTAACTTTGACTCGCGGGGATCCTGCCAAGGGATAGGCAGCCAGTCACTAACATTTTGTCCATATCAAGTATTCAAAGGTTTTTTTTTATTTTGTACTTATTGATAAAATAACTTTATTAAAAAAAGAAAAAACAAACATGCCATTGGGATCAGTGTGTGATGTTTTATGGCATCTTATGATTGACACTAGTGAAATGCATTTTTGAATAATCCTTCCCAGGAACCAGAAACCAAAAAATAACATTTTGATTATGTAAATAAATAAGTAATAAATAAATACAATTTAATAGTGAATAACTCAATTAAGAACTATATTTACTATAATGAAAAATAATATATATGAAATAAAAACATTTAAAAGTTAATATACTCATTAATTATTAGTACAAAAACATCAGCATCATATCATTTAATGGAATATTGATTTATTTATCGAGTCATTTATGTATTTATTTTATTTTTTTCATTTATTTTGGCAGGTTCCGTCCTCCATGTTACTGTACCGACACCGAGGTAAACCGAGACGTGGGAACACTGTCTTAAATGTTCAGCCTGCTTTTATGTAGTTTATCTCAACATGCAGCAGTTAAATACAGACAGAAGAGGGTATATTATCAATATATTATCAATATTCTCACTGAGCAGGATGCTCATTAGCATCTCACTGTACTGCTGTGGCACCTTGCGTGGATTCACAAGGCCACAAACCTCTCTGAGACCTTGAGTTGTGCTATTTTTCATGATGGGTAATATAAAGTAATAGTTCTGGCATTACATGCTCGTTTCAGCTCGGTTAAATACAGTAAGTAAGTAAGTAAGTGCAGAGGACAGTCCATCCAGAATCGCTTTCTTAAACCTCCAGAGGAATTTAAAATCTAATGCTTCTGCTTATTTTTATTTTTTATTTTGTAATGCAGGAACACGACATTGAGGTAGGGAACGATAGGATTCAGACTGCATACTTTGTGTGTTTAGTGGGACAAATTTACAAAGCTGATCTTTCCAGATTTTTGGGTGTTTGTTCTGCATCAACAGTACAAAAAAAAAAAAGACATCAGTGTATCATCCATGTGCAAGCTCAGAGGGAGTCTAAATTCATTTACAATTTTCACGTAATTTATGCTATTTTCATCAAACTCTTTAGATGAAATTGACACAGAATATAAAAATCTCATTAGAAATGAAAAATCAGAACCTGATAGTGGTTAAACATCCAAATCATTATCACATAAGCGATCAATAAAGTATCATTAGCCTACATTTAAACCATGACAATCCCAGCCTTTATGTTTATTCCTCTATATGACGCCAATCTATTGATTTATCCCAGTAATTGATGGCTTCATCTCATCCGTTTTGCCATCCTGTCAAATCTGATCTTAACTACAACTGAGGACTTGTAGTTTCGGGGACTAGTTAAGGTTACACGAGAGCAGAGACCAGCTTGTCAGGTATACAGTATAGTGCAATTCATGAAAACACTACAACCATCAAGTGAGACACAAGCTGAGGTTGAGTTAGAATATGACTGGTTGCTGACTTTTGCAATTTCAGTGAATGTATTTTAATATCAAACTACATCATTAATATGATGGATTGGCATGGGCTTTATGATCAATGATCATATGGCAGCTTCCGACACGTTTTTAGAGGGTGTGCCACTTACGTTGCAACTGCATGGTGTGTAACATTACACATTAGGTCAGCATGGGCACCCTGACTGGTCTGCAGCCCCATACACAACAAACTGCGATGCACCGTGTGTCCTGACACCTTTCTATCAGAACCAGCATGAACTTTTCAGCAATTTCAGCTACAGTAGCTGTTCTGTTGGATCAGACAACACGAGGCAGCCTTCGCTCCCCACATGCACCACTGAGCCTTGGCCGGTTCACCAGTTTTCTTTTCTTGGACCTGACCACTGCAGACCAGACACATCCCACAAGAATGCAGTTTTGGAGATGCTCTGACCCAGTCAGCCAATTTGGCCCTTGTCAAAGTCTCTCACATCCTTATACTCGCTCATTTTTTCTGCTTCTAACACGTCAACTTCAAGGACAAAATGTTCACATATCCCCCCCACTGCCAGGTGCCATAGTATGAAGATAATCAACGATATTCACTTCACCTGTCAGTGGTCATTAATGTTCTTAATGTTATGGCTGATTGGTGTATACCTTACATTGGTTTATCATACTCCCGCAGTCAGTCATGTACTGTAGTGTATAATCACCTTGGCTCATCACAGCCACCCCCTCCATCCTGACTGACAGACCGTTGACCTCAGGCTGACTGGCCATCTGGAATCAGGGCCAACAAACAAACAGGAGGGGGAATATGGCAGCAAGTGTCAGGGTTTTGTGTAATCCTCTACTGACAACTCCATGTTTTGTTTGTTAGTCGCAGTAATCGACAATGAAAAGTATATTCACTCTGATGAACAAGTGACAACATACTGGTTAATATTCTAAACGAATGAACCTAAAAATGACCTATCTTCACCCAGTTCACCGTGCCAGCCTCCATCTCAACACAGCTCATCAAATACCGCCGCTTGGTCAGTGGATGGGACTCCCCCTCAGCCAATTAGACTGTTGTCAGGCTATTAATTTAATTTATTAATTTAAGTTGTGGGTCAACAGGGGCCTACTACACCCACCAGTAGGTATTATCATCTATTCATAATGTGTAATATAAAGTAGTATGAGTACAAAAATCATTTGAGGACACTGAGACATTTCACACAGGCTAATAGACTGTTCCAACAAAAAGGACGTTCTTAGTTTGAATTATGGAGCAAGGTGAATTCATACAGAGTTGGCCAAACGAATACATCAATGTTTTTAGACGTGTTGGATTGTTTAAAATTATTCCCTATTCACGCAGTGAAATTAACAGTTTTGAACAGCTTTACGTTGTACTTGAGCAATGAACAGTAATACTTTGCTACTCGCTGGTGACTTTATTGTGATACACAGTAAAATAAACCAATTATCCCCATTTTTGAAGACTTTTTTTCCTCAAAAGCTACTTGCTGTTCTATGACTATGCTTAGTTTTTATACTTATCAGGTCTTATTAATCCCAAATAGCTAGGAGACATTAAAAATGCATACCAAACAAGTGCTTGAGTCTCAGGAGGCAAAAGGCCGGTGCGTGGCATATGCTATGGTCATACCTCTGTGTGTAGGCATCTGATACCAAGTGGCACTTGATGGTATTAAATGAGCTGGGAGTGAGAGCAGGTTGCCCACCTGTCAGTGGATCACAAACTTGTTGACAGACCAAAGGCAGCAGGCCTCAACAGTGGCGCCCCCTAGGGATGTGTGCTCAACCCTACGCCCTTCTCCCTCTGCACCAGTAGTTCTCAGACCATCCATCTGTGAGCATGAAAGCTCGACCAAAATCCCGTTCTGTGCTGAAAATGACTGCTGTTGTTCAGCTGTGTTACTTTGTACACTGCTGACTGCACCACCAGTGTGCCCAACCAAGGTCTTTTAAAGTACTCTGATGACTCCACCTTAATCTCTCTGCTGGCTGACAGCGATGATCCCAGATTGTACCAGTGTAATGTTGACTGGCTAACTGAATGGTGTGCCAAAAATGCTCTTTTCACTGACACTAGAAAGACAGAAGAAATTATTTTTGTCCTTCCTCCTGACTATCAGCTGCCTCCAGTTCCAATTCTCAAATTAGAAATTAAACAGGTCTCTCCATACAAATACTTGGGAGCTATGATTGATTCCACCCTATCACAGATTCCTCACATTGATTTTTTTTTTTTTTGCAAGAAGATACAGCAGCACATTTACTTTCTTTGCAGACTCAGATCCTTTGCAGCCAGATTGTTTTTCTATTTTTCAGATCAGTAATGTCCTGTTGTACTGCAGTACACCCTGGCTCAGCAGTCAGTCTGTGAAACTTAAAACCAAACTTTATAGCCAAATTTAAATTTGTGCAAAGATCACTGGCCGACCTGCGACACCCTCCAGGTCACAAGAGCATGTTCAGACCTGCTGGCAGCATCTTGTCTGATCCCTTGCATGTTTTAAATGGAGAATATCAACTTCTGCCCTCCGACAGGCAATTTAGAGTCCCTCCATTTAATCGCATCAGGCTGAAGAACGCTTTTATTCACCAGTCCATCTTGTTGCTAAATAATAATTATTGTGCTGCTAAGGAGATGTAAATCCAGAGGATAGAAGGTAATTTTTAATGTTATGTATGGTTAGTTGTAATGTGTTCTGGTTTTGTCTTGTATGTACAACTACAGGTGTGTCATTTGTCTGGTTGTTTATGGTAACAGTATGTCTATTGTATGTGTACTTGGATGCAAAATGAATTTCAGTACAAACTGACAATAAAGTGGTATCGTATCATACTGTACCGTATTGTATTTTGTCATACCGTATTGTATCGTACCGTACCACATGATATCATGTCCTACCGTATCGTATCATGTCATATTGTATCGTATCATATCGTACCGTACCGTACTGTGTCATATCATGTCATCCCGTATTGTCTTGGACAGATGATCACTGGTTTTCTAGTCTAATAAATGTAAATTCCTGTGAAAAGGTGCTGCCTGTATAGAGCCTCACATATCTGTTAGTAGGAATATCAAGACAACATTCAAATATTGAGTTTGCTGTGAGCAGCTCTAATAAGCAGCAAATCCTTTTGTGCTTAAACATTTGTAATGTTTGTACATTTTACGCTTTTGTGATTCCCATGTTGGATTTAATGCACTAGATTATATTTTCAAGTTGGCATTATGTTTTGTTGTTGAAGCAAAAGTAATTCAGCAGTAACAGCACTGCTGCCCTCTACACCTGATGCAGACATTACTAACACTAATAGTGTATTGGATTTAGTCATCCTCAGATCATCATTTGTTCATTGTGCCTTCTGATAAGCAGGACAGGAATGTCTCTGAGTAAAATCAATAGGCCAGAGAATGAAATGGGAGCTCAAACCAGAAACTGTTGCCATGCGTTCCCACTCTTAATTGATTGTATTGTTTTGTTTTGTGGTGGCTCACAGCTCATCAGAGGCCTAATGTGCTGTGTGTACGTGTGCAGGAGGAGGCAGGCGGCAGGAGGTCAGGCTGGATCGAGGAACCGCTGCAGGACACCAGCAGGTCAGCAACAGTCCAACGGGCCACAAGCTGAGAGACGACTGCACCCTCACGCCACACTGCTACTGTCATGACCGAAGGGGGCCTCTGTATGGAGACAGCTGTTCTGCTAATCACAGTTTATACGCTTTAATATGTTTTCACGTACCAACTAGGATGAAACTCAAACTGATCACAAAGACAGCTACAAAGAGACACAACGCAACTACAGAGAGACACAAAACTACAGAGAGGCGCAAAGCAGCTACAAAGAAGAAGAAGAAGAAAATATTCCTTTATTAGTCCCACAGTGGGGAAATTCAGTTTTACACTCTGTTGTTCACACAGTACATATATGTCAATGGAGAGATGTCAGAGTGAGGGGGCTGCTCCTGACAAGCGCCCCGAGCAGTTGGGGGTTCGGTGCCTTGCTCAGGGGCACCTCGGCAGTGCCCAAGAGGTAAACTGGCATCTCTCCAGCAACCAGTTGGTCTTGGTCCATGGGGGACTTGAACCAGCGTCCTCCGCGTCCCCACCCAAGTCCTTACGGACTGAGCTACTGCCGCCCCCCAGAAGATATGCAAAGAGAAAAAAGAGATGCAAAGCAGTTACAAAGATACACAAAGCAACTGCAAAGAGACAAAAAGCAACTACAAAGAGACACAAAACAGAGGTGCAAAGCGGCTACAAAGAGAGACAAAGCAACTACAAAGAGATGCAAAGCAGCTACAAAGATACACAAATCAACTACAAAGAGACACAAAACAACTACAAAGAGACACAAAACAACTACAAAGAGACACAAAACAACTACAAAGAGGTGCAAAGCAACTACAAAGAGGTGCAGAACAACTACAAAGAGACACAAAACAACTACAAAGAGGTGCAAAGCAACTACAAAGAGGTGCAGAACAGCTACAAAGAGACACAAAATGTCTACAAAGTGACACAAACAGCTACAAAGAAACACAAAGCAACTGCAAAGTGAGACAAAGCAACTACCAAATGATGCAAAACAGAAATGACACAAATGACTATAAAGAGACACAAAGCAAAAACAAAAAGAGGCTAAACAATGTCTTGCTCAAGGCAGAGGAGGTTGTGGGGCCTTTTGTCTGTGCCAGGCGCCCATTGTCTCCATGTATCTAACACAGTACCAATATAGGTCTGCTGGGAAATGAGCATCCTGCAATCAGAATGCAACAGAGGCAGAATTCAGCCTCGTATTTGATCAAACCTTAGAGGACTACATGCTGCTTTAGCCATTAGCTGTTTGCACGTTGTGCCGCGGTTCAGTTCGACACCATTAAACAACTCCACAGTATGTGCAAATGCAGAGTCGAGGCTGTAGTAATGAATTAAATGAGCCTGTGTGCGTGTTTGTGTGTTACTATCAGCTGGGGATGTAATGACAAATCAGAACAACTTTCATTCCTGCTCTCCCCTGGAAGCCCACTGTTGACTTGCAGGCTTTATTGGATTACACCGACACTAATGGTGTCCCCTAATGTCTCTGTTAGAAAACTAATTGCTTCTCACCAGCACAGAATATGTTCTTTACACTTAATCCATGTGGACACCAGGAGTAAGAACCACCTTTCCCCTCCTCAGCAGCTGTTATCAAAGCAATGAATGTCTAGTTGGTCCATAGGAGCTGCTCAGTGGTCCACAGCTGAAGGCTTTGATTATACTGGGCAGCCCACAAGAAGGACTGTGTTTAACTGTCTGAGTCACTGTGTGCACAAGTTGGTTTAGTAGTCCTTCCCCAGGTAAATAAAACAACAACTGTTGTTAGGAATACATGAGTAAACAGACTGATGAAACCTTTCAGTGGAAGAGGACAAGAGTTCGATTCTGAAATTCAAGTGCTGATTTTTGGGCGCGTTCATGCCTGTAGTTTGGTTGATTTGGACCAGACTAAGCAAAAACAAAGATACACTGATGCCCAAGAGGCAAACCAAGAGGTGTAAACATGAAGTCATATGGACTAACCATTCTGAGGAGGTCAAATACCAGCCCTCTGCGATACCGACACACAAGGCACTCTTCAGCGTTAGAATGACATGCACCGGGCTTTCAATGACCTCCAGTATGCAAATAGTGCAAAAACAGAAGCTAAACAAAAGTAGATAGACATAAAATATCACAATTTAAATAGAAGTGAAAATAAAAAATTAGAACAATATAAACAAGGTGAAATATTACAAATGGGAACAATATATACAGTATTGGCACTAAACAGACTTAACACAATTGCTCAAGTGGAAAAATAGCTATTGTACTGTTATTGTAACGACGTTTCATCTGAGAGTATTACGTTATAGTGCATATAATACATAATGTACTTAACTTATGTACTTAACATATGTAACACAGACTATGTAACTGAAGTTATGTGGTAAACATAGTTATTTTAACCCGAACCACAATATTTTCCTAAACTTAACCTCAAGCTTTTTTGATACCCAAAACCAAACAAGGGTCTCTTTGTGAATCGACGTCAGTCACTTTCCTGATTTGTAAGTTGGGCTTCAATAGATAGAACTTCCTGTATTCTTCACATTAAAATTAGTCTACAGGCTGATAGACGAAACCCAGGAAGTCGCAGCAGGTCTCATTTTTTAGGTTAGGTTACAACCTGTTCACATATTAAAAATTTAAAAAAAAAAAGGTGAAAAATTACTTACAGTCCATTTAAGCCCATGATACAAACTGGGGGCATGTAGTTTGAAAGTTTTAACCTGTTGCTCAGAAGTCCCCCAACTTCATGGAAGCACGATACTAAACCACGATCTGGTTTCTTAACAGGCATCTTGGTGTACCGAAGCAAGCAACTGGAGTGTCACAATGTGATTTGTCTCATTTGATTTCCACCCACAAAACTTTATGTGATAGAGCTTATTACACTACAGGATGAGCTTGGCTCCGTGCATCACTTCTCATATTGTTCCTGACACTACTATAACACAAGCCGTATGACACATTTTATATGAAGCAAGGAAGCACTTTGTAAGGAAAAGAGATTTGTATTTAAACAAGCTGTTTCTGCTGACGGCTCCATATGGTAATGTTTCCATGCTGTTTCCCGAGGCTGTGATTCACACGTATTAAGGTAGTCTGTTATTTTACATCTCAAAACAGAAGGCTCATGCATTTTATTTGTAGTACATAAAGCCTCACAGAATCGGTTGACAGTGAAGGAATGGAGCCTTATAATGAACACATACAGGATAGGCCTACATTAGTAATTTAACTGGCATTAGAGAGAACCGCAAAAATAGATGAATATACAGTAGAAAGTAACCTTATTCCTCTGGTTTTAGCTCATTCTTGTCGGTCTGTGCAAAACGCTGCACAGTATTGTGTGATCATTTCTTCCTATCAGCAGCGTATCTAATCTCCTCCACTGCAGCCTGACAAGGTGTTAAAAAAACATCTTGACAATGGCATTAATTAGTCCTGATTTCAGCACCTGCAGCTTTCCTAGATGACTTAAACAGTGTTGTATGAGACGAAAGCCTTATTCACACGGGACTATGAGTTAGAAATCCCCACCCCCCAACATCTGGGTTTTGTGTGATAAGCATGTCTGAATTATACTCAAATTTACAGACATTATCACTGAATATAATGTCAAGGGCAGCTCTGCGTACCATCCACTAATGATACTATACTGTACATATACTGTATAATATTTATATTTCATATTACAAACTGTATAATATTACATAGTCCTATTAATGTTTATTTAATACCCACAAAGACTAGCTCCATGCCTGTGCGACTGGGTCTCCATGCTGTGTAGTGAGAAGAGCCTCCTGAATTTGCACCCAAACTCCTGTCAAAACCTTAGTTCATAATTGCCAATTATAAACCAATCCATGACTGCATGGTGGTGCCGTGGTTAACACTATCGCCTCAAAGCAGGGTCGCAGGTCGAATCCAGCTTGGATTGAGAGGAGTTTGCTTGTTCTGTGGGTTCTCCAGCTTCCTCCCACAGTCCAAACACATACAGGTTAATTAAATTGCCCGTAGTTGTGAATGTGAGAGTGAATGTGAGAGTGAATGGTTCCTGCGATGGACTGGCGACCTGTCCTGGGTGTATCCCGCCTTCGCCAGTATACCCTGCCAGGCCAGCTGGGATTGGCTCCAGGCCCCCTGCGATCTCGAACTGGATAAACAGTTGCAGATGGATGGATGCAGCATCCATAATTCTCAGAGCAGAAAACGGAGACACATAAAATAATCTAAAGCCAAACCATGACATTTTTAGGATTTACGACAGTGCTTGGAGTGGAAAGTGCCAAAGTGCAAGTGCTTATCTCCATGTATCAGCCATGAATAAAAGATGCTACTAGATATAGCTAAACCTACTAGCTCAGGGGTCAGCAACCTGTGGCTCCAAAGCCACATCCAGCTCTTTAGCCCTTCTCCAGTGGCTCCGGTGGCTTTGTCAGTGGTTTGTTTCCATTATATTCACATTTTTAAGTCATCAACTTTGTAGGCCTATAGTGTTTCTTGCATTATCCAATTGTAAAAAATATGCTTTCTTTACACCAGTTTAAAAAATGTGCATCATAGCTAATGTATGTCTACAGCCCGGCACTTTATCCTCAAATTCTAATCAAACCTCAATAGCTCAGCAGGCTAGCTATGCATTCCAAATCTCAAAAAAGAAAAGCCTCAGAGAAATTAAATAGTGCATGGACAGATTCAACGACACAAAAGCAATACAGAAAGACATATCCATACTCATCATACTGCACTTGGACAGCCAGCAGGAGCATCCAGCCAAATCTCCAGAGACATTTCTTTAATGTCCTGCCTCTCATTTACACTCCATGTATATGTTTTGTGGCTCCAGACTAAGTTAATCAATTTTTTGGAGCCAAAACGGTCTCTTTTAATAGTAAAGGTTGCTGACCCCTGTACTAGGGGTTAGGAGGGTCTCACCCAGGAGAATTTGAAGGTTTTTGACTTAAAATTTCACATCATTTTGGACTCATTGTTATTTCGATAGAAAATGGCCAAAAGCTTAAAGAGAAAACTTGCTATTGCTTTTTTTAGTATTTACACTTACCTTCGTCTAAACATTTCATTCTTCTGGAAACGATTGTCCTGTAAAATCATTATAACCACAAGAAAAAGTCACATTACGCCAAAGAGTAAAAGGTCGAAATGCCATTACTGCTGAGTACTGGCCTACTTTGGGCACTGTTTTTTTCACAAAACCTATGCAAGTACTTTTGTTGCCAAAGCATAACCAAGTAATGTTGCTGTTTTTTGTTGTTGTTGTTCACGATGCATGTATTGACACGCTGTCCCTGGTCCGTCCAAAATAATGCAAGAGGGGCACCTTGGGCGTCAGCCTCTGGGCTCTGACCAAGCGGCGGTGTTTCACGAGTTGAGAGTGAGAACGTGTTGCCCTAATTTACATGCTGGCCCGAATTTGGCATCACGGGTGGTGTGAGTCCATCACAAGATGGTCTCTGGTTTCTATTACTGTTTTATATGCTGAGTGATAGAGGTGAACACAGCAGCTACTGAAATGTACGTGTTTTACTGGTCTGGGATTCAGATGTTATGTCACTGTCCAATCTGAGCAGACTGGAGATCCAGACCTCAGCTGAGATCATCCCAGAGAATGGTAATTGTCTTCCTGAGACTCAGACTCTGTCACACACTCGTCTCACTGCAAACACACACACACACACACACACACACACACACACACACACACACAAAGTCATGTACTTCTATCTTTGTGAAGGCACTCATTGATATAATGCAGTCCCTAGCCCCTTAACCATCATAACTACATGCCTGACCCTAACCTAACCTAAACCTAATTCTAACCTGGACCTTAAAACCAAGTCTGAACCCTCAAACAGGCCTTTGAAGGTCTGTCCAAAGGTGAGGACGGACCAAAATGTCCTCACTTTACAAAAATGTCCTCACTCTAAATGTCTAAATCTCAAACTGGTCCTCACAATGATAGCTGTACAAGAACACACACACCATGACCACGGTAGTAGCTCCTGTGACACTGCGAGCTTCACTCTGAGCCAGCGACGTCTGTTTTTAGTTTTCATGGTGGTGAAATGACTCTCTGTATTCAGCACATGTTCAGCTGATGAGTGTGTGGGTGTGTATGTGTGTGTGTGTTCTTGTGCAGCTATCTTTGTGAGAACCAATTTGAGTTTTAGACCATCAGAGTGAGGACATTTTTGGAAAGTGAGGACATTTTGGCCCGTCCTCACTTTCGGACAGACCTTCAAAGGCCTGTTTGAGGGTCCAAACTTGGGTCCAGGTTAGAATTAGGTTTAGGTCAGGGTTAGAGTAAGTCATTTAGTTGTGATGGTTAAGGCTAGGGAATGCATTATGTCAGTGAGTGTCCTCACAAAGATAGAAGTACATGGCTGTGTGTGTGCATGCTGCTCTGTAACAGAAGCTGGCAGTCAGGTAAAAGTGTGACTGTCGCCTCCGGCAGCTCACCTGCTGCTTCAATACAGTGTGGGAACTCAGTAGTCATTGACCTCTGCAAAGAGTCACATGAACAGCCACCACACTTCTCTGAAGACATGTCGGACATAATTTAAAATGCACCACAATGGAGAGCATCCCTCGTTCTTCTGTGTGTTAATCGTGATAATGTCCTTCTGTGTCAAAATATGTTAATAGATATTAAAAATCAGTTTAAGTAACACCATGGCTGGAGAGATGCAGTCATTGTGAGTCTAACATTGTGCAGATAGAAGAGAAACATGAATTAGACATGTAATTTGCATTAACTGTACATACATGCCATGACCTACACACCATGATGCTGTAATTTCCTGTATGCCTCACACCTCATTATAAACTGGATCCTCACCATATACTACATAACATAGTCATAAATATGTAGATCTTTATGTCAGAGGCGATAATTCTGCAGGGGTTAAATAATTCAAGTTTATTTAAACTCGGGTCTTATCTTAATAATATCTAGCAGCTAGATTTGATGAAAAATCGTTGAAAGATATATTGTTAAATCCACAACTACGAAATTATATTCAAATCAAGCAAAGCGATGGTGCTGAATTGTCTGTTCTAGCAAACGTATCAAGGAGTCTTAAGGTCTTTAGTTGCACAGTTAAGAACAGGAATCCTTCCTCGGGCCCTTGAAGCTGGAAGTAGTATGTGAGTTAGGAGAAGTTGGAAATGAATCACATTTTCCTTTGTATTGTCCAAACTATGATGAATTACGAACTTTTATTTTAAAAGAAATGTCTGTACAGAATCCAGAAATGTTTTGGTGCTTTTAATGTTTATAAGTTGGCTACTTTTGTTTCTCAAGCTTGGAAAAAACATCAGGATGGTTTGTTTGTCTAGTGTTACTTGTATTTTATGCTGCTACTCTGGTGCCTTTGTCTCTTTTTATTTATTTTTTTTTAAATAATGGTGTCGTGTAAGCCCGTTTGGGCTGGGCATATTATTTATGCACGACACAATAATAAATCAAATCAATCAAATCAAATATAGTCTCAGCTATCATTCCTATTTGTAATAAAACTGTGCGCACTCAGCTAAAGCTGTAGTAATTGATTTTTTTCTGCTCCCTTAGGGCCGCAAAACAAGCTGAAATTGACATATTATCAGGTATCTGACATGTGGCGAAGAACATGATATAAAGCTTCTCTTTGACTCTCGTGTTGTCTAACAAAAGAGAAATTAACCAGAAGCTTGTCAGGAAGTATAAATGTTAATTTGTCATTTCCTGTTGCATGCTTTTATTTTGGCGCACTTCCTGTTTTGTTTGCATTCTAACCTCTCCTCTCGTTGCAGCTCACTTCACTCCCTGCCCTGCATGCCTCCTGCCTTCATGTTAGAGCACCTCCTCCCGACCTGATTATCATCACTAGTCACCTGCGTCTGATCGTCATCCCCGCCCTGATTGTGTCCACCTGTGCATAGTTATCCACCTCCCTCACCAGTATATAATGTCTGCTCCCTTTTCCTCCTGTGCCAGTTCGTCTTTCGCTGTCCATAGCAAAGCGTACCCGCCATTCTCTCGTGTTTTTGATATCCTCGTGCATTGATCCTAGCCTGTTACTTACCTTGCCTTAGCCTGTCGATTTGGACTTTGTCAGCCTGTTTAAGCCTGCTTTTGTGTACCGACCTCTGACTGGTAATAAACTCCGTTTTTGTAATCTGCAAAACTGTCTGAATCTGCATTTGAATCCACACCAGTGTAACCTGCCTTGACAAAGCTAAGGACCAGTATTATTACCTGCAAGCAGTACCATACATACAGTACTTCAACAGCCACAACAAAAGTTTGACTTCCAAGCATAAAATTACCCGGATCATCCAGTGACCTTCTGCATCCATTGGGCTCATAGAGCAGGAGCATTAGCATTTCCTTTAACTCCACCTCCCAGCCCTCCTCTGGCTTCGGTCTGGGTCACATTCACATAAACAGAGGAAGGGAAATAACTCTGGACTCAGCTATTAGTGCATTTTACTACTTTTAGGAGATGATAATATAAATAAGTGCTATTCAAGTGTTCATGCTGATTTACCTCACTCACTCACTCATCGTCAACCACTTACCTGAGGTTGGATAGCGGGGGCAACAGCTCCAGCAGGGGACCCAAACGTCCCTCTCCTGGGCCACATTAACCAGCTCTGACTAGGGGATCCCGAGGTGTTACCAGGCCAGTGTGGCGATATAATCTCTCCACCTAGTCCTGGGTCTTCCCCAGGGCCTCCTCCCAGCTGGTCATGCCTGGAACACCTCCATAGCTAATTAAAAATAATAATAATAATTATCCACTGAGTTACGTCTCTTAACTTGGGAAAAGAGAGATGTCTCTTTCTCAATGCAAGTCTATGGTAAAAAGTCTTTTTGGGCCCAATGGCAAAAGATGACGGACATTTAAGTTGTAGTACCACCATTTCGCCACAACGAAAAATTGCTTCAAAGCCCGGCACTCTGAAAGACTTGTGTTTGTTGGACCCATCCGTGTCCCCTCCTGCCCACCTGCTATATTGACACAGATGGGTTTACATTGTAGTTAATGGATGAACACTAAAGGCTGTCTTAAGAGTCGGTATGTTAGGCTGACGGCCTTGACAAAGCATCTGTATCTGACGCCCTGGTAATGAGAGCGCTGGCTGTTTGTGTCCCGACTGAAACCAAGTCAACGTTGAGATTTTATCGTTTTGTTATGCAACTTCCATGCTTTACTAATGCCATACAACAAGCATAGTTCGTTTACATATTTTGCTATCTTTTCCCAAGCCTAACCAATTAGTTTTGTTTTTTGTTTTTGTAGTTTTGTTTGTAAGTAAAGCTAAAAACTAAGTAAACCAACATTAGAAGTTTAGAGTTTAGTTTTTTGAGTGAGAGGGTGTTGGCTGAGCAGGAAGTACTGTGGGTTCATCAGAGCTTCATTGGTAACAGCTGTCTGCTGCTGCTGGAAACCAGCTAGATGAGAGCTGATATTTCTGAGCTGAAAGACACAGAAACGCCCCGTAAACCTGGGTGATAATTCTCTGTGGGTTTCCTCTCTAAAATCCTCCTTTAAGGTACCATATCTGACCTTACATGTCAAAATGTGGAGACACTGATGTGTTTTATCTGTGCTGCATTTGTGTACAATGATGGTGTTTCAGGTCAACTGATGCAGTTGCCTTCATAGTCGTACAATGAAATCATGTCTGTAATATTATGGTCTGGTTTTATTGCGTTGACTGATGTGAATTGCTTACAGATGCTGAAAAAATGAGCTTCAAAACACTAACACATGAGTTTAGTGATGTCCCAGCTTTTCCAGAGAGTTCAAGCTGGGGTCTCCAGGCCAGCAGCCAATCAACAAGGTCAAGTGGATTCAGGTGATATCAAGAGATGGCAAGAGCAAGTGATGGCACCTACAAACTAACCCACACTTTGTAATAACCCACATTTATCCTTTAAAGCTGAATCCATGAGTAGTCACCCTACATAATCTGTGCCACAACCATCATTTTGTAAGAGACATTGATTCCTTACTGAACAATCTCTTAGCACAGGCACAGACATTATATGTTGATTACGGTGAATTATAGGCTTTAGTCAATCCACCTGAGTCCCATACAGAGTAGTCATCCCTTGAAGGATGTTTATTGGAGAGTAAACAGCAGAGCATTACTGTACAGAGGAGGGAGCATTATCATTACTGTTTAGCTCCCTCTGTGTATAAACCACTAAATAAGAGACGGTATACTGTTGTGAACTGTGCTCACATACAGTAGCTCTATTAGAGCTGTTATCTTTGGTGCTTTTCTCTGTATAATGAAACACACTTGAGCACAAGATAATGAACAATAAGGGCATTTTCAGATCCATTTAGGTTTAATCTGTCTCTTGTTTGTTTGCCTCCTTGGTAGGTCGCATCTGGGCGGATCTGAATAATCAATCATACTGTATTTGAGAGCAGACCAAATCATCTGCACTGAAACCCTTTAGAGGAAATGCTCACGGTTCTTTGTTTGTGGTGGGAACCTGATCTGACAGGCATTTACTGCAAGTTTCAGGTAAACGGCTTTGATTGTCCTTTGATCTATGAAGCAAGTTCGACATAGCCAGGCTGTGTTTGCGTTAGCTGACTCAACAAAACTCCAGAGCGAGGAATACGTTTCTGGACGATATCATACAAACTGTAATGTTAACAAATGCTGTTTATGTCCTGTGTGAAACCAACGTGTTGTTTGTCTTTGTGTCTGCCATGTTGAGTTCACTTTGCAAAAGTAGGATGTTTTTCCTTAACCCAACTAAGTAGTTTTGTTGCCTAAACCTCAGCAAATGTTTGAATTCAACGTTAACCATGTATTCACTGCGGCCGTAGAGGAACGCCATCGTTTGACGTGCTGGGCTACCCAATGCATTAAAACGTGACACCTTCAGGTCCTTACTATGCGTTCATACATGACGAGCTTGAATGACACTGGGTTAACTGCAGGCTGGGATCACGCCTGCCCGTCCACGCCACCGCTGTTGGTCCGATCAGTCCTCCGCTGACTGTCAGCCCACAGAGATGATTTATAGCACACATGGGAGGAGGCACAATTCCTCCGCTGTGAGAGATAGCGAACATACCTGTGCTGACAGTAAGGATGGAGCAAGGCAGCGGCAGTTTCAGGGCAGTGGTGCTTAATTTAGATGATAGTCCTCCTTATAATGAGAATGCATGAGTGCTGGATGAACTGTGCTCAATCATTGTCTTTGCTTCAATCAGATAGCTGAAGGTGTTGGCTCAGCATCGCCCAATCAACCCTCTCTGGGACTGAAATGACACCCAGATACTGATGGAGAATCCACATTGAGTGGACTACGGTTATCAGACGTATCATCCCTCATAGTTATTCCATAGAACTCACATTTTAGTCATACAATATTTATTTAGTGTGCGATAAACATCTGGCAGTACCGACCCTAACTCACTATTCACAGCCTCGGTGTCATTTTGATGAAAGAGCTACTTGTTCATTCATTTTTAATATTGTGCCACAGAGATGTTTGCAGAACTGCAAAGTGCCATTTTGCTGAAATGTGTTTGACTCACTTTGAAGTGTTGAATTTATTTCTCCTCTCTCATTATGTGTCTCTGAATGTCGGTTTGAAAGCAGCAAAATATATCTTCAACCCTGCCGAAGCATTTACAAAAACATGTCAGTGGATACTGATGTTACTTTCAGTACAAGTAACGTCATCGTCCATCAGTATCTGATGACCTTCCACCACTCTGTGTCTCTCTTACTCTCTGTACATTACAGTTATATACATTTATTACACGGCTTTGTGGAATACTTGATTCTGATTGGTCAATCACTGTGTTCTACAGTCTGTTATTTCTTTATAACAGACCGTTGCTATGGGCACAGTTCTGATGTCGGACTCTGGAGGACGGTTTTTGTGTGAAATGATTGATTTCTTAAGTAAGCAGTCGTGTAATATGCAGGATAATGTACAGCTAGCGGGTCACTGTTGTGAAATAAACCCTGATAGGAAGATGCAAACATGTTTATTTCACTACAATGAATGGTTACAGTGGCCCAGAACGGACAAACCAAACTCGGTCAACTTTTCCTACTTGGTTCGGAGTCGATAACGTTTCTCGCTCCCATCACTCTCTCTGTGGCCTCACCATTGACCTCTACTCACTGGCTCTGCTCCAGTTGGCTCTGGAGACGACCATTTGCGTTGTAGCATCAGCCATCGTAGCTTTCCTCAACCTCACTGCCAGATCCTTCACACTGGACCTTTAAGCCCAACCATGATGTTTCATAAACTTTGTTGCCTAAACATAACTACGGACGGGACGTTACTGTAGTTGTGCTGCGTGGCGTAAAAAATTACAGGAAAAGCCTAAAATACATCCTCATGACACCAAGAATGTTGTGTCATTTATTCGCCTTCCCAAGAGATCGGGTTGGCCCTCTTTTCTCCAGACATTCAACTTGAGTCATGAAGCATCCCGATAAATTGCCTCAGTTTGTACTGTTTGAGGGCAAATTTGCATCAATAACCATTCACATCTTTACATTGACTTTACATGTGATATACTTTATATGTGCTGCCTCCAAAATTTGCTTCAGGATTGATCTGAACACACCTTTAAAGACATTGTATTTATCCCAAACCAATCTCACAGGCAGGCATATAAATTACACGATATCACTGTTTGTAACCGATGTAACAAAAGTATGGTAACGGCTGTAGTTAGGTTTAGGCAACAAAAGGTTTAGGAAAAGCATCATGCTTGGCCTTAAAATAAACTATATAAAATAAAATACGTACCAAAACAGCGTAACATAAGTACAGAAAACACATCACAAACATCACTAAACACGACACTAACTTACAAAACAAAACACAGACACCAGTCTCAGTTGAAAGTCCTGTGTTTGTTGGACCCAACTCCCCTGCCACCCACCATAAGCAGTCAAATTCAAACCTACAAACGTACAAATGCCACGCCAAAAACAAGAACGGCGTTCTTATTGCACGATAAATGCCTTCTGAATTATAGTGCCATTCATACGCCTTTTTGTGCGACTGAGTTGTTTTAGTGTGGGGTCAAACATTAATCTGAAAACTACAATGCACTCTGTGGCTTACAGCAGTGACAGCAGCTTTGTCTTCTTTGTGTGAGTAAGGAACAGAGCGTGGCCCAGCACCTGTCTTTATCGTGTTGACAAACCCACCACAGATGTCTGATGCTAGATAGCATGTCAGTGCTAGCACTGCTGACTTCAACTCGCTGCCCATCAGTCGGAGGCAGACGATGAGGAGGGCTGATATCATACTGGACAACACAGAAAAATAAAACACACTGTTTGGTGCCCACTGATGGATCTCAGTATTGAGCAGCAGGCTGTTAAAATTCAGCTGAGGACACAGAGCTTTGTCAGGCGGACAAAGAAACAGACAATTCATGCATTTCCAATATGCATTGTGTTCTCAGAGCATTGTATATATAAAGATGGCCAATAGTTATTGAAATATCAATATTCCAACCCCACCCACAGTTGCTATGGATTACTTCTCACAATTACAGCGGCCGTATAGGTGTGCGATGGATACGTGATGCAAAATGTCAAAAAAGAAATCACGTTTCTAGCTGATAAGAATTCACTTAAATGTCGGAGCAGTGCATATAAAAAAAATCTGAATAAATTCCCTGCAGCTACAGCTGTGGCAAACAGCTTTCTGAGATCCTGTTCTGAGCTAAAAATAGAGCAGTTAAATGCACCGTCTCTCATGTAATCAGAAGAGAAACGTTACCTCTAGAAATTGCCCAAGGACAAAGCTGGGATGCTGCTCGGCCCAATCACTCCCTACAGAACCTACAGTAGTGATGATCTGGTCTGGGAGGAGATGGGAGAGAGCTGATGGACTGTACCAGTAAGCTGTATATTAACAGCTGTCCCAGAGGTGTTTCTACGTGAACATCTCCAACAGTAGCAGGAATGAGATACTAGACCTTCTAGTTATAGGGGATAATAAAGGATATGATATTCTTTTAATAATCTTGTTCTTATCATTATCAATTCCCATGAAGAGAACAACATTAACCGACTCAAACCTGTTTGGTCAGCGCTCCTCAGTATCGGAAACCGTCACACGGAGGCAACACTACGTAACACACTGGTGACGTAGTATTCATAGCATGAGAGTCCATTCAGGGGGGGGGGAGTTTGGTCCATTGCTCAAACAAGCACAGGGTTTAACCAGGAGGCTGCTGCTCATGTACATGTGAAACTAAAAGAAACGCTGACTTGTTTAGTCACGTCAATCTGTAGTCACATGACTCGTCGGTAACATTACTGTCAACCACGACTGTTTCTTAGCTCTAACTAAGTGGCTGTGTTGCCTAAACTTGGCTGAAATTTATTGTGAAAGGACACGATGCATGTAGGGCTGCACGGTGGTGCAGTGGTTAGCACTGTCACCTCACAGCTCAGGGTTGCAGGTTCAAATCTGACTCAGTCAGTCTGACTCTTCTGTGTGGAGTTTGTGTCTTCTCTTTGTGTTAACATGGGTTTTCTCCAGCTTTTTTCCACAGTCCAAAGGCATGCAGGTTAATTGATGACTCTAAATTAATTGATGACTCTAAACTGATGGACGCGACCTGTCCAGCGTGTACCCCGCCTTCGCCCAGTGCCAGCTGGAAGCGGCTCCAGCCCCCCACTATAAGTGGTTGCATATGGATGAACTATTTTTTATAGTACTTTTATGCTTCAGTGACACTGAACTCCATTGTCATCTGAAAAATTTTAGTGCTTGAAATACATTTTTTCTGTATAAATGCACTGATACATATAACTTTTAAAAATTACAAGCACCAAGTCTTTTTTTTTTTACCTGCAACAAAATTTTAAAAAACAAAAAATAAAGCAAAGTTTCAGCAGCATCCAGTGTTTTGTGTTGTCACATTTGTGTTGTGTTTGGCTTTGCAAGGAGACTACAGTCTGGAGTGATTGTTGATGCATTGTTACATGCAAAGTGAGCGTGGCTGATGTTTGTGCAGGTTGGTTGGAAAGGTTGGCTTGAAAAAGTCTTGAAAAAGTCTTGAAAAAGTCGTAGCCCCGGGGTCCATGGTTCTTTAATGAGGCCTTGCTTAGCAGTTTGAGAAAAGCACAATAATGCAGTAACAACTGGAAAGGTTTGATTCATCTACATGTATCAGCTCTCACTGTCACTGCAGTGTTTTCTCAACAACCCAATGACAACCACAAGTAAATAAATGTCAAGACAGACAGTGTTGTGTTTGGTAGGTTACACAATGACAGATGTTTTTCACCTGCTTAGCGACCATACCGTTAGTATTTCAGTCAGTGAATGAAGAAAAGATTATCGTTTATTCTCACAGATGACATATGACAGATTCTTCTGTCTTTGACAGGTAGTCTTAGGCGCTTCGACTCTACAGGGAGATTTGTAATCGAGGGGCGTCTGCCCTGAGTAGCAGCAAGATAAATCCATCCGTGGCGTCCAGACACTGGGGGTGGTGATGAAGGTGATGAAGCCGATGGAGCTGGTGAATGTGCAAAGGCTGGGCGGTGAGGGTTGATGTGGTTTGTGCCTTAACCGTAAGTGGTTTCACGCACTAGTGAATTATAGTTTAATAAATAATAATAGTAGAATAATAGATTAACAGTTTGTAAGTTGTCGTGGCCGAGTGGTTAAGGCGATGGACTAGAAATCCATTGGGGTCCCCCCGCGCAGGTTCGAATCCTGCCGACAACGAATCCTCTTGTGAATTTCTCCACTGTGAGACTAGTAAAGGAATATCTTATCTTAGAGACAGGCAAATATTGGTAATGGTGATTATATATGGAAATTAGGGCTGTCAAAGGACGCAATAATAACTTGTTAAAGCAAATGTGTTTTAATGCAGCTATTTTGTTTAACGCAACTTATGATTTTTAGGTTGTAGAAGGCTCAGTTTTAAAACTAGAGGGAAGACACTGTCATGATAACCTGAGGAATCCATCAGCACCAACCATGTCATACTAGTTTGGAAGTTAAACACAGCTCCAAAGTTACGCTAAATTTTGGCGAGGAAAAACTGTCATGGCCAGCTTCAAAGGGGTCCCTTGACCTCTGACCTCCAGATGTGTGAATGTAAATGGGTTCTCTGGGTCCCCACCAGTCTCCCCTTTACAGACATGCCCACTTTATGATAGTCCGAGTCAGTCTGGATCAAGTCCTAGTCAAGTCAGCACTCTGACACACTGACAGCTGTTGTTGCCTGTTGGGCTGCAGTTTGTCATGTTCTGATTGGAGCAGATTGTTGATGCTAAAGTCAGAACCTGGGAGGGTTTCTGGACAACATCTGTCATTGATTAGTGTTGTTAATTGATTTCCAATATTAAATATATACATACATTTGCATAAAGCAGTATATTTGTCCACTCCCATGTTGATAAGATTATTAAATACTTGACAAATCTCCCTTTAAGGTACATTTTAACAGATAATAATGCGCAATTCATTATAGGCAATCATGCAATTAATCAGGATTAAATATCTTAATCGACAGCTCTAATGGGAATATAATATGTCCTCCCTTTGCTGGAGATAGACTCAGATGTGTCTGCAGCATCACTGACAAAAACCTTCTACGTCTTTCCTGAGGAGTTTAAGGTCTATAAGTCCATGGTGTTTTCAGGAACAGTGGATAAAACAACAGCTGGGGGGGTGAATATGAAATGCTAACTAGCCACTTGAGGTAAAAAAAAAAAAAAAAAATCATCTGAGTGGCATAAAAACTTCTAAACTTGGCCATTAGAGAAATAAAACAGCCTCCTCTCCGGCTGCAACTTTGTTGTTGCAGTGAGGGAAGAAAGCGATCCGCTGAGGGTTTGTGAAAAGGCCATCACTGCGTCTTAAACCATGAAGAGAGAGATAGCATCTCACAGCAGTCAAATTGAATCACAAGCTGTGAGCTGGCGGGAATAACACACACTCCCATGTGTGTTTTCCAATTCACCGCTCGGCCCGGGTTTGGCTTTCTGCGGCGGAGTGTGAGGTGGTGAACACTCGAGCCACTTCAGTGTGTCTTTCTTTCATCTTGGGGGACATATGGGATCGAGTGTTACAGCTGCTGCAGTCACTGTTACTGTAGCAACCTTTGATATGATGGCCTTTTGTGAGATGAAACCTCAAATTCCCACATAAAGCTGAAGATTCAATGCGCTCTAGTGTATGCTCACATGTGCACCGCCGCAACACGGAGCATCAGCAGGCAAAAGAACACCCTTTGAGTCTAAATATAACTCCAGAAAAAAAGGGGTAAAATCTCCCTTTTCTACCATTCACTTCGCCTCTGCTCTCTTACATGCTTTCAAGATTTATAAGATAAGATAAGATAAGATGAACCTTTATTAATCCCCGTAGGGAAATTCAGTTTTACACTCTGTTGTTAATTTCACACATTACATATACATGCGTCAATGGAGAGATGTCAGAGTGAGGGGGCTGCTCCTGACAAGCGCCCAGAGCAGTTGGGGGTTTGGTGCCTTGCTCAGGGGCACCTCGGCAGTGCCCAAGAGGTAAACTGGCACCTCTCCAGCAACCAGTTGGTCTTGGTCCATGGGGGACTTGAACCGGTGACCTCCGCCTCCTAACCCAAGTCCTAACGGACTGAGCTACTGCCGCCTCCAAGCAAAGTTATCGTATAATCTTTTAGGTGCATTATGCGCAGTATCTTTCCACATTTACTCTGTGGGGATATGGTGCAATGCAAGTGGTTTGCAGGTGAAGGATTTAGCCTGCTGCATTGTGTCAGTGGAAAACATGAGCGAGCCTCCTCCTCCCATGCAGCTGTTGCATTTACGTAATGACTAAGTCTGTGCAGAGCCTTGAATGGTTGCTTTACAAGTCAGATACTCAGCTGGAAAACTGATTCAAAGTTCACCAGCTCCATCACTGTGTGCTCTGGACACAGCAGACCACTAGAGGGCGATCACTGTGAAGAAGCCATCCAGCAGCTCCACCATGAGTGTGTGAAAGATAATGACAGCCTTCACATGTGGTCTGTCTCTCTGCTAGTTTTTCCTCTGTATGTGAATACATCCCAGTGTGCAAAATGAGAGCACAGATATCTGGTTTCAGTTTGAAATCGTTACCAGCAACAAAAACACAGCGAGAAGGACAGATGTTCTCCCTCTGTCTCTGGAGAACTGAATCTTTTTCACCAAGCTATTTTATTCATCGCACAGTCAATTCAGCCAACTCTTAAAGGGATAAATCAGGTGTATTTGAGGTGGTAATTATCCATAGTCAGTGTATTCTACTGTATCTACAGTAGATGACAGTCAAGCAACGTACTGTCGTGGAAAAGAAAGGCCACCTAAATATCTGATAGTAAATATCAGTTTTAAGGCCCTGACACACCGAGCCGATGGTCGGTCGCCTGAGAGCCCGTCGTCTCTCGTCTGCCCACGGTGGCGGTTTTTCAGCCAATTCAGCATGTTGAATCTGTGGCGGTTCAGCTTAATCAAATCAGTGAACAAAGAGAGAAACAGAAGTGAGGAAACCAAACCAACAAGTAAAATCAAGAGGAAACACAGAATAGCAAACTTCTCATTTTTCATCTTCATCTCATCAGAGCGTTCCAACAGATATTTTCACACACACACACACACATATATATATATATATATATATATATATATATATATATATATATATATATATATATATATATATATATATATATATATATATACACACACACACACACACACACACACACACACATATATAAACCAGCAACACATATGAGATACAAATTATTGTTTTTTTCAATGGAGTCTGGTTGTTTTGGTGAGTGCATAGATAACGGCTTCCGTTCCCCAACAGAAATATAGACTGTTTATCTGTCTGACAGCGAAGTAAAGCGATGAAAACATTCTAAACAAAGTGTACACCTAAACTGATTGATTGATTTGTTTAGGTGGGCCTTAAATTTTAGGTGTCTAAAATATGTTTTGCTGCTGCCCCCCCGTCCACAACAGTACATCGCTTTGCTTCTGTGCAGTAACTCCTGTTTGTTTCTCCAAACTGGGCTGTGCTGACCCTCATCTACTGTCGGTAACACACTGACTATGGACAGGTATGGATCGCTTTAAGACCCTAGTATCGCAGTGTCTGAATGATGCCCAATGATGCTAGATGGCTGTGGTGGCAGTGGGCTAATTTAAAATATGTCCAAGGATTCAAAGGTTACATCAGCTGAATAGAGGCATAGTCATATTATCACAACAGCAGATAGCCAATGACGCACCATGATGTAAGGTACACTTAATCTAACAGATACGTAGCTCACATTGTGAGCCCGGCTTGTCAGAGAAAATCTAATTTTCTCTCAGTGTTCATAGACAGAGGAGAGAAATGATTTCACTCACTGAGGACAGAAGATTAAATTGCACCCTCGATGATGGAGGATGTACGGAGGTGAGGGGTTTGGTGGCCTTGGGGTTCAAGACGCTGACCATGTAGTTGCAATGTACCCTGATTGAGGACTTTTGTTGCATGTAATTCCACCATTCCAACATTTTCTTTCACCTCTCTAAAGACAAAATAAAAGCATATGTAAAATATATGGGTTAGACTCTCATTTAAAGGTTTTTGCACAGAGAGAGTAAAAAATATTCTAATGCTGACGGCAGCTTAAACTGTGCAGGTTGTAGCCTCCTTTTAATAAAGTCTAATGTAGCATGAAACAGCGGTGCACCCTTATAAGGGAGTGCTTGGTTAAGGCAGCAGGAAAAATACATATAATACATTTAATTAAGGTATTCAATATATGTTTAAATACATTTCTTTAAATGCTGCAGTGTTTACACAGTTCTCACTTATTTGTATTTATATTGTTTTCACTGAAATGTCAATTTTTACTATTTTTATTAATGCTGTAAAATGATTAAAATATTTGATTGTGATTACACGCATGATTGTCCACAGTTAACAACAGCTGTCAGTGTGCTGACTTGACTAGGACTTGATCCAAACTGACTGATTATCATAAAGTGGGCATGTCTGTAAAGGGGAGACTAGTAGGGACCTACAGAACCCATTTACATTCACACATCTGGAGGTCAAAGGTCAAGGGACCTCTTTGAATATGGACATTCCTGTTTTAAGTTTGGAGTGTTATTTAGCCTCCTTCATCAATATCTAGTGCGACGTGGTTGGTACCAATGGATTCATTAAGTTTTCTAGTTTCATATGATAAAAGTATCTTCACTCTAGTTTTAATTTGAGCCGGCTGCAACCAAAAAATTGCAAGTTGCTTTCACGTGTTAAAAAATTTTGTGGCATTGATACAAATTTGCGCTAACACATTATTATCATAACTTTAACAGCTCTAATTTTCATCTTTAAGTTAACTTTACTTATCTGTATAGAGCATATTAATATATTTTGGATGATATATGATATAATGAGAATCTGAGCAGCGGGAACGGTATTGCATTCAGTTTACTGCACCATTGTGACAAAAAGAGAGTGGACCCTGTGGTCATGAGGGCTGGGTCATGACCCTAAGAGCTAGATTGTGGGTATATGCGGCCGAAATGGGTTTCCTTAGGAGGGTGGCTGGCATCTTCCCTAGAGATAGGGTGAGAAACTCAACCATCCGTGAGGGACTCGGAGAAGAGCCGCTGCTCCATTGTGTTGAAAAGAGCCAGTTGAGGTGGTTCTGGTATCTGGTAAGGATGCCCCCAGGGCGCCTCCCTAGGGAGGTGTTCCAGGCACGACCAGCTGGGAGGAGGCCCTGGGGAAGACCCAGGACTAGATGGAGAGATTATATCTCCACTCTGGCCTGGGAACGCCTCGAGATCCGCCAGTCAGAGCTGGTTAATGTGGCCCGGGAAAGGGAAGTTTGGGGTCCCCTGCTGGAGCTGTTGCCCCTGCGACCCGACCCCGGATAAGAGGCTGACAGGAGATGAACTGTAGTTCAGCTTTGGGCGTCTTCAATTCCATAACTGGTCTGAGACGATATTAAGTCTTAATACGAACTTCACAGAAAACTTCCTGGATTACTCGACAAACTCTCCGAAACGTTGGCACAGGACGTAACATAAGCAACCAGAGCATTTAGCGGCTAAAGAGATAGATATCCTCATCAAGAGATGATAAATATTGGATTATCTTTCAGGAGTTGGTGGAGAGCAAAACAGAGCTAAAAGGAGAATTAATATTGGACTCAGGTTCATCTGGTGGACAAGACTGTGAATGACTGCTAATGCTGCTCTGCTGCTTTACTGTTTGCTAACTTGTTCCTCATATCAATATAAGGTGATAATATGTCAGTGTTGTGCTTGAAGCTCCTTCTGCTGCCCCCAAATGGCCAAAAAAATCAAGATAGGTGCTTTCATGATGCATCATTCCTGCATTAATATTAATATATATACTCAGGTTACTGAGGCCCAGCAGCTCAGTTTCACCTCATTCTGCAAGCAGATACATCCAGCCATGCATACTCTTCACCGATAAAACAAAATAAGTTCTCTTAATATTGAAAGTTTTAAAAGTGGATTATTGATAACTATTTTGAGTATTATTAGTAGACCTCGTGTGAACAGGCTCTCTCCAGGCTACCAGGCACATCGACCTGCTGGTTGCATGCTGGTGGAGGGAGGGGGGAGTCGTTGGCAGGCCTACGACCTCTCCCAACACAGCTGACACGATACACGAAATGCACGCGGCAGCGGAGGAGAGCGCGCACCTGCAATTTGGCGCAAGAGAAACCACTTGTTGAGTGGATGCGCACATGTGCTGAACAAACTCGGTGTCTGTGTTTCCAAAGCGCACAAACCACTATCGACGGAGCGCACAGAGGGAGCGCTGAACCTCCAGCCCCGAAAGAGTTAATCGGTTTTCCCATGTACGGAGCGGCTGACTGGAGGTTAGTTGGGCTGTTGCGGTGCAGAGCTTGTGGACGCGGCGAACAGCAGCGCATCAAACCCGGCCAACTTCACAGCAAAGCTGCTACTACACGAAGAACCAGCAGCCATGTCGGAGCGAAAGAAGATCTGTGCGTTTGACAGCGCTCAGTCTTACTACTGCTGAGCGTGTGTGTGTGTGTGTGTGTGTGTGAGAGAGAGAGAGAGAGAGAGAGAGAGAGAGAGAGGGCTGCGTTACTGGTTGTGGGGATATCGCCTCCATGGACATGCAACGGGGCTTTTACGAGATGGAGAACCCGACAGAGAACCCCAGCAAGGCGGCGGAGTATCTACAGGAGCTGAATAAAATCATCGAGACGCAGCAGGGGCTGCTGGAGAAGCAGAGGGTCCGGATCGAGGAGCTGGAGCTCCAGGTGACGGATCTTTGCAAGGAAAACGTCTGCCTGAAAGATCAGCACCAGCGGCACCTGGCCACCTGCAGACTCCAGCAGGGCAACCACTCCGCCCTGGTAGCCATCAAGGAGAATGTCATGCAGGAAAAGTAAGTTGCTGATCTGTGCCACATGGTCTGATGGAGGAGCAGGGCGCTGGCACCACCGCTGTTTACTCCCTGATCTGTGTGTATGTGTCACCTCCGCCTCATGGAGCCAAATCAAACGCACACTTCTCTGCCACTTTGTCACGGGTCCGTCTTTTAATTCTCCGTGTAATCTCTACATGGTCGGGGATTATTCCAGTCTACTCACGCTTTATATGCGTATTGCGTAATATGGATCCCGTTAGGAGCACTCTGGAGTAGCGGGCTATATATTAAAGCATGAATATCATCATATTGTTTGAACTGTGCCAGACCGTGGCGGTAAAAGTGCACCCAGTGGGTGTGACTTTGTTTTGATTGTGACAGGAGAGGAAACCGCCAGCTGTGGCGTTGTCAGAAAACAGGTTTACGCATCCTCTGCTCCTGCTGGTTGCTATAGGCGACACGTAAAGCTGGATGTTTGGTGAGGGACTATAATGATGTGATGTTCAGTTACACAGCAGCGTTGATTTCATCACAAGCTTTTGATTAGAAGCGACGTCGCTGCTGTGGAGAGCTGCTTCACCAGAAATGTGCCACAACATTAAAGGTTAATGGTTGAATAAAATGGAAGTATCCGCGCAGACTGTGTGGTCATAGTAGCAAGAAAAGGAGGTTATGTTTTACTGCATGTCAACAGAATATTATGAAGCCTTTGAATCACATTGGGCTCCTCGTTTTGCTGTTGTGTAATGTTTTATCCGCTAAAGCAGGCAAACTGCTCTAAAGCAGCTTTACTCATTCTGAGGTCATCACTCGCTGCTGCACAGTATTTTATTGGTTTCTGATAAACATATTGCATGTTTTGAGAATTTTAAATTGTAAAAAAAAAAAATACTAAAAAAAACTTTAGTATATCACAATTGCTGTCAATTAAAATAGTTAATCACGATTAAATTCAAATTAATCACACGTTTTTATCTGTTCAAAAATTTACCTTAAAGGGAGATTTGTAGTATTTAATTATAAGTATTTAATACTCTTATCAACATGGGAGTGCACAAATATTCTTGTGTTTGCAAATGTATGTAAATATTTATTATTGGAAATTAACAATAAATATCAATGACAGATATTGTCCAGAAACCCTCCCAGGTTCTGACTTTAGCATCAACAATCTGCTCCAATCAGAACATGACAAACTGCAGCCCAACAGGCAACAACAGCTGTCAGTGTGTCAGAGTGCTGACTTGACTAGGACTTGATCCAAACTGACTGGGACTATCATAAAGTGGGCATGTCTGTAAAGGGGAGACTTTTGGGGACCCAGAGAACCCATTTACATCCACACATCTGGAGGTCAGAGGTCAAAGGACCCCTTTGAAAATGGCCATGACAGTTTTTCCTCACCAAAATTTTGCGTAAATTTTGAACATTGTTTAACCATCTTCTAGTGTGACCTGGTTGGTACCAACTGATTCCTCCAGTTTTCTAGTTTCTAGCTTTAAAACTGAGCCACTACAACCTCACCACATTTTAGTGTAAGTTTGGAGCGTTGACATGGTTGGCACCGATGGATTCATGAGCTTTTCAACTTTCAAATGATGCCACTACAACCTAAAAAGTGCAAGTTGCCTCAGTGCATTGAAGAAATTTGTGCTGTTAAAACAAAGTTGCATTAATGTGTTATCGTGTTAACTTTGACAGCCTTATTCATCATAATAAATTATTTAGCAGTCATCATACCATATGGATAAAATCACAGGATTTGTATCACATTATATAGTTTAGCCCTGATCCAGGACCAGAAGAAGAAACCTTTATCTGACATATACATACAGGTAAATACATGAGATCTGAGCTCAACCTTTAACCCATATTAAGTATTTTAGGAGCAGTGGGCTGCTGTAGCGCCTGGGGAGCAATGTTGGGTTAAGTGTTTTGCTCAAGGACACTTTGATGTGCCGGGGATCGAACGGCCAACCTTGTGGTTAAAGGACGACCCGCTCTACCCACTGAGCTGCAACCGCCCCAAGGATTTGCTGCTTTTTTCAGTTTTATGTTGATTTTAATTGAATCTCTTTAGGCTGTTGGATCACGTGACTTGATCAACTTCAAGACGTCATCTTGGGCTCACATTTTATTGACTAAAATGCAGCTCTAATCCCAATAAATCTCAATCCAGGAGCATGAATTACTTGTCTGAGTTCTGTATGGTTATTGGCCAGTTCTGAGTACAAACTCGTCGATAGTGTGGAAATCTTTTACGAGCTGTGCAAACAATGACTTCAGGTGGCTGCAAACTAACATAAAACATGATTTATTCTGACAGAAAATGGTCTTTTCTATTGAAGTCAATACAAACAATGAAAATTGATGGCGGCCGCCAGCGCTCGGCACCAGTTGTTTTTTTTATTTTGGTTTGTGTTTATTTTAATGGAAAAGACCCTTTTCTTTTGCAATATATTGTTTTTTTTGTTACTTTTCAGTTGCCTGACATTGTTTCACCACCAGTTTATACGTCATTGAGGAGATTTCCGGCCCTTCACTGAATTTGTATTTTCAACATTCTTCGTAACAAATTTTATGAATGGATGTGTGACTGAAATGTCCACTTCCAGGAGATATTCATGCAGTTTACGGTTCTGGATGAGGGCTGGCCATCAATATATACTGTGATTAGGTCTGCATCTGAAGATCCTTTTTATTAATCTGTTGATTGTTTTCTTCTAAAACCCAAGATGACCAACAACTAACACTAAAGCACATGAATATATTCAGTTTACAAGGATACAAAACAGAGAAAAGCTGCATGTTTGATAAATTTCTCTTAAAATGTATCTACTATCAAAGTTGTTGGCAATTAATTTTCAGTCAGTCAACTGTCACAGCACAAAACCTGACATAGTTGATTGCCTGGAAGTAAAATGTTTAAGTGAATTTGTTTAAGTGAAATAATGAGGCATGAATGTTTTTATCTCATGCAGTGAATGAAGTATCTTCGAGGGCTCCTGCAGTGGTTGTGTTGTGCTTATCTTCTTCTTAAGAAAGGATGGTCAAAATAAAAATGGCAGGAAAAGAGATGTCCTCCTTTGGATCAGTCTCCAAAATGCTGGATCATTTCCCCTAATACAACTCCATAATCTCTATAAACACACTCTGCATATGAATCCAGAGTCTGTAGGCAACGGGACAAGATTTTGGTATTGGAAGTGATCTGGTTTCTGTTTGTAGTCCAAGTAGTATTGGCCAGTCCTGCTTCAGCAAGCTGTTCGGTTGAATGCAGGTAAACAGTCTGTGATGAGCGCAAAGGAGGCAAAACACACTGACAAAAATGTAGTCTGGGAACCCACCGGCTATCGTCTGACGATGGTTTAACTTTTTATTGGTTTAAAATCAGCTTGTAAACCGTTTACTTGTGAAACGGTCCGGTCTCACGTTGTCTCTGTCCTTGTCTCAGACCTCAGTCTTGACATTTATTGTGCTATTATAGGCTGGGCAGTGCACAGGGTTGGAAAGTTAACTTTTCTGCCCACCTGCCACTGTGGCGAGTGGATACAGTTATTTTTGTGGCTGGCGAGTGACGCAAATCTAGCAGCCACCTCCATGTTTTACCAGAGTTTGGCTGGCGGCTGGTGCTAATTTCCAACCCTGGCAGAGCGGCTTGGCACTCATAAGGGGTTGGGTGGGTGCAGGTAATAAAAACTCTGATGCATCATGACTACACTGGAAAGCCCAAAATATAACCCCTTTCCCCAGAGCCTAAATCATCATCAGACCGATGACTGATTCAGCGATTGGACCCTCTGAGCCTCCAGAATTTCTTTCAAACCCCACTTTGGTTTGTTAGACTTTCTGTTAAAAAGTCTGTGTAAAGCAAAAATAAATATGCATTCTGGGTTTGTCACACCACAGAAAAATGTGTTACTGACCAACCAGGTAAATTTGAATAGTCACCAAGTACTGTATACAAGATTAGCTTTCGAAGTCATGGAGAAATAAACAGTGGTCTCTGCTGAAGGCACTGAAGCCTCGCCTATAAGCGGGGACGGTGCAGCCTGTCAGAATTCCCTCAGTAGCGGCGACCGAAGAGGGAAAAGTCCAGAACCGATTCCCGGTCCAGCGGCCAGATTGTGGAAATGTAGCATACGGAAAACCACTTGCCCGATGTCACTTAGAGGCCTGAGTCCTTCTGATCGAGGCTCAGCCTGTGGACAGCGTGAGGGCGGAGACGGCCCTCATCGCACCGGGGCTCGGTCTTCCCGGGGTTCGGTCTTCCCGGGGTTCTGTCTTCCCGGGGTCAGATCGTTTTGGAATGCAGCCCAAAGCGGGTGATTAACTCCAACTAGGCTAAATGCCAGCACAAGACCGATAGTTGACGTAGTAGTTTAAGGAAAAGTTGAAAAGAACTTTGAAGAGAGAGGTCAAGAGGGTGTTGAGAGGTAACGGGTGCAGTCTGCACAGTCTGTCCGGGGAACTTAGGGACAGCCGCTCAGTGTGGGAGGATCCTGTCAGGCACTTCTTCACCGGCTGGCCCCCAACAGTAACGTTATCATAAAAAATACAATACAATACAGTCATACAAATAAAGTGCTGAAAATACCAACACTCAACGTGGAGCTTGTACCCACAACCCTGAAATAATGAGCCAGGATAGATTTCAAAAACCAGGTTTCTGAGGACTTGTGGGGTCATGTTAAGGAGGCTGTACTGTGTTATCGAGCCATGGTTTCAGCCCCGCCCCAAAAATCCTGAACACAAAAAACTAACTCCACAATCCAGTACAACAATGTTCACAGTCTTAACGTTTTCAGTAATTATGTTCCAACATTTATGTGTTTAGAAACAAATCTGAGTTTTTGCTGACGTCTCCCTCAGAGCCACAGATGACATTAAACAACTGACTCCTCACGAGGATGAGTAAACTGAACGTCATGTGTAAAATCAGTAGACTGCACCTTTAAAAATGAAAAAGCTTCATCATGTTGATGTCAAAAGCCCATAACTCCTCTGTCACCGTAAAACTGTCCTGCTCATTGATTTGCAACGTTGCCTGTAGTGCTCCAGTACAACCAGAAATATAAGATGGATAAACGGTACGGCACAATCTCTGACGTTTAACAGATTTATATCGTCTTAGTCGTGTACACCCATGCAGTGCTTCTGCCATAGTCCCCTCCACTCCCTCCATCCTCCCGCTGCCTCTCTGAGTATGAAATTGCAGCATCTCCGACAGCGAATGATTAACTCTACAGTCTATAGTTTGATGATCCCAGCGCAAGTTGTGACGCCGCTGAAAATACTGCCCTGACAAAATGTGTGTTTTCTCTGCAAAGCTGCATCTACAGCAATAACCTGGTTCTCTTTATGTTTGCCGAGTCTAATACTGTAAGGCCTTTTTAACCTATGACATCATTATCATATTTGCTCAGTCATCGTTTGTGCGGGGCTATAAATAGTTATCAGTGCGGAGCAGAGGCTGGGAGCTCGTCTCTCTGGGTTTTCCATTCGAGTGTGTGTGACCCTTTAACACCTGAGTGGAAAAGCACTGAGTGAGTGAATTTCATGTTTCCCGGTTCTCGTCTGTGGTTAAAAATCAAGTAAATGTTTTTAGCGGAAAGCGCTTTGTCTGCACACACACACACACGGACACAGCTGAGAGGCGCAGCGTCCCTCGTGTTCTGTCAACAGTTGGGCCACGTCAGCTGTTCTTTTTGTGTTGACCGCAGTCAGCACACAGTCCTGGCCTTGACTGGACAGCCAATAGGGGAGCTCCATTCCTCCCAGGCCCTCTGACACACACACACACACACACAACCACACACACTCACATTATAATGTTAGCGTATCACCACGCACACAGCGAGGTAGGTCACCCTGTTACTCCAGGTAATCAGTGAAGTGGGTGAGACGGTCGCTCGGAGGTTTGAGTAGCTGGTGTTTGTGCTTGGATAGAGTGGGCAGCATGTTGCTCCCTCCACAGTCGGCTTTATGAGCTAATCCGCTCGCTGCTATTCTGTGTTTACCCTCTGCTTTATTTGGCTGTTAAAGTTCACATCTTTCACAAACTCTCACAGCTCTTATCAAGGTCACACTGTGTGTGTGTTGGTAGATGAACGGCAGGAACTGTGCAGTTTGGTTTGAAAACATTTGCATCGTTGGTGTTCAGGGTTACTGGGTTGCGTGCTGTAAGGCTAAGCAACCAACAAGTCTCTACGAAGACTGACTGGGGGTCAGTGAAATGGCAGCATCTTATATTTGTTGGCCAGGCTAGATTAACTATTTTGGGGGCCCGAGGCTGAGGTTTGGAGTTGGGCCACTATAGACCCCCGACCTCCCACCCTCTGTGCATTGTGTCTGTACTAGAGATGTGCATTCCTGGCAAAAATACTATTTTAATATTAATACTATTAGTTACTGATTATTATTTGACCCGCACGCCTCCACAGACACACATGGGGGAAAACAACATGTTGTGTCAGCACATTTTCCCATTCAACGCTGTGGAGTAAGAGTTTATTTCAACCATATTGTTGGAGCAGTTGAAGAGGCCGGTGAACGGTGACGGTTTCGATGAGTTTTATTTTGTGACCAAGTCATGTGACAAAGCGGAGAGCCCAGTAAGACCTGGAAGGCACAGAAGATCCGGTACTTTACAGATACTCTCTAGACGGTGAACTGGAGACAGTGAACGCAGCACCGTGGCTGCTACAGTAACTCTCCTGACGGTGAACTGGAGACAGTGAATGCAGCACTGTGACTGCTACAGTAACTCTCCTGACGGTGAACTGGAGACAGTGAATGCAGCACCGTGGCTGCTACAGTAACTCTCCTGACGGTGAACTTGAGACAGTGAATGCAGCACCGTGACTGCTACAGTAACTCTCCTGACGGTGAACTGGAGACAGTGAACGCAGCACCGTGGCTGCTACTGCTACAGTAACTCTGCTGACGGTGAACTGGAGACAGTGAATGCAGCACCATGGCTGCTACAGTAACTCTGCTGATGGTGAACTGTTGGCTCGGTTTGTTGAGCTCATATACTCTAGCTGGTGCACCGCTGCATGCAAGACACAAATCTCGTTGGTTAACAGTTAATAATTAAAATTAGCGTCCCTTAACTTTAGCGGTACAGTGCCCACAAAGTTTGCAGTTGATCAAATGATTACAAAGCAGCTGTCACACAGTGAACCTGAGTGATGGTCTGGGGTTGTCCAGCTCTCCTGGCTGGTATATACTGTCGGGAGCAGCGTAGTAGTTAGTTAGGACAGTTGGGGATATAAAGGTTGTTGTTCCATGTCCCCTAATTGGCTCGTTTACCAAACTGACTCAGAAGTGAATGAGACAAGCTGTCAGTCTTCATTTAGCATCCGGATGCCTTTGAGCAAAGCACTTAACTTACATTGAAAGCTATAGTTGTTATTGATTGCTGTTCGTGACAGCAATCAATAAATCAAATGCTGTGACACAAACAAGAAAAGGTATCTGTGGCTGTCGCAGGACCGTAATAAGGCCGTCCATTCATTTCATTGTGCCCAAATGAGGCAGGCCTGAAGGTAGGGACTGTCAGCTCACTGGCCTCGGGTTTCAGGCTGGATCATTTTGACTCTAGCGTTTAGCGTAGTCTGGCTACCTTCTGCAGCCCACGAGCCACTGAGCATTTATGACGCTGTGATGTACAGTTTGCAAGCATAGACTGTATTTATTTGTCTTTGTTGGCACGTTTGCATTTCTTGGACACATAGAATGAACAACATGTCATACATCTATAAGCAAAAGTGGTTCTTCTTTGAATATTCTCCTCAGACCTGGACTCAAGGCTTCATCACTTCAGTATGCCTACATGTATACAGTAGGTGTGTGTGTTTGTGTGCAGCGCTGCAGGAAACAGCCACTCGCTGGTCAGCAGCTCAGAAATCCGGAGTCAAAAAGAAGTGAACGCCGCCAGGGGACATATGAAAATTGGTCGGAAATATAATAAAGTTTTGACTTCTCGAGTAAGCACGTATGCCGCCGTTGCTGTGGGCAAGCTATGAAATATGAGCTGTTTGTGATGCATTTAAAGGCAAAGCAGAAATACATTTCACACAAGAGAACACTAGTGTTTGCAGCCCGAGGGTTGTCTCGACAGGCTGTCATATGAATACACAAGATGAGAAGAATAAATAAACTAAATAAAATAAAAAGGAGAATGCATTTTGTAAATGTAATATTCACAGAGGGTTTGGGCTACATTATATGATTCAGTGAATGTTTATTCTCAGCGTGTAACATCTTGTATGCTTGTTGTTCCTGTATTTTATAGTGTATGTGGTTTATTTGAGTCTGTTAATAGCCGAGACATCAGACGGTGAAGAATGTGGTGATTCATCACACAACGTGGACAGGCGTTGGGAGGCAGATGCTAATGAGAAATTGATGTATTGCCAAATGACATAAACAAGAGCAAACTCCATGGCTGCATTAAATGGAAGCTGAATAACTTAGACCTTGAAAACGCAGCACTGTTTCATCCAAACATAGCAAACTCTTCCTGTGATATCGCTTTGAATTCAGCCCCCCCGGTGTGAGATCATGATGGGAGATTGAAAAGTTAATTAGCCTCCGAACAAAATATATTTTTGCCACTCATAATGACATCATTGTGGGTTTTAATGTCAATCTGATATGATTTCCAATTAAAAACGTCTTTTCTTCTGTAATGACAATAACCAAACTGCGTCTTGTCGTGTGTTCTTGTAGCAACATGTGACTTTGTCAACAGTGCAGCACAGATACACACAGTACAGTATATACGGTATATACGGTAGGTATCAGGTATATAAATGCAGCTTGTGGTTGTTATGTTGTAGCCGGCTCAGTTTTATATTTATAGAGAAGATAGTGGTATCAACTGAAAGTAGAAAACCTCAGGGATCCAATGGTACAGGTCAAAGTATCTTGTCAGCAAAGGAGCTAAATATCGCTCCAAACTCTTGGCGAGCAAAAACTGATGATTCTGCGAAGGAGCTGATGAATCTGGGAAGGCTGGGCGGTGATGGTTGATGTTGTTTGTACCTTAACTTTAAGGGTTTTCCCTCACTAGAGACAGGCAAATAGTGGTAATGGTGATGAAATACAGGAATTAGGGCTGTCAAAGTTAACGCAATAATAACTTGTTTAAGCAAATTTGTTTTAACACCACTAATTTCTTTAACGCATTAACATACTAGTTTGGAGGCTACATAAGTGATGCTGAATTTTGGCAAAGAATAACTGTCATTTCCATCTTCAAAGGGGTCCCTTGACCTCTGACCTCCAGATGTGTGAATGTAAATGGGGTCTCTGGGTCCCCACCAGTCTCCCCTTTACAGACATGCCCACTTTATGATAGTCCCAGTCAGTCTGGATCAAGTCATAGTCGAGTCAGCACTCTGACACACTGACAGCTGTTTTTTATGCTAAAGTCAGAACCTGTGAGGGTTTCTGGACAATATCTGTTATTGATTTGTGTTATAATAAACATATACCTACATTTGCATAAAGCAACATATTTGTCCACTCCCATGATAAGTGTATTAAATAAATGACTTGATACTTCCCTTTTAAGATACATTTTGAACAGATAAAAAATGTGTGATCAATTTTTGATTAATCATGGACAATCGTGATTAATCACAGTTGAATTGAATATTTTAATTGCTTTGCAGCCCTAATTTATATTGATCAGTTTATGACTGCTCTGCTGAACCGCGATAAAACGTATCTGCACCTCGTTCAGCAAAGCGAAATGTAGAGTTTGTGCTTTATCCTGGTTTAGCTCCAGTCTGCACATACAGCTCCATACATTTCTTGAAATAAACGATGTATTAGATAGTAAACGCTACAGTCCTGAGGTGGCACCGACAGGCACGCCGCTTTTTAAGCAGCTTTTTTAGTGCTGATTAGTAGAAAGGTGGAAAGTAGGAAACACTGGTGTGAAACTGCCCTTCTGTGCATAAATGACTGAAGGTAAATCAGATTCTTTAGGATCTGATGAAGTTTTTTGATATTTTTCCTTGAATCCGTACATGCGATCCCTCTGACGGCGGGCCACTTGCTCTGTGCTGAGTCGTGCTCATTGATAATCTTGTAGCAGAGAGGGAGCATCAGATATTGTTTACTGGAGCAGAACAAATTAGAATTAATTTTCCTGAACTGTTGCCAAGAAGTTGTTGATCTATGAGACAGGAGTTTAAAGGTACACTGAGTTTTTATTGTAAACAGACACAGCCAACACGTCTCGCCACATGTACTGTGTGCATCGTTAAAGGTTCAGAGCTTTAATACACAGTGGAAACCTCTGATCACGTCTGTCCACATATCGAACTGATCAGTATTTCTCACGGATTTGTATATGTTGATCCTAAATGGTTGTCTGTCTCTATGTGTCAGCCTGTGATAGTCTGACGACCTGTCCAGGGTGAACCCCGCCTTCGCCAGTGTCAGCTGGGATCGGCTCCAGCTCCTCCCCCCCACCCTGAATGGGATACGAGGTTGCAGGTGATGGTTAAAGTAATGAAACGGACAGCTTCACTGTTTTATTGACTGTTTGACGGGTGGCTTCCACCAGGCGGATTAGTTTTCTGTCTCCATCACAGGCAGCCATGACTGTTTCTCGATGTTTGCGTGAACCACACAGGGCAGCCTGCATCTCGTTGGCTCGTTATTGGCAGTTTGTCATAAGCTTCGAGGAGACTACGTTATTTATTGAAAGAAAATTACTTTGTTATGATTTCATAAGCACCCTCACATCAGGAGGGTTGTAGGTTCGAATCTATGTTTCCATGTTCTCCCCATGTTAGCGTGGGTTTTCTCCAGGAGCTCCGGTTTCCTCCCACAGTCCAAAGACATGCAGGTTAATTGATGACTCTAAATGTCCTGTAGGTGTGAATTTGAGCGTGAATGGTCGTTTGTCTCTATGTCTCTATGCGATGGACTGGGGCCCTGTCCAGGGTGAACCCCACCTTCGCCCAAGACGGGTTACCGGTAGGCATTAGTAATAAACCATTACTGTAGTTTGACAAATTTTTTCCACATATTGTCACATATGAAAAGACCCAGAATGTAAAGATATAGAGGAGTAATGTCTTCCTGAGCAGAGAATGAATCTCTGTGTTTTGTAATCGGAGCTTCTCTGTGCTTTGTTGACATTGCCGGGTCGGCAGTACGTGCCTTTTAGTGCAGCAGTGAGCACCATTCCCCGCTGGCCAGTTTACGACCGCCGCCGGTTACAGCTGATAGCGCCGACCCGGCTAACGGTGCCGTTGCAAAACCGTAACACCCACCCGAGTTCCCCCTCAGGTTAACACCGTTAGCTCTGTTAGCACGTCAGCAAAGAACGGATATTGCCAAGAAGTGAAAGTCAGTTGTTCATTGTGTTGTAACATCAGCATCCAGCAGCAGAGCCACGTTTCCGCCAGCTTGGACTGAAAGCGACTACCGAGCACCAGAAAAATGTAAAACTAAATTATGTTTGTTCTGTTGTCTTATTCTACAAAAACTGCCTGTTCTGAACAATAAAATATTTTAAATATAATGTTTTTTCAGTCCAAAATGGCAGCACCAAAGTTTTGCCATCAGCGGCCCGCTCAGCTGTCGCCATGTTGAGAGCCATGTGGAGGCAATAGAAATGCCTGGAGTTTCACATATGTCACCTTTAAAGCCCAATAAACATGCTCAATGGATTAATTCAGGAAACCAGTGTAGTTTGTATTAGCTTTCCTTTGTCTTCTTTACTGGTGTGTTGCTGCCTTAGACAGCACATCAGCACACCCACTTCCCTCCTTTTAAATAAGCTGATATGAACTGCTATGAGCTTGTTGTGATATTATTTTAGTAGCACTTGACACGATGTGGCTGACTGTAGTCTTGATTGACATTACGCTGTGATAGAAATTAAACTGAACTGCAAAACATTTCTTCATGCTTTGTGTTAAGGTAGACATGCACAGAGTGGGGGCTGCCACTAATGATTATTATCATTCTCAATAAATATGACCAATATTTTCTCAGTCAGTCACTTTGTTGATAACCAGTCAGATAATTGTGAAACAGGCCCTTAATTTCCCAAGAGGCAACTGTGGCTCAATCCCCGACTCCTCCAGTCCGCATGTCAAAGTGTCCTGAAGGCTGAACCCCAGATTTCAGTTTAATGTAGAGCGTGTAGATTATCTCCTGATGAACAGGTTGGCGTTGCAGCCTCTACACACTGACATGTAGTATACAGAGTGTTTTATAAATGCAAGTCCACTTGCTGTTTACTCAGTTTTGACATTTATTGTGCTCCTATAAATCATTAAGCTGGTGGATTTGGGATCGAGTCGGGTTCAGATGGTTGATCAGCACATATTTTTGCAGGTCGGGCTGTGCACAGGGTTGGAAATGTAAATTTTCTGTCAACCTGCCACTGTGGCTGGTGGATCCCAAATTTTAAGCCAATTGATAGACTACAGTTGTTTATTTTGGCTGATGAGTGATGCAAATCTAGCAGCCACCTTCATGTTTTACCAGCATTTGGCTGGTGGCTGGTGCTAATTTCCAGCCCTGGTAGTGTGGATTGGTTCTCAAAATGGGACATCACTACAACACTGGGACCCCTAAAATATAGCCCCTTATCCCCAGAGCCTAATCAGTCTGGTAGTCGATGGGTTCAGAGGTTGGACCCTCCTCGCCTCCAAAATGGTCACATCTTTCAGATATTCAGTTTACTATCGGACACCTTTGAGCAGCTGAAACTAGAGAACTACTTGGCATTTTTTGTTTGAAAAATGAAAAATTAATTGATTATCGTAACAGTTGCTGATTATTTTAACTTCGTAAACAAGTTAATTCACGTATCGTCTGAGCTGTAGAAGTGCTTTTCTCTCGTTTTCGTCAGCATCTTGGAGCACCTGTGTAGCAGGAGGAGTTTTGGCTGTGCAGGAAGGAGGATTAAAACATGAAGTCTGTGCTAATGAGGCGTACAAGATTATTAAAACTTCACAGCTTAATGTGGCATTTGAATATTAAGCTGTTGAAAATTTGCTTCTCATAGTGGGAGGAAAGGTGGATTTTTTAAGTATTGTTTTCTTAATTTAATAACCCATTCAGTCAATGCTTTACCTGTTCATTCGTATTCACTGGGGTTCAGAACAGCTTGTAAACAGCTAATTGCAACAGCAACAACTATAAGTTCTATATCGTGTAAAAAAAATGTGCTGATAGATGATCACAGAAGTGGACTGTTGTGGATATTGGTTTGAGAATTGTCTCTATATATTTTAATCCTTTTTTCATTGTGAAACTGGGTCACCATTGACATTCATTGCAACTGTTGTGAATCCAAGGTGACAACGGTGTCCTCAGCGAAGGATCAAGCTGCTCTTCAGAGCCACATTTACCTTTGAATAAAAAAGTCTGCAGTCAGATTCAAACAGGAAGCTGGTGAGATGTAACTGTGGTGTCTGCTTAGTATTAAAATGTTTATTATCGCCAATTATTGATCATTTAGGAACAAAATGGGCCTAACGCAAGAATCAATCTGATACATATATTTCAGTGGACAAGAGTCAGCTAAAATAAACTCTGAGTGGACTTTCTTGCTGTCAGTACTTGTTATAATACTACGTAACTTTCAATAAGGGACGCTTGCTCCCAAGTGCAACCATGCTAAACAACCACAGCAGCTTTGTGAGCAACACTGAAATGGGGGACTCTCGGGGGACAAGAGGTTTAAGCATATAGCTTCACAGACTGAGTCCTTTTAATCATTTTAATGTCCTCTTTGAATGCTTTTTTCCTTAATAAGCACCACTGTTCTCTTATTTACTTATTTCTAGCTTGCCGGTAGCACACACTGTGTAGAACACTCACCCGGATGGATGAGATCGAACTCTGCTCCCGCGGCGCCGTCCATCTGAGAGCAGATGATAACATTTTTCTCTGTGATGTTACCAGGTGTGTAAATGGAGGCCATCTATCATTCAGCTGAAGCCATTTCCCTGCCGTCCTTTGGACTGGCTTGACCGCCGCTCATCCATTATATCATGGTGGACCTAAAGGCTCATTGTGGAACGACCTGGAATGGGCGGTTATCGGTGAGGCCGCCGTGGGCCGATGTGCATGTAGGTTATGCTGAAGCTGGTGTACCAGTGCTCATGTGGTCAGTCATTAACATGATAAGTGCTGCAGGGGATATTTTATGGAGGACATGATGAACACAACAAACGAGGAAATGCTTCGGCTCTGCAGGGCGATGAATCCATGTTGAGGCTTTAACACAGACACAAGCAGATGTTTCGCTCATCTTCCTCATTTCTCCTGTCAGAGAAATGAGCTGATTGTTTGCCAGTGTTTTTAAACTTTGACTAAAGAGAGTCAGAGCAGCTGCCATCTTTGAGCGGTTCATATGAACAGGCTGTTTTCTGATCATCACTTGGCACATTTCTGTCCTGTCTGTTGACTCTCTGCTGTCACTCTGCCAGAGGCCTGCAGTGATTGGAGGACGTCAAGATTAATCGCATTAACACACACTTTGATTGTAATTCTGACACTTTTGCACAAGCATTGAGTGCTGCTGCAGCAGATCAAGTGCTCCTAGTTTCTCATCAAAGTTGCATCAACAAATGACAAAGCCGCGTGGTCATATCTCTCAAGATTTTCTATCTGTGGCTCTCGGGCCAACTACAGCACCACCATGATGTCGGTTTGGAGAAAAAACAAAAGTTTAATTTGAATGCAATTTCATAAAACATGTGGTCGCTGTAGTTTTAACAAATGTTACTCAAACAAAAGAAAATAAACGTCCTCCTCTCTGGTGGGCGCTCTCTGCTGTATGGATGGGATGAGGTGTTCCCAACAACAGTGACCTACCCCTCCCTGTAGCGCCAGAACATTAGTTCCACTATGAATTAACTGACTGAATTGTTTGTAGGTTCTTATCAAAGTTATGTCAAACGAATAAACCTTTTTAACATTTTTAACTGCCACCCAAAACCCTCACTTTTTGTGAGCAATGGAAGAAGGTGGTCCCCCAGGCAGGTGGTCATAATGTTATGGCTGATCAGGGTATATTAAAACACCCTATTGGTCAGATGAAACAGCTCTCGACTGAACTGTGTCTCCATAAATAAAAGTAGGATAAATGGGAGGTGTGGCAATAGACTGCCGTGTATTTTTGAACTGGTGATTTGATCTCTATCCATAATTCAGAATATCTAAACGTCACGTGTGAACATAAATGAAGTGAAGATTGAAGGATACCTGCAGGTCTATTCACAGAGCTACTCTGGTAGATTTCTCTCTGAAATGTCTTTCATCTTGACATTTTCAGTCTGTGTTTTGGAGACTTTGTTTAATGGCGGTTTGAAAATAACTGGTATTTTGTCAAATACTGTTCTGACCTTATATCAAGGTCTTTGAGTCCCACGGCATGTCTTTCATATGATGTTAAACGTCAGTCTGGGTAATTTCTCGTAAAGCTATCCGTCACTGACATTTGAAATGTTTTTGCATGTTTGTCTTCCCCGTTCCACTTCAGTCTATTCTGATTATCACAAATTCGTATCCCAAATGTACATAGATGATTTAAGTTTGTTGGTTTACAGTCATGATCAAACATAACGTCAGCAATCTTCATGAAACCCAGCAACCCAGGAGAGCTGTTATCTTTTGAAGCCAGATGGCTGAATTTGAAGCGGGATGAAAAGTATCTACAGATATTCTTATGCCTTTTTTTGTTGACTCAGTGGCATTGGCATACAGTCATATTTAAGTAATCTATTACCTGCTTATGGAAAAGTAAAAGCTTTGCCAATGTTCATAGCTAAAACACGCAGTTCGTCTCTTTCCTGAGGTCTGTTTTTTGTGCTGTACTCCTCTGTGAAGACTCCCCAAATAGCTGTTCTTTTCTCGATATCAAATAAACTTTGTCTAGCGGTGTGCAGACCTCCTTTGTGCCCCGTAGCTAAAATGTTTAAAATATTTGTGACATCTGCACCGTTTGTGCTCGGGGCCAAAAGCGTCCTCCAGGCCATAGAGCCAGTATGGACGTATCGACAGCACAGAGAGATGAGTTTTATTTCATTTCACATCATCCAGCCGACTGAAAACTGGAGCTGCTCTAGAGGCAAAGATTTTCTACTCAGCTTAAAGTGGGCTCCTATGAGCTTCCTCAGGCCTTATTGGAGGTTGAGTATTTGGGTGGCTCAAATGACACCAGCTTCTTTTAAGGCTATGGGCATCAAACACACATTTTTAGACATAAGCCGTAAAAAAAAGACCTAATAAGTCAACTAGATGTGTCGCCGTCGCTCAGCCTTGCTCTCTGTTTTTTTACAGTGGCCACTTGTGGTATTGCAGTGAAAAATCTCCCTGCAGCACATTTCCCTCATAGACCCCCATTATAAAAGAGACGTCTCTAAAATGGCATCACGTGACGGTCACAGAGGTTGCAGTACCACCATTTGGCCACTATGACCATGTTGGGATCAACGACCGGTGCTCTTCCTGGGTCTTGGTAGTCACCAGGTCCGTGTGGTTCACTAAGTGTGCTGGGGCACCGCCTATATTGCAGTTCTGTTTGTGAAATAAATGAAAACAGGATCTCAACTGGGCTACAACATGATAAGCAATAGGGTAACAGCAGAGGGGCCCTCTGGAGGTGTCACCTATCAGTGAAACAGCAGTGAAAGCTGGTACCCACCCGGTGACCCCGATGAAGCCACCACCCCAATCCCCACTCAAGACATTAAGAAAGTGCCGATTAAACTTTGGAGTGTAATATCAAGTCCTACAAGCAAACTGAAATACCTATTTTAAGGTATTTTTAAGTCTATGAGAAAAAGTACTTTTGGGCCCAGTGGGGTCATGTGACGGACGCCGAAGTGGGAGTACCATCGCTGGCCAATGCAACCAGGAAGCGCTCCTCCTGGGGGGCTTGTTACAAACAGGTGGAACATATCAGGGCGGGGCAGACTCACAAAAAGATGGGACAACAAAGAAAGGCAGGAAGTATATGTATGCATGACACAAGAGGTGAGTGACTTTCAAAGTAAAACAGGAAACACCAGAATGAACGACAGAAAAGCCAAACCTAAGAAATCACAATACAGAACTTATAAACCACTAAAAGAAATGAACTCCAATAAAAACCCAGGACCATGACAGGTCCTCCCAGACTGCTGCCCTCCACTCAGTTATCCAGACTGAGACTGACTAGACTGAGGAGCCTCATCTCCACTGCTTGTCTAGGATTTCCTTTCATTCTCTTGATACCTACCCAGAGGTCATGTCCACAAGTGCTGGAGCCAAGATTGACCACTAAATCGAGAGTTTGGTCTCTGAGTCGTCTCTTCACAGCCACATTTCAATGCTGCGGTCACATAATTGTATACCAGTGACCTTGGCTGTTCTGCTGTTAGGATTTGCTTGTGTGGTTGTGGACTTAGTCGCCCGTGTGGTTTTGAAAATGAGATTGGTGTAACAGTGGAGATTTACATATTTTGAGCACACATTCAATTTTGAAATACCAGACTGCAGTAACAAAGGGGTGCATGAAAATGCAGTGGTGTCTGGGATATTCTGTAGAGCTGCAACAATCAATCAGTTGTCGACTATTAAATTAATCGCCAACTATTTTGATAATTGATTTGAGTAAATTTTAAGAAAACAAAGTCAAAATCCTCTGAGTGCAGCTTCTTAAATGTGAATATTTTCTGGTTTCTTTCCTCCTCTATGACAATAAACTGAATATCTTTGCATTGTGGACAAAACAAGACATTGGAGGACGTCATCTTAGGCCTTTGGGAAACACTGATCGACACTTTTCACTATTTCATAGACCAAACAACAAATGGATTAATCCAGAAAATAATCAACAGATTAATCAACGTTCAAAATATCCATTGGTTGCTGTCCTGATATACTTAAGTCAATAATATGGAGCTTTTTAGATAGTTGGAGTGATTTTGGAAACACAGGAGTCCTGAAGGTCTGATCAATTATGATTTTAAGTAATTTGTCAAGTTATGAATGTTTCATCTCACTTTTATGCTGAAAATTAAATAGATTTGGGCTTTTTACTTGTTTTAGACTAATCAATAATGAAGATGATCCTTAGTTGCTCTGTAACATTTCATTCCTGGGAAGAAAACCAGAAAATACACAATCTACAGCTGAAATACAGCACACATGTAAAAACGTTATGGTTTGCTGAACACTCTTCTTTTTGATTCTGCAGTTTCCATCCTGTAGTGTCACATGACTGGACGTGATTGTGGATTCATGGGTATTAATGAAATTAGTCCAAAAATAATGAGCTTCATCTGCTGATGTAACTTACATTGCTCCGATAAAAACAATATAATTGCAGCACAATTCCAAACAACGAAATGTTTGAATTGAGGACAGCAGTGATTCTGGTACAGACTTCCACCGCTGCACAGCTGTGACATTAGTATAGAAAACAAAATCTGAGGCATGATAAACTATAGAGTCTCTGCATCACTAATTAATCTTCCTTAATGCCTGACTGTCTACACGAAGGACTTATATCATGCTTCGACTCAATCACTATCCAGCCTGCCGAAATACTGTAAATATTGTGGTTTCACTCTATCTGCTCACATTAACTCTGATTTGACAGGAAATGAAGCACTGAACTCTCAACTTAAAGGAGACATATACTCATTTCCAGGTTGTATTTTGTGTTTCTACTCGAACATGTTTACATGCTTTAATGTTCAAAAAAAAGCATTATTTTTCTCCTGCTGTATTCACCCTCTGTCTGGAAAGCTCTGTTTTAGCGCCTGTCTCTTTAAGACCCCCTCCTGATAAAGTCCAGTCTGCTCTGATTGGCTGTGGTGCACCTTTGCAAAGGTATGGTGCCTTCAAATGTGGTGGTGTTTACCGTGTTTCTGAAAGCTCTGAGTTCACGACTTGTGACGTGTTTGTTGACGTTGTGAGAAATGATGGAGCCCATGGAAGTTCATTTATCGCTGCATAATAAGTTAATATTGTACCGTTTGTTGTAATTTTAGTCATATAGAATTTAATTTTAATGTCTGAGGAAAATGTTGATGTTCGACCTCATCCTTCTCCTCTGTCATTATGTCTTTCCTGCATTATGCCACCCACTTGTTAGCCTGCTGAAGTGTTAGCCTCTTGGCTTCTAGACTCACATCTTAGCCACTTAGAACACGTCGTGTTCATGACTTCTCATGTCGTAAACACAAGTTCACGAGTTCCATTTGAAGGCACCATTAGTCCTCAAGCTGTGTGCGAAATACTCTTATGAACCTGCATGTGATATAGGAAGAGGAGTTAAATCTGAATGTCTTGTTGAGTAACGTTTTTTCTGATCTAGACAGCCCACAAAATACTGATTGGGTTGTCTTAAAGTGAGGTTGTCATGTTATGTCCCCTTTTAGGGCATCATGTTTTGAATCAGTTATCAATAATGAGTCAATATTGCAATGTCATTCCAGTGAAGTTCATGTACATTCATTTAACATCCCATACAGTGTAAAAATAGATCAGATTGTGTGTCTGTGTCTTTGCCACGAGGCAGTTTTGATTGCAAATGTGTTGGAGATGTCCGCGGGTGGAGCTGGTCTCGGCTCTGTGAGTTGCCAACCAGCCCCAGCCTGCCAGGCCCGTGGTGGGTCAGTAAACAGAGCCCTCTGGGTCTCTGACTGCTGGTCCAGCTGACGTGCGGTATCTGCAGGGTGAAGAGATCCAGCTCTGCTGCCTGACAACCCTCTCGGATGTGTTTGCATGACCTGCCCTCCTGCCAGTATGTTCAATTTTCTGCTACAAAGACACTGTTTGCTGCAACTGGCAGGGTTTGGTATATTTGAAGAGGTTTTAGTAAGACATTAGGAATGACAACAGAGCAAACAATAAAAACGAGGAATATATCTCTATCTAAAATACTTTTTTGCCAAGACAACAAGGCTTTTTAGCTTTGGAAGCTGAAATGTCTGAGTACCCCTGCTGCCTGACTGTCATTGACAAGCTGAAACCGTGAGCAGGTTGTGGGGAGCTGGGGTTAATTGTTGAGTCAGTGGTATTGATCAGCAACCCTATCAACTCCCCACAGATGTATTCTGTACTGTGGGTGCAGCATAAATTCAGCTTCTTGTTACAGTAAACCAATAAAATGTTGTGGGTGGAATTTGTATTGGAGTTTTCCAGCACTTTTCTTGGACACTGTTTCAGCAGCAAAACAATGCTAAGCCAATATCCTGAGTTTTATACATGCTTCTTATGTCGAGTTTTCAAATTTGGTTTGGATGAGGGATTGTCAGAGGAAAAAAGGCCTCCATAAGGGAAAGAAAGTTGAACAAATGCCAGTTCAGCAGATTTGCATGAAATCAAATCGGTTTAAGCTCGTTCACCGGATCAGATCAGCAAATCGCCCCAACGTAGAGCTGGTTTAAATCTCTGGATGAATGTCTAGATTATTTGGCTGGACTGCAGAGGGCCTGACAGAGTGATGAAGTCACATGATTGATCGGCAGAGTGTTGGAGTTTCCCCATTGGGCAGTGCTTTGTTTACATTTTCAGGGCGGTGCCACTCATAGGCGCGATCAGTTATGGCTGGGGGGGGGGGGGGTGATCAGGATTCTGAGGTGGGTGCAAAACAGTTATGCCTATGGCACCCTCAAATGGCTAGCAGTGGCCCTGTCTACATGACCTACATATGAAAATGAGACCATGATCGAGGAAATTGGCTACATTATTCTACATTCATTATCTCAAATGACATGGCGGGACAGTCATTTTATGTGGCCCGCGAGGGCTTGCAAAGAATATATTATGCTTATCATACAATTCTATGCTGCTATACAGAGGTGCGGTGTCCTTTAAACTACATGTCCCACAATGCATCTTGATTTTGTTACATGCACACTGAAGCATCTCAATATCAGCGGTTTCCAGCAGCAGCGCTCTAGCTGAGTAATGGGGAAAAAATATCAATAGTACCAAAATGTCCAAAAAAAGAAAAGTTGGTGCAGAGGGAAGGACAGAAGGAGAATCCATGTTAGTAGTTGATGGAGACCAGCCGGTATGTCTTCTTTGCTACGAGGCAGTAAAACACTGTCACACCACTGTCATCTACCACATGATCTCAGCTGATCAGCTGTTGATCACTAACAGTTTATACGCCACAGACTGAACGTTAGATCAGAGCTCATTGATCTGTTGGACTAGAGTTCTGCCCCTCTCAACTCCCACCACAAAGTTAAACCAAGTTAATGGAATAAACTGTGTTTTGTAATATTTGTGTGATGGTAAAAAAAAAGACCTTTATTATTCACTTGAGAGTTATTTTGATCTTTGATGGATGAGTAATGATGAGGGTTTCTGAATCTCATAAATTCATGGATTTATGTTATTATAACATGTAGAAATATGAGTGTGTTTGTGCCCACATACAGTATTTTTGTGTCTATGTACATGCATATATTGATGCACAAGCATGTGTTTTTATTCCTGAACAAATTTTTAAATAAACTGTACAATATTTCTGCTTTTCTGCAATTATTTTCCTGGACTTCTGATGTCAGAGCTAGTTATTAAATTATTACTAAAACTAATAATAATCAAATGCAGAGGCACTTTGTAATATGATCAAGAGTAGATATATTTATATAGTCTTACAATTACAACCGGCCCTCTGAGGGGAACCATGATGCTGATGTGGTCTGGGATGAGATCGAGTTTGACTCCCCTGATTTAGATGGAATAACAGGATGTTTACGAGCATGCCGCCCTGTTGTTTCCTGTTTGAAACAGTGAGCAGGTACATGAGTGGGTACGTCACCACTTTAACAGCCAGGTGAGGACATGTACCGCCGGATTTCACATTATAGACATGATCACTGACTATAAATATTTAGCCACAAATTCACAGACTAACATACCGTATGCTCAGTTTTGACCGAGTCTTGTTCCGCTTTTTATCAGCTAATCGGCGATGTAAACTAGTTAGGAAGAGATCTGCAGGTGTTTAATCAAATAAGGGTGAACCTCAAACCTCAAACCCACAGGAGTGGGTGACTGATGCATTTTCTCGTTCCAACCCTCTTAATCCAATTTACATGTCTTTGTATGACCATACTGAGTCATCCCAGCATTATATTTGTCTTCCCAGGTGTGTGGCACTACATCCATTATGACTCACTGCTAGGCAGCGTGTGGTAGTTAGGCTAATAGGAAAAGCTTCTCTGCAAACTAATTAGGCAGAATAGTGACCTGCTCTTGCCCTGCGTGAAGGTAATAGCCATCGGTACTGGTGAAACATGCAGGCAGCCAGCTGAACATGTCAAACACTCCACAAATGCAAGGACTCTCTTATTGATTAAGTATCCCCGGATCGTCTTTTTCTCTCTCACTACTGAAATAGATCAAGCAGTATCTATTTTTTTAACAAAGTCGAGCCATGTGAGGAGGCATTTATAACCCTTTCCAAAAACTCTTCAGTCGGATGCTGAATAGCGTCTGTCAGAAAGCTTGTTTTCATGCTCTAAAGGGTTATAATTGGCGTCTTCTAAAGCATCAGTGACAAAGGCTTTAATATAGAAAACATCTGCAGTTTAAACTTCACCTATCTGCTTGCTTCCGGGGTCCCGTCTCTGCCAGCTGCATCCCTTAACCTCCCCGAGTGTCAAGAGCGTACATTTCTTTTCCAGCTCCTTTGTAGGTGAAGAGGTCTTGAATGTGTTCTCAGGATAATGAATGCTTCGTATCGGCGACAAGCTCCTCACAGTTTTCTGTGACAGATGAATGCTATTGGCTGCCAGATCGCTGTGACTCATCTCCTCTTTGCTGTTCACTCCCAATTAAATCTGAGTGATGAAAAGCTGTGTTAATACCTGTAACTATAATACGCACACTTCACTTTCCAGTGATCCATACTTACATGGAAATGATGAGAGAGATACAAGATGACAGGGCTGTGCTAAGTGATTACCATAACATATACTGTAAATAGCCTACTGTATACTCTATATTTCATCCCATCATCAAAGTTACTTTTCTGTCTTGGCAGTAAGTGTGCAAAGAGTATAGAAGCAAAGAGACGAACACAGTGTTTTTTAATAACAGCTGCTAGACGCCGTTGCAGTAGCGCTGCCGCCATTTTGGACTGAAAACAAGTCCATAGCCGTGAATGTATAAAGAGACGTCTGTAAATCACAGGATCATTTTTTGGAGGGTAAATCAGCTTCCCAGTACTAACGCTTAAATAGCCCTCATTTAAATCATTATGTCCTAAAAATTGTAAAATAAACTAACAGTTGAATCCAGAGTATATCAGACCCACAGGACTGCACCGCCCTGAACGCTCATATAACATATCCAGTTCTGCCAGCTTCCTGCTAGCTGTATTCTGCTGTAATAATGGAAATACAGGTACAGGGACTGAACTCCCCGCTGTTTCCTCTCGTCTCTGGTTGATTTCAGCCAGCAGAGATGAGCTGCTCCAGCGACCGCCTCTTTAAGCCACAGGTCAAGAAGCCATGCGATCAAAGCTTGTCCCTGGAGGCCGTCCAACCATGGGCCTGAGCCCACGACTAGTGGAATCCAGTTAAAAGCTAGCCTCCCAACATGCTGGACATTTCTCACACTACTCTTTGTGCCATTGTGTAATTAGCCTTTGATTAATGAGTATCATTTGGTTTTAACAGGTCAGACTGGTGTAGCTCTCCAGTGGGGCTGTGTTCAATGTGGTAGGGAGATCTGACGGCCTGGGACAGCAGGATTATCAGCCACGTATACTTTATATGAATAAATGAAATGAATAAAATGATATAAATAAATGAAAGGGAAAATAAAACAGAAGAGTTAATAAATAAGGGAATTCATACAAAAACGCAAATACGCAAATAAAACAGAAATATCAATTTACTGTATGTCATATTTGATCAATTAATTAATGACCACATTAAATCACTGTTTATTGAGTAATTTATTAATTTATTTGTATTTATTTTGGCAGGCTCTGTCCTCCATAGTAGGAGTTCACCAGCTAGTCACCAACTTTATCTGGTGTTTTAGTCCTGGGACAGACAGCATAGAGTGGGACAGGAAACAGCAAAGCTGCAGGCCATAAAACCAAAACAACAGCCCCTTTCACATTACATGCAGCATCTGGCCCATTGTTAATAAGAAAAATTGATTAATGCAGCATTAAATATCCACAGTCTATAATCACACCAAGAGATGTGCCTACATGTGTGCTCATCTGTCATCCTGTCTAATTTATAAACCCAGTAGGTTCTGGGATAATAAATGATCTTGTGAAACTGCCAGAGGACATGAGTATTTACATTTTATTTTATAACTCTGCTAAATCACTGCTTATGTCACTGTGCAGAGCTGGCACATCTTTTATATTACAGCCACAGCCAGACTGTGAGAGGATATCCTTGACACTGTGGAGGAAATGAAAGAACACTAAGGCATTTCCTGATCTCTTGTCCTGTCCTGACGTCAGGATGAAGAGACGTATTATTCAGTCTCCAGCCTTTCTGTTGACCTTCGGTCACAGATGAGCAGCCTGGCCATTGTAGCTGGTGTGATCTCTGTGGCGTCAACCCCACGGGTTCCCACGCCGCCCCACGGGCGGGCTGCTTCGGCCAGTCTGAACTGTGGTGAACTCATATTAATGTTTAAATTTTGTTTGAATTACGTATGTTTTAATTTCCAAAGTGCTGTTTCCCAAGCCTTTCTAAAAACTTTTTGACATTTTTCTGCATGATGACATGTTACATATATCTACATACAGTATATCCTTATCCATAGTCAGTCTGTATTACATACAGGAACTTTCATGGCGGTCGGCATACTCCCAGTTTGGAGAAGCAAATGGATGCAAGCGCAGAATCTAAGCAACGTACTGCTGTGTGGACACAATATATTACGTTGGATCCAAAAGTCAAACATCAACACAAACTAACTAACCGATCAATGCCAGCGGTAGACCAGCAGCTCCTGTGTTCTGCGAGCTGAAATTACTGTTTTTGTCAATGGAGTCTGGTGGCTTTGAGAGAGTGATATAATGGCTTCAGTCCCCCATCGGAAGCTGTCTGACAGCGAGGTAAAGCTAAAGGTAAAGGTAAATGTTCCAAATATAGTGTATGCTGGGCTGCATGGTGGTGCACTGGTTAGCACTGTCGCCTCACAGCAACAGGGTCGAGTCCGGTTTGGGGTTCTTCTGTGTGGAGTTTGCATGTTCTCCCCGTGTTGGGTTTTCTCCAGGTTCTCCAGCTTCCTCCCACAGTCCAAAGACATGCAGGTTAATTGATGACTCTAAATGTCCTGAAGGTGTGAATGGTTGTCTGTCTCTGTGTGACTGGTGACCTGTCCAGGGTGTACCCCGCCTTCACCCAGTGCCAGCTGGGATCAGCTCCAGCCCCCCCCCCCCCCCCCAACCCCTCATGGGATAAGAGGTTGCAGATGGATGGATGGATGAATAGTATACACTTGAATTGACACTGATTTTTTCAGGTGGCTAAAATATATTTTCTGCTGCTTAAGTCCACAGCAGCTTTATCTCACCATCACACAGACTTCTGACAGGAACTGAATTGTTCTCTTCAAGGCCACCAGACTACAGTCACAAAAACAATAATTTTACTTCACGTAATGCGGACGATTACATACAACCCCAGTTCAGAATATCAGAACTAACTCTTTCAATTATATCCAAACTTAGCACAGCTAACGTTGACTCAGCTAGTTCTAGCATTCAACTTAACTCCAGTTTTCCAGCCCAAGCAGGCAGCTGTTGTCAATGAAAAAGAAGTTAGAGGAAAATAGCAGCTAGCTGGTGAACCTAGTGAAACATTTAGCATCAAAACAGCTGGTGGAGACCAAATCAGAGCTAAAAAGAGAGTAAATATTGGACTTACTTTCGTTGAGGGGAGGGAAACATGACTCCAAATGATGGCACAGTATGAGAATGTTGTTTGGCCTCTGTTTGATGTAGAAATAAGTAAGTTTTGCTAACATGTCCGTCATAATTACTTTATAAGGTGAAAAAAATCAATTAAAGGTGCAGTGTGTAGGATTTAGTGGGATCTAGTGGTGTGGTAGCAGACTGCAACCATCTGAATACCCCTCCACTCCATCCAAGATGTGAGCAATCGATTGCAAAATCATGGTATCACCCTCACATCCATACCATAATACCACGACTTTAGGAGCAACAGAAGTCAGACAGCTGCTGGCGGTACCGCAGTTTTATGTTGGAGAACTATGGTGGCCTTCAGTTAACATAAAAACGTAAAAGTCTCTCTCTAGAGTCAGTGTTTAATCTGTTGAGTTACTGTAGAAACATGACAGAGCAACATGGTGGACTCCATGAAGAGCACCTGCTCCCGGTGTCAATATGAAAATCAAATCAAATCATCAAATCATTCTCAGCTAACAAAAATGCAATGATTCTTAGGTTCAGATGATTATAAGATCAAAAAGGAATTATGAATATTATATTCAATTTCTGCTAATAGATCCCTGAGATGTTACACACTGTCCCTTTAAAACTGCTTTAAGAAATTTGAAAAGCGCACTGTAGAAAAAAAAAATGTCAGCTGAAGCATTAAGGTTCAAACCAACCATCGAGTGTAACACAGAGCAGCAGACGTAACTCAGCATGACAGCTCTCTGGCATCCTGATTTTGACTGACAGGTGTGGCTGCCAGGACATAAAGATAACTTTGGTAGAGGAAAATCTTCAGCCAACTGTTCAAATATTGAAACAGCACGAACAGTCAGGCTGTCTTATGTAGACACAAAGATAAGAGCAAGACCATGACTTCTGTCTGGAGACTGGTTTGGACTTGTATAACCTCTTGAAGCTGCTGTAGGAAAAGATTCGTTCCATCACAGAGAACAACCTGCTCCTCCCTTCACTCTGCTAGGAGCCGCTGACAGACAGCTCAGGTTATGTGGTCTGTCGGATGTCCACACTTGTGACTTTGATATGAAGAAAATTATAGAGGAACACGGGGGAATATTTTGATATGCCTTGGGCGGCACGGTGGTGCTGTGGTTAGCACCGTTAGGTGGTTAGGAAGTGGGTCGCAGGTTGCATGGTCTCCCCGTGTTAGTGTGGGTTTTCTCCGGGTTCTCCAGTTTCCACCCACCGTACAAAGACGTGGTTGTCTGTCTCCATGTGTCAGCCCAGTGATAGTCTGGTGACGTGTCCAGAGTGGACCCCGCCTTCACCCAGAGTCAGCTGGGAAACCCCTTTGACTCTGGATGGATGCCAAGACAGTATTCCTCCTAAGCTGTTGACGTGGCTAATGAAGATTAATATTCCACTAAAGTTCCCGTTACATGCAGCCGTGCACACTCCAGTGAACGTAACCACTGGTGGACTTGTTCATCCATGTGAACGCAGCCTCCCTCTTTCATTCCTTCAACCACCTTCTTTTGTTATTATTGTTTTTTTGAGTGTGTTTTCATTTTATTGTCAGTAACAGTATTGAAAGGGGGAGACAGATGGGATGACATATAGCAAAGGGCCCAAGGCTGGATTCAAACCCGGGGCTGTTGCGGTAAGGCCTTGGTACATGGGGCGCCCACTCTACCAAGTAAACTACAACAGCGCCCTGACCACCTTCTTGAAAAGGGCGGTATTGTGATATTTGTGCATTGCCAAAAACCTGTCAATATCGCAGAATTCATAATGTTTAAAGGAGGTGTGTTTTTCCTTCTTTTCTTTTGGGCGTGCATCTCTGCAAACTGTTGGTTAGTCGCTTTGTGTACAGCCAAAGCCTATAGAAGCAAAGAGTCAAAACTCTGGTGCTTTTGTAGATGGTGCTGTGGTAGAGCTGCCACCATTTTGGACCAAAAATGCCAAATGTATGATGTAAAAGTGCATGTCTGTAAATCAGAGGATTATTTTTCATGTAGGCTCCAGCCCCCCCCCATGACCCCAAATGCAATAAGCAGTTGCAAAATGATGGATGGATGGATGGGTGGATGGATGGATGGATTTTAAAGTAAATCAACTTCCCAGTACGGCATGACATCAACAGAATTTAATGGAGTAATGTAGACTATTTACTAGCACACAGGACAAAAGCACAGGATGCAGCCTCATCTACATCCATGGTCTGTGGTCTGTTGGACTCTATTTTGGATCCTTGACATGAAAAAGTTTGAGATTGCTCTCAAAATCGGTGTACTTCTATTTATATCCATCGCTCAGTTTATGCTCCTCTGGGAAGCAGCTGGGTAAAAAAGCTGAATAAATAAACAAGTAAATCAGTAAATAATATGTTATTAATTAATATTATTAATATTATATATTTATAATATTTTTATTGTTCAATCTGCGTCATGGTGGTAGAAACATTCAAATTAGGACAATAGAATAGAAATAATTTAGTTTCACTTTTGCACAGCAGACACTTTCAGTCCAAAATGGCTGAAGCATAGCTTTACTGCTGTTGCAACGGAACGAACAATTGACTTTCACTTTTTAGCAATATATGTACACCGGACTGGCCATAAACAGGCAAACTGTGTCGCAAACTGCCGTGAATGCGCTGTGTGCATGTCCAAAGAATGCTCCTAAATCACAAATAACATCGACATATTCCACGTCTTGATCGGAAAACGCTCCATTTGGAAAAAAGGCCTAACTCATACTATCCAAACAGATTATGCTGTGTACATGACCCGTATCAAATGTGGTGTAGTGTGCATGTAGACCTGCTCATCTTTAGCTTTGGGAATTTGATAATTAATGTGTGTCTACAAACTACTACATCTTGAAAAAGTGCAACCACACAAACCCTGTGTTTTAGCACTTTTTCTTTATCTCATTGCAGTTTGACCCCGCTTTGTGACTTAATTGTGATGATGGGACACCTGTGTTTATTCCTGTGACCTTTTCCTACTTTTAACTAATCCCGGGTGAACACGGTGTGGTTTCAATATGCCAACCTGCCGGTGCAGCCATGAGCTGAATAAAAGCACTGCTCTGGTAATGATCTCTGGACTCTGCTCTGAGGCTACTGAGCCTTTCTCTTCGCCGCAAGCTGTGTGTGTGTGTGTGTGTGTGTCAGAGATAGAGAGGGAGAGTGTGTCACACATATACACTGAACCAGCTGCCCCCTGCCTGTGATTGATAATGTGCCTCATTATTTGTGTCATTTCATCTGAGGCTTCCAGAGAAAGCTTCAAGCTGGGACTGTCTGCTTGGAATACCTGCTAATGATGGCGCACAGTCGTCATCCCCCCCCCCCACACACACACACACACACACACACACACAGCCGAGTGCCAGCAAGCGCAACCTTGGCTTTGGACACAACTAACACACATTCGTTTGGACACATCACTCCTAACAAAAGCAAACACATTCACTGGGGGCCCTTTAAAGTCCCCATGAAATGAAAAATACATTTTCCTAGTTTGAATTCTGAGTCCCTGTGTTAATTGTTCATTTACCTTTTGTTACATGTCAAATTTTTATTTAAAAAAAGCTGTATTTTTTACATCAAAATCCCTGTCTTGACTTGTCCTGTAAATGGTCTCAAATGTCTGATGACTCAACCTGCACTTGGGAGTGTTTACAAAAATTTATCCAACTAAATGAGACTTTGGGTAACTAGTTATTTAGTAGTTTGTGGATTGATTCAACTTAGAGAGGCAAAGTCCCTCCCTTTCCGGTGAACCACACGGGACCTTATTTCAGAAAATGTACGGTGAAAAATGTACGGTAGTCAACATCAAGAGAGAGATACTTTTTTGATCCTGTTTGAAGTGCACCATGAATCACACATATGATGTTTGTTAATTTAAAGATAATTTTATTGGTGAAGAAAGTCGTAGGAGGGCTGCATGGTGGTGTAGTGATTAGCACTCACAGCAACAGGGTGGCAGGTTCGAATCCAGCGTGGGGCTCTTCTGTGTGGAGTGACCCTGAACAGTATAAGCACTTGCAGATGGATGAAGAAAGTCGTAGGTTTGTCCAGCAACTCCTGGTGTTTTTATCAGCTGGGAATGGTAAATGGACTTGCATTTATATTTGTAATCATACACTGATGGCAGAGGCTGCTGAGGTGCCAACTTTGACCATCATTCACACACCGATAACTATGCCTTCGACACATCGCCATGTGACCGGAGTAGTCAGAGATCGAACCACCGACCTTCCGATTGGTGGGCGACCTGCTCTACTCTCTGAGCCACAGCCGCCCAAATAGAGAAAGAAGGATCAGACCTGTTGATCATGTGAGTTCATCCCAGTAGGAAACACAAAGACGTCATAGCTTCAGAGAGAGAGATGTCACTACGACGCTTTTGGGTGTGTCGTCTTTCTCATTACATATATTCACAGTCTGATACTTCAACAGTTTTAAAACAAACTGCAGCTTTCTTGACTTACAAAATTATCTCTTAAATGGACAAACATCATGTGTGCAATTCATACTGAATATCTGTCTCTTGCTGATCATATTTCTTCTAAAATAGAGTCCCATGGTGGTCCACCAGGAGGGATTTTGCCTCTCTATATGAATCAATATTCTGTTACTCAGAAACATTTTGTAGTCCCATTTTTAGCTGTAAAATGAAGCACTTTCTCATTTTACAGCTACATCAAACAGTGCACAAGATGTAGGTTTTATGACGTTTTGACCAGAACATGTTTAGATGCTTTAATGTTAAAAAAAACAACTTTATTTTCCTCAAACTGTCTGCCTGAATATACCTGTGTTTACCTGCTGTCTAAAACACCAATGTTCTGTTGACCATCCACTCCGACCACCTAACGTCACCTGACTTCCTCCTCTGCTCTTGTCATAATGACTATGGCTGCCTTATTTGGTGTCATCACCATTCATATCTATACAACCAACTTGTTCATGATTAAATTGTTTAATAGTCTGTCGTTTCCAGAGCAGATCTCAGAAACTACTTGACTTCATTTGGTTTGATGGTTGACAGTGTGGTCTAATTGTGCCTTTTAAGGGTTAGAAGTTCAGGGTGCCCAAAAATTTAGAAATTTTGTCTAAAAAATTGGATTTTTTTACTTCAGTTTTGTCTCCGGAGCAGAACTTGGAAACTATTTAACTAAGGAACTTCAAATTTGGTTTGATGGTTGACAGTGTGGTCTAGTTGTGCCTTTTGGGGGTTAGAAGTCCAGGGTGGCGCTATAGTTTTTACTATTTCCTCCTTTCAACTTCTGTTTAACTTCTGGAGCAGAACTCAAAAACTATTTGACTGAGGAACCTCAGCGTTGGTTTGATGGTTGACGGTGCTGCGGGAGCTGGGTGAGGGGGGTTGGGAGCCATGCTCACTTCTGCCTTGTGCTCTCAAAGTGCACCAGATTGATGCGTTTAACTTAAAAATGTACCAGATTTTCTTCCAAGGAAGCATGAACCCTAACCTTGCATGGCAGCTGGATTCTCGTGAGATCACAAGAAATGTCACACGAAAATCCATCCTGTCTAAGTAATGAGTTTGTGTCTGGCAAGCCGGACGACAGACCAGTTAGCGTCCTGTGAGGAGCTACTGGCAGCTATGGGCTCACTGTAGGTGTGTGAGACGACCGTTTGTTCTAAACAACAACGACGCCTCCTGAAGAAGTTAGTGTAGATGCTGCAGTAGCATTGGTAATATCAGAGCTGGAGAGTATTTCTTCATCGAACGAAGAGCAAAGAACGCCACTGAATGCATGAAGTATGGCGATGTTTTAGCCCAGGTTTTGGTACTGACAGACAGTTTCCAGTGACAGCTTCTCAGATGGTTCTGTGAAACAAACCATCTGACAGGATCAGGTCAGCAACCACCTACAAATCCTGAGGTGTGTGTTGTTTAGCTTCACAAGTTTGTCTGATTGCCAAATGTTTAATTAAGCCAGCTTTAATGTTGTTGTTTATGATGATTTACACAAAATTGTGTGGAATTGTGAGCAGCCACATTAAGGAAGATTTTGAAAGAGATTAATTGAGTTCACAGACTTTTGGCCTCATAAAACGAGCAGTTACAGACAATAAATGTGCTTTTGTTTATATTCACACAGACTTTCAGTGTGGGTGTAATCAGCCTTCATCATCTATTCAGCAGCACAATATTTACTGGCTTACTTCCACGTAATGGGTAGAGTTATAGTTCTCCATTTACCAACAGAAGTCCCCCCACAAACAGTTTACTGGGACGTAATCCTATTAAATGGAGGTCTCTGACCCATTTTCGTGTCAGTTTGTGAGTCTGTGACACAAAAACATTTGAGGACCTCAATATAACATCAGGCTCATAAGATGTTACACAGGTGGACAAAGACAGGGATCATATTTGTCTGTGGCTAAAAGAAGATTTATTATCTCTGCGTTCAGGTCCTGCTGACATTATAACTCAACCACTTATAAACCTGACTGGTAACACTTATAATAACCAGCATTTTTAAATGGTAAATTGATAGTTAATTAAACCTAGTTAATAGTTATTTTACTGTTAACAAGCAACATGATATTCAGTAATGTTTACTAATTTTTAGTAATACTATAATGTATGTATTTTGTAATAGTTTATTGTTGCCCACAGTATAGTATTTTATATATAATATATAACAGTATATTATTATGACAGTGTAACTCAGCCACATATAAACTTGTCTGGTAACACTTTATAATAACCATCATTTTTAAATTGTACATTCTTAATTAAACCAATTTAATAGTTATTTTACTGTTAACAAACAATATGATAATTAGTACTGTCTTACTAATTATTAGAAATACTATAATTATATGTATATATATATACACACACACATATAAATATGATATATATATATATATATATATATAGAGAGAGAGAGAGAGAGAGAGAGAGAGAGAGAGGATGCTATTATAAAGTATGATAAACTATGAACTAATAAACTATGGTACAATATATAATTTAAACTAATTATGTCATATTACACAAACTACTGATAAAATAACAAAATTTATAGTTTTATATTACAATTAACTATCAATTTGCTGTTTATAAATGATGGTTCTTATGAAGTGCTGCTGTACAACAAATGTATTGACTGAGCTTGGTTAAGTTTTTGCACAATGATGTAGTAGCACATGACCTGCACCGGCACAGACTCCGCGGGGTTCGAGCAGGAGGCAGGAAATGGCCGAGGAAGTGAGGTCAGAGCAGCAGCGTGGCTCTGGAAGGGGTCTGAATGACAGGAAGAGAGCGGAGATGGAGATAAGGCAACAGGAAACGACAGCTTTGAAAATCCTGCCTCAGCTCTGACTCGAATCACGCGCATGGCGAGGCCGGAGGGGAGAGAGAGAGACGAGGGTCTCTGACTGACATTCTCTAAAGGATTCAGACCTTTCATCCATTATTAAACAGTCCTCTGGTTTCTCATAACAAGACCATATTTGCTGGAGGTCTCTCACAGCACCAGGCTACAGGACACACAACCAAACACACTCACAGTATACTGAGGAGATGTAGCTGCAAAATACAAATCCAGTTTGGAGAAATGTTTTGCATCATGTGTATTTGTAATGCAACGTTTCAGTATTCAAAATGCCCTCATGTCTTTCACTGTGACTTTTATTCTTTGTACTCTTATATTGTGACAGAAATATTTTCGCATTTTCGCATTTTCTTCCTTATTGAACATTTCTGAATCTATGATTAAGCCAACATGTTTCATTTTAAAAGCTGGACCCAAGATGTCTTCTACTTTACTGAAAAGTGTATGTGTAAGTTTCCACGTCATCGTGATCCTCAATATGTAACTGTGGAAGTTGTGGTGTCACAAAACCCCATCGTATAAATTTGTGTTAAACTGAGATTTGAGGCGACGACAGAGAAACTTTCCTCCTTCAGCAGATTAATGAGAAAACAACATTTTAGTGCCACAAACTCAAAATGAAGCAACAATAAAGAGTTTAGATGCAAAGAGATGAAACTCTGGTGCTTTGTTAACAACAGCCACTAGATGGAGCTGCAGTAGCGCTGCCGCCATTTTGGACTGAAAACACCAGTGATCCTGTGTCCATGGATGTATAAAGAGACGGCTGTAAATCAGAGGATCGTTTCATTTTAGGTGAATCAGCTTTCCAGTAGGAATACTTAAATATCCCTCATTTAAATCATCATCATCATCAGTCCTAAAAGTTGTAACGTGAATTAACTGAATCCAGTTATTTTCCTCGTCAAAACGAACGACCATCAGATCCACGGGACTGCACCGCCCTGCACGCTCATATGACAGCTTCCTGCTAGCTGTATGCGGCTGTGATAATGGATACATTGGCTGTAATTCATCACTTTATGATATTATATTGGACTGTATGCTGTTGGATGTATTAACGTTTCAGTTCCCAAATAACCGGCTATCGGCCTTTTAACCAGGAGACTAGTGTTCGAGACCATTGTTTTATTTTGTAAGTTACATTAGTGACATTTTTCACATGATTATTATCATGTTTTTATTGACATTTGTGATGTGTTTTCTGTTTTTTTGGTTATATTGATTCACAATGTATTTTACTTAGTTCACAAACTTATTTTAAGCCCTAGCCATTATGTTTTTCCTTACCCTAAGTGGTTTTCTTGCCTAAACCTAACTGCAGATATTTGCATGCCATACAAATGACACATAAAATGGCTGTCTGTACAATGTTGTGGTATTTATACGCCTTTCTGTGAGACTGGGTTGAAAAAATTTTTACTTTCACTTTCCAAACTTTCCTGTACCGAAGCAGTTTTGTTGCCTAAACCTAACAGTGTTGTTTCCTGTGAAGACAGAATTTTATTTTGAAAAGACTATATGCATGTAAGGAGTGGAAATTGTTTGTTGGGCCCATCCACCTCCCCACTCGCCCACAACAAGTGGTCTTTTTCACTTTTTATACTACGTCACTGACTCTTATGGTAGCATTTATTTTACAGTCAGTCAGACATTACAGTCAGTGCAGGATACGTGGGGCAAATCTAGAAAAGCTTACTTTCTCCATGCTAAACACATTGTGCATTATTGTGGCATTTATATGTCTTTTTGTGTGAACTGGCTGCTCATTCACATGTTATGAAAAGCCTGGCATCATATTCAGTGCAGCAGTCCCCTGAATTTCAATAAATGTGTTTATTTGGACAGAGAACTACAGAGCTGGACTGAAATACAGACAAAGCCAGAGCACTTGAAGGGGTGGAGGCGTCACTCCTCTTTGAATCAGTTTAGGCTTCACAGTCCTACTTTCTTCATTCCTCATGTCCATAATTACATTCCTCTGAACGCTGCTGATCATTCCTGTTTCATCCATTGCTGTCAGATATCAAAGTTTCTTTGTTGTTATATTAGCTCCCAAATGGCCAAAGAAATGAGCTCAGAGCCCAGGATCTGTTGAGTGCTGCTTTTGATGGGCAGTGGCAAAGGAAATGGAAGCGAGACCTCCATGGCGGTGGTCGCTGCCAAAGATTTCACCAGGGTTTTTAGTGCTCTGCTGTTGCCAAGTGTTGTGTTTGTAAACCTGTGACTGACAATAGATGCAATTAAGAAGTGTTAACTCAAAGATGTGTAATCTTTGTCCATGAGCATGTAGACGTTACTCCAGTGTGTATAAACAGGATATATACAGTATACCTGCAATTTGTCTTGTGTGTGCCTCTGTGCTGCTGTTTCACTATTCTTTACCATAGACCTGTAACATTATCCCAGTATCCCAGTAAGTTCATTAGCAATAAAACAAAAACATTCATAATTAAATATGATACAATACTAAATATAACAACAGTTATACCACAGTCTTACTTGTTCTAATACAACTAAGGCTGAGTATAAGTACTCGATACCTTTAAAGTATTGACTGAAATAACCCGGTATCAAGTAGCACTGAAACTTCTCCAGTTAGAGATACCTGCATTCAATCTTTTTTGTATGCGGATTTAGAAAAATAAAATATTTGTATGGTTTTGTTTGCATCCAATCACCACAAGCGTTTTTTGATTTAATACTATGTGTGATTGGCCCACTACCGCAGCAGCTACAACACATGCAGTCTGTGGTGTGGTGAAGCCGAGATGGAGATGCCATCGAACATCTGAAATATGGCGATAGACGAATCTTGTAACCATTTTTGTGTACCGCCATCTAACGGCGTCGCCATTCTTGCGGTGGTAAGACGTAGTGACTAACCATGTAAACTGGTGACTTTCAGGACACTTTCATGTTTAATTTTTGTGATGCCAACCGAAGAATACCACTGTCCTCTTTCTTAAAAACTGAAACCCACAATGGCCTTAAAATGTCAGATAATCCACCATCATTTACAGAGGGTGAAAAGTAGACGTCAAGCAAACCAAGAATTGAGGAGGAGAATAATCCAGTTTTAAGATCATGATGATCAATGAGAGAGGCATAGTCTGATTAAAATACATGTACATATAAAAAACGTTTGGGAATTTGTGTTTGGTGGGCTATTTCTCGGTTGTTACCATGGTGATTGTCAGTGTTTGTACGTCATTCAAAAGTCTGTTTATTTACCTTCACAATGATGTCCAACTTGTCAGGATCATGCATTTGTGGGATGAGCCTCACAACTGATTATGTGGGTAGCGCCCAGTGAAATTGGCCAAGATTCTCTGCTGATGCAGTGTATTACAGTGTATTCTCCTGTTGGTATTGACTCTTGTTTTGAGCTCCAGATAGAATAAAATGATAAAAATAGATAGAATAGAAGAATAATAGAATAGAAAATGTGGCCATAGTGTAAAAGTAAGGGATTAAATCCATAAATTAATAATAAATTAAAATGTGGTTAACTGAGAGATTAAGATAAATTAGGCATAAACAAGTTGAACACTGTAAATAGTGAAAAAATAGTTAAAATAAACAACTAATCATATTGAAGACAAACAGTAGACTCTAGACTAGATATTGGAAGTCAACTAAACCCCCAGAAATGAAAGAATGGGTCAATTATATGACAAAAACCGTTTCACATGAATCCATGCTGACAAGGATAAATGACAGAAACCATATTTCGTTACTCTATCCTGTTCTGTCTAATTCCTAACTTTACTTTGTTTTCTTTATTCATGAATGAATGAATGAATTTATTTATTTTATATTATTTTTTATTTCAAGATATTACCTTATTTCTGTGAGGGATTATCGCCTGTGTTGTGCCCTTTCTTGCATGGATCTCCTTTATTCTGCAGCCATTTAATTTAATTTTTCCTTATGTCTCACTTGATATGTCAACTTGTCATCAACCAACCCACTCAAAATCAATAAAAATTGATTATAAGGACGACAAACAGTGGGGTAAGCTAAATAAAAACAAAATAAAACAGATTGTGCCTTTAATTTCAACTCTTTGGTTTGATTGGTTAATGTAGGTAGCAATCAGTTACACCTGTATGGTAATTGGTCAGATATCAGGAAGAAGGCGGGACAAATAAAGTAAACACGGGAGAGACGCGAGGGAAGCGGAAAAAAACAGCAGTCAGACAAGTGAAGGAAATACAGAGCCAGGGAGTGTAAATGGAGTAAAAATAGTTGCAGTAACTTTAAGTTAAGACAGCAACACACTTTTCTTTATAATTAATTAGCATGACTCGCGTGTGTGTGTTTGTACAAACTTGAATTCTGTGAGTAAGATAATGAAATCGCGTTAGCAGTTAGCGGCTATGCTAACAGAAGCAGCGACGCTAGCTGCTGAGCTGTAGTTTGTAGCATCGGCTAGCAGCAGTTAGCTTGTGTGAGTAGTGGGTAAGTGAACGAGTTAGTGTGAGCTCAGACCCACCGGCGCTGGATTCAAGGTCAGACAGACCCCGCAGTCACCGGGAAAGCTGTTCGGGTCCTCTGATGAAGACACCTGTTGGGTCGTTTAGAGGCTGTAAAGTCGGATAACCGCCATAGCCGGATGGGGAGGACCATTGATGTGCGATCTGATGAGGGTTTCACCTCCAGTACGGTCTGGTTTCATCGTTTGGACCAAGAACTGTGAGTTAGACTGCTGTTTTAGAAACTGAGGAAAAATCTTGATATTCTCAACAACCTCATCTTTCTCCACAGTCATTATTATCTTTGCATTTGCTACATTAACTTACCACATGCTAGCTTGCTAAATTGTTAGCCTCTGTGGCCTCTAGACTCAGACAGTAACGTTGATATTGACTTAATATCCTGTACACGACTTCCCATCCCTTAAACAGGTAAACATGACCCCATTTGAAGACACCATTGATTACAGCAACTCGGGCTTTATATTAAAGGGTATTTTTGAACCTGGAACCTATTTTCTCATGGTTTTGTGTTGAAGTGACTAATGGGGACAACGATTTTAGACCAGCATTAAGGATGCTGCAGCCGCCAGCCGTTAAACGGACTGTATTGTAATCATTTTGGGTAACCTGGTACCGTCATTTTATGTCCACTCTCAAAAGTGCTTGTTTTTGCCACTGCCAGCCTCAGTTGTTTTAAATGTCTGACAATATTATGGAAAGGAGCTAAAATGTTTTTCTTTACCTTTCACTTGATCCGGTCCATCTGTTATTGTGTGTCTCCTTTGGAAACCTTGAGTCGCATCCAAACTGTTGAAATTAGCTAAATATTCAGTAGGGCTGACCTGAAAGCTGTGGTAATCATCCTTCAAATCAGTATTCAAATGCTGTCTTTTTAAATATATGTACAGTATATATGAGTGTAATAATAACGTATAAATCAACAAATAGCCCATGAAATATGGAATAATCCACAACGCTGATGTTGCAATGGAATGCAAAGGTGCCAGTTTACCGCTTGGGCACTGCCGAGGTGCCCCTGAGCAAGGCACCAAACCCCCAACTGCTCTGGGCGCTTATCAGGAGCAGCCCCCCACTCTGACATCTCTCCATTGACATGTATATGTACTGTGTGAACAACAGAGTGTAAAACTGAATTTCCCCACTGTGGGACTAATAAAGGAATATCTTTCTTTCTTTCTTTCTTTCTTAGCAATATTTGACTAAACTGGTGGTGCCAGGTTGCCCCAAATGATTGCATTGGGACAATAGGTTCCCATGTCAAGGCTGAAAAATACCAAAGTTACCCTTCAAGTGTTGGGGTGCCACAAAAGTAGAGATAGGTAGACACTTCTCAGGACAGCTTCAAACGTTCCTATATTGTAGGGAAATATTCCTCAAATACTAAAAACATGTTGTTTTTTTCCAGATGACATTAATTACTTAACTGATATTTTTTTGACAAGAAATAAGTTCACATTTTGCTGTTATTGGTTTCTTACAGTAGTTTCTTCAGTCCTTGTATGTTAAATATGTTGCTATGATGAAGGTTAAACCCTGTTGCTCCTAGTCACACAGGGGATGATACCTCTTCAGCCAAAGGTTATTCTCTCTGGCTTCGCAGAAGAGGATAAACATGTTGGAAGTCATTTTCCCATTTGCCTTTCTCTCCTTCCACCATCTGCCACTGGCAGCTTTAGCTCCATCTGCGTTGGCACAATGGCAGCGTCCTGTTTCTGTGCTGTAAAGCAATCCAACAGATTTCCAGCCAAATTACATGTGGTGGAACACAAAAGTAAAAATGCAGAGTGAGGCTGCCAGGCCGTCTCTCAGTGGTGGTGTCATTTGTTTCTGCTAATTACACTAATTTCTCCAAATGATATATTGATGTGAAATGCTTCCTCTTCGAATAGCTTGTCTGAGTATTGTTCTTTTTAAAAAGATTGAATTGATTTACCTTGAATTGATGTATGCAATTGTATTTTTATGTGGAACAATGGGATGCAAAACAGGCATTAGACAAATGTAATATTCCACTACTGGGTGGTCCAATTAGTTAATGGAATATTTCTAGCTGTATGGGAATTATATATTGACTTCACTCTCCATTTCTGCTGGAAAGAATGCTGATTGTACAGATATGAAATACTCTAATCTCATTTGAAGTACCCTGCAGAGTGTTAGGGCTGTCTCTGGCTTCAGTAAAGTGAACCTAGGAATGTAGTCTGGCATGTGCATAATGGCCACTAAGTCTTCTCTCAGATGCATATTTCTGTTGTGAATAATTGCTGCTGACACATGCGGTGGGAGAGAGAGGGGAAGCATGCGCAACGTGACGCACAGCAAAAAAATGTCAACAACAAACATTGCCGCTCTCTGGCAACGTCACTGGCCTCTTTTTACAAAGAGCCTTAAAATAGACTTGCAAGATAATTGATGTCTCGTGCGCATTCCTCTCCTCTGTGAAGCTGCTGCCATTACGCTGGCAGACTGATGCTGATATGTTTGATGCTGTCATCTGTGGGCTACGGCGATGATAGATTGAGATCAGCCGTCCTCTTTCATAATCCATGTTTTTTAAAGTAGCAGCCATTAGCGGCGCACGTCTCCTTTCTTTCATGTGGTTATGACTTCCCCGTGGTCACAGATGTAATGAGGAATAATATCTGTGTAGCATGCTGGCATATATTAAATACTCTGCTTACGGCTTGAAGGAGTTTTCACACCTCAAATCATGGGAACAATATGCTGGAGAAATTCTGCCATAGGCTTCTGTTATACCAAAGAGAATTAAAAGGCTATAGCCATTGATATCATGCTATTAAGTGATTTATTACCTCTCATTATATTCGTATTCGTATATTCGTATTAGTACAACGTTATAGCTTGGCCTTGATCACACTGAGGAATGTGGCTACAGTATATACATATATAATCAGGTAACTGACTTGTGTGTGTAGTGATACAGTAGCCAGCTACTAGGTGAGGTGATTTCTTCACCGTTTACACAGAACATTGTACAAGAAAAGATAACGGTCAATATCTGTAGAGCGCTTTTCTTTAATGGCTGCTTTCACTGCGGGGCTGCAGGTTTCCACCAGGGCTGGGGCGAGACGCCAATCTTGTGATTATGTCACGATACTTGTGTGCTGATTCTATATACATTGTGATTTTAAAAGTATTGTGATTCGATTTTACGATTTATTACACTTTTTTAACAGTAAGCCGCTTGAAAAAGTTGAGTCATACACTTCTAGGGACATTTTCCTCACAAATTATTAGTATTTGCTTTTTGATTTATAAGGGACATTTAACATGTTTTGAACTCTCCATACATGTATTTTGTATATACAGTACACCTTATTTTGAAAACCGGACATAGTCACACATGTGTACTTCCTCTAACTTCTCCAAGGTGGTCTCCAGCTCTCCCATCAGCTCTGTTCTCTTTTCATTTTTTTATCCCCATCTCTAGTTTCCACCTGACGCCGTGCACACCGGCTTTGACCTCTCCGTCCTCTGAACGGCGATGGCCTCATTAATGTTATGGTTTCCTTATAACATTGGGTTTAAATCTGAAATATTGCCAAGTAGGTGCTTTTGCGATCTCTCTCTCAACCCATATGGAGGACACACTTTCAGTTTGTAGCCTCTGTTGTCCGACTATGTATTGATAACACATTGCAGAGGCATAAAAATGAACTAAGCAGGTTTTATTTCTATAAAAAAAAAAAAAAACACACAGACTACTGCAGGAAGCCTACCAGATAGCTCTGACATGTATGTTCAGCTCTTGAGTGAATGGAAATAACAATAACCAAAAGAAACACACGAAGAACTAACCTACTACTTTCATGAATCTGATTAAATAACCTTGTGACATGCTTGTGGATGGGCTTGATGGAAGTTTGAACCGGCTCTGTAAAGTGTGAGTCTGGACAGACTTTATCAGCATTAGATTTGATTATGGGTGAGAAGAAGAATGCAATGTGAAGGTGAAAAATGAAGACAAGCTGCATTGAAAGGTTGAAATCACTGATTTGCTAGGTTGAATCATGGATGTATTAAGAGAACTGATACAGCGTCAGAGACGGGGCCCCGGTCATTCCTATGAAAGTTGCTCAGCGGCGCTTGATGTCAAAATGGCTCGATTTTTGTCTGGAAAAGTACCGGGATCGTCTGGGATCTTTGTACTGGGCCTAAGTGCGCATGTCCGTTATGCGTCTAATATGTAGCGTCCGCTCGGTCACATGACTCGGTCACGGGGTCCGAACGTCACGGCTTGCGCTGTCGTCATGGTCTGGGTTTCCGTAGACATAAAGAGAGGAAGGAAATAACTCTGGATTCAGCTATGAGTGCATTTTACAACCTGTAGGACCAAATGATTTAAATAAGGACTATGAGAGTGTTCGTACTGGAGAGTTGATTCACCTAAAAAAAAAAAATATCTGCTGATTTACAGACATTTCTTTGTCAGTGTAAGTCTATGGGGAAAAAGTCTTTTTTGGCCCAATGACATCACGTGATGGAAGTTGTCATACCGCCGTTTGGCCACTATGAACACTGGGATCAATGACCAGCGCACTTACAGGGGTTTAACAGGTTTTTAACGGTGGCCAACAGTCAGCCTGGTTTGTTAGGGCTCTGACTTCAACTCAGGGCATCCTGCGTTACAGGACACACTCCAGGATCATTAATACATCTGGTTTCATTTGATTTACCTTAATAAGAAAACAATCTGCTCATTCACTCCTGCTCCACGATTCACACGACTGTGTGTTGACAATTTAATTATTGAATCATTTATTTAAAGACAGCAGCTGGCTGTTTGTGACGTTTTTTGTCTTTGTTTTTCCTACCATTTACTTACTCTACTCTGCTGCTGATGAATCAAACTGTTTTTAGATTGAACAGTTTGTCATGTCAATTATTCAGATTGTCTTTGTGAAGGGTGGACTAGTTGCAGATAATACACTTAGCTAGACCAGCTGCATTTTCCATCAGGCGAATGAATAATAGATGACACATTATGAGTCGTCTGTGAGAGGCTTGTGATGTCATAGTCATATAATTTTTACTGCGTTAAAGGGGCACAACAGACATTTTTTAAAAGATAGATTTTATTCTGGATGCGACATAACATGATGGAGAATATTCTGCAGTTTGCTCAGAGAAGAGATGAGGAGGAGTTTTGAACTTTTTGAGCCATGCTAGTTTTGAAAAAGCTGAATTTTCAGATTGAAACGGATCACTCTGCAAACAGGTGGCAGCGTCATCATGGTAAACAGCAACTGCCTGGCGATATGAGTATAGATCTTCAACAACATGTACAAGATAATGAACATGCTATCACTTTCTGTATCTATTTCATGTTAACAGTAAAGTAGGAAAATCAAGGTTAACGTGATAATACGGAGCTGACACAAAGAAATTTTAACGTCAAAGTCGGTCTCAAAATCAGCCTTTTGCTGATTGTAGACGGACCATTGATACCAACCTTGTCATACTAGCCTGTAGTGAAGGAGACCAAGACGCTCCAAACTTGCACTAAATTTTGGCGAGGAAAAACTATCATGGCCATATTCAAATGGGTCCCTTGACCTCTGACCTCCAGATGTGTGAATGTAAATGGTTGTTAAAGTTGTTAAAGTTGTTAAAACTCATTTGCTTGCTGGTTTATTCAAAAGTGTTTGTACCAAGGACTCCTGTCTCATAAAAATACAGAGGAGTTTATTAAAACTGGATGGTGCAACACAGCTGATATGCTACAATGGTTTTCTCCATTTTTGGCTTTTCGGCTCGCCATCCCTTAAAATGCCCTAATGGTCACTACAGCTTGCTGTTAGTCAACAGCGCAAATTCACGGGTTCAAGCTCACCAAATGGATTTACTTCATCCCTGCAAGCAAATCCTCAAATCACAGTGATTGCTATGGAATTAATATAATTTACTGTGATTTTTTATTTTTAATGTTATTTAAATGCAGGTGTAACCAGGCCTTTAAGCAGCTTTTCCCTCTCTGCTCCATTCTGGTTTTAAAATGCTTTAAAGTTCAGATCATGATCCTGTACAATTATATTACCAGCTGTGTTACTTCAAGTAGCACCTGAGGCAACAGCGAGAGTGGCCATCCTCCCAGCACTGAGCCATTAGAGTCCAGATATCCCACAATGCAAAGCCTACATGATAAACTCATATTCCTCCTGAGAAAACACTGTGTGTAGTGATAATGTAGTTGTTGTCCAAGTATTAGCGTGACTGTGATGACGGTACAGTTTCAGTTGTACTACAGACTAGATAGGGCTTCTTACTCTCATTTTTGAATGAGAGTTAAAGGGACTCAATCTAAGAATCTGAAATTGCTCGTTAACATCTGTGGCCATTGAGTCAGTCAACGTCCTGTTGCTCGCACTTTGCTCGCAGTGAGGCGACACATGTTACAGCTAAAACCACATGTATTCACCTGCTTGACACTAATGTTAGCTGACTAAACAAAGGTCTGTCCATGAATCGATGCAGACCCTATTGTTAACTTTATCGGCCTCTCGACCGAACAGGGGAGACACCGGAGTGTTGGTCGGAGACGACAACGTTACTCTCTCTGGAGCTCTGTCACTCAGGAAACCGAAGGCAAGCGGTCAGCGGAGCAGAAGAAAGTTTAGTTTATAAATATCATGATCATGATATGATGGAAGTTGTAGTTTGAATAAATGCTGCAGCTCTTCAAGACCAGCGGAGGTTTCCCGGGTCTTGTTTCCCTGCTGTGGAGTGAAGTGACGGGGGAACGAGTACGATATCGACTTCGGCCCTGGAGACCAAAACTACAGTCTTCGCTGTTTCTTCTGACCACGGTCGGGAGGCTGAAGCAGGAAGAGGAAGCAGGAAGAGGCAACACTGTTCTGCAGGACAGGTTTCACTAGATATGACTTTGCGGTTTTGGTGCTTCTGTGTACTTTGTTGGAGTCTGAAGTGTGTAGCAACATGAGTACAAAAGTACTTTTGAAGGAATTCTTCACCTTTGAAATGACCATTTGTATATCAGTTACTCACCGCGTTACTTTGAATATATGCATGCATTTTTGCCAAAATCCACAAACATTTTCTCCTCTACCATCTAATATATGAGGCATAAGGCATATAAGGAAAAACTGCAAACTGCATCAGTGCTAAAAAAAGCCCTTTATGACCTTTACTTTGTGTATTATTTAAATGCAGATTGAATTTCCTCCCTCAGCTGTTAGTCACATGCTGAGGTCGTATGCCAGAGAATCAATAGAAATCCAGTAGATGACATTAGATGAAGGCTGCTGTGTCCTGGTGTTTCACTCTGTGGCAGCTACATCAAATCATGGACACACTCAGGGTGGGATCCGTTGTTGCATTGCCTCGCTGGAATTTAACCAAGCGCCATTCTGCTAATCTGATGCTAATATTTCTGGATTTGTCTTTAAACATTGGTGTTCAGCCTCTGCCGGTACCTTAATTAGCAACTGAGCTACTGTCAGAACCATTTAAGCTAAGTCTATTCACAGTAAGAGGGCCGATCAGGCCTGCAGGACCAACCTGTTCCCATTCCCAGTTCGTCACATACGCATGCTCGGTCAGGACCCCTTGATGTCACTTAATTATTAGGGATGCTAATTTTGCAAAATTTTCTTGTGGGTTTGTTGGTGGTGTTATAGCTGTGAACATAGCTGTGTACAGTTTGTCAGTGAATAAATGCTACGAGGCTACAAGCTACAACTATATATATATGTATAAAATTTAGTATATTTAAATTATTTAGCTTTGTCTGGTCTCTTCTGTAAGTTTGTGTTCAACATAATACCTTATTACCTCATATGTACTGAAACAAATATGTGACACAAAACGGCAATCTATTATTTTGGCTCGTAAAACTGCTTGGCTGGTGGATTTTTAATCTACCAGTTCCCTTGGCTGGCGAGTAGGAATGTGACGGTTAATAAACTTGTGACAACATCGGTATTGCACTGGAAATTTTACAATTTGATCTTAATGTCGGGTGGCGGTCCAGCTTTTGCTGTGGGGCTGCAGGTTTTCACCCAGCGCTGCTTTGCCGTGCACACCGGCTGTGACCGCGCCGTCCTCCTCACGGCGATAACCTCATTAATGTTACGGTTAAAGAATGGGGTTCAAATCTGCAATAGATTAGATAATAGACACCAAAGCTTCCGCCATCGTCTCGCCCTGTGTGAAATGGGACTCCTGCTACTCTGTGCTGACGCTCCGTTAGGAGCAGACACTTTCACTTTCAGTTTGTAGTGTCAAAACAAAAGGACATTGGTACGTAATGTAATCCGTGGGTTGCCCGACCACCGTGTAACAATGGTAACACCGACTACCGCGGCAAGCCTACCGGTAGGTCAGAAAGTTAATTTGGGACGTTGCTTGTGCGTCGGTATCAGACGCTGCAGTCCATGACCAAGTGTATTTGATGCCTTGAGAATGAGACCTGGCAGGCAGGAGTGCACCTCAAGTGGTCTACTTTAAACAGGAGGACCAGAGTGTGCGAGCCACAGACCTCATCTCTGGTTTCCACACTTAGACACACCTACACTACTTACTGGCAGACTGCCCATATAGCTGTTTGGTACTTTGCTCACAGGGGAAATGATGGTATCCTCCAATAAGACTGAGGGTTCATTTCCATTCCATCATGCATATAGCAAACTGAGGCCAATGTGGTGCTAATATTGTACATTACCTGCCATTAAATAAGCCATTTACTTCTGCTCTATATCAGTATTCCTCCCCCAGCAGTCATTGTCTTTCACAAGTAATTTAATTTTAGTTTAAGTTCATGAGTCATTTTGGAAATACACAAAAGAACTAATGAGTTTTTGTGGTTACGAATCTGCTGTGTCTCTTCTTTCAAGGATCGTATTACTATAGAAGGCCTGTTGTTTGTATTTATATATTATGAAAAACACACTGAAATTCAGTTATGTTGCTTGTAGCGAGGCTGTGTGTAGTGTGGCTCCTTGTGTTTGCGTATGTACAGCACTGTATGGATAATCACCTTTGAGATCTCTGTGCAGTAACAAGCAGGAAAAGTTTGTCCTTTTTTATGCCTGAAGACTATGAAAAACAACAAATGTTTCTTCTTCTTTGCTTTCCTGTTCCGCATTCACAATATTAAAGTGCCATGAAGGTTACATTCACAATACATGGTCCTTGAAAAATACATGTTCTGTTTGAGGATGAGTTCAGGGCTTGTATGAGCATGCATGCATTTTTCAAGACGAGCTCTCATGGTGCATGAGACTCATTGCAATGGTTAGGCATATTTTTTAAAAGCATCATACAGACTGTATAAGTAGAATAAGTAAATTCCCCACAGGGGAAAAGCATAATGTCGATACTGATGGCACCACTCAAACTTTATCTGTAGGCTCCTCCAGCTTGGTCAAGTGCTTCATCAAGAACAATTAGCAGTTGTTTGTGAGTGTAGCTGTGCAGCAACCAAGTAATGGTTGATTGCAGGGATGTACGACAATGTACCTTTCTCCTTATAGGCAGTTGAAAAGCAGTGAGAAGGGAAAACATGAGTATCAAACTAGCAGGATGAGGACAAGTCCACTTCTAATTATGGAATAAATCTGGCATTACTTTCTTCTGACTAAACCTCCATGTGAAGTTAAGTTTGTTTGCATGGTGAGCGTCTTATATCACCACTGAGCTTTGGAAGAGTGTTTGTCTGCCTCATACGTATCTATGTAAATGAGTTTTATCGTTCAAAAGTTTGCCCCACACATTACTCAGAACTAGCTGGTGTGGTCTTTGTTCAGGATAATCACTTAAAATGCAACAATTACTGGACTTCTAATTGCACTCACTCAGTTACTGAATAAAATGATCACATTATGGTAATATGTAAGTATTGTGTTACTGACAAACGCTTTCATTGATTGCTACCAGTAGCTGCTGACCAGTAGGAATCATAACAACATCAACTGTTTATGTTCCTTTTAATAGACCAAAATAGAGTCACATTCTCCAGATAGACACAAGTGGCTTATTGAAGCACAGCTGCAATAGAAACAGGGTTGTGAGGAGTAATAATCTTCTGCTTTATCATCACCATGTTTGGCCAAAGGACAAGGCCTCTCGGCCTCTGTAGCCAAAATGTCTTGTAAAGCTGGCAGGTGATGCCAGTAAATTAGTTTTATATCTCCAATAGGAAGGAATTGTTTGTTCCAGACCAGTACACATTGCAAAGTGAGTTTTAAAAGCGACAACTCTGCCAAGTTTTTGAATAATCGGTATTGATCAGCTGTCCTGTATCATGGCATTTAATTAAGGTTATGTTTAAAGCCCATTTTCACAGCTAGATCTCATCTTGGTTGCCCTTTCCCAGGTACTTCAGGTATGTGTCTGTTTAGTCTAACAAAAAGAAACTTTTCATAGTCATAGGATCTGAACATGATGGCAGTTGTACTATCCTTTTTGGGCAGTTGGAAGTTCCTCTCCTGTAAAATGAGATTTTCACATAGAAATAGAATGAGAGTAGAACAGACAATTTCATTGACATCAACATAGCAGAGTGAAGGCTAACCCTGGTAGACGGTGTTACTGGTGTTACACGGTGGTTGGGCATAGAGGTCGACCCATATGGGTTTTTTTTTTTTTTTTACAGGGTCGGGACTGCCGATGGCCGATTTTGTTGTAAAGGTTAGCCCACTGGGCTACATCTACTGACATCTGCTGGTCTAATGGTAATTTGATTGACACAAGCGCTTTCTCACCTGTTCTAGAGCAACAACGCTGGGCTGACTGCAGATACTCCTGCTTGCTAAGGGGCTTAATATGCTCAGACATCGGCTGATGCCGATTATGAAAACATGTCGAATAATTGGTTCGATTAATCGACCTCTAGTCGGGCACACGGATTACAGTACGTACCCACCGCCCCCAGCATCATTTTATTTTGTACAGAAATAAAATCCATTTAACTTAATTCATTTTGGCGTATCGGCGCCGTGTTACCTATATAAAGTCAGACGATGGACGCTACAAACTGCCAGTAATGTGTCTCATATTTCACACACGGGATGAGAGAGAGTTGACAGGTGAGATGAACCAAGCAAAAAGCAAAAGCACCTATTTGGCAATATATTTCAGATTTAAACCCAATGCTACAAGGGAACCCTAACGTTAATGAGATAATCAGCGCGTGGAGGGCGGAGCGATCACTGCTGGGTGGAAACCTGCTGCGAAAGCTGGACTGGAGAGACCAGACACACCGCCACCCGACGTTAAAGATCAAAGTAAGCACGCTACACATATTGACCGTCATCTTTTCTTGTAATTTTCTTGTAAATTTCCTCATTGTCACATCCCTACAAGAGCAGCGGCCATTTTTATGTCATTACCATCGCAAAGAACTGTGACTGTTATTGTTGCGGGTTTATGTATAAACGGTAATGTGTATCTTCACGTATACACTGAGCAGTAATTTACGTCATCACAGCCTCCTTGCCGGTTGGAGATGTGTAACCATGGTGACCTGTACCAACCTTCTGACCAAAATGATGGTACGTGACAATCAAAGTCAGGATTAACATAAAATATATACGGTGCCTCTATTACGCCTAGCGAAGTGAAATTTATTTACAGTTATATTATTATTACAGAGCTGTCTGTCAACGTCTTGTATGAACAATTTTGTCGCTACAGCATTGCATTGTGGGATATTTCTGCCGCCGTAGTGTTTGCATACTGTAATATTTCAGAGGAAATAGTATGCAATTCATGTACTACTGGTTTCATAGGTTTTGGATATTCTAAAAATCCCATGTACTGTTTTAGCGTACTAAATAACATGTTGTGATGGAAATTCAGACGTAACCTTCCTAAAGTTCGCTCTACAGGTGTGTATTTATTTAAAACTTGAAAGAACAGGTAAATCCTCATACATGCACAAGGCATATTTCATATTCCACATGTATATATATATATTCCATAATGTTTCTGGAAACGCAGTTTGTGTCTGCACCCTTGCTTCAGCCTCGTCCTACCCTGTGGGTGTCTGTGGCTGCTGCAGAGTGCTGACCCTCCCTGTTGTGCTTGTCTCATTTGGCTGTGATGTATTGCCCAGTGTGTGAAAAGGTTAATTTCATTACCCCATTTAGTTAAACAAGTACAGGTGTAATTGACACAGGAACAGAGAAGAAAATGAGAACTTGGCTAGTGGAAGGTCCACACAGCATTTTAACAGCAATAACATATGAAAGAAAACAAGTTTATTGGCTTTTCACATTTCAAAGCTAAACTGCTTTCTCATAGTCGCAGCTTTACGCACACGAGAAGCTGAGATGGTTATTGAAACTTAGAAAGGCACTTAAGTCCCTGCACCTTAGCCCTATGAAATTGCAAGTTGAAACTTGTAATGGGAATTGTAATCTTTTTTTTCTTTCTTAAAGTATCAAGGCATAAAGGTTTCTTATAACCACTGCATTGTGAGATGATTAAATTTGGTTGCAGTGGGTTTCTGGAGGTCATGTAATGAAAACCACTTATTGTCAGGCTCATATCATTTAATTGGCTCAGCTGCAGCCCCCTGCCAGTTCATTACAGCATGCCTGGCTTGCGTTTGCCCACATTGCTATCCAAGATTCCTGTCATTCCCTTTGCAGCTACTGGGAAATCTCCACATTTGCTCCAAGTGTGCTTGGCCCAGAAGCCAAGGCAATACTGCTTTCATTGGTTTTTGGTTTGGATTCTGTTTAGCTGTAGCCCGAAATCAACAGAGAATAGACTGTATGTAATTTTTTTACCCGGATGAAGTGTTTTTCAGATGGAGGGTTAAGGCGCTGTGGAGAAGTGCGACACATAATTCCCTGCAGCCCCATTCATCTGTGATTATTAAAACTTTACACTTGATTGAAAAACTCTGGGGGTCTAGAAAATGTTAATTATACTAATCCTTGTTATGATTGGACTGACAGCTGCTGGAGCCCAGTTGATTGTCAGGGAGGCACATTTGCTGTAATATACTGGTACTGCAGCTTCTCTACAAGCAGACATTTCATTCCTCATCAGGCTCTTTTTGTGAGTGGTTCATTAGGACCAGATGTATTGATTTGTGAGTTGAAGTAGAGGGCGGAAATTAATTCAACACAGAGCAGTTATTTCTGTCATTGTGGAGAATCTCCTCAATGATGTATCCTTCATCTGCTACTACTGCTACTCTATTACTATACACTCCACTTATTAGTTTTCATACTAGGGAAAAGAAGCATATTTAATGATCATAGGAGATACAGAAAATTCTGGTTCATCACAACTTTAGTCTTATTTTTGTGGTTTAGACCAGCAGCATTGGGGGGGGGGTGGTGGGCTCTCCCCAGGGGGGGGGGTTTGATTCCCGCTCTCCTCTTTTTTGTGTGGTGTTTTTTTTCTCTCCCCCTTGTAGTTTTTCTCCTCCCCCCCCCCCCCCCCCCCCCCCCCCCCACCAAAAATTTTTTTTTTTTTTTTTTTTTATTTTTATTTTTCCCTCGGGGTTGGTGTTGTGTTTGGTTGTTTTTTTTTTTTTTTTTTTTTTCTTTTTTCCCCCCGATGGCTTGGCGACCTCCCCTGGGGGTTCCCTCCCCCCCCCCAATTCCCCCTGGGGTCCGCCCCCCCCCCCCCCGACCCCTAACGGGATAAGCGGTTGACGATGGATGGATGGACCAGCAGCATTGCGAGTGGTAATAATGCTGCTATTCTCACCAAGCTAATTACTGAGATCTGAATACACTGACCACTAAAAAAAGTCTGACGGTCTCAGAAACACAACAGGTGTTCCCACCCACCTTAAATGTATTGGCATCGAGGCTGAAATCTCAGAGATGTTTATCTCAAAACCTCAACAGATAGCATCATGTGTGCTGTGTGTGTGACTGGATAGTTCCTGGGATAGGTGAGAATATTTGTGATTTTCTCATTTGAGTAATTCAACCTTTATTGGCAAGCTTGTGAACATCACTCTAGAAGTATAGGAGAAATGCAAATGTCGGTAAGTAAAAAGTAAACCGTGAATGATGCTGTCCCCTTTTGCAAGATGAGTAAGATCTTTATGTTTTGTGCCCGTTATTAGTAATGTGAACCTTGGTCTCATAGTCATTATGTGTATTATGTACTACAGTAGAAGGACAATAATTGTACTACCATCACTACTGGAGAGGGAAATGTGAACCAGTCCCTACTTATAGTGATAAATTCATAAATATAGAGCAACTCTCTGGAGACAACAGCATTCAATATGTACGGTAAGAGAGTTATGCAGCGTGGTCTCCACCCACTCACAGCATAATGCATCTGGAGCCGCTGCCATCACTGCCCAGCACTGATAACTCTGGCTCAGCATTTCCGTCCTAATGTGGCCTCTTTTGTAACTGGAGCCAAATTCTGGGGAAAGCTCAGCTATCTCGCATCCACAGATGATATCATTAACCGGCTTTTATCCGGCCAGCGATCCTAATCTCTGCAACTGTGCCTGTGACTATCTCGTCTTTGCCGGTTGTCAGTTAGTTTACAGGGGGAGTCTCGTGCTCCTGTTCCCTCCCGTTACTGCTGACGGGACCAGAGACTTCCAGTCAGACCCCAGACCCCCCCGCGGTCTCCTTGTTTACGATCCGCCATTGATTTTGCTTTTGACAAAGGACAGGTTAATCTTTTTGTTGGTCTCACACTGACAGCTTATGATTTCCTTCGGGCATGTGGCCTTGTTTTCAATCAGTTCTTGCTTATCTTGCTTCCTTCTGATGCCCACCCATTCCTCCCCTCACTGTGCTTGCTCTGTGTGTCATCTAAAAACTGTAGCAACAAAGCAGAACATCTGAAGTTCAGAAGCGTCTCATCAAAGCAGCTTTGTACAGGCGGGGTACCATTATGCCATTAGTAAAGGATTTGTCACGCTTCGGTAGCTTTGTCTGGACAAACACAGCATGGATGAAGGTGTCAAAGCGCTACCTCTGCCAGCGTTTCACCCACCTCTATGGAGGGGAATTCAATACAGCTGATAGATCACTCTAATTTACTGAGTATTTAGCACTGGGAGCCAAAAAGCTGACACTTTCTGCTGAAGGAGGAGTAGAAAGACAAGAGCCTTATTAACTGGATATCCTCGCCTATGAAAGACCTGTTTATAATGAGGAGTCTGTCAAACCTATGAAGGCTGGCTGGTTATTCTGGTGTCGGACCAGCATAGAGAGTGTGGCATCCCTTTCGTTTTTGAATTTGACAGACGTCTCAGACAGTTTGCCCCCAGTGTGTCCTGCCCTTTCTACAAATTTTCCTCCTCCATTTTTCCGGTGAATTGAAAGGATCCGTCCGGTTATGTGACCGCTGGGCTCTGACATGACATTCTTTTAGAAACCGCGGTGACCCACAGTCACGCTGGCATCTGTCATTACACACACGCCCGGCCGCACATCTGCTCAAGGTTAAAACTAACCAAACAGGTCATTTTGCTTCATTCAGTGTATAATTTCCTGATTGGTGTAAGATGAGATTTGTACACCAGTTTCCCACAGATGCACCGAGACAAAAATGCAGAAAACTCTTGTTGATTTCATATTGAAACAAATCCTTTCAGATAGATTAGGATTAGCAGAAAATGTGGATCTGAAGGTAACAGGTTCACCACAGTGTTTTGGTTTGAGGTTAACTCCTTACCATTCTGCCTTCTTTGATTAGAGGGGTGGTGGTGGGAGACGGGAAGGTCAGGGGGAGATAAATAGTCAGCAATAGATGCCACATAGAAGTGATGTACATCATCTGAAAGCTGGGAACCTGAAGATTAATTTCAGATGCAGCTCAGCACTGTGTGTCTAGTTGTTCTTGTAAATGGACTTGCATTTATATAGTGCTTTTCAAGTCTTCCAACCACTAAACGCTTTATGCTACATCTCAGCATTCAGCATCAGTTTACACACAGATTTGGTGCTAAATTAAACCATTTTTTACCCCTCAAGAATTGATAAAAATGATCAGAAATGTCTCCAAAATACCACATTAAGACACTAAGACCTTGAGGAACACTGTAGAAAAAGCTATTTTGTGATTTGGCATCAAAAACATATGACATTTGGAGATTTGTGCAAGAATTAGATTTTTCGGCAGTTGGATGGCGAACACTTCTATTGTGTAAACTGCCCAGAAACTCCATTATTGTCTATCTACCAAGGACAGCCATCCATCCTCTGAATGCTCTAGGTCTCTAGTTTGTGGCTGTTATGTTTCACTTGTCTGTGATTAACCTAGAGGTCACCACAGGTCAGTTTATACAGCGAGGTCAGGTTTAAAAAAATGCTCTCAATACAATGAAATGGCTCCTGTGGGGACTAACATCATCACACATGAATACAGTCGGACTCATTGGATCCAGACGAGTCTCAGCTTTACAGTGATACTCAATATAAGTAATTCAAGACTGTTTAGGGACTCCAGAATGCAGAAGTATTCAAACACATCATTTGAGAATAGGAGACAAAAAGCATTCAGATAGATACATGATTTTTGCCCCAAACTGCATGTGATTATCATGAAATGGTCGTGTTTATAAAGGGGAGACTGTTGAATACCCATAGAACGCATTTTCATTCACATATCTTGAGGTCAGAGGTCGAGGGACCCCTTTGAATGTCCTCCCTCATGACAAACTAGTATGACATGGTTGGTATCAATGGATTTCTAGGTTTCCTAGCTTTAAAACTATGCCCACTCCCTGTTTGAATGCAGGAACTTGACTGATGGTCTGCCTCTGATGGTCGGCCTCTCTGCCCGCCAGCCACTGGGATTTAACTGTCCTAGACCTGCTGGTCTGGAAAAGCAGAGAAGGCAGTTTCACTAGTTTAATTGTCAGGTTAAAACTAACCAAATATGTAATTTGTGCGTCATTCAGCATGCAGTTTCCTGTGTGGTTTAAGCTGGTTAAAACCGCGTATTTTGACAGTGCCAAGGCACAACTGAAGTAAACCTCATGCATAATTTAGACAGTTTGTAAATGAGCGTTAATAAATGTGTGAATGCAGGAACTTGACTGATGGTCTGCCTCTGATGGTCGGCCTCTCTGCCTGCCAGCCGCTGGGATTTAACTGTCCTAGACCTGCTGGTCTGGAAAAGCAGAGAAGGCAGTTTCACTAGTTTAATTGTCAGCTTAGCTTTGCGCTGAACTGCCTTCACTTATGTATGAGACAGTTATTTAAGCCAAATGTAATTTCGTGCTGTCGATGCAGTTTCATGTCTCATTTTGACCTGCTCAGAAGTGCAGCTTCATGATTTTCACTTTGGGATGTAACTGGACGTAGGTTCCTATCATTGGGGCAGAAATATTCGACCCTTTTTTTTTTTTTTTTTAAAGTTGGTGGCTATATCATTTCTAGTTCCCTACCTCTCCTGATGGATGTCTTTGTCATTTACAGATCTGAAAGCGAAAGTTCAAGAAGTGTCAGGTATGTGCTGCCCAAATTTCTCCACATACTTTCTCATTGTTCTGCCTGCGCACATGGTGTTTTTCCCTCCACACTACTCTCAGTCACATGCCATCTAACAAAAACCTCATCAGCTTTCTCTGAACCCTTCTGGACTTTCGCTGCTGTGCAGTTCCACCCTGTCCAGATAAGATTATTGTTTTCCCTCCAGAAAGCAGCGAGATCTTACTGTGCTTCCTGCAGTGCGTCCTCTATGATTCACATCTTGGCTTGATAGATTCGTTCTCCGGGGTTTTCAGGCAGGGAATCATGTTTTGTTTTGAGGTCACTGGTGCATATCTTCTCCTTTTACTCTATATGACTTAAATTATGAGAGGCAGGCATAAGATGAGTCATTTAAGCAATATATATATATATACAGCAATATGGCATGCTGGGACAGCTTTCCTGGCTACAGGGAGTTGCTCCCATTCAGAGAGCATTCGTGATGTTGGCCACTCATGTTGGGGGATAAAGTCTGGATCACAGTTGACACACAGTTGAGGCCACACAGAGCCTTGCTTACTATCCTCCACAGCTGGTATACGGTGGTATTAAAATATTTCGACAGCCCCATCTGGAGACACTAATAATTTCACTGTAACAGCGTGTGACTGTCAGCGCTGATCTTTGAGAGGCTCATTTGAATGTAAAAAGGCCAATTTTGTGCCAAATGTCTTCATGTTGCCTAATTTAGATATGTACCAAGATGCTATTTGATTGGCAGCGCAGGCATGGGTGCTTCGTTTGTGGGTGAGAATTACACAGTTTTTTTTTTTTTTTTTTTTGCCTCATTTGCACAGGTTTTTCAGCCGCCAGAGCTGCGTAATCCTTTGGTGAAGTCGCCCCGTAGAATATCACCCTCGCTTTACCAGGTTGTGTAACAGTATCATAGCAGAATAATGTCTCTGTCCAGGCTGCAGGAAGTCGCCCTCTGAACATCTTGTACGCTATGGCTGGATCCGCAGGAGTTGTATTTCTGGTTATTTTCCTTTTACATCTGCGGGATAAATGCTCTGCATCAGTGTTTGCTGTGATTGTGGACAAACTTGCATCTTTGACCATCTCTGGAGGTCGATTGCATCCTTAATGCATCTTGGGTACATTAACACCTGGAGTTGATGTGTTTTTGCCTTGTGTAATTACAATCCATCCAATCATCCAGGTGTCAATGCCAGGTGAGAGGGAAGTCTTCATAATGAATATGAACACCTGGATCTGGATCTGCAAATCCATTTCGGCCTGAAAAACCATCAGGGAAGATTTTGTCGACGAAACCCTGTATTAGCAGGCAGACTGCTGTGGCATCGGCTCTGAGTGCTTCTGACCACCTCGCGTGGCAGCGATCCTGCACAGTGACCTGAGACAAAGTGAGATGTCAGAGTAGAGAGGAATTGAAGGCCCGTCCCTGGGAGACACTGGAGTTAAACACTGTGGACACCTTGTTCTTTCCAAGTCAATCACAGGGAAGCACAACACTTTCATCACAGTGATAGATGCTCCAGCTGGACAGGGCGGTGTGTGGCTGCAGGTCTCATAGCAGATAAAAGTGGACTTATCTGCGATGAATGAAAACGTGGAGATACACCAGTTTGCCAACATATCAGCCAGATAGCTATCTGCAGGCTGGCTGATTTGTGTATTAAATTTATATTAATTTTTATGTAGAAAGGAATCAGTAATATGAAAAACTCCCCTTAAAGTGATTTTTAAAGACACTGATTTGATTTATATATAATATTGGCTTCATGAGGTATATCAGTGGTCAGCACCAAGAGCGAATCAAAGCTTTGCCTCACTGGTTCATTTGCTGTAGATGCTCTGGAGAGGAGGAGGAGCTCTTCTCCATAGATATCAACAACCTTTATTTCTGCCATTTCCTCCAACCGTGGAAGAAATAACTACTGCTGTCACAGATATGTCGGAAAACCAAACGTCGTCGTGTCTGAGTTCATAACATCATCTGGCGGTGAGCCGTATTCAGTATGAACCCAGAATAAACAGATTGCTATGACTTAAGTGCAATAAATGGATGAAATGATGCTGAAATAAAGACATAATGACACTAATTTGTAAAATTCATGCTTTGTGAGGCCTGACAATCTGGTTTATACACATACATTTATACACAGTTTGGTCCGGTCTCTGTGCAGATATGATGTACTGTCGTCGCTCTGGGTGACCACAGACAGATGTTTATTTCCACCATTTCTGATTCACCAACGTCAGGACGTCTGGAGGATAATCTCAATGCTGATAGGCTTTTGCGATACAGCATCAGATGAAATATTTCAACTCCAGTAGTTACGCACGATGCAAATTTGCTTCTATTTGCTTCTTTGCATTGACTTTGTATTTAGTCGCAGCGTGCGAAAAATTTGTTTTGTTTTAGTGGTGAGCATATGACTGGATGAATGATACCTGGATAATACTGGAGTTGTGTGAGAGTTTGTGACAGATGTTTTCATATAGTTTTGGTGTTTTTAAAACGTGGCCCCATGTACTTCAATTCATCAAGACTTTTCTCAGTTTCTTGATTCTCTGTTCACCGTGGAGGCATATGAGAAGTTTTCTTCAGGAATTCAAGGTTACACAGTGAGTAACTGATATAAAAATGGTCATTTTTTTTGGGCTAAAGTATTCCTTTAAGGCCTTGTGCAGAGAGCATAATTCTGTGAAGACGCAGGCTTTGCACAGAGAAAGACGATTTCATCAGCCTCTGAAATGGGAAAGAATTACAGGATTGAATTGTTGACAGAGTAAAGCCTCTCTCTCTTTATCGGGTCAAGGATAAACTCATGAGCTTACGCTTTGGAAGCATATTAAGGTTCGTAACAGCTTTCAGTGCAATAACAGACAGAACCTCATAGTGCTGGAGAGATGGAATTACCTCATCTGTAAACGGTAGCCCCACTTCAGCAGTGAGGAGGGTGGGGGCTCTGCATGTGGTAGCTGGTAGTAATCAGCCTCAGCTCCAGAGACATGACCGTTAGCTGTCCTGTTCCACTTCACCACTCCGCCGCCGACTCCTGTGTGAGACACCTAGACCAGTGTTGTTGTAGAGGTGTTTTGATGAAACTGTATTACAGCATACTGATGACTCCAGGGTGAAACCACATGAACTGTGGGGAAAGTCACTCTGCTGACAGCAAAATTATTCTTTTTGTCCATTGGCCACTTCTTACCAAATTAATAAAAAAAAAGAATTGCATTTCATGGGTTGAAAATGGCTCAACTAGTAGGCAACACCAGATCTGAAAAAGTGAAGCTGAAGTGCCGTAAACTTGCATTCTCTCTAACAGCCAGCAGGGGGCGACTCCTCTGGTTGTATAGAAGTCTATGAGAAAATTATCCTACTTCTCTCTTGATTTATTACCTCAGTAAACATTGTAAACATGAGTTTATGGTCTCAATCTCTAGTTTCAAGTCTTCTTCAATACAGCATGATGTTCATTTAGTAAATTATGGTCCCATTTAGAGTCAAAGCAGGGAGTGATTTAGGGCTTTGGTCACCAACAGGCGGACTGCGGTCCAAGTCCGGACCCAGAAGCCGTCCCATACGGACCTGGACCTTCAGCCAGAACAGAAGGTTATGATTTAAAGCCTGAAGGGGAGCTTCTATTTTAACCAAAGCAGCTTTTGTAGACTTTACGGTAGTGGTTTAGTGGATGAGAAAATGCACAGACCAATTGCATGCCAGTTATGCCATCCCATGTGATACTACTCAGCCAATCAACACTGTGACTAAACAGTGCACACAGATGAGAGTTAGAGGCAAGTCACACATGAAAAGACAGTATAAAGAAAAAGAAAGATGACGATACAGGCAGAGAAACCAAAGGGAGAGAAACAGACGACTGTGACATATATTATTATTTGAACATGCACAATTTTCACATTTCATTTATTATCTCTTATTTTGAAAGTGCAGCCCTACTTTAATTTAGTTAATGAGAGGACATTTTACATATCTGCAGTCATAAATATATGTTCAGTTCTCTGTTACGTGACAATAAAGTCAAAAAGTTTTTGAATCGTACTGAATTAATTTGATTTGACAGTCAGGTATTGATTACATGCAGATGTTAATACAACTACTAGGCTGCTGACATATATATCACACTAAATAGTTTGATATTATGATCCTCTGGACCTTTGCTTCAAGAAATTTTCTCTAACTGGACCTCTTTAAATTTTAGTTGAATACACCTGGTTTGGGGCAGGGCTACCTTGTGATTGACAGGTCGCTACCACGGTGTTGTCCAGTCTGGGAGTTGTCCGTATTTTCGTCTTATAACTTTAACCCTTTAGCAGTCTGTTTTCAGTTCATGAACGTTACTTAGAAGCTTTTTGGTTGCCTGAAAACATCTTATTCAGCGTTGGGTTCTACTTAGCTCCACCCTCTCGTGTCACTTCTGGTTGCCAGTAACCAAGATGTCGACGGCCAAAATGCCAAAAAAACTGTAGTCCATAAACCAATGGTTGACAACACTGTGACGACAACATACGATCGCCCTGAATCTTGCGAGGCAGACCTCCAGACGAGGGAACTGGACGTGTGAAAATGCTAACTCATTTCCAGGGTTTTAGGTCTCATGTGGCACTTTATCACAGTAACTTTGACCTTGATAAGGAATGGATTGATTACTTCCTGTAATTAAATCCTGTAATTCCAGCTCATCTTGGATTTTGATACCAATAACAACACACCCATACCCCTTTAGGTTTGTTAAACGCATGCTGTATTTGGTTTGATCAACAGACTCGAACCAGAGTTTCAGTACACCTGCCAACTCTGCTAGTCATATTTTCACTTCACTGATAAAATTTTCCTTTTCATGCAGCTGTAGGCTACAATATATCAGGTTTTTGTTTTGACATTACTCAATAAGACCAGTAACTCCTGTAACACAAGGTATGGAGATTAGGCTGCTCCTTATTCCCTCATTTTGATGCTGACGTTTTGCTGTTGTTCCTTTTCTCATTGCTTTCATGCAAGGCTTTCCAAAACTCCTGCTACCACTTCATGGCAATTTAATGAGCGCCCCAAGTAACAGACTCTAATTTTGTATGTTGCCTTTGTTGGGAAGGTAAAATTGCAACGCTCACTAATAATGCATGTGAATATAACCTGCAGTCAACTGGTTTAGTATTCCAGAACCTTCAGTGTTTTCATATGCTGAGGTTTAGGAACAGATTTATAATCAATGTGATCTTGGGCTTTTCTGTAATGCCGATAATATACCGTGCAGCAGCGTTTCAGTATCAACATGCTGCTTTTTCATTGTTTTACCGCTCTGTCAGAGAAGCATTGTTGCCTTTTGTTTGCAACAGATATAAACATCAGTGAAATTCAAGCCACCCATTGTGATGCCACTCAGCTCCACAGAGCCTTTTACCTTCTTTTAGCTCATTGTTTTAGTTTAACACTGCAAATTGTGCTCTTATCAATTTGTTTCCAGCCACAGCGAGAAGCCTTTTTGTGAGAACTAGCTGGTAAACAAAGCACACATTTAGCAGTTAAAGAGCCAGATATTTCCCTAAGGAGCTGTTAGAGACCAAAACATGTTGAATTCACCAGAAACATGACTCCAAATGAGTATAATGTTGCTCTGCGTCTGCTGGATGCGTAAAAGTAATGAGTTAGCTGTTACAGCTTAAAAGCAGAAAATGTGTTTTAAGCATGTTGGGTTGCTTCAAGTGGTAAACTAATCTATGAATGCACCTTTAAGGCCAGCACGCTATCGTTTTCAGACTGTAGATGCTAATATTCTGTAAATATCATAAAATTGCAACCGTTTTCTTGTCAAAACTCTTCAAATATACACTACACCTACGCTGAAACCCGGAATAATAAAATGGCATGAGAAGAAGAAGCAGAAGAAGAAGATCTACCTTTATTAGTCCCACAATGGGGAAATTCAATTTACACTCTGTTTAACTCATACATGGTACATGCAGACCTGAAACACACATACATGCAGTAAAGGAGAGATGTCAGAGTGAGGGGGCTGCTCCAGACAAGCGCCCTGAGCAGTTGGGGGTTTGGTGCCTTGCTCAGGGGCACCTCAGCAGTGCCCAAGAGGTAAACTGGCACCTCTCCAGCTACCAGTTCACACTCAGTTTTTGGTCCATGTCGGGACTTGAACCGGTGACCCTCCGGTTCCCAAGCCAACTCCCTACAGACTGAGCTACTGCCGCCCCCATTAAACAAGGTACAGCGACATTAATTGATTAGCGACATTAATTGATTAGCGACATTAATTGATTAGCTGTCAACTATTAAAATAATCCCCAACTATTCTGATAATTCATGACTTGGTTTGAGTCATTTTTTAAGACTTACCACCTGGTGGTTGTACACACAAGCCATCCATCCTCTGAACGCTCCAGAGGCTCGATGCTGGAGAGTTTCATGAGGCTGTGATCATCGTAGAGGTCACCACAGGTCTTTTTATACACTGAGGTCAAGTTTCAAAAAAATGGTCTCATTCAGTGAAATGGCCTCTATGGGGACTAACATCATCACACATGAACACAGTTGGGCTTTTGGATCCACAAGAGTCTCAGCTTTACAGTGATACCGATTTCATGTAATTCAAGACTGTTTAGTGACCCCAGTATGCAGAAATATTCAAACACGTCATTTGAGAATAGGAGACAATAACACATTTGTAAGAAACTGCATGTTTTTTGACCCAAACTACATGTGATTATCATAAAGTACGCATGTCTGTGAAGGAGGGGACTTGTGGGAACCCATTTTCAGCCACATACCTTGAGATAAGAGGTCAATGGACCCCTCTGAAAAAAGACCATGCCAGTTTTTCCTTGCTAAAATGTTGCTTTTAAACTTTTCTACTTTCACATGATATTAATATGTTTCTTCTACCTTGAAAACTGGACCTGCTACAACCTCCGAAAGGCAGAATAGCAGCTTGGCCAGCTGACGGGACGTCACAGTTTTAAGGGGTTAGCAGATTTTATGCGAACACTGATTGGACAAAATGATATTTGCTCAAAGTTTTAAGACCAATATTGGTCTAACTTACCAGAAAACCAGTATATTGTTTTAACCTTAGACACATCCTGTGTGTATAGAAGTTTTGGTGGTGTATGTGGGCATAATCTCCACCCTTGGATCCAGTGTTGTGCTCTACAGCCAGTCCCACAGGACCCTCTGGTGTTCCAGCTGTGTCATTTAGCAGGTGAGCAGGGCAGCTTTACCCTCCACCTCCCCTTCCTCCTCTGGCCTCCTGCCGTCTCCTCGTCCCACGAGTGCGAGACGAACCAGGCGCGTTGGTTGCTTTAAAGCATTCCAGCTGTAATGCTACACCGCTGGGAGAGGTGCAGTGTTTTGTATGCTGACCTGACATCGTGTGGGAAGGAGCTTGCCAAGGTTAACTGGGTTGTAGCGCCCAGTGGCTATGTGCCTTCACATGGCATGCCCCAACACACCTGCGTAAGAAACTCTCCCAGGGCTAACAGAGAATAAGGTGCATTTAACTCCGCTCTGTGTCGGTGCTAATCAGGGCGATGCAGTCAAAACCATACATGATAGAAATGTCTTATTTATTAGACTCCTGAGCTGAATACATTTGCATAGCAATAAGGAAACACACTTTTGTGACGCTACTAGAACTCCTGAAAGCTTTAAATGGAGCTAATTTTAACATTCATGTGATACGTGAAGACAAATATGTAAACAGAAATGTTTGTTGTTCAGTTCAATAACTGACATAATGAAGGATGTTGTCAGTATTGCAGTCTGCGTTAATCATGGTGATTATGGAAGAATATTTGGCAGCTTTTTTCATAAAAATTAACATAAAAAATGAATTCAGATAATTAGCAGGAAGGAAACATATTCACTGTGGATTCCTGTAGATCTCCTACATTATCTGCTCCTGGCATCTCAACCGTGATCAACATTTTTATGGTTATGTTGCGGTTGTGAAGGCAACTCAGAGCACATAGTTAAAGTTTGGGAGATGATGTTTGGGAGACTGTGTCCTTAGTTAATTACTGAGACAGGATGTGTTGAGTTTATCAGTATAAGACCAAAGCCACAATCTTACCCTAGTAGCCTGTCTACACATAGGACATGGAACTCAGTGTCCTGGTTTGTACTCCCACCATCATCCTCGTACCAGATTATTTTAATGATTTAAAACTGTGCATTATCTACATCCTTCAATGCTTGCTAGCAGACTTCTTCTTCCTTGCCGTTGTTGGCGCATTGATTCATGTCTTTAGCTAATCTCTCTGCAGAAGCATGCACAACTGAATCCTCCAATAAATCACGTTTGCATTGAAAATGTCGTAACTGTTGTCACTAGGGTAGCCCCGTCGTAGTCGACTAATTGGTCATTGTGGTCTTAGTCAACTTGGTCGATTCGTTTTTTTCACGCTAACTGACATTTCTAAGAAACTTATGAGCTCACCTCTTGGAAACACAAAATTTAAATTGGTGCTTTCTTGTGATCAGTTTACAGATAAACTAATAGATCAGTTGATAAAATCGTGCGAGTATTGGTCGAGGACGGCCCTGGTTGTTACGCAGCCCAAAGGGTGTCACACTTCTTGGACTGGAAAATCTCGCCAGTGATTATAATCCATCCAGCTGTTACGTTTCTTCAGAAGCAAATTACAAAAGATGAAAGAAGACTCAGCGGTTGAGACTTTGCAGTACGTTCTCCTATCATTCAGGAATTGGAGCCAGACTGATTATACTCATGTGTTACGAGTCCTGTGTTTGTTTTTCCTTTCCTTGATCTGCTCCCGCGGGATACGGAGATGTAGGCCACGAGCGTGCTGTGAAGTCGTTCGTTGAGCCTATCGGCACAAAGCCTGCGGTGGTGGTGGCGGCAACGCGCTGCACAGCGAAGTGGCCCAGTCGAACACAAAGCCTTCCCTGTAATGCAGATATCAGCACTTGAAGGTGTGATAAACTACAACAGTAATTCTGCGTTAGGTAGCCTCCATTTTTTTGAGGCAAGCCTTGTTATGAGCGGAGCAGTGGGCACCATCAGTAATGAAATCTTTGTGTTTACTACTGGAGCTTATAAATATCTCTCCCTCTAGACTACACTGATGTGATGCTGATGAGAGAACAGAGATGGGGAGAATGATAGAGGGAGGAGCGCTACAGCAAAGCTGATTTCCAAAGGCCTCACACTGGAGCAGTAAAGGTTAATTGGATTCTGTCAACAAGATATTGTTGGGAAATGTTTAATTCTCTCAGATCACCACTTGTACGTTGTTTCATTTTCATCTTTGGAGAAAATAATGGTCTGATCTTGTCATATTTGGTGCACGGCAACTTTCAGGACTTGATAATGCCCTCTGATGATGTTTGTGCAAGGACAGGAGCTCGTTCTTCCGTGATTTTGAGAAAATAGACGACTATGGATGAGAATAGCTTAAGATACTCCACATTATACAAAATGTCCCTCTCTTTGTGAAGTAACACCATGAGCAGGCATGCTTACAGAGTCTAGGGCACAATGCAGCCTATCTAGTGAAAAGAGAAAGATTTGGATTTCCACATTATATAAAGCAAAACCGCTGAAACCTGCTTTTTGAGGAGTATAGTACACGGCATACTGTGTTACATAACTGACGGAAGTACACACTACTCATCCATCAGGAGGAAGTAAAGAGGTGGGGGTGTTTTTGTCCCTGGGATTTGTGTCAACAGAAAAAAAAAAAGTTCTCACGCTCACTAGCTTAGCGCTGCACGTTGCAGCGAGGCTCAGACACTGCCTGCGTTGGTGTTTATCTCCTCCTCGTCTGGAAGCTGGTCCTGGTTTGCTCTGAGCGCTGATGGATGGTGCTGGAGAGGCCGCGGTGCAGCGACGCATATCTGTGTTATCAGATGAGCTGACCTTGTTGTACTGTGCTGATTAAGAGAGGGAGTGTACAGTATTGATTCCTCGCCAACACCATTACGCCCGAAACATGACCCCCCCTTCCTCCAGGAATATATAAAAGAAGAAAGGGTCATTACATCAAGACACCACTGTAATTTTGCAAGTGCCGATATTAAGCATATAAAATTTAACGATTTGTGTCACTCCTGGCAATAATAAGAACCACTACTGAGAGAGCTGGCTACGTTAGCCCTCCTGAATATTATTAAATATCATTAACAGTTTGCAGTGGTTAGCGCTGTCGCCTCACAGCGAGAGGTCTGAATCCGGCTTGGGGCTCTTCTGTGTGGAGTTTGCATGTTCTCCCCGTGTTAGCGTGGATGGTGTGAATGCGAGCGCAAGTGGTTGTCTGTGTCTCTGTGTCCTGCAATGGACTGGTGACTTGTCCAGGGTGTACGCTGCCTTCGCCTAATGCCAGCTGGGATCGGCTCCAGCCCCCCCCAGAGATTGAAGATAGATGGATGGATGGATCAACAGTTTGATGGTTGGTTAGTTATTGTTAACAAAGATGCTCTATTACATTTAAATATGTGCAAAATGCTACTGTCTTGGTGCAATTGTGAGTTCAATGATATCATGACAACGGATGCACAAATTTTTTTCTATTTTTGCCGAACATCAGTATCGGCTGATGTTAATCCTGTTGACTGCCACTGGATTATTGGCAAATATGATAACATTTGGCGATGGCAGTGGCTGTTTATCAGTTTTGCGCCGGCTAAATGTTACCATTTTGTTCTGATTGGCTGGTGAGAAAAATATGGTGCATCTTCACAAAGGAAGCTCTCAAGCTGTGGGCGGTATATTCAAATGAGCCTGCATGTGACATGTGGAGCCTTCAAATGTGGTGGTGTTTACCGCGTTTACGAGTTGTGCCATATGAACACCCCCTTCATGTCGTATTCACCACCTCGTAAGTGGAAAGTTTCTGAAAGCTCTGAGTTCAGGACTTGTGACGTGTTTGCTGACGTTGTGAGAAATGGCGGAGCCCGTGGAAGTTCATTTATCGCTGCATAATAAATTAATATTATACAGTAATATTGTCCTCTGTCAGTGTGTCTTTGTATTTCCTGCAATTTGTTACCCACTTGCTAGCTTGCTAAATTGTTAGCCTCTGTGGCGTCTACACTAGGACAGTGACGCTAATATTGTCGTTCTTAGCAGCTGTGTTCACGACTTAACCACTTGAACGCAGCACATATCAAACCAAATGTGATTGGCTTGTTGAATCACAGACAGCTCACAAAAAAATCTGACTGGGTTATTTAAGGTTGGAGACACTACGAGCACAAGCACTGAAAAAGTGAGTTTTTCATGATGTGTCTCCTTTAACAGTTGATCTGCTTTACTTAACAACACTAAACCTGAGCTCATTGTTATTTTGAGATCTTGTAATAACAGCAGACAGTGTGTGTCTGTACCGACTAGGACTCTCTGTGTGTGTTTTCCAGCGTAAGCACCATTATTAAGCTCAATTAGTCCTTGAAACCACTTTGCCAGCCCTCTGACAGTTTAGAAGTTTTGGGAGTCGGAGTGTTTAGAGATTGGCTTTATGTAAGCAGAGAACCTGCACTCCAGTGATAACACGGAGCTTATATGGCAGGCAGTGGGAAATCTCCATCCAGGACTTAACCTCCATGGATGAGAGATTATTACTGGCAGCTCTGGGTCGCAAAAGAGCATAACCCATTTGTCCTTGGGGCACGTTTATCCATACGGCATGCTGCTGTTAGAGTTCCAGTTGATGCAGGATCTCCCATCACAAGCTGCATCACATCACAGTGAGTTCAAGAGTTTACGATTTACGTTTTAGAGGGCAGCCACTTGGATAGTAGATCATGTTTTATGTTTGTAGCATCAAATCATGTCAAACTGTTATTAACCAGCAAACATTTGGATGTTAAGCACTGCTTATATATACAGAATAGTGTCAATATTTTAAAGTGACACCATGATGACAAAGTATGACATATTAATGATCAAATTTGAAAAAGCTTCAACTTCAGTGTTAAAAATGATCACACTAATAGCACATACTGTGTGCTCTTTCTGTCTTGCTCTGTTCCTGTTGGTGTGTCGGTCCCTGATTACTGCCGTGATGTAAAGGTGGCTGTAATTTGAATGTGCTGTAATTTGGATGAGCAGTTAATTAAAGTTTAGCTGTTGTGGTTAACACCACCGCAAGTTCATTTCAGGAGAGTTATGATGTTTAATTTCGTGCCACGTGCTGGTCTGGTCTATAGCTTGGAGCCATAAAGCTGTGCTGGTCTGGTCTATAGCTTGGAGCCCTTCTATTAGATGTTTTTTAGGTCATGGCAGGGGAACAAATCAGAAATCAGTGTTTTTGGATTTATTGTTGTTGCAAGTGGATGTTTGGAGACATGGTTCATCTTCTTCTGTTTACTCTGTTACCGTCTATGAGGGACACAGGATTGATTTCCCCCATAAGGGGGCGTGGTCATGAGACCCTCTGGATGATGTATTGCCGGCCTGATGTCTAGCACAACATGCTCCGTCGCTGTACCTGATTGTTTTGATGCTTGTGTGCCTGTCAGACACAGGCGGTGTTGTTGCTGTTGTTCGAAGAGAACAGGAAAAAAAAAAATCAATTTGGGGAGAATGACTTTGCAAGGACAGTCTTCTTCCAGGAAAGAGCACGAAACAGTGAAGACGGGAATGTGAGGAAAGACGCTTTGCGAGGAGGTCAAAGTCGTACAGAGGCAGCACCATTCTGCTGACCAGTCTGCATCAGTGCTCACTGAGGGGATGGTTCAATAACAAGGGAGCTGCTTCTTCCATTACTCAGTCAGCTGCAGCAATTAGGCACCGAGAGGAGATATATAGGTGGTTTATTTATGGCCAGTCCTCCATTCACCCTGACGGCCCCTCCCTCCCCGCTGCTCCCTACTCATGGAATCATTTGAACTTATTTTTACAGCATCTGTCCCCAAACAGAGTTAAGAAAAAGTTGATTGTGTTTACCAGCAAATCAGGGTCTTTTTTCTTGACCTTTTGCTGTTGTGTGAATAATGACCGCAAAAGTAGTTTGGTGTTGTTATATCACCAGAAAGCTCATAAGGTGAAGGAGGGAGCGGATGGTTGGATGTACAAAGCAGTTTGCATCTTGTCTCGTGCCAAAAGTAAATCTTTGTAAGGGATGTCAATTGATTAACATATCAATATTTCATTTTGAAATATCACAGCACCCCTAATTTTACATAAATCATTGTGGCCTTTATGATTTTGGGAAGACCCTCTGGAGTCTAGTGATGTTTTTGATTTAATCTGCATTATATTTGGCCTCCGTTTAGCATTTAAAACCTTTTTTTTTAATTTAATGATGAACAGTTTATCAGGCATGATGTTATCAAACCAACAATACTACAAACACAAATGTTCATCCATCATCTGCAACCAATTTTCCCATTAGGGGTCGCGGGGGGGGGGGGGGGGGGGCATTCACACTCAATTTATCAATTTAAAAAAAAAAAAAGAAGATTTTTTTTTTTTTCCCCCCGGGATATTTTTTTTTTTTTTTTTTTTTTTTTCACACACAAAAAATATTATTATCAATTATTGAGGTGTTTGAGTGAGGGGGGGCTCCTCCCACCCCCCCCCCCGTTGGTTGGGGGTTTCTTCCCTCTGCCGCCCCCCCCCTCCCCCCCAGAGGGAAATACCCCCCCCCCCCCCCCCCTTTTCCCCCCCTTTTTTTTTCCCTTTCCGGACTTTAACCCGTGACCCCCCCGCTCCCCACCCCACCCCCCACAAACTAGCTACTCCCCCCCCCATAGTCAACAATTAACCTGCATGTCTTTGGACTGTGGGAGGAAACCAGAGAACCCAGAGAAAACATGTAAACTCCACACAGAGGAGCCCAAAATCAGATTTGAAACCTTGATCCTCTTGCTGTGAGGCAACAGCGCTAACCACTACACCACCGTGCAGCCCTACAAATGTTATGTATTTTATATAATCAAGTTTTCAAGGTGCTGGAAGGCATTTATTGAACTTTGGATAGAGTCAGGCTAGCCGTTTCTCTCCGCTTCTGGTTTTTATGCTAAGCTAGGCTAACCATGTCCTGATTCCAGCTCTGAACTTAACACACAGACAGTGTTTCCACGTTTTCCAGACTTCAGTGTTAATTAAAATATATACCGACATATCAGAGCTGCAGCCTTTACCTATGTTTCTGTGTTGTACCTGATAAATTATGATCACGTGCTCTTGTACTGGAACCAGGAAGGTCATGATGCTAACAAGTTAGCTAAGAGAAGGTGATTCTCCTCTGCTTCCTGTTCATATCTGTTCTCCACAGCCTCTGTTGTTGTGTCACATTACACCCCGATCATGTCTCATCTCCTGTAGCCGTCCTCTTCCTCCTTCATCTCCTCACTACCTGACACTGAGCTGTGTGTGCTGATTCAGCCCATTGTGATAATGCATATATGAGAGCTCCTGGCCCTAATTTGAAGGCATTGAAATGCTGCGGGCAGTGGACAAAAGTAATCTCTCTTTCTGACAAATGCGTTCAGTTCCGGAGTTCAGCATGCTGTATACTGTACATTTATACTGCAGAAACATGCCATCGTCTGTGCATCACTTGCTGTCTGATTTTGAATGAAATCTTGGTGAAATGTGTATTATGAGCTGCTTCAATGTGTCTCTCCTTTTTATGTTGCAGGCGACACGCCTCATTGCCTGTAGAAGTCTCAGAGATCCCTCTAAACCTTACTGCCCCTCCATGTAGAAGAAGTTACCCCTGTCGCAAATGGAAGTCTGCATCTTTTGGGTAAATCAAAGAGTTTTTTATTTATTTTATTTATCATAGGGGTGTCAGGATTCTCCAAAATCACGATTGGATTTGACTTGATTTTAAGGTCACGATTCAATTTGATTTTCAGTTTAAACATGCCATGGTTAGACAATGGAGTCATCACAAAAACAAAACAGTCCTTCTTCAGTGCATTGCAAGTGTGTTTTAATCTACAAAATATGGTCATTTATTGTCAGGCTTGTTTCTCTTTTTTCCTCTCTCGTCTGTTTGTCGCCGAGGTCGGAGGCGGAGCTCGACAGTCCCGTTAGCTCGTTGCGCTCCCTGCAAATATCAGCTGCTGTGATTCAACTATGTTGAGCTTAAAAAACGCACATGTAGGCTGAAATTCAGCCATGTTCTGTCAGGAGAAGCAGTGACTTAATGTTCCACTAAGTAAGAGTAGAGGAGCTACGATCAGTAAGGAAAAGTTACTATGGTAACCAAATTTCACCGGTGTTATTGGTTACACCGGACGTTTCACAAGAGAAGATGATGGTCGATATGTGTATGGTGAGATGGTTGTTAAATTTGATGCAAGTAGGCGTGGTGGAGAAAAATAAAATAACAGCTGTTACAGCTTTTGTTTTTCATGATCCAGATCAGAAGCTAATTTTGATAGATCTCTGATTTAGAATCCAAATCCTGACACCCCTACTCCATGAAGACTACAACGTTCTAAGGCTGTTTCCTGACAGTCTGTCTTATCACTACAGTTTCGGTCCTGATGCTAGTTTACAGCATCACCCTGTTTATCAGCCTGATAAAACAGCACATCTCTGACCCCGCCGTTCCCCGTGCTGCTGCTGTTTCTTTGTTTGTCAGTCTTTTCCTTTTTCCTTGTGAAGCTTTCTACCGCCTACTGCGCACAAGCTGGTAGGTGGCCTCCTCAGCCTCCAACTCTGCTCACATAGAAAATGAACAACACTCATCACAACTGCAGACAGGAAGTAGAAGCGCAGTAGGGGAACGGGCTACTTTCTGGGATAAAGCTGGTAGAACAGACCCCTGCGATGACATCCGATATCTCCTCTCTCTGTCTTTCACGTTTACATCAGCTATAGATTTGAAGGATATCTTAGGAAATGAGCAACGAGCCTCGCTGCACTGCTACAGCTGTGCAGATTATTGCGAGCAGGGTGTTTGCATAAAGCATCGTGGGCACATGCAGTACAGTACAGCCCTGCCTGGCTCTCCATGTCCTTTTTCCTTGGAGTTCATTACAGCTGCTCAGCGAGGCCCTGAGAGCTTCTCTGCAAATGAGGAGAGATGGGAAGAGATGAAAACCCTGAGAGCGTTGAGCAGTGGGACATAGGCTTCAAAAGCTTCATGGCAATTTCAAAGGGTTTTATTCTTGACGCCATGCTCGCTGTATCTATCGAGTATCCAGCTCTGAGCTTGAGAGCGATTCTAAAAGCAGGTTTGTGTGTTGGGGGGGGGGGGGGCTCGCTCGGCCGCTCGGTTGGCTTTTGCCAGGGGAGGAAGGAGATAGTGAATGCCCTAATGAGTTGTGTTTGTTCACCATGTTTATTGATTCTAATTAGCTGTGTGGATGAAGAGAGCACAAAGCAGGAGCGCTAAACAGTTGTGATTACGGTGAGGTCTTGAGCTGTCCCACTCTATTAGGACGTATTTGCCAGAGAACATGAAGAACAAGTGCACATCAATTACAGTCACCCAGGGAGTTGTGTTCTGAGTGATGTTTGGGTCAAGCTGAAACTTACAAAAGGAGGGAGGTGTGTAGACTGGATATGAATGCAATTATGTTAAACCCCTGAGGGCCACGGAGGAAGTGACACAGTGCCGCAGGTAAAATCACACTGTGAAGCAATGTGTCGCTGTACAGCCAAGCAGCTTTAGAGACAGATTACTGGGCTTTTATATTTGGCAGATGTAAGATTAAATGTGTCAGCAGCAGGAAGAAGGGGAACATTAAGAGATAAGAACACTCTCCTCTTTTGGACTTTTCTGGTCTTGTACGTGTAGATTCTTAGTGATCCTGCTTTTAACTGAACGTTCTTACAGTTCACTTTTATTAAAGCATTTTTATTAAAGGATTTATGGCAAGTCAAACTGTGAGATCACAGAGAGCATTGGTTTCATTTTGCCATAGCACTTAAATAGAATGGACTTATATTAAAGGTTTAGTTTACCCCCAAATCAAAAATAAGTATTTTCCTCTTAATCAGGGGTGGGCAATTATTTGTCCTGGGGGCCACCTGAGAAACCCAGATTGTTGCTGGGGGCCAAACACATTCTGTCAGATCTAATTTATCACTAGATTAAATTATAGAAATCATACTATGCACTTATTTTTCAGCATTTATTATACTGAAAATCACATTTAACACCACATTCAACTTCACAATAACACTTATATTTAACATTTAACTTAACATTAACTCTTCCATTTCCTTCTGTGGGTCATGCAGCTTTGTAAAAGTCCTCTCTGCTTTAGTATCTCAGCCAGCAGCCCCTCGGCTGTCCTCTCCTTCTCATCTCCAGACAGCTTTCTGGATTTTTCTGCATGTTTTGTCTCAAAGTGACGGTTCTAGTTGTATTCTTTGAATTCAGCCACATGTTCATTGCAAACTAAGCTCACAGCTTTACCAGCAACCTCTGCGAAAAAATACTTATCAGTCCATGACTTACTATAGACATACCGCCTCATCAGGTCTCATCTATCTGTCTATCTAGGAAGCTCCTGTCTTGGGGAGATGAATGAGCAGCATGTTGCCACGGACGAAGTACGATCTCATTGCAGCCTGATTACCCCTGTAGGGGATGAAGAGGAGTAAGTTAGTAAATAAGTGGTTAACATTAGTGATTTGAGCTGCAGCAGTTCTGACTCCTCGTTAACGTAATGTTATCAGCAGCATACTGTATGTCTCAGAAAGGCAGGCTAGAAAAACCCTCCACATAAATTTTAGTCACGTACTGGAAGACAATATATTCGTTTATCATCGTGGTCTGCCTCTCCTTTTGATCTGGTGTTCTCTGTTAGATCTTTTTTAGCTTTTTTAATGAAAACTCAGTGAGGGTAACTGCAGGCTTTCAAAGCCTTCCAGCATGTGATGTTGGTCTGGTTGTTTTTGGCTGCTGTATTTGTCGATATGGTCTCTCCCCAGTGGTTTGATGTCCAGTTTGTGCTCCATTAGATGGTGTGAACCAGAAAGCAGGCAGTGATCTGTGTAAAAGACTTTTCTGTAAACCTCAATATTAAGTCCATCTCTTTCTTTTTTAGTCAGTTTGTAGTTGAAACTGATGTTACTATCTCCCTCTCTTGGATTTCATCCATTTATACTCCTTCTGCAATGGCAGACACCACAATGAACCTGTGGTGCTGACACGTTTCTCCCTGTACTTGAAATATCTGGCCTTCAAGCACAGCAACAAAGAGCACACCTGGTCTGGGTTACATTTCAGTCTGTTCTGTCCTGATGAGATCTCTTTCTGTCTGCACTGCTGATGTCAGCGGTACATATGCTGTCATTTGCCTCCTTTTTCATTTATTGAAACTGGCAAGGTTTTATATTTGATGCATAGTAATAAAACACAGAGTTGCAATGATATTGGTCAAATATCTGTAGATGTTGTACAGTTGGTAACCAAATCATTTGTGTATTTGGTGCAGCCTTTGTAGACACTGAGTTAATTCCTTGACTTTGAGGCGATGGTTGTCAGTTGCCTCTTTTGCAGTTTGTGGTGGAGGGTTTCTCAAGGGTTTTGTAGGCTTAAAGTGTGGGTTCATTACTTTGGTGTTTCTGGGGGGTTCTGCAAAGTAAAATTACTGTTTTTTTGAATGAAGGCTGGTCTAGAGGCTTTGAAGATAGTGATACAGCAGCGGAAAGGCTGTGTGATGGTGAGCTGAGGTGGTGAAAATATCCTAAATATAGATTATACTAGGGATGCTAATGTCGAAAAATTTCTTTACCGATTATTAACCGTTATATTTGTGCCTCACATGCAGCGGTGCGCCAGCTGCAGTATATGAGCACAACAGACAACTGAGTCAACAGTTCACCATTAGGAGAGTCACTGTAGCAGCCACGGTGCTGCGTTCACCGTCTCCAGTTCACCGTCAGGAGAGTTACTGTAGCAGCCACGATGCTGTGTTCACTGTCTCCAGTTCACCGTCAGGAGAGTTACTGTAGCAGCCACGGTGCTGCGTTCACCGTCTCAAGTTCACCGTCAGGAGAGTTACTGTAGCAGCCACGATGCTGTGTTCACTGTCTCCAGTTCACCGTCAGGAGAGTTACTGTAGCAGCCACGGTGCTGCGTTCACCGTCTCAAGTTCACCGTCAGGAGAGTTACTGTAGCAGCCACGGTGCTGCGTTCACCGTCTCAAGTTCACCGTCAGGAGAGTTACTGTAGCAGCCACGATGCTGCGTTCACCGTCTCAAGTTCACCGTCAGGAGAGTTACTGTAGCAGCCACGATGCTGCATTCACTGTCTCCAGTTCACCATCCGGTGCTGTGTGTAGTGTCCTGGACATGCAGCCACTTTCCCAGTAAAAGTCTCCACCACACATTTAGTTTAGTTTAGCACAGAGGTGTCAAACTCAGGTGTAATTATATGTGTCCCCTGAGATAGTATCAGATGTCGATTAGAGCAGGCCCGCCGGTATATTGAGCCTGAACCGCTAATACTACATATCTCAGAATGCTCTGCGCCACTGTGGGACTAATAAAGGAATATCTTATCTTATCTTATCTTAGTGCGTTGGTGCATCAATGAAGGCGCGCAAGCGTCTCTGCCCACATCTGTTGACGTTAACAACCTCATATTACCAGTCAAACGAAAGATGGACAACAGGAACTTTAGAGACAGGTGAGAGGCAGAATATTAAGTATAATAAGTTCACAAATGGAAAGGACAGACCTGTCTGTCTGGTGGCTGTAACATAAAAACACATTATGAAACACACCTTTTTCCTGCTGCTCCAAGGCACCGACTGTTATACGTTAAATGGTTTGATTTTCATTGAAGGAAATTGTTATTTTATTCTGGTTGTTTTGTTGTTGACCTGTGGAAAAGGTTTCCATTTAAAATTAACTTGAAAGGTTACAGATAGAGACGGTGTAAAACTCTAGTATTTTATTCACTTCAATAAAAATAAGAAACAAATGCCACTGATGTGATCTGATCTCTTGTGTTTATAATATTAATCTCTGCTTGTTCCAGATTCAATGTTTAAGCAAAACTTAAGTTTATTATATATACAGAGAGAGAGAGAGAGAGAGAGAGAGAGAAAGGAAAACATGCCCAGTTGTAGTCAGTTTTTCAGTAAATATCGAGTCTGGCCCGCGATGTAGTCCCAGTTTGTTTTTTTGCCCCACTGTGTATTTGAGTTTGGTTTAGCAGGTTGTCAGCTGTGTGTCTGCCCAGATTAACGATAGTGATTGTCAGAAAAACACAGTGTGTGCTTGTGCTACGTTAGCGTTGCCGGTGGCTTCATGGCCGCTGTAGCGTAACTTCAGCAAGTTTCCAACAGACTGTGTGTGTTTGTGGTGGTGAGTGTGGGTTTGTTGGTGGTGTTATAGCTGTGTGTGTTCAGTTTATTTGTCGGTGAATAAATGCTACGAGGTTACAAGCTACAACTCCTCAGCTGGAAGTCCAGAGCCAACTTCCTGCATCTGCTCCGGCTCTCTCTTAAGGTGGACTCTTAAGGTGGACCAGCTTTTCTCCTTAAAGTGACGAGCCGCCTCTCTGAGTTTTCCTCAGCATTTTAAATAATTAATATTTCTTTTAACCATTTAGCCGATAGCATTAATCAGTTAGAGGTTAAACAGTTAATTCCTTGCCTCTGCTGCTCCCGTCCACAGCAGCTTTACCTTGCCATCAGACCGCTCTTTCCGACAGGGAACTGAAGCCGCTTTCTTCAAAGCCACCCGACTCCATTCACAAAAGTAATAAATTGCTACCGTTTTAGCCTACTGACGTCCATATAAACTAAACCGACTTACTTACTGAGGTGAGGTTTTACAGTAACGAGTTAAACTAACAGTGGAGTAGTAACGTTAGGAAGCACAGAGAGCCAGTGTAAATTAGTACATCAGTAAGGCTATCACCAGATGAGTTACACCTTTGACTTAACAAGCTAGCTCTAGTCCTATTCTGTTTCTTTGGCTGAATCCCTAATCCCTAATTTTCCTTCTTCAGCTTGAGAAGTTCTTTGTCCGACGGTTTCTTTAGCCACATGTTCTTGATAACCATGTGTATGTCACCACGGCCCTCCCGCCAACATACGCTTGTTAGTTTTAGAAAACAAATATGCTAATGTGTCCCTTTGTTTCTCCTTGCTCTTGACTTGAGGGGTAAGCTGTGCATGTGTAATGAAGCCTGAACCACCTCTGGGGTGTCGCCCCAGGTGGTCACTACACCAACCTCTAATGCAGTTATTTGTTTTTTACAATGAGGACATTGGTGGCGAAATTAAATTCTCATCTGTTCATTCTGCTGTTGTTCTTTGCAGAAACTCTTGAGACGTGAGAGAGTGTAGAAAGGAGGATTAGCTGCTCATCATTTGGTTATTGATGACTTTGTGCATATTGCTCCGTTTCCTTTGTATCTGCATTTGTAACCAGGTCTCAGATATCGACGAGGGACCTTTCTGATTATTATTCCTTTAAATTTAGTTTTGTATGACTTTGCATATCTTTCAGGATCCGTTCAGTAGGGTTTGGATCATTTGAATAACTTACAAGTCTAAAAGGTCAAGGTGAAAATAACAGCTGTCAGTTTCTGACTTTTTCAGGATAAACTCAGAAATAATCAGCAGCCTTCAGGGCTTTTCTATGCGTCTGTTTCAAGACAAAAATCCCGCTGTCAGTTGTATTTTAAGATGCTTAATTCAGTCCACGGACTGCCTGATGCAACGAAATATTAATTTGCCCCTGGCTCACGTTGGTATTATTTTGTGCTGAGATGCATAGTGAGTGGCTGGTTTACTCAATCCACGATACCCTTGACAAATGGCTGCGCTGCTTTGCCTCTGAAGTGGAATGGGAGTGGCGCTGTGTGTGTGTGTGTGTGTGTGTGTGTGTGTGTGTGTGTGTGTGTGTGTGTGTGTGTGTGTGTGTGTGTGTGTGTGTGTGAGTGTGAGTGTGTGATCAGCATGCAGGCTGTGTAGGGGCAAAGTTAGCCTCACACCACTCAGTCGACTGTGCCTTCATTTCATCTCGGCACACTTTGATGTCGACTGGCTCACTGATGTATCCGTCCCCTCCCAAATCGTAACCCTACATCATTAAACCTGTCAGCGGCTTATGTTTCTATTCTGTACTTTCTCTATCTCATCCCTGCATTTAAAAACTTGTCATTACCAGCCTGCTCTGAGATTGTATTGAAGTGTGACTGGGATTTAGTCGTCTGTGCGCCCACAGCGCCTGATTATGAAGTCTCCTTTCCGTCTTGGAAGCAGCTATTGTTTTGTTTGTAATTAAAAATCGTGTTCAATTTGCGGCATGGTGCCGGAGCTGGGGGGGGGAAAAAGTTGCTGATGGTTTCCTTGCATCTGTGTGATTGTTTGGGATTGTGACGCAGCATTCGGCACATTCAGCTGGATTGGATTTATAAATAACCACAATGCCTGTCATTGGAGCTGGGGGAATATTTATAGATTTCCGTGAATACTCTGCCCCAGTTGCATTCATTTGAACACAAGCAGGCATCGGCAGGAGTACATTCTCCTTCAGCAGTGTGGGTGGTTTACTGAGAACAACACTGTCGAATGACGTCATGTGTGTTTTCTTTCCCACTGTTATTTTCTTCTTACTCCCTTATGGGTTTTGAGTTATAACAATGTTTTCTACTCTGAGCGATGTGACAATGATTATTAAACAACTTTAACTTAACTTTGTACATGTCAACGTCATGAGTTCTACTCAATCCGTGAAAACAGTTTTTAAAGTTTTCTGTGGATCTGGGTTGGTTCGCTTGTTCTTGGAGACTATGAAATGTATAAAGTTCTGCAACTTAACGTGGCTTTTTCAAGACACTGTGCTTTGCATGCAGCGGTGTGCCAGCTGCAGTATAAGAGCACAACAGTTGACTCAGACAACTGACTCAACAGTTCTCCATCAGGAGAGTTACTGTAGCAGCCATGGTGCTGCGTTCACTGTCCCCAGTTCACCATCAGGAGAGTTACTGTAGTAGCCACTGTGCTGCGTTTACTGTCTCCAGTTCACCATCAGGAGAGTTACTGTAGTAGCCACTGTGCTGCGTTTACTGTCCCCAGTTCACCATCAGGAGAGTTACTGTAGTAGCCACTGTGCTGCGTTTACTGTCTCCAGTTCACTATCAGGAGAGTTACTGTAGTAGCCACTGTGCTGCGTTTACTGTCTCCAGTTCACCATCAGGAGAGTTACTGTAGTAGCCACTGTGCTGCGTTTACTGTCCCCAGTTCACCGTCCGGGAGTGTTAGCAGCCACGGTGCTGCGTTCACTGTCTCCAGTTCACCATCAGGAGAGTTACTGTAGCAGCCAGAGTGCTGCGTTCACTATCCCCAGTTCACCATTAGGAGAGTTACTGTAGTAGCCACGGTGCTGCTTTCACTGTCTCCAGTTCACCATCAGGAGAGTTACTGTAGCAGCCACGGTGCTGCGTTCACTGTCTCCAGTTCACCATCAGGAGAGTTACTGTAGTAGCCACTGTGCTGCGTTCACTGTCCCCAGTTCACCGTCTGAGAGTGTTAGCAGCCACGGTGCTGCGTTCACTGTCTCCAGTTCACCATCAGGAGAGTTACTGTAGTAGCCACTGTGCTGCATTCACTGTCTCCAGTTCACTGTTTGGAGAGTTACTGTAGCAGCCACGGTGCTGCGTTTGCGGTGTGTTTAAGGACAACAGTGACACAGAAGAAGAAGAAGAAGATATTCCTTTATTAGTCCCACGAGGGGAAATTCAATTTTTTCACTCTGTTGTTAACTTATACACGGTACATGCAGACCTGAACACACACATGCACAAACATGCAACAATGGAGAGATGTCAGAGTGAGGGAGCTGCTCCTGACAAGCGCCCCGAGCAGTTGGGGGTTTGGTGCCTTGCTCAGGGGCACCTCGGCAGTGCCCAAGAGGTAAACTGGCACCTCTCCAGCTACCAGTTCACACTCAGTTCTTGGTCCATGTCGGGACTTGAACCGGTGACCCTCCGGTTCCCAAGCCAACTCCCTACAGACTGAGCTACTGCCGCCCCCAGTGGTTGACCTTTGTCGCTGCTGGTTCTCTGGTGTTGGTTTGGTGTGTCTGGGCCTTAACATACAGAAGATGTGATGTGTGGATCAGCATTGGTAGAGCTCGGCTGAGTAACAAAGGAAATTTACAGTAATGAGAAGTGTAACTAATTACTTCTGCTGTTGAGCAATAAGTATGATTAATATGTAATTTTAAGAAACTTGCCCAGCACTGCTAATTAATGACACTATTGAGTTGCATTATGGGATTGTAGCATCCAGGTTTTTAGAGCTGGAGCTATTTTCTGCTTCAGTTTTGACCTTTCTTTTTTTAAATCTCTCCTGCAATCCCCAAACTTTATGGCAGTGTAATACTAAATCATAAGAGTGCCGGTGTTGTTGGTAATTATGTACCACATGGTCAGCCTCAAATACTACAGCTTAGTAGGACTCTAATGCCCCAGCAGCACAGCTTTGACACACAAGAAGCACCTCGTCCTCTAAAACCTGCTTCTCCCAAAAGCATGAAAATGAGATTTTGTGTAACCACAAACAAGTTTCATGCTTTTCAATTAAAATATTTTTGTGTCCACTAACGAAAAGGATTCCTCTGTCTCAGCTAGGGCAGATACCAGGGTGATGATGGGTCCTAGTATTCAGGTCTGTTCCTGCCAAAGACTTTACATTGAAGGGAACCAGCTGTCGAGGCCTCGATCAAGACCACCCACTGAACTGAAGCAGCGTCTTAGGTTTCACGTAACGTTGGATTGCTGTACTGGCACAACAGCATAGCCCTATGTTGTCCTGCATGTATTTCATTTCACTTTATTATTTTTATAGCCAGAATTTCTGTTTTTTCCATCAGAATAAAATATAAAGGACATAGTTGGATAATAGATAATTGCTCTGTTGCAGCTGCATCATTATTATCTCCCCACATCCTCACCAGAACAGAAAAAAGGTTGCTTTGTTTGGGTTCTTCAAGTAAGAGAAACTAATGAGTATCCTTGATTTCCACTAATGGGTTTGTTTGTGTTATCTCAATTATTGGCTCTTGTCTGTTAATTTCGTCCCAGTCTCCCAAAACTGTAGTCTCCTGCCAGTACCGGAGCTAGCTGATGTACGACGTACAGGGACCGAGCAGACTATTGCGCTCCTTCCCCTGGGCTAAAGCCGCCACCGGTGGGAGGGAGGCGGCTGGGAAGGAGCGCTAATTCATCACTATCACAGGCCTGCCGCCTCCAAAAGGCAGTTAATTAACTTTCCATAGGCCGTGAGAGGATGCATGAGTATGTGTGCGCTCGGCCGACGGCCCCATGATGCAGCCTGCAGCGGAGCGTGGATATGTGAGGTCCAATCCTCAGCCCTGCTGGGAGGCTGAGCTCGCCGGCAGGAACCACACTGGGAGTTTCTGGAGGACATATTGCTGCTCCGTCAGTTCGGTGCTGGATCCACACAGATAAATGCCCAGATTATTTACATAATGGCTCCTTCAGCTTCCCTCTGTGCCTGCTTTTGGAGCTCTAAAATATTTAGTTTTGCAGAGAATGAAGGCTATGTTTCTTATTGCTTCACAACCACACTCAGGCAGGACTTTTTGTTCATCTGTGAACACCCGACAGATTAGCGATGTAGTGATCAGAAAAGAATGATTTAATCTCAAATAGAGGCCAGGGCTCTCAACTGGAGAGGGAACTAGGCCCTCTTTTTTAACATTATAGAGACGTTATCCTAATTTTCCCTGTTTCTTAACTAACAAGGTGGGCAGGAGGGTGGTCTCCTGTCACCCAGGAGACCGCGTTTGTTGTTAAGCTTGTTAGCTAGGAATACATAAGAAAGTCTGCTAAGGACGGTTATTCATTTATAGTGGCTACCTTGCTACGTCAGATTGTTGCGCTATATTGTAGTGCCACGTTGTTCAGCTACATTGTTACGTAATTATTTCAACACAGACCGTGATGTTTTTGTTTTATTGCCTAAACCTAACCAATCAGATCACAATGTTAAATGTCAAATTTCATCATGTCCACTCTATTGCTTACAATACGTTAAAATGCTTTTTTATTTTAATTAAAGGTGCATACATTCAACAGTAAAAACAAAACCGTAAAAAACTAAAGAGATGTGTCTGTAACCAATAAAACCAGAATATTGATTTGATCTCTGTGACCATGCAAAGCTGGAACCAGTACAGTACTGAAGGGCTATTTCAAATCTTAAAACATGGGACATTTTGAAAACATTTATAATGTACTGTTGTGGTCTTGTAACCTTTATAAAACAGTTTGGACTAAAAACAAAACCTGCATGGCCAGTTTGATGCTGTGCAGATGCTGTGCACTGGCAGATGCTGCTGTAATAGGCGTTGGCTGCATTTTTTATTTTGGCGTCCATGTTAGCAGCCTGCATAAGATGCACGTCAGCTGCGTCTCTTCTAGAGATTTGAAGTCTCGCCTATTTTTAAGGCGAGCTGGTCGGTTCACAGCAATAACAGACAGTGAAAATTATTGTTTGACAGTATGTTGACATCATATCTGCAACATTACTACAGATTTAATGTCTAGACATCTGTAGAATATGTCACAGACATGACAAAAAGAATTATTTTTAAATAAACACTTTATTTAAAAATAAATCTTCCTGCCTTCAAGCATTTTTTCGTTCTGTGGACAGAAAGGCTTTTATTTTGAGATACAGTATATGCAGGACAGTGTTGTAGAACATGCAGTGATTTGCAGGACTCCGTGAATGAATATAGTACAGGATTTTAATTGTGGATTATTACTATTATTTACAAATTACAACATGTTTCTTAACCTTTCTCTGTCTCAAATAAATATAAATTATATTCAGAATGAAATGAAATGGCCATTATGGGAGTCAAACTTGTAGAAAAACGGGCCGACAGCAGCAGCAGCAGAAACTCTGCTGGTGTGAACAACCGACGTTTGAATCACGCAGCCATTCGGCGAGGCGGTCGTCAGGTGGTCTGGACAAGCTGTAACACATTCAGGAGATGAAAGCGAGCGGAGAGGTTAGGTTCAAGTAGCTAGCCAGCAGACCTCAGATCAGCTGTGACTGGTTGTTATCCTCCGCTCTGTGAAACCTTGCAGATGCTGTTAGGACCACCAGAGGACACGGAGGCACATTATATTTTTTTCAGGTCACCTGTTTCATGTATTACTGTCAGGATATAGCGACTGTTTTATGTAAAACTTTTTAAATCATGTTTTCTCCAGTCTCGCCTACTGCAGCTTTAATCCCACCAAACAACTCATGGCTCGCCTGGCCTCCTCTCCTCCCTCTGTCTCTCTGTGATGGGCAGAAGCCAATCGATGGTGAATTTGGCTCTGTCGGATTGTTTTTCTGCGCTCCTCTTGGGAGTTCTCAGCATTGAAATAGACTCTTTGGGCCAAGGCTTGGCACTGCTGAGAACTGTGCGGATGTTTGCAGAGTGAGCTGCACCGCTGGGCGGCGGCGGCGGCAGCAGCACCAGCAGCGACAGCAGCACCAGCAGCGACGACATTGATCCCCTGCATTTTCTTCATTAGCCCCAACCAGATGACATAGAAACTGCTCCACATGAAAAGAGCACGATGAAATCAAATGCCACAATGTGTTGCTCGCTAGACTTAACAAACACCCAGCTGTTACTGACACAATATGTTCGCCACCCACGCTGAATTAGTTGCTGCCCAGATAAGTCACTTTTGATCACTTTACAGTGACTGAACCACCTAAAAACAATTTTTCTCCCTTTCAGTGCTGCACTTTGCACCATTTTTGTGCAGTTATTACCTCAAAGCTGACAATGAAGGCAATATAAGCGAAGAGATTAAGTGGCGGTGTTCACTTTGTTGTGAACTTTTGTTCTGTTTTGTGCTCTCAGCCTTTTACATGGGTGTAATAGAAAAAGCAATTTTCTTTTTGCTGTCTGAAACATCAATTCATACTTGTAACTGGAGGAGCCTCTTTTACTCCTGTTAGTTGTGCAGTCATTTACTGATATGGTTTAAATGACTGTAAGACGCTTTCCTCCTCCTAACAGTAATGGGGATGAAGTGCTGTCCAAATTGGTTTGTGTCCATATTGCAATTGATCTCCTTTTATTTCTGCATTAATGAGTTTTTGTTGGCGGTGGTTATTCTTGAAGGTTTGTTTAGAGAGCTACCCTCAGCATCACTCCAAAGTTTGTGACTTTTCATGTCTCCGGCTGTCAGGAAGCAGTTTGTAATTTGAGATTAGGGACCATCTGGGAGGGTAGGGGGTGAATGTAATCCTGGAGTATTCACTTACTCTGTTTCAGCACAGCTTTTGGAACAGAGCAACATATTGGATTTTTCTGCAGGCATGGCGTGTAATTCTCGGTGATGCTGCGGGAAGGCCAGAGATTGTCCAAATGCACCGTGGCATTTGCTGCTGTTGAATGTGGTTAGCATCAACAACAGAGACGCAGTCCTCTAAACACACAACAGGGTATAAAATTTATAACGTCCACCAGCACTCAATGAGCTGGTCAGCTCGATATACAGAAGCAAGGCTCCTCTAATGACTCCTTTCTACACTCTGGCTGTACCGACATTGAACCTGATTAGAGGCTTTGTTTTCCTTTATAGCGGTCATTAGCTGCATCCCTGCCAGCTCTTCCCATGAGAGCGACAGACTCCTAAACTCTGTAGAGCTGCAGGTTTTGAAGATGATGAATGTGAATGAGTGTGTGTGATCCAGTGGTTATATTTGGAATGAAACATGTCATGCGCAAAACTATACCTGCTCTAAAAACACAGAAGTCATTAACTTCTTTCCACTGTGGCACCTGCTTGTAACTGACAACATCAGCAGAGGCTGCTTCAATTTAAGACACTCATTAAGGTACGGCGTGTTGCATTTCAGCATCGACAAATTAACATGTTAATTTGTCCTCATTAGTTTAATTATTGTAAACAAACAAGACTATTGCAAAGAAGACAGCGTTTGTGACACCGGGGTGGGGTTTTATTTACTCTGCAGTCAATCAGCAACTTCTGTTAACCATTTATTTAACTGCGTTGTTTCCACTTCACATTATTTGATGTAATCTGGTAGTAGTTGTGATTAGATTAAATTAGATAACATAAGGAATGGCCAAAGGACTTGAGGGGGACGTGTTGCTCTGGCTCTGTCTGTTTGGCATGAAGACGAGGTCGTGTTGCTGTGGCTTAACAGGGTTTTTGGGGTTGGGGAGTTTTTCCTTATTTGATGAGCGTCACATTGTAAAGGACAGAGGATGTCGTATCCTGTGCGGATTGTACAGTCCCCTGAGACAAAGTTGGGATTTGTGATTTTGGGCTGTACAAATAAAAGTGACTTGACTTGACAAAAGAGACAGCAGGCAACATATGAAAATACAGCCACAACAACACGAGTAACACTGACACACAAATTAACAAACATTTTAACACATCACCAGTGTAGCTCAAGAGCCCAGCCAGCCATTACATCAAACTATGTCAATATGATATATAAATTAATAAAGTCAAGGAAGATCATCAGTGCTGCACCTGAAAATGATCCATAAGACAGGCTATTGCATGAAAATAAGAGTCTACTGTCATGCTAGCGGCTCTCTGAGGCAGAGGTTTATAGTACTATTGTTTATTAGTGTTTATAGTCCTTGGAGGTAAATGCTAACTGTGGCATTCTTATGTACGCAGCATGACAACGCTGACATACCAAGGATGTCATGGTACCAGAAACTTGTTGATACCAGTACTAGTAAAATCCCACGAGTCTCCAATTTGACAGTAAATAAAACACAAGTTAAACAATAATGTACTTAAGCATCCACTCCTTTATTACACTTGCATACTGGTCAAGTCAGTTTTATTTGCATAGCCCAAAATCACAAGTCACAAATTTGCCTCAGGGGGGTTTACAAACTGAACAGGATATGACACCCTCTGTCCTTCTGTTAAACAGGTCCCTCCCTAATTCTCCCCTATTATCTATTTTATATCACTGTGAAAATGTCTCCCTCAATTTATTCAAGTTTCATGAGTTATCACTATAACGTTTACCTTCGCCCAGTAGAGCATCTTAGCATCAGTCATCCAACACTTTTTAGATAGCTAAAAACTACCGATTGGTCTTGATTTTAAATTTTTAGAATAGTCAGTCAATTCTAAAAAATGTAATAGTTTATGTGACTATCATCTTGTCTTAAAAAAAATAGTTCCCTTATCTTTACTGCAGCAGGCGGTGCCTGGTAGTATTGTTACTCACGGTAAAACGGATGTGGTGCTTTCAGCTCGGCTCTTTTCTGCTGGTGTGTGTGTGTGTGTGTGTGTGTGTGTGTGTGTGTGTGTGTGTGTGTGTGTGTGTGTGTGTGTGTGTGTGTGTGTGTGTGTGTGTGTGTGTGTGTGTGTGTGTGTGTGTGGAGATGCACATCCCTATTGAAAACACCTATTATAAACCGAGCCCTAACCTTGTTAGTCACGCTCATTGGCAGTAATACTTACTCCAACATACTGTTCTAAAGTTTAAAGTTTTGCACTGACCTCGATCAACTTTAGCTTCCCGAGGAAATTAACCTGGATGGTGTCATGTTAACACACTATTAATATTGTCTGATCTGTTCAAGGAAACAATTTCAGCCAGCTGATTTTTTTTCTCAGTTCCGTGATGCCGCTTCTTTCTTTTCTGAAGGTCAGTAACTAGCTTCTTTGTCTTACTGTAGTATATTAAGGTTCAGGTATTAACCTGAATCTGGCCACCTCATCTGTGTAGGTCTGGCCTTCGCCATTTCATGTAACATCTACATGCACAGAATTATCAGAAAATTTTGAAAATAACATGATGCTTGGCTATAGTTTGAATGATATGCATGACAGCACTGTTTCCTGGGGAGCTCTTGTTGTGGAAAAATAACGGTCCATTATGCAAATAATGGTGCCTGTGAAGGTTAAAATGCATCCCCAGAAAGTGGGGCTGTGGTGTATTAAATGCATTCGGAAAAAAAATGCATATAGAACCTGAGTATGCTCAGCGTAAAAGTCATGACCATTGAATCAGACACCTTATCCAGCAGTATAATATCTCTTATTCTTTGTGACCGGACCCATTAGGATGTTTTGGATATGTGCTTTTAATTTGAAGAAACATAGTGTTCTACATGTATTCCTTTTAGTAACTGAAATGATGGCCTTATTAAGGTTGTTTATAGCTGACTCTCAGTAATGAACACAGGAGGGGATAGAATATTTAATGGTATCTGAAAGTATAAGAGTGCTCCACTATTTCGCCTGTTTTTGCTCTGCTTTGAGGACTCTGTTTGTCACAGAAGATAGCCCAAAAGCACAGGGACTAGCTATTGATTGCCTTAATGGTGTTTTCAAGTGATTTCTAGGTGTGTGTGTGTGTGTTGCACTGCACAAGGGAATAATATTTGTTTCAAGATACTCAATCTGATCACAACGACCACAGGGCATTTCAGTCCGAACCAAACATACACATTATTTGATTGAGAGAGTTGCTGGGTATTTGTCTTCTGAGTAATCAGGGGCCCGGGCGCCATGAAGGCACTGAGCTGTGAAGAAACTACATCTGAGTCTTTCTTCTTTCATTTCCAGTCCTCGCCAGAATAAAGCACTTATTAGTATATTTAACCTATAATAACCTTGATATCAGTATTACGGCCTTAACTTTGTCATTAAGATAGCTACAGTATCATGTAGAAATGCTTCAGGACATTGTTGAGTATGTTGAAATTGGCTTTTGCCAGGTTTGAAAGACCGTCTGAGAACTTGAGTGAGAGACTGAGATTTCCTTGTACATTCATCACTGTTTCAGCCTGAGGCAGGCTGTGTTTATTACACTGAACATTAAGCTGCAGTTTTTCTCCTCAGCAGCAGTAACAGCAGTTGGTTTCTACATCATATGTACAGTAATTTACTATTATACAGTACATGATGAAAATTAATATAACTCAGTTGTACTGGTGTGATATCTGAATGGAAAATGTCACCTTGCATTCACACAAATTTGACCCTGTGTTTTGCAGGTCATGTTTATTTGCCCCAGACAGCCAATGCTTACATATTAGCTGTGATCTAGCTATTAACAATATACCAACAGTGCAGACGTTAGCTGTAAGCTAGCTATCAACAATATACCAACAGTGCAGACGTTAGCTGTAAGCGAGCTATCAACAATAAACCAAGAGTGGAGACATTAGCTGTAAGCTAGCTATCAACAATATACCAAGAGTGGAGACGTTAGCTGTAAGCTAGCTATCAACAATATACCAACAGTGCAGACGTTAGCTGTAAGCTAGCTATCAACAATATACCAACAGTACAGACGTTAGCTGTAAGCCAGCTATCAACAATATGCCAAGAGTGGAGACGTTAGCTGTAAGCTTGCTATCAACAATATACCAACAGTGCAGACGTTAGCTGTAAGCCAGCTATCAACAATATACCAACAGTGCAGATGTTAGCTGTGATCTAACTATTAACAATATACCAACAGTACAGATGTTAGCTGTAAGCTAGCTATCAACAATATACCAACAGTGCAGACGTTAGCTGTAAGCTAGCTATCAACAATATACCAACAGTGCAGACGTTAGCTGTAAGCGAGCTACCAACAATAAACCAAGAGTGGAGACGTTAGCTGTAAGCGAGCTATCAACAAAATACCAAGAGTGGAGATGTTAGCTGTAAGCTAGCTATCAACAATATACCAACAGTGCAGACGTTAGCTGTAAGCTAGCTATCAACAATATACCAACAGTACAGACGTTAGCTGTAAGCCAGCTATCAACAATATACCAAGAGTGGAGACGTTAGCTGTAAGCTAGCTATCAACAATATACCAACAGTGCAGACGTTAGCTGTAAGCCAGCTATCAACAATATACCAACAGTGCAGATGTTAGCTGTGATCTAACTATTAACAATATACCAACAGTGCAGATGTTAGCTGTAAGCTAGCTATCAACAATATACCAACAGTGCAGATGTTAGCTGTAAGCTAGCTATCAACAATATACCAAGAGTGGAGACGTTAGCTGTAAGCTAGCTATCAACAATATACCAACAGTGCAGACGTTAGCTGTAAGCTAGCTATCAACAATAAACCAAGAGTGGAGACGTTACTTGTAAGCTAGCTATCAACAATATACCAAGAGTGGAGACGTTACTTGTAAGCTAACTATCAAATGTACCAACAGTGCAGGCGTTTGCTGTAAGCTAGCAAGGAGTAAATAAACTGTACACACAGGTGTACCGACGGTACGACATATCAGCGGGCTGAACAGAGAGGATGTGCCGGTGGTGGTGGCAGACTGACACTTGAATTAAATCACATGACTACAAACTGAATTTCCCCTAGTGGGACTAATAAAGGTTGATCTTCTTCTTCCTCTTCTTCTTCTTCTTCTTCTGCTTTTGTAGTTTGAAGAAGCTCTCAGTTGCCATCTTTGTGAGCTCAGCGGCCTGTTGCACCATTGAGACCAACCTCTGGTGGAACATGCTCTATACTACAATAGATCGATCAATACAGCACCATAGAGAGCAGAGTGTCTGTATTTATGACGGTAGTGAAAATCATACTGACCTACCTAGTAACCCATAATACTGCTTATGCCAAGCAAGTACACGGTTTTGGCCACTACGAAAAGAAAAGTTCAAATTAAACTGAATTCATATATATTAAATTACAACTTGTGGATGTTAATAGTGAAATATGTATAATTCAGTTCATTTAGATTCTTAAAATGATGAAAATATAGATTTTCTACTATATTTTCAAAGTTATGTAATGATGTGGCCTTGGGTAGGAAGTGCATCGGCTACTCTGTCCTTCCCATTCTGCTCCTTTCCTACCAGCCAGACTCCGCAGACTGAGGCCTGAGGTGCACCAGGTGATGATGAGAACAACTATATGTTAAAATAAAAGCTTGATTGGTGCCCTGGGTGCAGCTGAAGGAAACTGCCGTCACAAAGGTAAATCAATGTGGATATGTTCATTAGTTAATCCAGGGTTAATGCTATTACTGATGCTGCTCTGGTGTCTGCCCTTTGTGACAAAAGGTCAATCTCCTCCTATTAAAAACACTTAACGTTATGCTTGGCTGTCTGCAGCAATGTGAAGGTGCTGTGCTGAATCCACATGAGCAGAATCTCCATCAGCTACAGCTGTATCAGGATCACAGAGCTCGATCATATCCGTGTTGTTGATGTCGCCTGCTTTGTGTCGAAAGTAATTAGTGATGGATTGTTAATCAGAGGGAGGGAAGGGTGTGACAGTTCCTGAAACAGCGTTTCACACAGATGTAGGTCTGCACACACACACACACACCTCCTGACGGAGAGCGCCTGGGTTCAGTACGAGCCTCCCCTAATGACAAGGGCGTGTGTTGCAGTGTGAAGGGCTGTTATTTTCTGACATGGGAACAATTTAACAGATCGTGGCACATTGTGTATTAAAGTAAAGCGACCAGTTTTTTTTTCTGCCTCCGAACAACATTCTGAATATGAAAACTGACATTAGACCCAACCGCTGCCAAAGTGACCTTTTCCACAAGGCTGAGCAACTTCATCCACCTCTGTCTTTGGCTGTTTATTTGGCATTTTTATCTCCTGGCTGCTGGAACTGTTGTATTTTTTTTATAAAGCCTCAGACCTTCTGTTTCCTACTGTTTGGCTGTCAATGATGTGGGTCCACTTCCACTTTCAGCCCCCTGGATCCTGCAGTCGCTTTATGGAGGACAGAACCTGCAAAGATTAAAAATGAATGAATAAATATATAAATAAAAGACTCAATAAATGAATACATATGTCATTAAATGTAGCAAAAATAATATAAAAATAAACATCGCCATCAATGAATTTATAAAATGACATAAATTGCTTTTTCTGTTTTAATTTGCATCTTATTTTATTTATTTATTTAATTTTATTTTTCTTCATATTAATTCCCTTATTTAATTACTCTTTTGTATAAATTTTCCTTTTTATTTGTATATGTATCTTTTTTGTAATATATTATTTATTTTTGCATTTATTTTATTATATATTTATTTTAGATTTATTTTTAAATGTATGTATGTATTGTATGTACTGTATGTAGTATTATTGCTTTATTTATTTGTACATGATTTTCCCTTTGAATTTCACCCCTTATTTATTTCCCCTAACTTATTTATCTCTGTATTTTTTTCTTTATACATTTCCTTACATTTTTTTTTTTTTTTTTTTACATTTCTTTTTGCATATCCTGCCTCATTATGCTAATGACTCAGTGTGCGTCATGGCGTCAGAGTGCATTGATTGGCTCGCCAGCTAGCTGCACGCCAGTCTTCGTTCCCTGCTCGGTATAGCGGGTTGTTGGCCTGCTGATGCTCCCCCAGCCGCCGCTGCCTTGTACAGGTACAGGTGTGCAGATCAGCCTTCTGAAGCACAAAGAAACAGGCAGAGGTGAAAAAGAAATATTTGACATTAGCTCAACGGTTGTAATTACCACTTTTTGTGGCTCTGTTGTATGAGGTACAACCTCACACCAGTTGATGAAAGAAGTAATTTCCTTGCAAATATGGACCCTGAGTCCTTTCTGCGTCATTAAAATGAAAGTGATTACCATGAGTAGGGATTTACCCTTGATGTTAGCACAATAGCAAATCTATTCCTCTGGATGTTGCATAATTTTCTGGAGCTGGAAGAATGCCACTTTCCCCCTCTCTCTTGTTTACTCACCACATGCGGTTGCAGCTTTTCAACTTCACATGACTCACAAAGGACAGTCGTCTGCTCTTTCGCCCTCAGGAAAGCCAGCGGGTGAAGGAACAGTTTGTCTTCCTTTGGCCATATGTGTTAGTGGATGACGGGGGTGATGAGAGACAGCTGGCGGGTGACTGGGAGGCAGCCAGCGCATCCCTCAGTATCAGTCACCGAGAGCCCCATACCTAACTGGCCCTCAGGAGGGAGGACGCCACCGCCTGGCACCCAGGAGTAATGTCCCTGCAAAGTGGAAAAAAACATCCACTGGGAGAATTAGAAAAGACTTCACATCTCAAGACCATATAGTCACAGAGATTTTAGTTTATATTGTGCAAAGACTGAGGATCTTGCAGGGTTAGTATTTACGACTACAACGAGACTATTTTAGAGATGATGTCACATCCTGCTCCTGGAGGAAATGTACAAGTAGAAAAACAGCTTGTGAAGACAGTGGACTAGAGGTGCTGCTGGGTCTTTGTGGCAATCTCTTCCAGGTGCTCTTTGTATCCTTCAGGTATATTGGGCTCATTCAGTCTTGTGAAGGGCTCATTGCATGGGTGGTCTGCCATCTCAAAAAAGTACAAAATGCAAGGCTCTCTCAAAAATAATCCAAGGCTCTCTGTAGTGTTTGAACACATTTAAAATGCCTTTATATTACATGGCAATAATTGTTTAAAAATGACCAACGCATTGCGACCCATGTAAAACAAATTTTAAATTTGTCTTGAAATCCCTGGTAAGTCTGCTGTAGCTAGCTATCACCGCTGTCCTGCTTGCAAGCTAACGTTAGCTGCTGGAATGTTTCTATTAACCTACAAACTAACTGCATGTATGTTTCAGCTGAAGTTGCTGGCTTCAATCTTATAAATTGACACGTGTGTATGAGATAAAGAGAGAAAGTATTTACAGAGTATTGCAGCTAAGGCTAATAGCAAACATTCCAGTAGCTAACCGTTTTTTTCTGGGACTACCTCGGTTTCAGGCTGAGTGTCCTGAGTCACGAAAAATGTCTGTAAAACACTCAAATTGTCCTGGTTTTCACCACAATTAAAATAATAATATATTTACATAGATGTTTATCAGGTTCCACTCAATTACTTTATGTGCATGAGATAGGAGAAACTGATGTTTCGCGCTGTCAAGCCACAGTTATGCATGGACATGGCAGAGCTGCAGGTTCCATCAAAACTTATAAAAATGGACAAAGTTTTGATTTTATCTTCACGTTGACGGTCCACACATACAGCGGGACATACTCTGGATGCAGTCAGCAATCATATGTTTGTTCTTCTTGATGCTTCTTGTAATTTGGAACCCCGTAAACATTTGTCTCGCCCATCGTTAATCATAGCGCAGCTGAAAATTTCACAGCTTTATTAAACACTGATGTGCTATTAAACTGTTACGATGTAGAGATCTTTGTCCAGTTATTTAATGGACAATAATCCTCTGTATTGGATAGAGTGGCTCCCTTTGAATCCAGACAAGTCTCCTCTGTCAAATCCTCACCTTGGATTAATGAGTCTACCTGCAGTCTTAAGCAAAAATTTAGGAAGACAGAGCGCTTATGGAAAGCCACCAAACTAGAGGTCTATCGGCTGCATCTCTAAATTAATTTGAATGAAATGATGATTGATGCTGTGTTATTTTGCCTGTCTTCTCTAACTGATTGCAGTAACCTTCTTAAACGTTTTGTGGATAAGTCAACAATATCAGAGCAAATATCCTCCTATCATTAATCTATTATACCATTGGTGCTTCCTACTCGACAATCCTGAACTCCTTTTCTCTTGTTTCACTACATTATTGTACAAAATTAAGCCTTCATCTGCCCCCCTTGACATTCCTCGCTCATCCTTGTTTTTGAACATTTTTAACTCAATTGGCTCGTTATTGGAGCCATGATTAACCTCTCCCTCTCAGCTTACTCTGTCAAACATGCCATTGTCAAGCCTTTGCTGAAAAAAACAAATGTTGACCCCGCCCTCCCAATGAATTGTAGGCCAATGTCCAAGCTGCCTCTTGTGTCTTAACTGTTGGAAAAAAACTGTCGCCAAGCAGCTTACAACTGTTCTAGAAACACATCACCTGTATGACCCTTTTCATTCAGGTTTTCAGAAACTGCACTCAACAGGAACAATTCTTATTGAAAGGACTAACGGCATTATGATGGCTGCAGATGATGGGAAATGCTAATTTTTGCTGTTACTTGACCTCAGCTTTGCTTTTAATATTGTCAATCCATCATCCATCCATCCATCCATCCATCTTCAACCGCTTATCCCGTTGGGGGTCGTGGGGGGCTGGAGCCGATCCCAGCTGGCATTCGGCGAAGGCGGGGTTCACCCTGGACAGGTCGCCAGTCCATCGCAGGACTGACACATAGAGACAGACCACCATTCACACTCACATTCATACCTACGGGCAATTTAGAGTCATCAGTTTACCTAAACTGTGGACTTTGGACTGTGGGAGGAAGCCGGAGAACCCGGAGAAACCCACGCTAACACAACCCTCTAGATGTGAGGCGAGACTGATGACACCTGCACCATTGTGCAGCCCACACCGTCAATCATTGTATTTTATTAAATAGGCTTAACCCACTGGTGGGTATTTCTGGATCTGCCTTGGATTGGTTCTCCTATCTTGCTGACAGGAGTTTTTTGGTCTCAGTGGGTCAGTTCATGTCAAACACAGTCCCTCTCTCGTGGTGTCCACAGGGTTCTGTTCTGGGTCCTGTGTTGTGTTCTTTATATATGCTGCCACTTGGACAGCCAATATAGCTGCAGCTCTTATCATTTCTGTGCTGATGACATTCAACTGTATTTCTCTTAAACCTGAGGAGAGAAGCTAGCTTACCATTTTAAATGGGTTATTTGATGCCATCAAGATTTGGATGGCTGGCAAGTTCATTCAGCTAAATACAAAAAAAAAACCTGAAACCCTTACAATTGCTCCTGAAAATCTAATTCCAGATAAAAAGTAGTACATGAGGTTGTTAAGTGCTTGTGTTCAGTATAACCTTTGAAATTTAGGTCACACCTTTGACCATCCTGTCATTTGACAGTCATGTCAGCCATCTTATTCATTCTTGTTTCTTCCAGCTGTCTTCACACTGTCCAAAATGAAGCTGCTCAGCTTTTAACTAGAACTACCAAGAGATCACATATCAGCCCCATTTCATCGTCTCTGCACTGGCTTCCAATTAAATTTTGCATCCATTTTAAGGTGCTAACCTTCAGAGCGCTGCATGGTCAGACACCCCAGTATATTACCAAACTACTCCTCCTTTAACACACCACATTGGGCTCTTAGGTCTTCTGACCAAAAACCACTGGCAGTCCCTCAAACCCACTATAAAACCTGAGGTGACTGTGGCTTTCAAGTTGTCACACCCAGTTTATGGAACGCCATCCCGCTATCGCTGCGATGCCAAGACGCCTGCGACATTTTTATGAAGCAGCTGAAAACATTTTTATTCAAACAGGCCTTTGTCAGTCTGTCTGAATAACTGCTGCACTTATTGCTTTTATTGGCCTTTTCTTCACTGTGTGGAACTTTTTACTTGTGTATGAGTCTCTGTCCTTGTTTTTTGTGATTTTAGATTTTAGATATTCAGTCCTGCGCTTGTCGTCGCTACTTTTAATATTGACTTAATGTATTATTTATATTAAACTAAATCACATGATTTTGTTATTGTTATTTTGCTATACAAGTAAACTTTACATACTTACATTTCATGCAGGTTTGAACCACAGAACCTTCCATGCTAATGTGCACATCAAATGTGTCGTTGTGATTAATTATTCGACACAGTTGCTTCTGCACATCAACAGGCGTTTCGCTCATTATAACTCCCTCAGGACTGTCCACTCCTGTCTATCCCCTGCAATTTAAATTCTAATAGCCTGAGGCTGTGGCGAGCAGTGGTGCAACAGAGATTGTTGGGTTTTAAAACTTCAAATTTTGAAAAATAATTTCCGTAGTCCCAGACAATAATACTCCCATGATGGGGCTCGCTCTGTGATTAAAGAAGATGAAGGTAGTGAGTGTGATGAGTCATGATTGTCAGCCTTTCCTACCTGTAATAATTCCTTCTCTCTGATGCCACGTTGTGCTGAAATGTGTCACATGTGCACCAAGTTAGCCATCCTGATCAGAATGGCTATTGAGCATGCATGCATGAACGTGTGGTAGCCTTCAGGGTCCAGGTTTGGGGGTTTGAAAATACGGTCACCTTAAGCTAACGTTAGCTTGTCCCGTTTGGAATAATGGTTAGCTAGCTTGCTAGCTTTAGCATATAGCATACTCATTGCAGCTTTTTTCTTTCTCTAGTCTATTCTTGGTACAAATGGGAGGACACGTTGAAGGGGCACTCTTGTTCACTCCACTTTCTACCATGTTTGCTTCCTGTTTGGTGCTGGAGAGAGCGCTCCTATTGGTTGATGACGATGTTTGCGTTGTTGAAGTTACAGGACTATTTTAACTTGTTTGATTGTATCGGACTGTGAAGAGAAAAAGACTGACTTAAGACAGCTTGGACTGAGTTTTATGACCACTTTACACTGAACGGTCAAGATCACAGGAGCACTGCAACTGCAGCAAAACTCTCCTGATTTTATTCCAACATTGGAAATATGTCTGCGACAGTGAAATCACTTGAAAAGTCATTTGGTGTAAGTAGGCATTATTGATTATTGATGAGGTCCTATCTGCATGGTGTCATGTTATTAAACCAACACTGTTCCCCAACAAAAGACATGTGGGTATTTCAGAGGGAGGGGAGAGCGAACATAAAGTGTGCTTTATGTTTTGGCCGCAGGGCTAATATTGTTGTAATTGGTGTTAAGCAGCTGCTTGGGCTTTACATATTGATGTGCCGAAGCTGAAGCAGTCGGCACTCCACCCACCTCCCATCCACAGGAGGCGTTTTAAAGCAGGAACCCTGCATGCCGTCTCCACCTCAGATCTCAGGGAGAGGGGCGCTGATCTCTCTAAAGTGTGCCTCGCCAAGCCCTCGGGGAGGAGAAAAGGGGCTGCATCAAGCTGTAATTGATAGATTGATGGTTCCCCCCTCTGGTGCCTCAGGGAAAACAACACACACACCCCTCCTACACACACAGTAAGCATTCACAGCCATACTGTCTACGCGCACACAGCCAAATGCTGACATTGGTGGATGTGGATTGATGAAGTGATGTGTGGTGAAACATATTCAACATGATATCTTTATTTCAGTGTTTCCTTGTAATCAGTGTGATTGTGATTGATCGTGCCTGCCACAACTCTGGAGGTTAATTCATGCCAAAGGGGGTAGTGGCCTGGCTTGGCATCAGATTATCTGGTGCAGTTGTAATCAGCTAATGACTGACCGCCACCATGCAGCATCACATGTTTGCTGCGCTCACTGTCCACAGGCCTCTCACTAGTAGTCATGCTTTCCCTCCAGGAACTGACATGTCAGTGTTATTGCAGCAAGGGTTTACAGCTGGTTTAATGGACTCTTGAAGTCAAGATGAAATGAAAAATATCTTTTTAACCCTTTGAGTTCACATCCAAGATCCCATTGTGCTCCAGTTTAACAAAATGCAAAAAAAGGTTTCTTCATATTCTTAGATCAAAATTCAATCATCTTCCTGTCCAACAAAATATGATGTATGCTTAAGCTACGCGAGCTAGTAGCAACCAATAATATGATATCCATCAATCTGTAGTAGCACACAGGGAAAAAGCACTGGGCACAACCTCTTATTAAGGGTGTGACGAAATATAATGCTGCATAAATTTGCGATATAAAACAATATGCTGAAAAACTGAATCATGATATCAGGGAATAGTAGGTGCATCTAGTCATACAAGCACTGATCTGCATTCTCTCGTCTTTTTCAGTCTTTTATTTGAACAGACGAGGGCACTCCTATTTCAGACCAGTAGGTGAAGCAGATCAACAAGGTCTGTTCTGGTGAGGCTTGTCGCAATGCTATCACCGTCGTTTTGGTTTTTTTTTTTTTTTTTTTTTGCTTGCCAAAGTTTTGCTATTTCAACTTCTGGTCTGATCGGGCCTTTATCATGGCTGGTTGAGACCCTTTCTTGCATGTTGCTATGGCGATTGAATTAGCATCTGTACAACTGGATTGGTGGTGTCTTTCTGTCAGCTTTTAAAAATGCATGTGCATTAGTGGGAAATTTCAGCAATTTTTCTGTTGGCGAGAAGCAGATAATTTGAGGATCCGTGGCTACTATCAGATATTAGCAATACTCATCCATCCTGTTAACATGCTGCTGCAAAGCCAAGTCAAAGGTTAAGATAATATATTCTCCCTAATCAAACTGTCTCTTCTCTGGATGTTGGTGTATAAACATGTTCTTTTTCCTCCCAGCCAAAGGCAAATTGTGGTAATTGTGCTGCTGGTGCAGGGCAAATATAACTGCAGTATACAATATGCAATACAGAGCTCTTATTCTCCTCTTTGTCAATACATAGGATTTGCTTATGTGAGAAGGCCAGCATGGTAATGAGGCTGCAGGGCACAACAAGGCCACAGTGAATAGTGTGGGTAATGGATGTTTCCTCGGCCGTCTGGTTGTTGGTGGTGGTTTGCATTTCTGTCTGTCAAACTTTTCACCCTTTTCCTCCGCCTGTCTGAAACGCATTCATTCATCTCCAGCCTCTATTTAACTGATTCTCTCTGTTTGCTGATATAATAAAAAGCGTCCTTTTGACTCAAATGAAAAAATGGTGCCAATTCATATCTCACTGATATTGCCCAGCAAAGCACTGAATTAGATTTTAGAGATTTTAAAATGACTGTTATTATTTGATAATTGCCTCCATTTGGGGACGTATTTTTGCATAAGCTGGTTTAAGACGAGTTTCTTTCTTTCTGCTGTAAGCAAAATCCACAGAAGCCTGACTTTAATTTATTCAGGGAATTTAAGCTTATCTCCTCTTTTCTGGGATGATACATGTTCTATGACAACGAACTGGAAAAATGCATTGTTCCTCACAGAAGAGTCATTGTTTGTCTTCCAAAGCCGTTACATGGCTGATCTGAAGAAACTAGCGATTGAGACCATAAAGTCATTTTTACAGTGTTTACTGAGGTGATAAATCAAGACAGAATTAGGCTCATTTTCTCATAGACTTCTATACAATCAGACTTCTTTTTGCAACCAGAGGAGTCGCCCCCTGCTGGCTGTTAGAGAGAATTAAATTAAAAATTAGAGTTAAAATTTTCAGACTTGGAGACTGTCCACTGACTGAAGTTCCTACCTATATCTACCAAAAGTGCCCACAAAATCAATTCATATGTAATCTGCGTAATTGTGAATGAGGAAGTATAAAGAGCTGCATAGGGAGGAGGTTTTAGTGGATGGATGGGTCCAAAAACACCAGACTTTCTCCCAGGAAACTGCTGTTCATGTATCGTGTGAAACTAGAAGTCAGCGTTGATTTATTTGTCACGTAGCTGTATTTAAGATATGCTACTGCTACTGCCTGTGTTATTGTAATCCAAACTACAATCTTTTCTTTAACCTAAGAAGTTTTTGTCTCGTGACTTCTGTTCTTCAGTTATGTTACTTCTGGTGTTGTGTAACCACTTCCGGTATGGAGCTATGATCTTTCCTAAACCTAGCTAAGTAATTTTTTACCTCAACCTAACGCAGTTGATCTTTTCCTAATCCTAACTAAATAGTTTTCTTTCCTAAACTTAACCCAGTCGATCTTTTCCTAAACCTAAGTAGGTTTCTTGCCTAACTCTAACAAAGTTGTTTCCTGTATAGACAGAAGTTTATTTTAAAATGTCTGGAGCAGAAATTGATGCTGGACATTGAAAGGGAAGCGTATGAAAAATGAGGAATAGCTTTTTGTAAGATATCGTCTGAAATGTTGAATGACAATATGTCATGTGGAGTGTTGTACTAAATCAGAGGCGGACTCTTAAGAGGTTGTACGTTGATGTAGCAGTGTTTGTTTCTGAGAGATAAATCCTGACGTAGACAGCAGTTTTAGGTCCTTGTAGAGTTTCAGTATTTAGGATCGCCCCACAAAGTGTAGCTTACTGTTGCCTTGTTGTCTTGTCTTGGTTTGTAATACCTGTGTGAGACTCCATGTTTTTCATCATCCTAGCATATCTCTTATTTTCTGAATACTGTAGTGTTCCTATAGTTGTATATATATATATATATATATATATATAGTGAATTGCAATGTGGGCTATTGTAAGCTGAAAAATAGAAATACAGCTTTATTCTTGTACTTTGTTTTGCTGTGAATTACTGTTTTACTGCTGTAAAGATAAAACACGTTTCAGTGATGTGGTCAACAACAGATCAAGCCCTACCTTTAGAAGCAACATCAGCACTGTTTGACTGGTCTTTATGTTGGCGTGTGTCTGTTGAAATGTCATCCTTGGTTACCCTGTGGGCGTTAATGTGCATCACATAAGCTCCATGGGAGTGTAAACACACCACATCCAAGCTCTGTAATGCAAACACCCATTTTTACTGAGAAAATCGGTAAAAAGAATTAAAATGTAAATGTAGTCTTAGTTAGCTCGAACATGAAATGGGAACATTTTCCCTGTCTTCCAAATTCATGCAAAGATTGCATGAGCGCCTGAAGCACTAGCGCTGTGGGTGATTTAAACCCCCATCACCGCCATTTTGGGATATTTGATCAGTTGTAGCCATGGTTACAGAAGAGAACAGTTTAAGGCAGTCTGAGAGCTCAAGCATGGAGACAGAAAATAAAGTCGAGTGGAAATAGTGAGATAATGATGAAAGTCCTTCAATAAAGCAGCAGAAAATGAAAAGAAGGAAAAAAAAACATGGTTATGGCAGGGCATGAGTGAGTGAGACTGTACTTTTCAACTAAAGGAGTTCTTAATAAGCTAAAGAACAGTGTTTTATTGCTGTGGAGCATTCTGACATGCAGCCAGAGGTCAGCTCATCCACACCGAAGAAGTGGATGTTCATCTCTATTTCACATTAAGTCGTGTGTCATGCCTGCAGCTTCAGTTCTTTTTGGCTTCTTTTACTTAACTTCCGCTTTGATTTAAGGCCCGGACATGCCAACCCAGCATCGAAGAACTAGTGGCGATGGAGGCCGACTGCTGCGTCGCCTCACGTCGCCTTTGTCTTGAAGACGACAGTAAAGACGGCCAGTTAGCATGTACGTCCTGCGCCTGCGTGAGAGGAAATAAGTCTTTACACCAGCAGGTGGCGGTAGTCTGTATTCATCATTCAACAAGCGAAACAGGAAGACTGAGGACGGCGGATATCCAAGCCGGTGTTATGATATGTATTTGAAGCAAAGCGTCATTTATGAACCATTTTCACACCACTCTCACTCTTCACAGCCGACCGTCGGCTTCATGCGTCAGGGCCTTGGACACATATATATATATATATATATATATATATATATATATATATATATATATATATATATATATATATATATATATATATATATATATATATATATATCAATTTCAAGTCAAATAAACCTCAAATGTCAAACATTTATTTTCTCATTAAAATATCTGTGTATTGGAATGATCAGATGAGATGAATATGAAAAATGAGACGAGCCTTCTGTGTATTCCTCTTGACTTTACTCGTTGGCTTGCTTTCAAGTCAAAGTCAAGTACATTTTGAACAGATAAAAACATGTGTGATTCATTTGTAATTCATCACTATTAACTATGGTCAATGATGTGATTAATTGTGATTAAAAATTTGAATTGACAGCCCTATTTTTTAATGGATCATTGATTTGAGTTTTATCAGGATAAACAACACACACAGATGAGCTCTGATGTCAAAGTAAAATGTCTGATTGTACTGTAACATCTTGAGTTGATGGAGAAATTAATACAAGTTTATTTGAGATTATTTAAATCTCAACAGAATCCAATGTATATGCTCCTTCTTTAGTTTAATTCTCTCATACATATTCTAGTGTTTTATATTTGTATTTGTCTTTAACAGGTTAAATGCAAAATTTGAATACGACCTGATGTATAAAGTGGAGGTGTCACTGCTTGGTTTCGAGTTCAGACAAAAAAAGCGTCTTGCTGGCAGTCTGACAGCTGGTTTCCATGTTCACTACAAATTAAAACTGAGATGTGATCAGTTCTGCTCTGCTGCTGCTGCAGCTGCTGAAACTCTCTTTATCTGCCCCCTTCCTCTTCTTTTCCCAACATCTCGGCTCTCATTTGCTCTGCTTATATCTACTGAATGCAGGGGATGTAGTGATAGATTTGTATAGTGCACGGAGTCATTTGCACAGCAAGGGCATAAAGCAAATCCATTCATCACTACAACCAAAAATTGGATCGCCATGTCACTCTAATTCAATAACCACATGTGTAATCCTGTCTTGGATTTTCCAAATGAAAGAGGGAAAAGAAATGTCAGCTTTACGATGTTGTCAGGCACCGCAATAATAGATAATAAGGCGGGCTGGGATCGTCTTCTTCTTAAAAAGAACAACACATTTTGAGTTGTGTTAACCATCTGCTGACGGGCTGATGTGGCCGCTGACTCGGTTCAACAGCTCGGTACTGTTTGTGTGTGTCTGAAGGGTAATATTAACATCATGAAGAGCTTTGTACATCTCTGGCTTCTGGACAAACTTTAAACCACTCAGCCACAAGCTGCTCTCTGAACTCTCGAGACTCGCAAGAAGTGTGAGCTTGTTCCAGAACAATTTGAAAAAAACATTGACAGTTTGTCATTAAAGGGATAGTTTGGGTGTTTTGAAGTGGGCTTGTATGAGTTACCATAGTGAAACATATCTGTACATCAGACTGGCACTAAAAAGTCAAGGCGCCCCCTTTTGGGGAAAGATAACTGATGATCACATTTACTTCAATCCAATTAGACGTATGTTTGGATTATAATTTTGACAGTTTGTTTGTATTTCTTGTTATACAAATGTTTGTTTTATACACACGTCTAATGAATATTTTGTGACCTTGCCTGAACCTGAACCTATACGATACCTTAATCAATCAACGTTGATCGGCGTCACATCCCTTCGATCCTCCCCCGTCCATCACAGTGGCTGATATTATTGATCCAGACGTCTCTACATATCTGATTGAATCCTATTAGAAGTGTTGTCTGTAAATAACCAACTGTTTGATCTGTAGGCTGACATTTAGTTGGAGACTGCTGTAAACTTAATGTGTGACTGCATTACTCGAGCTTACGTTATCTAGCCGTGCTAGTTACTGTCACCAGCATCATTTTGCCACTTAGCACATTGAGAGTGAATATTCACGTATCGTATGAGCCTCCGATCTCAGTGTGAAAGCTTCAGTTAACCTGCTACACAACACATTTTCATCATTTTCTCTCCTGTGATGACGAGTTTCTTTCCCCCAAAAGGGAGACGACGCCACGCTGGTCTGGTCTATAGCTTGGAGCCATAAAGCTGTGCTGGTCTGGTCTATAGCTTGGAGCCATAAAGCTGTGCTGGTCTGGTCTATAGCTTGGAGCCATAAAGCCGTGCTGGTCTGGTCTATAGCTTGGAGCCATAAAGCTGTGCTGGTCTGGTCTATATCTTGGAGCCATAAAGCCGTGCTGGTCTGGTCTATAGCTTGGAGCCATAAAGCCGTGCTGGTCTGGTCTATAGCTTGGAGCCATAAAGCCGTGCTGGTCTGGTCTATTGCTTGGAGCCATAAAGCCATGCTGGTCTGGTCTATAGCTTGGAGCCATAAAGCCGTTGTGGTCTGGTCTGAGCTTGGAGCCATAAAGCCGTGCTGGTCTGGTCTATTGCTTTGAGCCATAAAGCCATGCTGGTCTGGTCTATAGCTTGGAGCTATGACGCTATGCTGGTCTGGTCTATAGCTTGGAGGCATAAAGCCCCTCTATTAGATCTTTTTTAGGACATTCATTTCCTCGGCATAAAGGGCTGTCTGATGACGAGATGCTCGTCTTTCGTCAACATGGTGTCTGGTGTTGGTTGTGGATGTCCTTGTTTGTTCTCTGGCCATACAGTAACTTCTGGTTGATGACCTTTGACCTCCTCCCAGTCAGTGCTGTGAGCTGGTTTTGGTTGTTAACTTGCATGATAGGAATCTACTTGTTGTGAGTGGTGAATCAAACAAGAGAAGCAGTCAGGTTTTATTTTGCAAAGCGTCTGTCTTCTCATTAAAGTGTAATAGTTAGAGGTCTGTGTTTTTATGATTGCATTATCACTGTGAGGTTTACGGGAACTACTTTGCATGATTACTTAGAGCTACAGAAGTGTTCAAGGGAAGAATGCAGAAGTTACCCAAAGATTTATAATACTGTTTATTGTCTTGTTTAGCAGTGCATAAAATTAATAATGAGTCAGAGCAGATAAATCAATGGGTGTGTTTCTGTGTGAGCACAGAGGAAGAAACCACAGTGATTTTGCGTTTGGTTCACTCTGAGCGCAGCGCTGTCGTCTGTACGGTAGTAATGCTCTGCGAGGAAAGAGGAAACAGTTTCTAATGTTCTGCATTCGTTAGCCTACTTCTAAATCATTTGTTTTGATCCACAGAAGCTGAAATGTTGTGCATGCAGTGTGACCTGTTTTTGTTTGACTTAAGATTCAGTCCACGTGGAAGGAAGCTCGAGGGTTACTGTTGAATCTTTGGAGGGCGGATCTTCAGAAATATTTTCAAAGTTTTTTCTGAAGACTTTAATTTATATATTACATGATGGTTCCAAGGACACAGAAATAATGTCAGTATGCTTATTGTGACCCACAAATGTGTTCTAGCAGTTTACAGTTTACTGCTTTCACATAGAAGTAAATTAAAGTAGGCTTCTCATTTCTCACCAGCAGCTGGATTTTATGCACTTAAATGACGACCATCACTAGCAGAGTTTGATCAGATCGGTTAGCTAGCGGAAGCTAATACTAAAGCTAAAGCTGTGACTTGGTTGAAAACTCTCCAACTGAGTTTTTAATGTTTCCAACAGATTTTTTTTTTTTTTAACACTGAGCTTGTTAAAGGGTCTTAACCTTTTCCACTCCAGCTGTCTTTACCACGTTTTTAGGGCGAGATAGCAGGTCAACAGTACATGTAAATAAATGGTAAATGGACTTGCATGCAGCGCTTTTCTTTTTTTCCAACCACTCAAAGTGTTTTACGCTACACGTCAGCATTCACACACTCATTGATACACTGATGGCAGAGGCTGCCATGCATGGTGCCAACTTTGCCCATCAGCATCTAATCTGAATACTCATTCACACGATGGCTACGCCTTCTGGAGCACTTTGAAGGGCACTTTGACATGTGATTGGAGCAGCCAGGGATCGAACCACTGACCTTCCAGTAGTTACTGTACAGTTGCTAAACTATGATTGGATAACACCTGTTTGGGGCGGGGTTTAGCAAAGTTAGTTGGTGCAAGTGGTAGTAGTGGTGTTTCTTGGGATAATGTAGTGTCTTATCTTGTTAACCTGGTCCCGTAGAGAGAGGTGAAGTCACTTTTCACCAGCAATGTAAGACCAGTTTTTGTTCTCAGAGCACCCTCAGCCTTTCAAAAAATGACATGGCAGGAGGTCGTCCATATCCGAGGCCAGATTGACAGTTGGACCGGGTTACTGGACGAACAGTGACGCTTCCCATCCCTCACCAAGGCTCCATGAGTGCCAGAGGGCGGGAGTCAAAGCCAAATTGGATTAGATCCTCTCAACATGATGCTGTTCATTGCTGGTGACCTTGGGAATCTGTTGACAGATTGCACTGAGAAGGTGGCTATAGCACATTCCTTGTCTTCTCTTGTCACATGGGTAATGGATATCTCTTTTTGCATCACCGGCTTCCCTTTTTCCCTTAAACCTGAATGTCTCATAAAGTTGTTTTCATATTACAAAATCTGAAATCCCTAAATATCATCGAGCTGTAAGCATCTCCACTTTATAACATTCCCAAACACTAATGGAGCCCAGAGATGCCAGTGTTGAGTCACATCAGCGGTGTATCACTGTAACCCCCCGCTGCGAGAATCAGAAGGAAATATTCAGATATACCTCCTGCAGAGTCGCAGCCTCCATTCATTTGACCCAGGTTATTGCTCCGCTCTTTGTTCACTTGGTTGCGACAGCTCCCTGTCACACTTTGTGTGGCGTGGAATGAGAGATAATTAACTGAAACGATAATGGCCACCATTTGCTGCTTCGATTAGTATGATTTTAATCATCATTACACTGTTGTCTGGCTGTGACATGACATTAATAGGACGTGGTGATAGTGTGTACATACTGACAGCGGTGGCGGTGGCTCTCAGGCCCGAGAGCAGCAGCTCATGGAGTTGATGGCATTTCACTGAAGTTACAAAAGACCTTGGATTACTTTTCTAGAAGAGTACAAAAGCTTTCATCAAACAGAGCAGAGTCAAGCACACGGGACTCAATTTGTTTATTTATTTTAGGGATGTCAAAGTTAATGCAAATTTGTTTATCCATCCATCTGCAACCACTTATCCCATTAGGGGTTGCGGGGGAGCTGGAGCTGATCCCAGCTGGCGTTGGGTGAAGGCGGGGTTCACCCTGGACAGGTCACCAGTCCATCGCAGGGCACATAGAGACAGACAACTATACACACTCACATTCACACCTACGGGACATTTAGAGTCATCAATTAACCTGCATGTCTTTGGACTGTGGGAGGAAGCCGGAGGACCTGGAGAAAACCCACACTAACACGGAGAGAAGATGCAAACTCCCTCTTGCTGTGAGGCGACAGTGCTAACCACTGCACCACCGTGCGTTCCCGCACATCGGTTCAGTGACACTAATTTCTTTAGCACTTTAATGCAAACTTGTGATATTTAGGCTCTAGCTCAGGAGAAGTTACCAACGCTGTCATGACGTCGTTGGTCTGGACACGAGGTATCCACTGTTAAAGTACTGAAACTAAGCCTATCAAAGTTAGCATGATATCAATGCGTTAACACATTTGTTGGGGGCGCTTGTCAGGAGCCGCCCCCCTCACTCTGACGTCTCTCCATTAATGCATGTATATAGGTCCTGTTTGTGCATGTGTGTGTTTCGGGTCTGCATGTACTGTGTATAAGTTTACAACAGCAACAACAACAACAGTCCCCTCGTGGGACTAATAAAGGTTGTTGTTGTTGTTCATTCCATACGTGCAATAAGGACTTTATGTACAATATACGTGCAATAAGGACTTTATGTACAATTATATCATTGATATGATGGACACATTTTTTTCTGTCTTTACTTTTTCTATTTTCTATTATGTATATACAATTTATTTTTATTTGTATTCTCTGTAACGTTAAATTTCCCCACTGTGGGACTAATAAAGGAAATCTTATCTTATCTTATCTTCTTAACAACACTCATTTGTTTTACGCATTGATGCAACGGGCATCATATGAAACATGTCATACTAGCTCGTAGTGAAAGAGGATAAATAACGCTCCAAACTTTCACTAAATTTTGGTGAGGAAAAACTGTCATGGCCATATTCAAAGGTGTCCCTTGACCTCTGACCTCCAGATATGTGAATTTAAATGGGTTCTCTGGGTACCCACCTTTACAGACCTGCCCACTTTATGATAATCACAGTCAGTTTGTGACAAAAACCATGCAGCTATCTGAATACAGCATAAATGTTTAGGTTTTCCTATCCTAAAATGGTGTGTTTGAATATTTCTGCATACTGAGGTCCATAAACTGTCTTGAATTACATAAATTGGGTCTCACTGTAAAGCTGAGACTCTTGTAGATCCAATGAGTCCGACTGTGTTCATGCGTGGTGAAAAGTAAGTTGAACAAATGGGGAGCATAAGCACCTGCTCATGAGTGTGTCCATATCCGTCTCAGAGAGTGAATTGACATGAATATGAATATGAATATCAGCCTCAAAAAATGTGTCCTGACGTGTTAGTCCTGGGGGTTTTCATTTCAGGCATAATATTTAAAAAGAAAAAAATGTTACCAGCAAGTCTGCGTCTCATGGTGTCTCACCACAGCCTACATTACTGTTCATGTTCATTTGATCTTTCACGCTTCACTGAAGGTTTGCTGGCAGTGATAATTTAATAAACTAGCAAGGGCGTTTCTCCCCACGCATTTTAAAATGCGTCCGAAGCAGTAATTTACATTAAGGCATGTGATTAGCAGCGTGGTAATTAACAGCCTACGGTTTTGTCTTCACCATCTTCATGTGACCAAACACAACACCCGTACAAACAGAGAAGCCAGCTAGTCTGGAAACAAGCAACTTGTTTTGTTCCTCAAACTGTTGAACTCATTCTCATGTTGTCTTATAAACCATAGCATATATATATTTCCCTGTTAGTCTGTCAACATACATAATGTTGTCATTTGACAAATCAGATTACGACTTAACCGATATTCACTCCCTTAACCCTCTGAGACCCACAGTAGGGGGTCTTAGGGGGAGATAGCAGGTCAACAGTAGATGTCACGTAGAAGTGGTGTACATCATCTGAAAGATGGGATCCTGGAAATGAATTTGAGATGCAGCTCAGCACTTGGTGTCGAGTTGTTTTAGTGATAAATCAGCAATAAACACAAATTCAATAATTCATTAATTAAGATTCATTACGATAAGATTGTATAAAGGCTGAGAACATTATGATAGAAGTATTAGATGGTTATTCCCATAATATATGTTGTCTCATAAGTTGTTGCAACAATTTTTTGGGTTGGTACCATTTGTTACACAGATTTGGTGCTAAATTTAACCATTTTTTTTACCACTGGTGAATTGAAAAAATGATCAGTAATCCCTCCAAAATACCACATTAAGACACTAAGACCTTGAGGAACACCATAGAAAAAAACATTTTCTGCAAGAGCTTAGAGTTTCATGAGGCTGTGATTATCTTCAAAGTCACAACAGGTCATTTTATACCGTGAGGACACATTTCAGAAATGGTCTCAATACAATGAAATGGCTCTTATGGGGACTAACATCACCACGCATGAACACAGTCGGACTCATTGGATCCACAAGAGTCTCAGCTTTACAGTGAGACCCAGTTTATGTAATTCAAGACTGTTTATGGACCCCAGTATGCAGAAATATTCAAACACACCATTTTAGGATAGGCTAAAATATCACTTTTATACTGTATTCAGATAGCTGAATAACACAAACTGCATGTGATTATCATAAAGCGGGCATGTCTGTAAAGGGGAGACTGGTGGGGACCCACAGAACCCATTTTCATTCACATATGTTGAGGTCAGGGATCAAGGGACCCATTTGACCCCTTTTGTTTTATTTAGCCTCCTTCCCATCAAGCTAGCATGACATGGTTGGAACCAGTGGATGCCTTCGGTTTTCTGGGGTTCTCAGGAGAATAATTGGTGTGTGTTTTGTCATTGCTTATTTCAAACAACATGGCACCGAACAGTGTCACCGCCTGGGATGGGAATGGGACATTTCTGAGTCTGACAATGGGTCTGCTGTTGGTTGACCGAAACCACCAGTCCCACGCTCAGCCTCACACATCACACAGTCAGTAGCTTCCAATCAACCAGCTGGCCTGTAGGTCAGGCAGTAGTCTGTGAGAGCACAAGCTGTGGTTGAAACGCAGAAATTCAATCAAATATCAACCAAGTTTTAGCTCTGTGGCGTAAGATCGGCAGTGAGTGCAGCAGTTTGGGAAACACCACGCTGTAGACGGGGTCATCTCCATGCATGGAAGCTGACGATGAATTATTCAGGTGTGCCTTTGGTCTAATGTGAACTGTGATGAAAGTAGATTTGTCCTTTTGCTCTGAAGCAGAGGTCCAGTGGGACATGTGGGACATGTGGGACGAGCCTTGTTGGCTGGAAACACACTGCCCTCTGTTGGTCCAAACACATTTACTGGCTCCAGAGTGTGACCACACATACACACACACACACGCCTCAAGGCTTACAATCTTACAGTCTTCTTCACCATTATTAAAAATCATGTATCCATTCACTCAGATGAAACCAGTGACAGTGCAGGGTCACCCCGGTCTAATGAATCATGAGACATTCGTTGGCCCTGTCACTTGTTTTGTTGACAACATGCACACTGTTGAAATGCCCTGACTGGCCTTTCTGATGAAGTTAATGAAACATGTGTTACTGTGCGACCTCTCACAGCCCCAAATGGCAGCAAGAGGAAGACTTCATTAGCCAGAAATAATGTAAACTGAAGCCAGGAATAAGTGTTTGTCAGGTGGGGATGTTAGAATTTAGGATCACTGATAAATATCAAATATCTATGATTTGTGAGTTTTCCAGGAAGCTCAAATGCCCATTTAATCAGATCTTTAAAGCAACAATAATTGATTTTTTTGGCCACTTGGGAAGAGCGGGAACAAGTTTTAACACAACACTGACATGCTGTTACCTTATAAAATTGTAAAAGGTTTTTTTGTACCAAATACTGGGGGAAATGTGTCTCTGTATCTGCTAAATGCTCCACTATGTTCCAGATAGCTGCTATTTTTGTCTGTCTGTAGTTTGGTGCTGGGCAGGAAGCATACAGTGAGTTTATTAGAGCTTTTAGCTGGAAACAGCTGCCTGCTGCTGCTGGAGGTTGATCAGATCAGTGTGATGGAACCAAAAAAGTAAAGCTGCGAGCGAGAAAACAATAAGCTTAACAACGCCAAAGTGCTCCGTAGGGTTGATGGGAATAATTGCAGAGGTCTGTGATAAATCTCTAAGGGTTTGTAACACCTGTCACATCACACATAGTCGTATGACCTGTTGTCAATCAGTTATTTTCAAGGTGCAGTGTGAAGGATCTGGCGGTATCTAGCGGTGAGGTGAGGAGATTGCAACCAAGCGTGTTGGAGAACTATGATGGCCAACAGGAAAACTCGACTGGCTGGTGTGTGAGTATGTGGGAAGTGAGTGGTGAAGCAAGAGAGAGAGCGGCAGCGATGGCTGCAAGTAAGCTGTTGTTGCCTGTTGGGCTGCAGTTTGCCATGTTCTGATTTGAATATATATTTGATGCTAAAGTCAGAGCCTGTGAGGGTTGCTGGACAATATCTGTCATTGTTTTGTGTTGTTAATTGATTTCCATTAATAAATATATACATACATTCGCATAAAGCAGCATATTTGCCCCTCCCATGTTGATAAGAGTATAAAATACTTGATAAAATCCCTTTAAGGTACGTTTGAACACATCAAAAAATATGCCATTAATTTGCGACAGCCCTATAATGAAATACTAATATTTGATATTTAAATAAATGACATTTTGAAAACAGAAATCTTTTACTTTGTCAGAAGTTGGTGTGGCTGGAGGGGTTTTGTTGAGGCCGTGTTTCAGAAGTGAGGCAGGACAGCCGGAGGAGGGAGACAGCAACCACAGAGAGGGCAGTGGCTCTTTGACAACTTTCCCTCCAATCACTCACACACAGTCCATCACTGCTGCTCACTCACTCCCGCCTTCACTGCTGCTGGGTAGAAGTGATCAGCAAACCAATGAGACAATCTGCAAAAATGGCTTTCACCACACAGAGCTCACACCCAATGAGCTGCCATGTCCTGAACAAGCCGCTTCATAGCGTCTTTCCCGTCCTGCTTCTTGCGTTTTCCCTACTGCTAGTGCAGTTACTGGAGTTATGTGTCTGTGTGCTGTTGTTGTTGTTGTTGTGAGCCTCGGGCTTTTTTCACTGATCAGGAAGAGCCTCCTCTTCTGGGCCCTAATGACTGCCTTTGATTTGATGCCGTAGCAGTGTGATTCCACAGAAGCGACCTAAGACATCAGCTCCCTCTCTGGCTCAGTGTCCCACAGCTCTAAAGCAGCATATGCTGTGAGGTAAACTTAGTCTGAAGTTCCTTCTGCTGAGGAAAGTGCAGGAAACTAAGAGATCACACTCTCATTTCAAGTGTTTTTGTTCATCTCAGATTTATTGTTTTTAATGTGCAATTGATAGCACAATCTTTCCGTAACACACAGTAGATGTTTAATCTGCCATCCAGTGCTCGGAGTGGGCCGACACTCAGCTCTATATTTCACTCTCACTGGCGTACTGTGACTTTTTCTTACGTAGTGGAGCTTTCACAAGCTGCCGGTCCTTTTTTCTGCCCTCTCCATATCTGGTGTTTTTCTGCTGCGCCATGTAAGTTGCTTAAACACAAAAACTAATTAATGAACTGTTCGTCATAACTTTTTGAAATTTGTGAACAAATATAATTAATGAAACATCATAATTCTACAGGGCAAACATTTCCAGAAAAAGTAAAGGTCGTGTAAAGCAAAGTAAATATGCATTCTGGGTTTGTCGCACCCCAGAAAATCAAGTATATAAAATTAGCTTTCATAGTCATGGAAAAATGTCAGGATTCCCTCAGTAGCAAAGAGGGAAGAACGCAACGCTGAATCCCATCCGAGTCCCTCTGATTGAGGCTCAGTCCATGAACGGTGTGAGGCCGGGGTCCGGTCTTCTCTTCGTCGGGTTGTTTGGGAATGCAGCCCAAAGTGGGACCTCTCCCTGGCGCTGGCTGGTGCTGGCTGGCCCCCGCTGGGCACATTCCCTCTGAGGCAGGCGTGGCGGCCGGTCAGCTTGGAAAGGCTTGGAGCGAAGCTGCTTCCCGGGACAAAGTACTCGCTTTTGTGGTCCTGGTACTCCATCCTCTGACATTTTGTCATGTTGTTTTCTTTTTTTTTAAGTTTACAGAAAAAGAACAAACATACATTGGGAACATGGGATGGATTACAGTCATAAAAATGCAATACAAAAACAGCCATACAAATTAAGTGCTGAAAATGCCTCCGCCATAAGTGGGGCTCGAATACACGACCAAGAAATAATGAGTCTGATTCTTTACTGGCAGAGCTGTGCCAGGATGAAGATTGTTATTTCTTTTGAAGAGGGCTACGGCCATATAAAAGATTGCTCCACTGTAATGAGAGTCCAGGCTGTTCAGTTTTTTGCATCCTGGGAAGATGCATTTGTGGGGTGATGTCGATGAAGGTGTAGTAAGCTAGCAACTGTGAGCTGTAGTGAACTTTTTCTATAATTATCTATTTAACTATTTTCCAACATTTCTGTGTTTAGAAACAAATCTGAATTTCCTTTACACAGCCTTTAAATGTTCACACGAAGATCTTAGCAGTTGTTGCTGAGGCTTCGTGTCTCTAACAGCTTCTGCTGGAGTCTTCTACCTCCACATAGACTCAGATGAAGCAAATATATTGATTTTGGCATTAAAAAAAAAATCAAATTCTAAATTGTAAAAAAATTGTGATACACAAGTGAATTGATTTTTTTGCCCACCCCTCTTTCCTCCTGTCCAATCTTAGCTGTTGTTTCTGAGACTTTGTGAGTCAAGCAGCGTCTGCTGGAGTCCAGACTTGATGAAGACCTCCTCAGCTCTGTCCCCAGGCTCCTGTTAGTCGCAGCAGACAGCCATGGGCGCTTAACGCACACTAAAGTCCCTAAATCTAGTCCGGTTCCCCAGAGATGAATCCCTAAATGATGAATCAGACCAGAGATGTGACTTTCAGTCTGCTCTGTGTGTCTCTAAAGATGCATGATGTGTGTACTGTAGAAGCAAGATGACGGACTCGGGGGGTTTTACTCATCCCCTGCTGTCTAGGGAGGGGTTTAGAAAATCTAATGTACACCATGCAGTGAGTACATGCAGCACTATTCATCAAAGTGACAAACTCACCCCCTGTACATTTTCTCCCTGACTGTGAGCAGACATTAAACAACTCCCATCTGGATCGTTCACTAATGTCGGGTACATACTACACCAGTCAGGCTGATTTTGGGGCCTGATTCCTCCCTCCTAGCGATGGTTAGCAAAGCCTCAACATTAAGAGATTAATGTAATAATATAATATAATAAGATTGTGTTTCCAGATGTTCCTGTGGTGTAAGTAAATGGTAAATGGATTTGCCTTTATATAGTGCTTTTCTCGTCACATTCACACATTCATACACTGATGTCAACTTTGCCCATCCGGATCAAATCTAAACACTTGTTCACTCACCGATGGTTCAGCCTTCGGGAGTGATTTGGTGTCTTGCTCAAGAGCACATCAACATGTGACCTGAGCAGCCAGAGATTGAACCACCGACCTTCCGATTGCCGGACGACCTGCTCTACTCTCTGAGCCGCAGTCGCCCCGGTTAATTGTGTTTTTTACATCTCTGATCGGTTCTGAAGTCCATCCTGGCCTTGCCGATTTTAAATCGTAAATATTAACTGTTATTATATGGGCTGCACCGTGCAGTTATGAATAACAGTGACAGTGTGAGGGTCACAGGTTCAAATCCGCCTTTGGGCTCTTCTGTGTGAAGTTTGCATGTTCTCCCCGTGTTAGTGTGGGTTTTCTCCGGGTACTCCGGCTTCCTTCCACAGTCCAAACACATGCAGGTTAATTGATGACTCTAAATGTCCTGAAGGTGTGAATGTGAGTGTGAGTGGTTGTCTGTCTTTATGTGCCCTGCGATGGACTGGCGACCTGTCCAGGGTGAACCCGCCTTCTCCCAGCTGGGATCCCCCCCCCCTCGACCCCTAACGGGATAAGCGGTTGAAGATGGATGGATGTTATTAATATGTTTACGATGGGATATCCTGTTGTGTGTGGGGAGCTCCGAGGCCAGCTGATGACCCAGTCACCTGGGAAATAACGACAGCCAACAGAGAATTAAGCCTCCTGAATAAGGAAGGACAACCACCGCCGTCATAGCGGCTGCAGCTGATGCATGAGCTAAAAACACAATGCATAAAGTAAGATGGAGCTCAGAGGTGGAGGACCAACTTGTTGATTTGGGGCAACAACATGTGTATATCTAACGTGTCTCTGTGATTTAATCCATCAATTTTCTGATGACTGATTTTGAAAGATTTCCTTTTTTTTTTTTTAGTCTGGACTCTTGTTGTTCATGAATGAATGTGTTACTATGTGGTGTTTTGGCCAGAATGTCACTAAGTGTGGGCTCTCTCACATTTTCAACAACAATGAGCCTTAAGACCAAACAGCAACAAGAGGGAGGGACTCGTGGACCTGCAGCCATGGTGCCGACCTTTCCGGTTCCTGTTTAAGCAGAATGAATGTCATTAAGTCTCCTGAGAGGAGAATGAGCTATTGTCATGACAATGGCTGTAAAGGCCTGGTCTGTGATTGATGTTTCAGCACCTCCGTCCGCCTCGCCTCTTGTCATGCCAGAGAGGTTCAGCTGTTTCTGCAGTGTGTATTCCTGTGAGGAATGTGTGATACATGTAAAGCAGATTCAGCAGTCATGTTATCTGCTGTGAGTGATGGGTGCAGCTTTTTTATTTTGCTGTTAAGCAATTTGCTCGCCCCCCCGCCCGCCTACCTTCCAGCCTTCTTTTGTATCACACAATAACATGATTGGCTCCACCCTCCCTTCCCTCCTCCTCAGGCTTACATCTTCCAGGAGGCTCGTGTGCTGCAGGTATGGCTGAAATGCATCCCTCATCTGCTGGCTTGACACATTTTAACTTAAGAGAGAAAAGGTCATCTCACTGCAAACTAAGAAAATGCCCTGTTTTCATGACAGGCTCTGTAGTGTCATTCAGCTCAATTGCTCCTGTGTGATAGTGCTATTTTACAAGTGTCAAAGCAACACTGGTTCCTTTCTCTGGAGACAGGTCCATTAACAGATACTGAGGCTCTAGACCACTTAATATGGGGCTGTTGGCCTGGATGTCGCTGTTTAAGTTGATGTTACCGAACTTTACAGGCAGCTGATGGACTTTTGTACTTGAACAACTCCAGTTAAATAAAACAACTGTCACAGAGGAGCTACTGGGCTGAATCTCTGCAAAACAACATCTGTGTAGTTGTAAACTTCATTCAGTAGCTATTCGCCAAATTAATGCTCCTGTGTGTAGTTTTACTTCAGGACAAATCAGTCATTAAATATGAAATTTGGGGTTTACAGATTTCACAGGGGTAAAGTTTTCATCCACCGCTGCACCTGGAGTCAAATGACATGACACCTAGACCACCTTAAATGACACCTAGAACTAAACAGGATCATATGTGAATAAGAGAAAGAAGTTATTTTCCTCTGCTGCATTTTATTCTTTACATCCAACGTGCATTAGTAAATATCCTGGTAGTGCATTTATAAATGAAACAGGCGGACACGCTGACCTGCAGGCTGCACAGTGTTTACCGCTGTAACCTCCAGCAGCCCTTGTGTCATACCATGTTGCTTCACACCACTATGGAAATGCAGACAACAGCGGAGAGTTGGGAATGAGGATGAATACACAGCAGCTTTTAATGTGGTCTCTGCTCGCTGAAACTCTATTACCATGTTTGCGTGTTAACTGTGATTAGGTCTGTACCTACGCAGTCGTTTGTATGGTGGTCCATTAACTGTAGAGGACTCATCAGCTCTGGATGAGAAGCGTGGAAAGGATGTGATCACCTCACGCCTTTCCCTCCGCTGACCTGCTGTCAACACACCCAGTGGTTTCCATGGAGACCAATGGACTAATCCCCTCTCTTCCCTTCTTGGTACAGTGAGCCGGTGCATAGTATGTTACGTGGGATAATCCTTGTTTGGTCAACACACTCACATGTGAGAGCAGGTGTGACGCAACTAAGATTGACAGGAGATTCTTGTAAAATGACATTTACTGATGTTTGTGTAGTTGCAGCTTCACTATGATAAGAAAAAATGTACTTACTGTGTACACGGTGTCTGTAAAACTGAAAAAAAAAAAAACAGTGTCAACACATGTTAAAGCTCCACACAACAGAATAATTGTCTTGTAACTCCCTTTTTTATTGCAGCACAGTTGTGCCTGTAAGCACTAATAGATATTGACCATATGATTAGGTAGCCCTAATGGGTATACAGTACTAGTTTATGTACATGAATGAATATGGATTGAGTAGGTTAAATGCTGTAGAGAGTCTGAGCTTTGGCTGCTGCTAATGAGATGTGTGGCTGGCGCCGGTTACATCATGAGACGGCTGTATGTGAGCCTTCATCCCTCACTGTGACCAAGCTTGAATGAGCAGCACGCCAAGTCAGGGTGTGTGAGAGTGTGTGAGTGGATAGGTGGGTGACTGAGGCAGCTTCAGCTGCATGCTAGTCAGTGTGTGCCTCAGCTTTCTGCTCTCCTGCTCCCCCAGACCGGACTCAGAGGACCCCAGCTCCACCATGACTCACAGACGCCACCATCACTTGTGAGTACTTGTGTAAATGTTGCATGCTGGGGGATTTTGAGGAATGAGACGGTGGTGGAGGAAAATCTGAGTTTGTCAGCAAAAACTTGAGCTCACTTGACTAAAAAAGGACTCTCTATTTGAAGTTGTATTTCTTATTTCCTGTCTATTCATGGAGTGATAATATAATACGAAATGTTACGTGTGCTGCTCTGTGCATGTGCATGTTTTTTTGTGTGTGTGTGCATGTTGCTATAGTATTGATGCTACGTCGGCTAAAACAGACTCTGCTCAGACTTTTTCTGCTGCGCCAACAGAAGTAAAGGTGGACGGTATTTGCGTAGCACTGATGATGTCACGCCAGCCGAGCTATTTTTAGACAGGGGTCTGAAGACGGCAGGCCCCCCCCCCCCCCTCCTAGAGTGTTATTACTATTCAAAGCCTTTCATCGGCGCTTTCTCTTCTCTCAGCCTGTTTAATCTCACTGTTTTGGTCAATTTCCATCCTCCAATTGTAGCCTGTCACAGTAGTCGGGCCGCTACATGCATACACATAACCACTTTACAGCTAAACGCACACAGTCACCCAGGGAGAAAGCAGTAAGTAATGAAATAAGTCAAATATATGCACTTATAGAATATTTTACAATGTGTTTTACAGAAAAAAAATCAGTTTCCTGCAGTATAACAACCCCCAAACATTTTGCCCAGATTAATGACTATTGCTTCTAGCTATGCTAATATTTATAAAGGTGATCAATATTAATGAGGAATCTGCAAAATAATCTGGAATTATTCATGTATTCTAGACAGACTGTACACTTACTATAAAAGAGGATTTATGTAGAGTTTCATGCATATACAGTATATGCAACCCAGTCGACAGGAAAAATGTTGGGATTGTACATTTCTGCAAACCACGTTTCTGAACCAAAAACGTGTTTCATATCAGCCTCGTATCAGCTTACAGAAACGCACAGTGACACGTGGTCACATGATGACACATAACAAGCGTCAGTGTTTAGCTCTGGTTTCACTCAGGACGCAAACAGCTGCCTCCTGGGTTAAAGTCTTGTATTTGTTTGCCACCACATCTCCTACTGGCTTGTTATAGTCGTTATTATACTGCGTGACTTTCCATAACGATCTGCTCAGCCTGCATGAAAAGGCATATAAATGCCACAATAATGCACAAGGCAGGTGTAACATGCAATATGTATGATTTCTGCATTGTCATTTGTACGCTGTGTATCCTGTAGTGACTGCAGTGTAAACACCTCCGTGTTTAAATGCAACATTTAGAGTTAGTGATGTAGAATGAAAAGCGAAGAAAGACCGCTAATGGTAGGCAGGTGGGCCCGACAAACACCAGACCTTTAACCGAGACTCATTGGTTGTTGTTGACTCGTGTTTTGTTTTTTTAAGTTACGTTTTTGTTTCATTCCTGTTTTTGTTTAATGTAGGTAATATTTGCTGTTTTAGCCTCCCGAAGTTCTTTAATATATCGTTGAAATTACTTGGGATGGATCTGACCAATAGGCACTTACAAAGATTTTCAACAGGAATACATCACAGTAGAGACGCTAAAGACGCTCTAACTTGTGGCGTTTCTTGGACTCTAATGTGACTGTGTTGTGTAGCTGATTATCAGCCTCAGCAGGCTTTCTTTTTTTTTTTTTTTTCATGGGGGTGTCTGCATTGACCTCTTGTTAATCCCACCGCCTGCCTGTCTACAAAGCTCATCTGTTAGTCCCAGGATGTTCATTGGGCCCTTTATTTTATCTGACATCCGACTCACATAAAAGTCATGTTTTCTGCTTCACTGGTGCTGGTTGCGTAAGAAAGAGGGAGCCTCCATCTGTTCCACCCAGGGCTAGCCTGCGCTAAGCAGGGTTTTCATCATATTACCCAGCAGCCCCTCCCCAGCCGCAAAGCCGCGGCGTGTTCAGAGCCGGGGATCGACTGCCTTGTTGATCATGTGATCCACCCCAGCTCAAGGTCACTGGTGGGACCGTCTCACAATGCTGAGAGAAGGAGGGCTTCCATTTGTGATACAAAGCTGATGTCTCATCTCAATAATGGGGACAAGGCCATGTGCAGCTCTGTGATACTCTGCTGCTCTAAACCACGAGGTGCTCGTTACTGCGTTTCTCCTGATGACACATTTATATGAGGTTTTACAGAGCTAACATACGTAGCTACCAACTGCTAATATGATACCCCTGACTAAAAATGTCTTCACCATAGGTACCAACAATGGATTCAGTCTTGTTTATGAGACAATGCCAGTCTTTGAATGGCTGCAATCAGCTTCTCATCCATTTTACACTGGCCAGGCAGAGCAGTCCAGACCTAAAACAATCTGTAGTGACACAAGCAAGTGTTGGGATCTCTTCTCTCCTGTCAATCCTGTTAGGACTTGTTGTGTTTCAGACCATTGTAGCAGCTACGGTGCTGCGTTCACTCTTTTTCTTGTGTCTCCAGTTCACCATCAGGAGAGTTCACTGTAGCAGCCACGGTGCTGCGTTCGCTGTCTCCAGTTCACCGTCAGGAGAGTTACTGTAGCAGCCACGGTGCTGCGTTCGCTGTCTCCAGTTCACCGTCAGGAGAGTTACTGTAGCACCACGGTGCTGCGTTCACTTCTCCAGTTCACCATCAGGAGAGTTACTGTAGCAGCCACTGGTGCTGCGTTCACGGTCTCCAGTTCACCATCAGGAGAGTTTCTGTAGCAGCCACGGTGCTGCGTTCACTGTCTCCAGTTCACCATCAGGAGAGTTACTGTAGCAGCCACGGTGCTGCGTTCACTGTCTCCAGTTCACCATCAGGAGAGTTACTGTAGCAGCCACGGTGCTGTATGTAGTGTTGTGGACATGCAGCCACTTGCCCACTAAAAGTTCGTGCTTCCTTTGTAGACAAGAGTACTGTATAACATACTTGACACATTTTGACCAGATAAAAATGTGTGAATATTTTGCAATTAATCATGATCAACAAAAAAATCAACAAAAGTACTTATTTTAAGCCAAGCCAAAATGTGTTTAACTGAACGTAACCAAGTAATTTTGTTTCATTTTTGATTGGCTTTGTTTCAATTTACAACATTAACCACACGTTTAAAACTGCAACCATAATCCGGGCGAAATTACGCTTCCCTCAAAACATAATTAATAATGTTGTATTAGTTTTTTGGGACTGTAATATTGTAGGAGAGTTGCAAACGGTAGATGAGAGCAGAGTTTGCCCACTGGAAAGCCAGAACAATTAGCCATAATAAGATAAAACCTTACCTATGGGGCTGCATAGAGCTTAAAGTCAGTTGAAAATTCTCTGGTGGTCCAGTGTGTAGCATATAGGGCAGGGTTGGGCAACTATTATTCCTGGGGGCCACATGAGAAACCCAGATTGTTGCCGGGGGCCAAACAAATAGTGTCAGACATAACCTCTTTTTTTTTTTTTATTACAATAGGAAACATACTGGGCACTTATTGTTTAGCATTTATTACACTGAAAATCATCCAAATAGCAGATTATTAAGAAAATGACATTATATACAGGAGTCTATGAACCGTACAGGACTGACTGGTTAGCGTAGTAATGTTTCCATTAACTAAACTTAACATTCAACTTAACATTAACACTTATATTTAACATTAAACTTAACATTAACTCTTCAATTTCCTTCTCTGGTTCCTGCAGCTTTGTAAAAGTCCTCTCTGCTTTAGTATCTCAGCCAGCAGCCCCTCGGCTGTCCTGTCCTTCTCATCTCCAGACAGCTTTCTGGATTTTTCTGCATGTTTTGTCTCAAAGTGACGGTTCTAGTTGCATTCTTTGAATACAGACACGTTTGTTGCAAACTAAGCTCACAGCTTTACTGCCAACCTCCGCGAAAAAATACTTCTCAGTCCATGACTTATTATAGATGTGTTGCCTCAGCAGGTGACGCTACTTCAAACATCACTCACGTCAGTTTACATCAATGTCAAGTGTGACAGGAAGAAGCACAGTTACAATACACAAGCATTTCAAAACAAAAGGTATTTTCTTTGCTGTTTTTTATCTTTGTAAGGAAAATTGTGTGGTTTGTCTGAAACCTCCCGGGCCGGGCAGAACCATCACGAGGGCCGGTTCCAGCCTGCGGGCCGTATAATGCCCAGGGCTGATTTAGGGAGATCTATTAGTAGTAATGGAATATGATATTGATAAGTACTGTATGTTTTCTTTAGCATCTAATCGCCTGATGATAAAAGTTGTGTCTTTGTTACCTTCATATCTACATGAAGAGCAGGTCCTCTCCACAGAGTCTGCCATGTTTGTACAGTAGCCCAGGACGGACAAACCAAACTCTGTTAACTTTCCCTGCTTGAGCCAGAGTCAATAATGTTACTCGCTCTCATCCCTGCCGCTCTCTCTCTCTCACTTCACCACTCACTTCCTGCGTATACAGACACTCTACGAACTGTCTCTGTACCAAATGACCCATTTATTCTTACAATAACTGTCTCTAGAGAGCGTCTTTCTGGTTTTCGCATCAGCCACAGTAGCTCTTCAACACTCTTGCCACAAGGGAGAGGCTTTAGTTGGTTGTAATCTCCTCACCTCACCACTAGATACCGCCACATCCTGCACACTGCACCTTTAAAGTTGTTAACTCATGATATACAGTATCAGATAGTAACTACTGGGTATATTTTGTGGTGCTGTGGTGTAGTCACATGGACATATCTGACTACAGGACACCATTAGAGCAAAGCAGCAATCAGGGCAAAACGTTTCCAAACAAAGCGATGGGGTAATTAATGTGTAAGGGCTCCTCAAGGAAAGTGCTTAACAATTAAACCAAATGGCTGTTAATTATTGAGAAACTGTGGTGTCAGATAATAGATGGTGTGGATGTAGCTGATATAGGCGCTGTCATTTATCTCACTGTGTCTCAACTGTGTGTGTGTGTACAGTAGCTTAATAAGGCCACATATATCACTCATCATGACAGCAGTATCAAATCAAGCAGCTGGAGCAGCACCACTGTGTTCTGGATTGATTGATTTGACTTTAATGGAAAATTCTTTGTCGGTGTGTTTCTACAGAGCAGATTACAAGACCTTTAGCTATCAACATTGCTCCCAATCTACTGTTATCACGAAGGTAAATCTATCCAGAGACGTCTGCCCTCTTCTCAATAATGAATGGGTCACTAAAATATTTAAGGAGACCTCCTGGTTAAAGTTTAATGCCTTACTCACTGTGCACCTGTACTTCCAGAAAGATGACTGTGGCAGTGTCAAACAGCCCTCGCGTATTGCTTTAAACTGTCGAGGAAAATGACTAAATCATGAACAAAGTGTCAGTGTAATCTTAAATGCTGCCTTTCTCCAGGTCCCATCCTCGCTGTTGGTTTTAATGCTGCACAAACAAAGGCAAAGAAGATCGAATTAGCCTCGGTGTTTTAGCCTCAGCGTGTAGAGATGTGTGTTTAGTATGCAGCGGTTGTTGTTGGCCACAGTGATATAAGAGCTGTGCAGCACATGGGGGCACGGCTGTTTCTAGTAGGCTGTAGTACAGTAATTACAGCTGGAAACTGTCAGATGGTACATACAAGTAGAGACATTCCAGCTAATTAAGAATAACCTCATATAAGCGTTGTCAGCGTGTGTGAAGAAGCCATAAATAGATCAGGCTTTTTATTCGCTCTCCTGCCGCCACTGTTTGTGTTGAATTGATCTAATTGTAAAGTCTCTTTCATGGCAGCGCCGCAGAGCGCAGCTGAGACTATCACAGATCAAAGCGGCCTCGCTTTCCCATAAATCTGCATGGAGCAAAATTCAGGCGGCTAGCACCAGCGTCGTGCTGAATACACAAGCTGGACCCGTACAGCACACATCTGATGATTACCGTGATCCAGTCTCTGTTGGCTCCGCAGGCTGGAGCTGTCAGTTATTGACTGCACTTGGATGCAGGGGATAACGTTGCTGTTTATTGCAGTTCACTGTCACACACCAGGCTGTGTGGTTCAGTTAGCATCACAACGTATCATGTTAGGTCGTCATACTGTATAATTTGCCATATTGTCCTGTGTTGTGGTTTTTGGAAACAGCTCTCAGCTTTGCCTGTGTGTTTGTCTTTTATCTCTGAAAACAGATTTGGGTTAAATTTGACAGAAAGGTAGACCTCTGCTTGATTACGTTTTGTGGGTTTTCTGTTAGCTGATGATTATCACTGTCTGTGATGCTGCTCTCAGGTGCTGGCATGTAAAGCCTGACATTTGGGATTTCCCAGTTGGATGCTCACTGCAGCTCAGCAAGTATACGATTTCAAAAAGGCCAAATTATATTAATGTGAAAAAGGTTGCTGTGAGCATACGGCACTTTGCATCAGTATACGATGCCATGGTAACCTCCAACTTGACACAAAACAATGACAGATATTGTCCAGAAACCTTCACAGGTTCTGCATTTAGCATAGAAAATCTGCTCCAATCAGAACATGGCAAACTGCAGCCCAACAGGCAACAACAGCTGTCAGTGTGTCAGAGTGCTGACTTGACTATGACTTGATCCAGACTGACTGGGATTATCATGAAGTGGGCATGTCTGTAAAGGGGAGACTGGTGGGGACCCAGGGAACCCATTTACATTCACACATCTGGAGGTCAGAGGTCAAGGGACCCCTTTGAATATGGCCATGATAGTTTTTTGATTTGTGTGTTATTTAACCTCCAGTGTGACATGGTTGGTACTGCCAGTATCTTCCCTCGATTGCATTAATGCTAATTAATCCTAATTTGAAGTATTCGTCAGTATGCAGAGACAATGGAAGTACTGCATGTGATTATCGTAAAGTGGGCATGTCTGTGAAGAGAGTCGATCATTTGCATATTTTGAGGTCAGAGGTCCTCGACAAAATTTAGTTTAATGTATAGTTATTTAACCCTTCAACTAGCCAGTATGACGTGGTTGGTACCAATGGATTTCTTACATTTTCCAGTTTCATATGGTGCCAGTATCTTCATTCCAGCTTTAAAACTAAGGCCGCTACAACCAAAAAACTACAAGTTGCATTAATGCGTTGACAGCCATAGTTATTAGGCAAATCATACTAGTTTGAAAGTGCAAATGTTTGTAGCCTACTTGAGACACCACTTCTGAAACTCAACACGAGGCCAAAAGAAAAGAAGTGAAAAGAGAACTTTTTACTTGTGTTTTTTAGTCTTTTAGTACTCTATGTTTGCCATTTATACCTTTGTTGCAACTAGTCTGTAATCTACTATGCATTTTGAGTGCATTGACTGAAATGAGCTGCCATGTCTGCGCACGGTTTATGTAACTCAAATCCAGTACTGCATCACTACTTGGCAGAAATACTTTCACATCCATTAAAGCCATATTAAAAGCATGTTTAGTCTATGCAGGACAAACGTAGGCTCTCCTGCTGATTTTGAATGACTTATGTGAGTGCTGTGTTCTTTTAACAGCAGCCTTATGTTGTTGTTATTTAGCCTTTCCGAGGCCATTGCATATTCATCCTGGTGCCGGGCCTGTGTTTGTCGGGCTGTGCGCCGTGTTAGAGCTATCTTGGGAGCTGTCCAGCACCTTGGAGAGCGCCGCGACGCTCAGTCCTGACAGTGGTGCTGCTGTCAGGATGGATAAATGGACAGAGCCCTTCTCCCTGTTATATGGAGGTACATTCTTTTGTTTCACAGTGATGGAAATTTACTGAAATGGTGCCAAGCAGGTTTTATTTTCCGTCTTATGTCACATTAATTATGGTATTCTGTCCTGTCAGTAGACACTCCTACTTCCAGTGTCTCTGCATATTGAAGAAATGCTTCAAATTAGGATTAATTAGTATGAATGCAATCAATATTTCTGAGGTTGTAGCTCAGTTTTAAAGCTAGAGTGAAGATACTGGTTGTACTAGCTTGTCGCAAAGGAGGTTAAATTACCCAATTTTTGGTGAGGAAAAACTGTCATTGCCATTTTCAAAGGGGTCCCTTGACCTCTGACCTCCAGAAGTGTGAATGTAAATGGGTTCTCTGGGTCCCCACCAGTCTCCCCTTTACAGACATGCCCACTTTATGATTTATCAGTCAGTTTGGATCAAGTCATAGTCAAGTCAGCACTCTGACACACTGACAGCTGTTGTTGCCTGTTGGGCTGCAGTTTGCCATGTTATGCATATTATTCATGCTGAAGTCAGAACCTGTGAGGGTTTCTGGACAATATCTGTCATTGTTTTGTGTTGCTAATTAATTCCCAATAATAAATATATACATAAATTTGCATAACACAGCATATATGTCCACTCTAATGTTAATAAGAACATTAAATACTGGAGAAATTTCCCTTTAAGGTACATTTTGCACAGATAAAAAAATGGTATATTAATTTGCGATTAATCAAAATTAAATATTTGAATCAACTAACGGCCCTAGTTTCAACGCTGTTGAATTCTAGGTCAGGACACTTTGTTAGGAAATGAGACTGTAATCAGTGCAGGTACAGAAAACAAATGCAAAATGCAAGGGCTTATGGGTAAGCAGAGCTTACAAACATGAAGCCTGTACCGATGCTGGTTTTCAAACACATCTGAGAGCTGGATTATCCTCCTACGCTGAGCATATGTGAAACGAGACATCATTCTAGAAATGCATTCTAGCATTTTCAATAGATAAAATAATGTTTGATTAATTTCTGATTAACTTTGGACAATCATGCCATTAGTGGAAATTAAATATTTCAATTGATTCACAACCCTCCTTCAGATATATCATAAAGACACCGTTGCCAACTGATTTCTCATTGACTCACTTACCTTATACCTGATGGGTTTTTTGTGTTTGTAACCCAGAATTTGTGAAGTGTATGACATTAGTGTCCTCTGTGTGTTAGCTGTGATTTAGTTTGCTCTGTTTGGTCAAACTTTACTGTTACAGGGTGTTTGGTGCCTGCAGGACATAGATGGGCTGAGTCAGGACACACTAGGCAACCTCCTCGCTCTGCAGTCTTCTCTGTCCTCAGTGGCACTGGTAGATAGATAGATAGATAGATAGATAGATAGATAGATAGATGGGTCTCACATTGATAAACCAGGACAAGCTAATGTTCCGTTATCCTTTATTTATACATCATCAGAGAGTCACAGCATGTTGGTGTCTGTTTGTTTAGAAGCAGCCTCTTGAAAGGCTGTCTGTCCTTTGTACAGTGCAGCAGTGAACAGATGAGGGTTGAACAACATGACTCCACTGACATTTTGCTTCACCTTTCATCCTGTTTGTGGTGTTGCTGAACAGAGTCGCCACTCAGAAGTACTTCAAAGACTGGATGAGACCAGTGAGGCTCCAGTTCCTGTGAGATATGCTAAAGGCTACTGGAAAGTAACTACGTGCATTTACTCAAATACTGTCCTTCGTACACTTATGCCAAAATCAGACTCATGAGATTTTCAGATATTTTGTCGTGGACGATTATGAACGACAATCGGGCGTCTTTACCCGTGTACTCTGGCACGCTGGAGTGACGACAGAACCAGCTGATAAAAATACATCTTTGTTTACCAAACAGTCATTTACCAATTGTTTTCCCTCCGCCAGCAGCATCATGTATAGAAGCTATGTAGCTAGCAAGGCACTTGTACCTATGTAATGTTCGGACATTCGTTAGCGTTGCTCTGTTTGAAGTATCAGCAGCCTGTACCGTCCTCTCCCTGCTGCCACATCAACCAGCGTTTTTTCTTTCTTTTCTTTTTCGGTTTAGGTGAGTTTTATTTTGTTTTACGATGCTCTGCTGCATACAGCTGATCTCTACATAAACTAAGATACATCTGGATGATGGCGCAAGCTGAACGGAGAAAGGGGGCAGCCATACTCGGGCACCTTGGCGGAAGTCTGGGCTCTCAGAGTGCCATTCTAGTTTGTGGGTTTTTTCTTTGATAAATACAAAGTCTCATCATTGCTTGTAAATCTTCCTAATGAATCCAGATGTTGAAATTACCAGTTTAATGCTGCAGAAAATTACTGTACATCTCGGACCCCCTGGAAGAGGACCACGGACCCCACTGCTTTAAAGGATCTTAGTGCTTCTTCTACCACTGATAGCTTGGTGTGTGTTAAGTTAAATCACTTAAAAAATGGATTTCTGTTAAAGAAATACCCCCAGTAAATGTTTCCAAAACATCGAGCTGTTCAGGACACGTGTGGCATTTTTCTAAAAAGCTGAGAAGATAACGGTATCAAACACTTAACTTTATCAGAAGTTACATTATTTAAACATTTCTATAAAAATAATAAAAAACAAAAACATTGACCTTGAAACAAAGGTAAAATGTATGTTAATACATAAAGATGCAGCTTTTAAAAGTGCAGCATGGCTGCAGTTTTCTGCTCTACAGTTTTTTTATTTTCATATCTGCTAAAATCTGTGGCAGTCACAATCCATTTGTAATGACTTGATATTATCTGCTCAGACTATCGACCCGCAGATATATCAGTTATCCTCAGTTACAGCCCTAATTGCAGCTGATTAATGCCATCATTAGTTTAAAGAGCGTTCTAATTCTTCAAATTAATAACTGTCACTGATTTGGCAGCACCGTCTCCGAGAGGTGAAGCACACCGATAGGCCACCACCCCTCTGCTGGAGTCTCTCCTCCCCAGTGTTGGTCTTTAGGGCCGGAGGCCACTAGAGGGAGCACAGCTCTAAGGCTTTACTGATGTGCTCCTCGGAGCACATAAATCCTCAGACCCGATGACTGGGAGGCTGCCGTGGTTGATGGAGATAAGCAGCGTAACATGGACTGGCTGACTGAAGACTGCCTCAGACATTAACAGTATTGTCTTGGTTCAACAATAACATGTTGATTTCGGTCCAGTTGCTAATTAAAAGACCGTCTCTGGGAATAGACTGAGTCTCTATCTATCATGAAGAAAGTATTTTTTTTTTGTTTTTTCAACATGTCTTCATTTCATGGCAAAACTGACACAATCAGAAGTTTAAGATTGCAATAACAGTTGCGTTAACTATCTGAGCAATACAAATCTTTGAAAGATTTATCACCTTCATGGAAAATTCATCCATCCATCTGTAACCGCTTATCCAGTTAGAGATAAGGCGGGGGGGCTGGAGCTGATCCCAGCTGCCATTGGGCGAAGTCGTCGGGGTCGTCAGTCCATCGCAGGGCTGATACATACAGACAGACAACCATTCACGCTCAGTAATCACCATGAACCCATATTTATTAATTTATCACTTTCATTTTGCACAGTGGTGCAGTGGTTAGCACTGTTGTCTCACAGCAAGAGGGTCACAGGTTTGAATCCAGCTTAGAGCCCTCCTGTGTGGAGTTTGTATGTTCTTCCTGTGGGTTTTCTCCAGGTTCTCCGGCTTCCTCCCACAGTCCAAAGTCACATGTGGACTAATTATCTGATGACTCCATGTTGCTAATATTCCCGGAGGCGTGTGTCAGTCCTGCGATGGACTGGCGCCCTTTCCAGGGTAAGCCCTGTCTTCGCCCAATGCCAGCTGGGATCGGCTCCAGCCCCCGTGAGATTCAGATTTTCTTTGATGGTTGACGGTGTGGTGTAGTTCTGCCTTTTGGGGGTTAGAAGTACAGGATGCCCAAAATGTTTGAAGTCTCTGGCAAAAAGTGTGATTTTCTTTTCAACTTAAGTTTCATTTCCGGACAAAATGTTGTGGCTTTGCAGTGTGGGCTAGTTGTGCCTTTCTGAGGTTGGATTTCCAGGGTAGTGCTGTAAAGGTTTCATTTCCCAAGCAGAACTCGAAAACTATTTAACTTGGAAACTTCAAAGTTGTTTTGATGGTTGACAGTGTTGCGGGGTGAGCGGGAGTATGTGAGCCGTACTCACTTCTGCCTGCATTGTCAAGGAAATGCATGAAATGCAAATATTTGTCGCAATTTTCTGTTTCATATCGCTGTAAATGTACCAGTATGTGACACCATGACCAAGAGTGTCAAGACAGGGCAGAATAAATGAGCCTTTAGGAGCATCACCTGGAGCTTTAAGCTTCTGTCTTCAGTCAGAGAGGGCTGAAGCTGAGGGAGATCGCCTTCAGTCGGTGTCTAATGTGAGCCACGTGAGGGCAGAATGTACAGGAACCTCCTCCTCTTTCCACTCATCACTCCCGCTCAGACCTCAGCTGGCTCCTCGTGGCCTCACAATAGCTGCAATTACACGGACGGCGGTCCCCCGGGTGGCGGCAGGCTCACGGGGGCTGTTAGGACTGTGCGGGGACGCCGCGGGCCATCTTTATTGGTTTCCTGAGCTCAAAGTGTAGAGGTGACGATAAGACCAGCGCTGGCCGTTTATCACCGGCTGCCATCTCTTCCGGGAGAGGGCCTTATTCTTAGTGGGGAATTAACACAGCATCCAGGCACAGCAGGTGAGGAACACGCCCATATCTGACAGAAAACAGCGTATGATGCAGTAGAGCGAGGCCTTTAATAAACTCTGAAGGTCTGCAGGTCATGGCGAGGTGCCACCCTGTGTCTTCCTCACTTTCCCGTCTCGCCTATAAAGCGTTCTCTCCGATCCAAAAGGAGCGAGGCATCAAACTCTTATCTTGAGCATATCATGCAAATTTCTGACTCCCTCTCAACTTACCAACGCGCTGTTCTCCTCAGCGCCTGCCTGAGACCTGAATCTGTAGAGAAAATGTAGGTCACATGGTAAACTGTTAAATTTCCATGAGGATAAACAAGATAATGGGATCTGTTCTGCCAACTGAATCAGCAGAACAGTGTGGCTGCTGGCGGAGATTGTTGCCTCAGCTGTTTTTTTTTTTTTTTTCAAGGAAATACAAACTGCTGTTTTTTTTTTTTTTTTCTTTCCAATAATCAGTTCCTGCTGGATTCGCTCTACAGACGGGTCTAGCATGAACGTCAATGATTTATGGGAAGAATAACATATCAGGAGCTGTATTCTTCTGGATGACATCAGGAGAGGCTAAAAGTGTCAGACCTGAAGTGAACCTCTGCCTAACAACGTCATCTCTTCAGATGCTTTCTGGTGGCAGCGTTCCCAACGACCGTTTCATTGGCCCAGCAGGGGTTTGAGTAAAATTTACTGTGTGATTTGGTGCCTCGGCCTCACATGTTGTGTGGACGCTGGATTGTTTTCCTCACACTTACATATTGAAATCCTGTGGTTCAGTTTTTTTATTTGCAGAGTTCATTTGCTGATTAGATGTATAATAGCATCTCAATCTGTGAATGCTGACATGCACTGTAACTATAAAGCAAGGGATCTCTGTCTGTGTGTGGGTGAACCGTTTATCTGATCTGCTTCACACTTGGCAAGTGTATTGCCGGGGACCCAAAGACGTGAAGTGTTAAATATGATGCTATTTGGACATGCGACACATTCAATATGAATAAACTCTGTTTGTGAAGGTTCTCCGTCATCCAGGTTGTGGTATCTGACTTTAAGGTTAAATCTGCAGCAACTGGACTTCAGAACTGAACTGAAGAAGCTTCTTATGTGAGAAGTTAAACGTCTTCAAGAATCTAAACCAGGTCCAGTCTTTGAACTGTACAGGACTGGCTGGGCAGTAAAATCACATTTAACACCACATTTAACGTAGCATTAACACTTACTTTTAACCTTTAACTTAACATTAACACTTACATTTAACATTTAACTGAACATTAACTCTTCCATTTCCTTCTCTGGTTCCTGCAGCTTTGTAAAAGTCCTCTCTGCTTTAGTATCTCAGCCAGCAGCCCCTCGGCTGTCCTCTCCTTCTCATCTCCAGACAGCTTTCTGGATTTTTCTGCATGTTTTGTCTCAAAGTGACGGTTCTAGTTGTATTCTTTGAATACAGACGCGTTTGTTGCAAACTAAGCTCACAGCTTTCCCGCCAACCTCCGAAACAAGTCCATGACTTATTACAGACGTGTCGACTCAGCAGGTGAACCATCACTCACATCAATGTCAAGTGTGACAGGAAGAAGCACACTAACAATACACAAGCATTTCAAAACAAAAGCTGTTTTCTTTACTGTTTTTTTAGCTTCATAAGTTAAATGGTGTGGTTTGTCTGAGACCTCCTGGGCCGGTCAGAACCATCACGAGGGCCGGTTCCAGCCTGCAGGTCGTATAATGCCCAGAGCCTGGAAATCTCATAATAAACAACATTTTGAGATCTAAGTTGACAAATACCAGGATTTCCCTTCCATTTAATATACATTTCACACCCGGCAATACCCACTGAACTACCCATTAACACTGTTTTCCTAAATTTATGGTGCATCTTGGGTGTCCTGTATTACAAAATAAATAAAACAGCCCTAGCATTGGTTGTTAGTCCCCAGCCGGCTGGAGGTACTAATTCTCAGACCGAAGACAGTCAGATCCTGTGAATTAAAGCCGAGCTCTGCTGTAGTGAAGGGCTCATCCTTCCCAGGTGCCAAATGGATTCTGCAGTTATTACCATACCATTTTCCTCCATCTCATTTAGCTCCAGCTACACAGCTGGTTACAGGAAGAGCTGCACCTGGCACAGCCAACAAACAGCTCCTGCTTTACATCCTTGACTGTAGCTTAAAAGTTGTTGTAGGAATGAAGAAGTAGTAATTAATGATCATTACTGACGTGGGATTTCCTTTGTCTACCCTGGTAAAGCGGTGATCAGGCATGGACGACGTCCCGCTCTGCCTGCTAGCAGACCTCGGGCTCTAGAGAACCACATGATAGATGGGCTACCATTTGGCTCCACCGTCTGCTCAATAATGTGCTGCCGGCCCCCCTTAGTGGCCCGATGCCCCCCGTCAGACTGTCAGTGAGACAAAGGGAAGTGTTTACACTGGTCCTTAATAAGGAGAGAGGAGCATGTGTGGCCCAGCCCATAACCTCTCTCTTCTGAATGAAAAGGAAATTACTTTTACTGCACCGTCCTTAACTGCTGCGTAAATTCACCCAGTTAGTTTGGACAATACATTTACAACATGATATTACAGCAACCTGTGCTGGGAAAGCACTCACTTTTTTAAAGGGACACTCAGCTTATTTTTCAGTTTCCGTATCCTCTGATTTCTAACAGAAAGTTATTCCTGGTTTTTCATGTGTTTTCCAACAAATGTCCAGCAACACCTGTCATCTTCCGCTCGTTACATGCATCCAGTCTTTTCAAAATAAACTTTCATCTTGGAAACTACTTAGATAGGTTTATAGGCAACAAAACAACTTAGTTAGGCTTAGGAAAAGATCGTCGTATGGGTTTAAATAACTCGGGTTACGCAACAAATAAGTCACCGTTGACTTGTAGTCATACGGGACACAAATAGCAGTTTCCTGGGTGAAAGTCTGGTGTTTTTTTGACTCATCCACCACCTCCTTAGTAGCGTTTGTCACTCTATGTACTTCCTGGTACACTATTAAGTGGATTACATAGGAGTGCATTACTTTTAGTAGGTATAGCTATGAACAGTGTATGTGAGGATTACTATTCAGTCTGTGAAAACAGTTGTATAAGGTCTGGGCTAGACCGGCCGCTTAACAAGCGCACGATGTTCACACTGGCTGCATGTTAGCTGTTTTCTTTCTACATGGAGTTTGACTTTCATAATGGCCATTTCATTTCATTATAAATGTCATTTATATTTATTTTAGACAGACAAAGGTCAAAAAAACGTGTGGTAATTTGTAAATAATAGTAATAATCCACAATTAAAAGCCTGTATTATATTCGTTCATGGAGCCCTGCAAGTCACTGCATGTTCTACAACACTGTCCTGCAAATATAATAGATGATAAAAGCCTTGTGTAAACAAATGGAGTTCTGTCCACAGGAAAAAAAGGGATTTTATTTTGAAATGAAAACAGGAAGTGTTGATTTAAAATTAAATCTTGACTTTTTTCATGTCCGTGGTATTTCCTACAGATATAGACATCGAAAGTGTAGTAATGTTACTGATATGATGTCAATATAGAGTCAAACGATGCTGCTGTGAAACGTGTGCGACTCGCATTTAAAATAGGCGACACCTCGACCTGCATTAATTTATATATTTTCCAAAGTAAAAGTCCCTAGAAGTCTATGACTCAATTTTTTCCCATGGTCTACTTGTTTTAAAAGTTAACAAAAATTGCAATAAATCTTAACATCTAATCGCAATATTTGTAGAATTGCAACACATATTGAATCGACACCCAAGGATCGTGATCATATCGAGTCAGGAGATAGGTGAATCGTCTATAAGCTGTGGCTCGAGAGTAGCTGTCACTGGGGTTATTTCAGCATTATGGGAAATGTAGTTTCCTGTGTTTTAGGACTTGGCCGATAGATGAATGCAGTGGCTGATTTAATTGTTACTCTCTCAAGCGCCATTGCTATTAGTGCCCTTCATGCTGATAGTGGAAGCAGAGACGTTGGGGCTCATATGCATGTACAACCAGACTGCTTTGCAGTCCCTGGTCGTGTTGGTATTTAATAAAAATGGAGATTTAGTAAAGTAAAAATGTGTTTCAGGAAGCAGAGGTTCATGGTTTTTACCTTCTGTGATCTTTTCCAGAGTCTTAGTTCGTTGTTGGAATCGCAGCAGCCCAGAAAAGATGTCTCGCTGCCTCAACCTGAATATATTTATTTGACAGGATCTCTTTGACAAATCTTTAGGAAAAATGCTTAAAATTAAATCCATTATACACATTATAGTTTGAGCAGCTTTCACCTATAACCTGGATTTGTCTTGTTAAATCTTGTTAATCCTCAGCTTGATGGAAATGTACCAAATCGCTAACCAAGCTACAGTATGTGGCCTGTGTTCACTGATAGCAGGATCCCATTCTATTGACTGATTACTGGGATGCTGCATTTCAATAGATTCAGCCTTGAATGAAGTGGTTCAGCCTGATAACATGTAGAATGAGATGGTATTTAGTGTGCTGGTCTGCAGCACCGTCCCACTGTGTACACTGTTCAATACAGTAAACTTTCCTCTGCTGTTTTCATGACTCGCAGCCTTGTACAAAATGCTGTCTGTTCTCACTTCAAAGCTGCGTGCCAGGCTGAATAATTGGCGTATCGCTTCACGCAGCTCCCCACCCGGCCTGCTCCGTGGCTCTGTTGAGCTGAAAGCTGCAGCGCCGCTATCGCATCCAGCCTGCGTTTTCAACATGTCTGCCAGAACGTTACCGACAGCTGAATCATCACGGTAAGAGCGACGACAGCCATCCACCAGTGATATCTGTATTAAACAGAGAGTGACCGTGGCACTCTCTCTGTTGTGATAGGGCTTGTTTAGAGTTTTAGCATCAGTGAAGTTAAAATTGATGGACACATTTCAGCTGAATAGACTTTTTTCTTTGATATTACCCACTCTGCATAAGCTTTCAATCCTTTTGCTGTACTGACAACAATTCAAGACCCCCGAGGTATAGTTTCTTTTCTTTTCTTTTCTCCATGTTAAACCTTTGTGAAAGCTACACCATGATTTGTTGTACTTTGGGGAACATATGTAATCATCAACTATTGATGACCTGAGTTTCTACATCCATCATTAATTTATCCATGCATCTGTACTCGTGTATTCCACTTAACGCAGAAATCATTTTTTAGTTTCACAGTGAGTTTCTGTTGATGGAGCAGGTTTTTTTATTTCATTGTCCTGTCACTTAGGACGGCATAGTAGGGCCGTTGTAGGTTTAATAAAAAGACAGAGTTAATATTAAGAGACATAAAGAATAGTGTTTCTCAGTGGGGATGTATGAGGTACGTATCCATAGTCAGTGTATTCCCTACAGTAGATGGTGGTCGGCAAGTGTATGCTGTATTTAGAATATTTTCACTTTCATTTTTGCCCTTTCTGAAGGGGAACTGAAGCTCTGATCTATGCTCTCGCCAAAGCCACCAGACTCTGTTGACAAAATCAGTAATTTTACCTTGCAGACCACGAGGGGTTGCTGGTCTACCACTGCTTTAGTTAGTTAGTATGTTTGTGCTATTGTGGGACTTTGGTGAATTTAAATGAACCAAAGTCACTTAATAATACAAACAAATTGACCGAGCTAGGTAGCAGTAGACCAGCAACTCCAGTGTTCTGCAAGGTAAAAATTACTGTTTTTTTCAATGGAGTCTGGTGGCTTTGGCAAGAGCATAGATCAGACCCCCCCCCCCCCCCCCCCCCAGCTCCATAATTAGTTAGAAATGAGGAGTTACAGTACAAAAGAAACCAGGTAAAGTCGATGAAATATGAAATTGACAATTTAGGTGTGAAATCAGTGACAATTAACGGTGATTTATAATTGGGCTGAGGCAGATCTTGGGTAAACAAATGAATTTAATTGTTGGATACAAATACAATATATACACCTTTTATTGCTGTGTTTGAGGTTGTCTTGGCAACCAGCCCAGGCTTTATGTGTACGTGTATGTGTGTGTGAGCGAGGCCGGGCCCTCGCGGGTGCCGGCTTCACCCCTCGTCGCACCATGTGCTGCTGCTGATTAGCTCGTCTGTGAGCAGCCCGGCCCCGGCAGAGGCTGCGCAGCATCTGATAAAGCCTAATTGATACGGCCACCGAGGGGGGGCCTTTGTGTGCTTTGTTGGCCCGTCGAGGCGCAGCAGAGTCAGACCTTGTCACTGTGGCCGCCTAGACAATAGGAGCAGCTGTAACTCAACTCTGAGGAGCAGTGATGATGGAGACGGGGACCTCCTCTGTTATTGACTGACTGGGACAGAGTGAGCGTGGAGAGGAGGAGCGGGACGAGGACCAGGTTTGGTACAAGCGAGAGGTTGTGTTGGGACAAGTATTTTTTGCCAACACAACACCAGGAGAAGTCCAGTGGCTGACATCTCCATCAAGGACATACAGGGAGCACAGGACAGGACAGGACAGGACAGGACAGGACAGCTCGGCATTAACAAAGGGAGCAGAGGGATGCTGGTTCAGCCCACTCCGTATGGCCCAGATACACAGACAGATGCAGAGATGGGACTGCACCGTGTGTCATGCAGCCTAAACTGTGCAGGATTTGCTTTGTTCCTCTAAATTTAACACAGTCTTTTTAAACAAGCTTGGTCCCAGCGCACAATGACATTTTTAATCTAAGCCTTTGTTACTAGCTGACAAAATGTTGAAGTTCAAATCTTTTTGTTTGGATTACTGGCAGTTCCTCTGTCTCCAGCCTCTGCACGGCTTCTATAAAAGGTAAGCTGCTATATATACCTATATAATGTTGTTGACTCTAAAGCTTCAGATATAGTCTCTGTCCAAGCCTAGAGAGAAGACCCACAACTAAGTCTTTGGTCTGCGGTGTGTCATGACTGAACCAAACACGACTGACAGACAGTCACCACGCTTGTTTTTACTGCCGTGTTGAGAGGAGCTGAAATGGGGCACGAGGCCCACGTGTCTGTGGGGTCAGCAGGTCTGAATGGAAGTGCTATTGTTGTGGTTTGTCTCTGACAGGCTGCAGCGCAGTGTTTGGTCTATTGTGTGTGTGTGGTCCCACTCACAGTTACTGGCTCGGCAGCATGAGGCCACACGTGGTCTGTGGTCCGCTGATCCGGCACGGGACCATTCACAGTCTGTGTTTGAATTTTTAAAGTTTACATGACCAATGCCAATGCTGGGGATGTGTTTGTAACAATAATAATTACCTGCAGTTTTAAGTTGCACATGACAGATTGAACAACAACTCGTCCAGTGCAGTTGTGTAATGTCTTCTGTGGCGGTGAAAAATTAACCCCATCAGCACTGGCCTGCATTACAAACTGGGGGATGGAAAATATTGGTGTTTACCAGATAGGCAGGGTCAAACAAAAGATGCAACTGAGTTGCATGATGGGAAGTGTAGGATCTAGAGTTTTTAGAGCTTGACCCACGCCACGGACTAAAACACTGGTTCAGCCTCTGAGGGGACATCCTGTATTACTGGGGTCCTGCTGTAGCCAGAGGGTATCCATGCAACACTTCTGTGTAACGGCCAGTTGTTTACAGTCCGATTTGACGTCTATGACTGGATTGTTTCACAAACAGTTTACAGGCTAATTCTAAAATAATAAAAAGCTAAATCATCGTCAGACGATAGCCGCTGGGTTCTCAGACAGTGTATTGCGTCTCTTTTGCTCTCCACACAGACTGTTTCAACCAAAGCCCACTCAAATGTGATTGGTCAATATTACTTGGACTTAAAACCAAAACCAAACACTTCTGAAACCAAAATCTTGTCCCGTTGTTGCAGATTCTGTTTTCCTATGCATGAATGAATGCGTTAACAGAAATTTGGACTAAAAGACTAAAAGAGGAGGGGCTCTGAACATCACATATCCTGGAGTTTGGAGGTTCTCCCTGTCAAAATAAAGTGTAACCACGTCTATTTTGTGTAATTATAAAAACCAGAGAACAAGATAGACATAGCGTATATAAAGACCCTGTTATATCGGCGTGATGACGTTTAGTAGTCTCATTAGCCGCTTCACCAGTCGGATATTCTTGATGCATTTTATGTCGTAGAACAAAATGTTAAACAACAGTGAAACACAAACCTTTTTTAAGGCATCTAACTAAAAACCCACTGACTTTGAAACGAGGGAACAGGAAGTGGTACAATGCTAACCCATTTACGTAGCGCTCTAGTAATCGACTGCTGTTTCTTCAAAAACAAGAGTTTTGCGTGAAAACATTTAACTGGGTTTTGCATTGAATCACTATACAACTAAAATAGTGACACGCTCAGCTTGAAAGCTAATTTTAGCAGCTTCTCGTGGCCTCTGTTGAGTCTCATTTTCAATGTGAGACATAGTAATGAGAAAGACCCCCATGGGGTCAGTTGAAGTGAGCAAACTCTTGGTCTGGTTCAGAGAATGGTAATCAAAAAGGGGAATAAGTGATGTGGAGAGGAGCATTTCCGAGAGTGAATTGTCAGCCACCCCCAGGCCATATTTATTCATGAGTCCCCCCCCCCCCCCCCCATCCTCTCCTCCAGCCGTGTCTCTAGAGGGGTGAAGACAAAAACGTCCCCCCACAACACGGCTTAATGCTCGTGTGTTTCCCATTTAAATACCAGATGCTGATTGGATGGTGGAGACTCATTTCATCACGCTTGAGGACGAGCCAAACCTTTGTGCTGCTGTGGGGTACGGTGGGACTGGAGAGTGTTCATTTGTGTGGCGTTCCCGAGTTGTTTTGGGAGCCAGACGGTAATCAGCTTCAGGTCTGTGCTTGAGTCAGTATGAGGTGATACACAAAGGACAGACCTGCTCATCAGCGTTTGGTCTCTTCAGCTGGAAAATCAGCAGCAATCAACATGCTTTATCTTCAACCTTTATGCATTTTATTAAAGGAAAACTCACCAAAATAACTCTATACTGTATATAGTAGGACAAGCAATTCACCCATGTATCCAGATTGTTTTCTTACGATTTTTAAATTCAGTTTTTTAATGCCAGAATCGCTATGATTTTCTTGTTGTAGTCTGAGTAACGTGACATCATATCCGTTCGGTATCCTTCAACCTAAACAAACCACAGGCCCCGATGGAGCCGACCATGGATGTTTGAAGAGAATTATGACGAACTTAGCAGGAAGTAGACACGTGTGACTACATCTGTTTTTCAAAATAAGGTGGTAACAAAGGGAACTGTATATACAAATGCAGATTATATTCACCAGAAGTATAAAACATTACATGTGAATTTCTTAAAATTTGGCGCAAACGTCCTCTTGGACTCAAGGATGGCCTGGTGACCTCACAAAACAGATTTTTGGCCATAACTCAGTAATTCATATGGTGATTATTAGAGGTCGGCCGATATGTTTTTTTTTTTTTTTTTTTTCGCTGATGCTTATTCAACTTGTAATTCAAACCCACTGGGCTTCAGCTGCTGAGGTCTGCTGGTCAAACGGCAATTTCAACACGACGGGCGGAGTCACACCTTTTCTACAGCAACAACACTGGGCTGCCCGCAGATGTGCCAGCTTGATAATCAGTTTAATTTGCTCAGACATCAATGGTGATTTTTTAAAAATGTAAAAAAAAAAAAATTGATTAATCGATCGACCTGGTGACAGTTTCACATATGCCTAACAGGATGAGATGATGAAGTGATGACATTTTGGACAGACGTGGATGTAAACTGCAACTTGACTGGTTGGCGGAGCTGCACAGCTGTGAGGCGGTAATTGTAGTTTTGTAGCATATCTGTGTTTTCCTCGAGTCCAGTAGATCGATGACCCGGGTGGTAATGTTTTGGCCCCGCTGTGTGTCTGCTAATGGATTTACCTGTGTTAATAGCTGGGGTTGACAGTAATGGCTGTTGTGTTGATGTGGCGTGAGGAGAACCTGCGACTGTGCCGTACAGAGTTAAGGCAGCGAGGTGAAAAACTCTGGGATAGAGCTCGACCCTCCCTGCTGGTGTGGGTCACTGGCCCACATCAAACTGTCCAAACACGGTAGTTCATCAGTGCTGAAGAGCTCCACCCACACCACCCCTTCATCATTCACACCCATTGACTCCATTCTGCCTCACATTTCCTCCACATCCACTTTACCCCTAGCAGACGTGACCTCAGCCTCCCCCCCGTACCGCCACTAACTCTCAACAGAATAATTGCCTATAAAAGTGGCTCAAAGATCGGGGCTTTGCCCTTTTTCCTCAAGGATTCATCTGATTACAGCATTTTTTATCTAAAGTTAACAGACAGAGGCATGGCCTTTTAATATTCCACACTCATTGTGGACCGGAGCGAGCAGCCTCCGCTGAGGACCAAATTCAGGACATCAAAAGGCTTTTTAAAGAAGCAGGTCCCTGGTCTTTCTCAGACTGATCCCAAGTCTTTAAAATGCAGATAAAACTCCAGAGGCTTTCCGGATTCACACCAGCTCACCCAAATAATGGGAATAATTTGTTTTTTCATGCTCAGAAGCCCACTGTAAAACAAGTTGGGAAGCACGATACAGTAGTAGCTTGGTGTAATGAATTGTTTAATGTGTTAAAAAGACTGTCATCTTTAATAGAGTGCTAATTGCATTCATTTATGGGCCAAAGTGAGTGCAGGCCTATGAATGTGTTGGTCCTCAGAGTATGCTCTGACACTGTTATATTGTGCCAGCAGCTCGTTCACGCTGAGTGCTGCAGGGCGCTCAGCCTGCCAGCTCGTTCGCCCAGTGGCTGATACGCCTTGTAGCGGTCAGTTTGATATCAGCCACTCTCTGTGATTCTCTTCATGCCCTGAAATGGGAACATCAAAGTCTGAAGCCCCTGTCAAATCAATCTGCTGTGTACAAGTGTGGCGGTTCAACTTGGAGCTGCAGTCGCTGAACGCCGGAGCTTTGTAGCCTGAGTCATGGTGCAGAGACACTCTGGCTCCCTTTGTTGTTTACTTCCTGTTAATTATGTCTGCTTCACTCTAGTTGGGATATTCAGAGAGGGATAAACTTTTTTTTGGTCGGCTAACGCTCATATACATATGATGTTGTCGATTGATTAGTTGATTTAACTCCTTACCGTTCCGCCCTCTTTTATCAGAGAAGTGGTGGAGGAAAGAGGATGTTCAGGGGGAGATAAATAAATAAATAATCGACAGTAGATGTCACATCATATAAAAGCTGGGAACCTACAGATTAATAAAATGCCAATCAGCAGCAATTAGTCAATAAATGAATGAGAACATTATAATAGAATACATGAATATTTGATGGCCATTCTCATGCTCTGTCATGTCTCATATTGTTGCAGCAATATTTAAATTGATACCATTTGTTACACAGATTTGGTGCTAAATTCAATAATTTTTACCTCCAAAATACCATATTAAGACACCAAGACCTTGAAGAACACCATAGAAAAAAGCCATGCTGTGATTTGGTTTCAAAAACTTATGACATTTGGCAAGTTCTGCAAGTATTGCATGTTTCTTCTGCTGCTGAGAAACCCCCTAATTTTCAATCTAGCGAGGAAAGCCATCCATCCTCTGAATGCTCCAGGTCTCTAGTTTGTGGCTGTAAAATTTCATGAGGTTGTAATTATCCTAGAGGTCACCACAGGTCATTTTATACAGTGAGGTCACATTTCAAAAAATGGTCTCACTACAATGAAATGGCTCCTACGGGGACTAACTTCATCACCCATGAATACAGTCGGGGTCATTCAATCCAGAAGAGTCTCACCTTTACAGTGATACCCAATTTATGTAATTCAAGACTGTTTGGGGACCCCAGTATGCAGAAATATTCAAACAGCAATTCAGAATAGGCGAAAGTAACACATTTGTACTGCATTTAAAAAACTGCCTGCCAAGTCAAACGCTGTTTTGTTTCATGCACGTATGATAACTTGTCGGTCTTCTGGTTTCTGAATGATGAAGACAGACTTTGTGACCTGCTGGTAGGGAGAGATATTTCATCTCATGCATGTGCAGAACGTACTGCAGTTGGCTGTCGGCTTTAGTCTTCGCGGTGTGTTCGAGTGCAGCTTTTTGGCCAAGTCAAAGGCGATGCGTCGCCGCTCGTCGCCGCTCGTCGTTCTCTGATGTTGGCTTGGTGTGTCTGGGCCTTAAGAGGAGATATTTCCACTACATGACTGACTGTAGTCTTCCTGACTGTGAATAGCTCACCCTGCCATGGGGGGAAGAGAGAAATGTCCAGCAGCTGCTCAGAGGAAGGCCACAGAGGCCAACAGGGAGTGAAAATACTTGGTTATTCTTAAACATCTAAAATAACAAAGGCAAACTTCCCACATGATCACTGTAAGGATTTGATTTACTGTGTGTCAGCGTATCCTTTACATGCAGCTAGAGTTCGTTCAGCCCAACTACTACCAATTACTGAAGACTGAGGGAAGCAGCATTAATACGAAGAACTAAATGTTTTATTACCTACATGACATGCACACTGACCGTCCAACCAAACACAAATATACTGTAGACATTATGTGGTAAACAAAACTAACTAACTAGCTAATGAGAACCAACTGAGTGTATAAAGTAGTTAGTTAAATTAACATTAATGCGTCTGTAGTCATGATTTTAACAACATGATACATATAAAAAACATACTGGTATTTGAGAGGACGGTAACAGTGTGGTTAAGTTTCCTTTTCTTAAGGGGAAAATTCTGCATCTTTTTATAAGGTATGTGCATTTAAATCAAAAATACAACTGACAAATCATTAGGAATTATTTGATTATTATCATTATCCGGTGGGCAGAGACGGGAGGAAAACGACATGTAGCATCGGCACATTTTGCCATCTAACGCTGTGGATTAAGAGTTTATTTCAACCATATTGTTGGAACAGTGGAAGAGGCCGGTGGAAAGACAAACATGACGGTTTTGGTGAGTTTTATTTTGTTTTTGTCGGGTTTGAGTGATGATTTGTTCTGCTGCTCGAAGAAAGAGCACAGAAAAGAGCCAAACTGAACGTACATTTTACTGGTAGTAACGTTACTACAAGGCAGCGCCTGCAATGGTTAATACAAGGGAAATAAAACGGGACAAGTGGTCGCATAAACTATTTGATTTATTTTTTATAACTTAACGACTATTTGAATAATCAAAAATCATGACTGATCCCTACTTTTTATGCGGCTATCCAGTGAGCGTTGATGGTGAATGTAGTCAGTTGAAGGATTAATTCCTCAGCATGATACTGATGCAGAAAACAGAGTTCTCCTGCTGAAAAATCTGTTGTTTGAACTGTACTGGGCGAAGTCGGGGTGCATCCTGGATAGGTTGTCACATAGAGACAGACAGCCATTCACCTGTACGGTCAACAATTAATCTGCATGTCTTTGGACTGTGGGAGGAAGCCGGAACACTGTGGAAAACCCACGGTAACATGGGGAGAGCATGCAAAATCCACACAGAGGAGCCCCAAGCTGGATTCGAACCGGCGACCCTCTTGCTGTGAGGCAACAGGGCTAACCACTGTACCACCATGCAGCCCAAAACTGCTCCAATTCATCCACGGTAACACAACTCCCATTAATACAGACCAATAGTTCTGTTGAGAGTGAATCAAAAGTAATGTGCGCAGCTTTCAGCTCTGGCCTCGTAGTGATTTCAGTGTACTCATCTCAATGTGGCATCCTGGTGTAGTTTAGGCGTGGCGAGCTTTATCTCGAGCGTGGTCATCAAGCAGCCTGGGCTCTGAGCAGACATCTGTGCTTACTTACTGCTAGTCATCTGGAGCCATAACACAGAGGGCAGACTGCTAATGAAGACTACTGTCCACACCATCATGGAGCTGCTTCCACTTGGTTTATAGCAGAGGCTCTTCAGGCTACACAGCTGTTCACATCCAACACTTACCGCAGCCCGCGTCACTCGCCAGCACATCTTTTTTCTTTTCCACACATCATATATTTCAGGTTAGCTGAACTTTTACGCTACATTCCACTCTGCTGATTCAGCAACACGATGTTTTATTCTCCTCTACTTTGTTTTGAAATGGCTGATAAGTGACGCATCAAAGAGCGAGTGTGTTTGACACCCCCGAGGTCAGATATCATCTATTGAGAGTTTGGGGGGTTGTGTGGCAGCAGTAAGTGATAGGCTGCTGAGGAAGGGGCTGCAGCCGGCTGGAGGAATGTGAACAGGCGCTAGCGTTGAAGCAAGGAGGGATTTTACTCCCCGCCTGGTCCACTTAGCAGCTGGCCTTACTTGGTAATGCTGGATAAGTCTCTGCTGTGTCTACTTTTACAAAGGCTGAGTAAAAGAAGGGAAAAGGGGAAGTGAAAAGGAGCAGTGACTGAAGTAATCCAACCTCCAGGAGGGCCAGTTAGTCATTTTCCTCAGGAGGAAGAAAAGATGAATACATGTTTTGTGGTGAAGTGAAGAGAGAGGGAAGGAGTGGCATGGGTGGATGTTGGTAGGACTGCTGCTCCTCTCTCAGGCAGACTCTTCTCAGCCACCAGTTGCTTTAAAACATTTGGGTCTTTGGGTTGTAACCAGTCTGAAATTCAAGTTTCCAGCCTGCGATGTCAGGGACATGTGGAATCTAATGTGGAAGTACTGCATCTCAGTTCGGACAATAAGGTAGGAGAGCTCCACAGCATGATGCTGGTCTGTGTGCTGGGGGATACTCACTCTGCTTTTAATACTGGACATCTGGACCAGATCTGGACGCTGCATTTCTTACATTGAATACTTGAAAAATAAATTAAAACACAAGGCTAAAAGCTGTGACATAGACCAACATCTTATGGGTTAAGATACCTGAGAAGTTGTTTCAGTTTTGACTGTAGCTGCATGTTAGTTTTTGATAATTGTTAAGAATAAATAGAGTAAAGGCCCATAAGGGCTGCCACTTCTTAGTCGATGAGTCGACTAATTGGTCATTTTGGTCTGAATAGACTAAGATTTCTCTAGTTGATTAGTCATTTTTTATGCCTTTTTCATGCTGAATGACTTATTTCCTTATTGGCACATCTCTAGTAAACCCAAGATTTAAAGTGGTGCTGATTCTTTGTGGAGAGGGACCAAAATCTCCGGCACTCACAGTTCAAGTGTCTTCTTCATTATATTGGGCAAACATACGCATTTCGGCAAAAAAACCTTCGTCAGCGTGAACAATCGAAACGTGAAGCCAGTTTTAAAAACTCAGGTGCTCACCTTCTGTTCATGCTGGTACCTGGCACCCGATACTTTTCAAGCTTTGGAGACTTGCTCGCTGTTATTTTCAGATTTTTTTGTGGAGCGACAAATTTTATGAGTGAGTCGACAGCCCTAAAATAGGGACAAATGTGCACAAAATCACAACATCTCAAAGTCCTCAGACTGCTGGTTTTGTCCAAAAAACCAAAAAATATTTTCAACTTACAATAATATAAGACACATTTGGGAAGCTGGATTTAGCAGATGTTGGCGTCTTAAACCAGTGATTTGGGACCCTTCTTAAGACCCCTCGTCTACCAGTTCATCAAATACTTTGTTTTATTAGACTGATTTTAGTGTCCTGAAGATTAAAGTTACTCCATCATTTTATCTTCTGTCAATCATCTCATGACTTTCCAGGAGTTCCAAATTCTGATTAAAAGATTAATTGATTATTCAAAGTGTTGTATATTCCATTAATCTTCTGTTGATCAATAATTCAGTTAGTAGACTAATTGCATAAGCACTACTTTAGTGATTTTTTTATGGAAAATTCATGCTGGAAGGTTGTTTTTAAAGTGGGCTCCTTGAGGAGGTTCCCTGGGGTCCCCAGCAAAAAGGGGAATAATTTAATTTCAGTATTTTTCCAGTATTAAACAGCACAGTGACAAACTGTGACTATATCTAAAAGCAAAAACCCTGTCAGATGGGGGACTGTAGGACAATATCTTATTAAGTGGGGGTCCACAGTCTAATTAGTCGGTTTAGGGGTCCTTGACATGTAAACGTTTGGGAACCACCGTTATAGTAGATGACAGGAAGGTGACTTACTGTTCTCGTTTCTCAACACTTTCTTGTTTCCATGCGGTGTTCAATAACAAACCGTTCTGGCCGTGTTATTAAGAGCTGTGTACCAGCTGAAACAGGCCATGAGAGATGATGCCGGGCGACGGGTTAAAGCTTTAATAGTTCCACACAGTCATTTCACCACACAAAGGCTAAAATTAGTGGCCAGTGTGGCGAGAGCAAGCCTGAGTCAGCAGTAGCCAATCACCATTCATAAAGTGCTCTGGTCTGTAATTCCAGTCTCCGTAGGTCGGCCGGCCGCAGCGTGGAGTTCATGCTTTAATACAGAAACGTTCCTCCGCTCAGCGAGTCCGGCGCTTTTATTGAATTCATGATCCCCGTCTGGTAGCTGACAGCACACACACACACACACACACACACACACACCGTGCTGTGTAACTTGGCCATCAGACATTTTCCGTCTCTGCTGATTTCTCATGAACGCCACAGTTACATGGTTTTTCCTCTTGACTTGGAGTCCCTCCTGTCTGCTCCGCTAAAAGTTACCACATGGTCATTCACACACATACTCAGAGGCTGGAGGTATTTTTATATCATCCATGTTCATTACAGCTCAGTAGTCAGAGCTGATTTTCATTAATTGTGGAATAAGCAGTAAAAACAGCACAAAAGATATTATCACCTCATAAAGTTGTTTTGTCGAACAACAACAACAAAACAAGCAGTTACCTGTTTACACAATCGGACAACACTGAGACACTTTAGCATTTAGAGTCACGCTCAGGGGTGTCAGGATATACCAGTACTGACTGATATTTTAACAATGAAATATTTATATCGTGTTAATGATATAGTACAGATGATAATATTGAGTAAACAATCCAGCACCTCTTAAATCACGCTTTTGCACCGTCAAGGTTACAGATTCTCTCCACACGTCTACACTTGTATTTTGTGTGTAATTCATTTTCAAAAACAGACAAAAGGCACAATAAACAAAGTTAAAGATTGGTTTGACTGATAGCATTATTATTATTACTGTTAATACTATTCATATTTTGCAGAGATATTATGAATTATTTTATTTTGATAACTGATAATTGTGACAGTACAACCAAACCTCTAAAAATATCAGTCTGTTTTACCTGCTAAATGTTCCACTGTGTCCACAAGCTCGTCTCTAACTTTGTCGTCTGTTTGGTGCTGGACAGGTCGTCTGTAGGACGTTTATCAGAGCTTCTGAGCTAAAAATCAGTTTTCTCTTGATGAGAAGAGATTTCAGGCTGAAAACCCAACACAATGTGCTGAAAGAAGCTAAAACACTTTTGTAGGTTGACTTGCAGCTTTGCTTATCTCATCCAAGCTTGTCGTCATTTTTTTCTGTTTTTCATGGCTGACGCTCGGTAGCTTGTTGGCTATGTAGGAAGATGACAAATTTGCCCTTTATAGCTCCTATAAAGTTTGACTTTCTTCATCAATTGGTAGAATTCTGACCGATTTGAACAGCAGAGCTCGATTTCTTTTTTCACTCACCCAGTTGGACAAATAGGTCAGAAATCTACTTGCCCAAAGTCAATTTTTACTTGCCCTTATAAAAATTGCATTAGTGGTTCTGAAATATCAAGAAAGACTAAAGTTAATTATCATCTTTAATCTTTATTTAAGTAAATGAATATTGAGTTTTGCCCACATTCTACTAACGCCACCCAACGTACCCATCTTTATCTTCACCCCCCGCCATTTTCTCTCAGCAGAGATGTGAAGGAAGTGGGATGGCTCACTCCTCACTTCCACCATCAGCTCCTGAAAAAACGATGTGTTTAATTCTGTTTTTTGTACTACTGCTGAGTGAGTGAGTTGTTAGATTTGTTAGCATGACGTGACGTTGAACTTGCCCCGGGCGAGCCAGCGTTCCTTCTTGTTATTGCTGAATAGCTGGACAAATGTGAGATGTGGGCGATGATTGAGAGGTGTGCGTCTGGGCTGTTTGGGTGTGGTTTGATCTGATGTGGCTGACAGTGGCGTCTATTACCACCAGACTCAGGTTGTGATGCTTCAAACCAGAGAGACGATCATACACAAGAAAACAAATACAGAAATCTCTCATGTTAATTTTTTTTTTTTTTAACTTTGGTTGAAAATGTCTTGTTCGCGTTGGACGCCATCACTCAGGCGGCTCCAGGAAACAGGGCTACTGTTCTCTGCCTGCTATACACACCAAAGGTTTTCAGTGTTATTGTTGAGACCGACAGATTGACCCTCTGATAGCACTCCTCTCTGAGCGAGAGAAGACGGCGGTGTCGTCTGCCTGCAGTACATTCCTGAAGACAGGAGTCATACCTCAATAACTCTCCTCCTCTGACCCTGCTGCTGCTCTGTTTTCCCTCCCAGCTAATGCTTCACTGCATACCAACCCCATCTGTGTGTGTGTGTGTGTGTGTGTGTGTGTGTGTGTGTGTGTGTGTGTGTGTGTGTGTGTGTGTGTGTTATTCACTATCTGCTGGGAATTTAACCTGCTTTGCTGGAGCTGTTTTGTAATAAATTCTCTCTAAAGAGTCTGGCTGTGCAGCAGAGGCAGCCCATGCTGTATTTTTTCAAAAGACGTGTACATGCAAGCCCTTTAAAAAGGTTTGCCAGTGAAACAGTAGAGGCCAGGCAACCTGATCTGGCTGTTTCTGCTGGGAGCCAAAGGAGCGCAGAGTATTATTTATTTAACTCAGAGACTCAGGCTGGAGTTAAAGCTGCCAGTTTGAGGTGACCTTCGTGTCTCTTTGTCTGCCTCCTGTGCTCTCCCCGAGGAGAGGAAGTACAGTATCTCAGCCGAACCCGACAACAAATCGTCTGCTGTCTCGACGACTATCCCAGCCCCACGCAGCTTCCTGGCAAGCGAGCAAAAGCAGCAGATGAGAGCTGGGCGGTTTGCTTGCGAGCAGATAGCCAGATCTACTCCCGGACACCTTCCTCTGTGTTGTGTGAAGTAGCGATGACCTGGTTTTAAAGGTAAAAGTCATTTCTGCTCAGCGTTCCAGCAGGGGGCGGAATCAGAGGGCCTGAGCTCCTGGTGTAGTCAGTCAGCTGTCAGCAGGGCGCTCTCCGACAGCACCCTCCCTCCATACTGTAGCTGGTGAAGAGTGGCAGCAGGATCTCTGCTGTAGCACACCTGAGGCGCTCAGACAGGAGGCCGAGATGGTTTTTAACACAACACAGAGGCAAAGAGAGCAGCAAGGGGAGAGCTGAGGACGTATGGTGAGTGTGGGTCTGATTCACCGGCGGTCAGCTGGACATATATTATTAGACTGGCTCTCAAAATCACGTGAATGACTTTTCTTTTGTTTGTTTTTTTTTTTACACTTGCCGTCTGTGTCCTGCCCTGTGTTGGGACATGTATTGGTATACCTGGTTCTGTGCTCAACTGATTACATGGTCACTTTATTTCATCTGCCGTTCCTCAGCAATTTCACACTTTTGGTCATCAGTACGTGAGGAATTCTTTCCTCACTTTCAAGTCAGGCTACCGGATGTTACAGGAAGGTGTTATCCATCTGTCAGGGTCTCATTTAGCTTCATCTGCCTTTCTATGAACTTTTTTACGTTTGAGGAAGTTGGACACACAGAGGATACTGTAAGCTCTGTAGAGGATGTTGCCTTAATGCTGCTTGTTGTTATTGTGATCAGCTGCTGAATATTTCAGTGTTGCAGTGTCTTGTTTCCACCTGTAATTTGATTCAAGCTCTCTTTGTTGGACTCTCAGTAGGTCTGTAGTGGGTTTATTCCAGGTGGCAACCTCCAGGTCTGACCTCAGCTTCAGTTACACTCTGCATGTGTTATAGATGATATTCCTGTCCGCCCGTGTCCCAGCCTCTTTCCATAGGCCTTGATTTCTAGTCTATGACATCTTTATGCTTACTTTGCAGAAAATCTTCATAAATATGAATCTCTCTTAGATATGCTGTAGCTTGTCTTTGTTGTACACATATACAACTGCCAGCACTTTTATTCCTGCATCAGTATTAGGAGATTAAGCTCTAATGTTTCGGTTTGACAGAAATATCATCTCGTTTATTGCTCTCAATAAATGCCTGGGTGGAATTGTAATGGATTTAAATTGCCATAACAAAGAATAATTGTCAGCATAATGACTTAGATGTCATTTTACCTCTGGCGACTGCTGCACTCTGAGTCCTTTTTAATCACTGTCAGGTGCTATAATTGGCCGGTCCCAGCATCAGTGGTGACCCGGTCAATAATGGCCGGACGGTGGCGGGGGGCGGTCAGGGACGCAGCCGCCACCTGGGTCCTCAGTCATCTTTTATGCATTTAAATGAAGCCGAGCTCATCCAACATTAATGGCCACAGCGGCCCTGAGCGTGGATCACTGTGCTGCCTCAGCCAGCTCGGCTCTGACCCCGGGGCGGTCGGTGGTCCGGGGGGTACCTCTGGTCCGGCCCCGGCTGCCCTGTGAGGCACATTGAAGCCTGGCTTCACCCTGACTCTGATAACAGCAATGTGCCACTTGCTAATGGCACTCTGACGGATTAGAGACGCAGCAGTGCTCTCGCTGTATCCTGCAACCACTTCAGATCTCAAGCTACTGGCCACATTCATGACCTTTCTCTTCCAAAGTGCTTCTCCCAGTGTGGCGTCAGAAAGTCCATTATTTTCTCCTCAGGAACTATTCTGCCTCCACCTTTGTAAATTCAGAAAGGATTGTTAAGTTCCACCTAACAGCTGGAGGTAGCATTCGCCAGATTGTGGTTGTGTGCATGCATAACTAACTCAAAAAACAACATGTGTGGATTCCCACTCAAGAGCAGTGTGAATGAGGTTTTCATCATTAGAACAGAGAATGCCCCGCCGCCAACATCTGGCTCCTCACATATGTTATTCCTAAAAACTTCATTGTTTGAGTCAAATCATTGCCCCAAACCACAGGCAAGCCAAGCGGAGGGTTTAGGGAAGAAACCCAAGATGCTCTTTTTCTAATTTCAAATGATTTGAAAAAGCTCTGTCTTTAGTTTAAAAACAAAAGAGTATGCTGTGGCCTTTGGCAGTAATAGAAGAAGAAGAAGAAGATCTACCTTTATTAGTCCCACAGTGGGGAAATTCAATTTACACTCTGTTTAACTTATACATGGTACATGCACACAAACACACACACACACATGCAGTAATGGAGAGATGTCAGAGTGAGGGGGCTGCTCCAGACAAGCGCCCCGAGCAGTTGGGGGTTTGGTGCCTTGCTCAGGGGCACCTCGGCAGTGCCCAAGAGGTAAACTGGCACCTCTCCAGCTACCAGTTCACACTCAGTTTTTGGTCCATGTCGGGACTGAACCGGTGACCCTCCGGTTCCCAAGCCAACTCCCTACAGACTGAGCTACTGCCCCCCCTAATAAAAGCCATCACAAGTTTACCAAACACAACCAAATAAAATATTTTAGAGGAAATATTGTTATTCATTAATAATAAATAGTAATAAAAATTTAAATAATGACTGTTTGCCATCTATTTACCCAAAGACCAGCTCAGTTAATATCACAGCAGCCCCACAGCTAATCAATGGGGGGCTAATGGTTGGTGGAACACATCCTGCTACTCATGAACGTCCTTTGGCTTTGCATTCTGGGAGAATATCCATCACAGGTCAGGAGCTGAGACCAGTAGATGAATATCACTGTTCGACTGCTGGAGGCGAGGCATGCTGATGGTGATGGTTTTGGATTTTTAAACTGGGCTGCTGGGTTAGGGACTCAGTGTTCGTGTTTTTGGACCGGACCAACATTATCATAGTTCTTAGAACTCCCCTTTTTATTGTATCTGCACTGCAAGAACGAGGAACAATCATAGTTCTTCAAACGCTGCTTTGAGGGACTTTTTCAGCTCCTATTTCTGAGTAGGTGAGTGACGTAAGTGTGCTGCAGTTGGTCTAACACATGAGCTGATAGAGAACCGGCAACCAGCATTTTTAAAAACTCTGTAGTTGTGTAAACACAGACAGACAAGAGCTCGTAACAAAATAAATGGAAGAAAACAAATGGTCCGACAATGAGCACAAACCCACTGAGCCATGGAGTGCAAGCTGCTGCTTAGTGAGATAACACATTAGCACAAAGGCTAACCTAGTAGCACAAAGACTAACCCAGTGGCATAAATGCTAATACAGTAGCACAAAGGCTAACCCAGTAGGACAAATGCCAACCCAGTAGCACAAAGGCTAACCCAGTAGCACAAAGGCTAACCCAGTAGCACGAAGGCTAACATAGTAGCACAAAGGCTAACGTAGTAGCACAAAGGCTAACTCTGTAGCACAAATGCTAACCCAGTAGCACAAATGCTAATGCAGTAGCACAAAGGCTAACCCAATAGCACAAAGGCTAACTCTGTAGCACTAAGCACTCCCACTGAGCCAAAGAACGATAGCCGCTTTGAACTGAAATCGCAACAGGTACTTTCGTGACGGCTATTTTGCGTTAATATTACTGTGACATGTAACAGCTTTGTTTCTTTATTCTTGTGTTAAAGCTTGTGAAATGTAGCGAACTAGCTGGAGATGTGTGCAAGCGACGCTGGCCAGCTTTACGTCACGTCGGCGGTCCTGCTGGCGGTGCCAATGCTAACCAAAAAAAGCCCTTGATGGTATATGTAGTTCCTCTCAGAGAGTTTCCAGAACTATTAGATCTGAGAAAAGTCTTATGTCTGAACCGATCATTGAGTTAAGCTCCTGTGTGTTTAGAATGCTAACAGCTTCCAGTTATTATGATCCAAACACTTAATTATTAAATAAATAAAATAATTATACGTGCAGGTCTGAGAAAAAGCACTCAATTAGATAGCAGCACAGTAGTTTATTTGTTGACTGTCGCAAATTACAACCAAATTGCCAGCAAGTTATTTATGGACCAGCCTTTAACCTCTCTTCAGCATTAATTCGCCTCCTCTCTCCCTTGCCTCCTCCTCTTCCTCCACTTTTATTATTCGTGGCTGAAGTCTGCAATCAATTACTTTGAGAGAAGGCCCAATCAATTCCCGCTCATTTGCAATTCCTCCCCGTTAAACACTTTCCTTTATTGCCAATGTCATAATTAATGCGGAGGAGATTGAGAGGATGGGAGGGAGGAGGGAGGAGACTTAGAAGAGGGAGGATGGTGTTGGAAGGAGAGGCTGACTGTGTGTGTGTGTGTGTGTGTGTGTGTGTGTGTGTGTGTGTGTGTGTGTGTGTGTGTGTGTGTGTGTGTATCATATACAGTATATACTCCCTGCCGTCATCACCCTCTGCTCATCCAGACTGCAGTCATGCTTACACACCATTCCACCACTAATCATATGTTTAATGGGCCATGCTCACAAATACATCGGTCTCTACAGCGAAGGTATAGATGGTCACAGAGGCCTTGCAGTCATGTCAAATATGGCAGTCACCATGTTCAGGGAATAAGCTGTTGTGAAGACATGATCTTTAAAGGTGCAATGTGTAAGATCTGAGAGGCTACAGCACTGACGTTATGTCAAAGATGTGTTGTGTTGCAGAGATATCCTCTGAAAAGAGCACACTAACCAGCGAGCCTCGGCCTGTCCTGTGATATCAAGTTTACCTGGAGAGGCGATAGTGAGTCACTGTAGCGTCCGCTAATAGGAGAGGACCAAGAAGTAGAGCTGCCCCGAGGGCTGGTTGTGCTTAGACGGACTCTCGAGTTGTGAAACTCCTGTGAAATACTTAAGGTTAGTCATTGGCCTTGAATGTTTAATGTTATGATAGTTCGTCAAGCAGCAAGTCTTGTGAGAGCTTTTTACAATTTAGGAGTTTTAGGGGTTCTAGACATGACCCCTGAGGGCTTATCCATCACATTGAATGTTTTGGTGGTGGATAAGTTTCAAAGATCTGGTTACATGCTCCAAACAAATAGGGGGAGGCATTTCACCCATGGATGTATTGAGAGAACTGGATACAGCGTTGGAGGCGACCTCCTGTTCATTCCTATGAGAGTTGCTCAGTTATTATGATTTAAGTTATAAACTGGGACCATACTTTAATAAATGAACATCATGCTGTACTGAATAAGTCTTGAAACTAGCAAGTTTAAAAAGAAGTTGCCACGTATGGCCTAAATTGGCCATACGTGGGCAATCAAACTTCTTTTTTGCAACCAGAGGAGTGAAGCATTTCAGCATTGGCTTCACTTTTCAGAGCCGGAGGTTGCTGCCTGGTTAAAACACAGGAAGCATCAACAGTCTAAAAGCAGGGGTTAACTGGTGATCACCCCCACTTAATAACTTCCCCTCCCATTCAAAAGATGCATAGATACTGAGAAAGGAAAATTCATGAGCCAGTAGATGTGATGCACACAGCTGTGTGGAAACATGTTTTATGAGCCGTAGGATGAGATGGCAGTGCAATTTGGGGGGCAGGTGGTGCACCACTGGTAATTACTGGGCAGCGGCGCTGCACAGTCAGTGGTCCCCACACAGCAGTCTGTCTTCTTCTGGCCCTAATGAAAAGGCTTTTAACATCTGATTAGCTTTTAATGTCACTCAGTGGGCGTGGGTGTGGTTTGGATATGAGAGACTGGGGGAGCATGCAGATATCTGATTGAGGAGCCAAGTGATCCAGGTGTAGATAATTGTGCTGGAGGTCTTTAATGTTTTCACAAGTGTGTATTTGCATGTTTATATGGGACGTTTATGGGTGCATTTCTCTCTTGTCTGTCTGATGGATTGTGCAGATGAAGCATTTGATGACACAGGAGAGATGATGCCGATTAGAAATTCATAGCAGATTATCCTCACAACTGAAGCGATAATGGGCATCAGGCTGCCATTTCCCACCAGTTAGTGTGATATCGTTTGCTTTATTTAAACATGGCTTTACCCTGCTCATTCCCTCTTTCTCTTCTGGCTTGAAAACAACAGTTCCTCAAAGAGCCGCTAACAATCACACTGTTGTGTTTCTCCTTTTTACCGACAGCTTTCATCTGATCCCCTCGATCGAGTCACAGTGACAAGAGTTGCTCGGTAGAAATGAGCTCCCACAGTGTATCAATATGAGTTCCCTTTGAAGAGACACTTTCTCCACCAAAGCAATTCTTTGACTGTTTTCTTAGCTTTGCAGTTTCTCATACTTTTTCACTGTTTGACAAGAAAGTTATCACAAATGTCAGCCAGCCTTTCATGATAGTTTTCACCCAAGACAACGCATTTTGTAAGATGTTTTCTGCACTGACTAATGCCTTGAAAATCTAGAATTATTCTTCGTGAAATGGTCAAACACTATCTTGTGTTTTGTGTGACACGGCATGCAGTGAGGTTGTCTAATATCTGACTGTACAAGCTCATCATTTTGTCAAGGCCTAAACGAAGTCAGACTGGATGTTTTCAGTGTCTGGTAGACTGTTAACTGATGCTCAGCGTTATCTGTGCAGACGTCTGACACGTGCTGTGTGAAATGTGCTGTAAACACCAGCTGTTACGCTTGGTTCTGTATCTTTGCTTTGGAAATGGCCATTAAGGTGTTTTTTGTTTACATTTTTTTTGTAGATTAATTCAGACTTAAATAGGTATTTTTTCTCAGCAGGAAACCGATGGATTGTCTTCTCCGGGTAGGAAATGAGTCTGAGTTCAAATACCTCGGTGCCTTGTTCGTGAGTGAGGGGACGATGGAGCGTGAGATTGGCCGGAGAATCCGAGCAGCGGGGGCGGTGTTGCAGTCGCTTTACCGCATCGTTGTGACAAAAAGAGAGCTGAGCCGGAAGGCAAAGGTCTCTATCTACCGGTCAGTCTTCGTTCCTACTCTCACCTACGGTCATGAGGGCTGGTCATGACCCAAAGAAGTAGATCGTGGTTACAAGCAGGGTTTCCTCAGGAGGGTGGCTGGCGTCTCCCTTAGAGATAAGGTGAGAAGCTCAGCGATTTGTGAGGGACTCAAAGAAGAGCCGCTGCTCCTTGAAAGGAGCCAGTTGAGGTGGTTCAGGCATCTGGTAAGGATGGCCCCCGAGCGCCTCCCTAGGGAGGTGATCCAGCCATGACCAGCTGGGAGGAGGCCACGGGGAGACCCAGGACTAGGTGGAGACATTATATCTCCACACCGGCCTGGGAACGGCTCGGGATCCCCCAGTCAGAGCTGGTTAATGTGGCCCAGGAAAGGGAAGTTAAGAGGTTGAAGATGAGTGATAAGTGACTGTTGTTTTCACGAGGAGTACTTCCACACAGAACGCAAATATTATGAGGTGAAAAACAAGCAAAGGCATCAAACAATCACGTTGTCAGGCTCCGTAGTCTGAACCAAGATGGCAAACTTTATTACTCCTTTCAACCTTGACAAAGGCAGCGCAGACCGGATCCTCTCCTTACATTAGTACCTTTCACAGGGCCGAACATAAAAGTAGCAGGTGAGTGCTAAAGATTAAAGGAAATTGTTGTTTATTGTGACTTGGGTTTATTTTTGTTGTATTTTTGTAATCACATACCTGCTAAAGCAGTTGCTGAAATCTGGGAACAGTGTAGTGATTTGTGCCTCACGTGTTGCTGTTAAATACTACTAGCCAGGTAGCTGTGTGTCTCCTTCCTCAGTTTCTATGACGTGAACCAATCTGTTGCTGTTACTTTTTAATATTTGATCTACTATCATACAGAATAACACATTTATATCTTACTCTGTGTTGTAAAGCCTAGTAAAGACATGTCATTTCCATCTGCCTGGATAGGAAATATTTTTTCCTCCTGAGATACCTGCAGATACCTGCAGATTTACAGATTTATTTCCCAAAGGCCAGGGTGACATCTTCAAGTGACTTGTTCTGTGCAACCAAACTGTCACATAAAGCCAGAAAGACAGAAGAACCAGCAAATCCTCACATTTAGGATGCTGGATCTAGGTAAGGTTTACTTAAGCGATCAATAAATAATCAAGATAGTTGATTTCTGTTGATTTACTCATTACATCATAACCGAGGTGATTTATCTTTCAGAAAAACAAGATAGCTCTGTGACTCAAATGCAACGATGGCACATGAGAGGCTAAAATACACCAACAGTGCAGCCCAGCGGTGGGCAGTTATTGTTCCTGGGGGCCACATGAGAAACCCGGTTGTTGCCAGGGGCCAAACAAATACTGTCAGACATAACCTCTATTTTATCACTATAGGAAACATAATGAGCACTTATTGTTCAGCATTTATTAGACTGAAAATTACTCCAAACAGCAGATTATTAAGAAAATGACATTATATACAGGAGACTATGAACCGTACAGGACTGACTGTTTAGGGTACTAATGTTTCCATTAACTAAACTTAACATTTAACTTAACATTAACACTTACATTTAACATTTACCTCAACATTAACTATTCCATCTTCTTCTCTGGTTCATGCAGCTTTGTAAAAGTCCTCTCTGCTTTAGTATCTCAGCCAGCAGCCCCTCGGCTGTCCTCTCCTTCTCATCTCCAGACAGCTTTCTGGATTTTTCTGCATGTTTTCATTTCTCAAAGTGACGGTTGTAGTTGTATTCTTTGAATACAGACACGTTTGTAGTAAACTAAGCTCACAGCTTTACCATCAACCTCCACAAAAAAATACTTATCAGTCCATGACTTATTATAGATGTGCCGACTCAGCAGGTGACGCTACTTCAAACATCACTCACGTCAATTTACACCATACATACATCATCATACATTTTCTTTATTGTTTTTAGATTCGTAAGTAAATTTTTGTGGTTTGCCTGAGACCTCCTGGGCTGGGCAGAACCATCACCCAGGGCCGTACAGTGACCAGGTCTGGTGTAGTCAGATTTTTAAAACCGTTTCATTTGGATGTCAAACAGACAGTGAGCACAATGGAAACATTGCTAAATCTGCCGTATTGCACAGCAACTACAGCAAACACAGTGGGTCAAAGTTGTGCCAGGAAGTGAGATGTTTCCAAGAGACAGCTGGGTTAATAGTTTTACTATCACCCTTTCGCTTTCCTTTTCAAATCCATTCGGTCGACTTTGGGGGTTTGATTGTCTGTCAGCTTGTGTTTCTCCCTCCATCTGACTTCTCTTTAACAATCTTGCCATGTTCCCAGATCTCATCATTTAACCTGGCAAGTACAATGTCATTAGAACTATTACCATATTTTTCGCACTATGAGGCGCATTTAAAATCACCCAACTGTTTAACTCAGACACTGATGATGAAGGATTTGATGGATTTGTGGACGAGGAATGAACTGAAAAGTGAGTGTACTGTTTTGTATTTCATGTATTACAACTAAAAAATGTTGAGAGTTATTGAAGTTATTAAGTTATTAAATGAATTGAATAGTATGACTTATCTAAAAATACAGTAATAGTAAAGGTGGTGAGCCCCCGCAGTCGGACCCGGGTTGTAATAAACCAGATTCATCCTTCCAGTGATGCTTGGCCCATGAGGTGGCACTCAGCAGCCCGACAGCAGGACGAGGCCAACATCTCTCCACACAAGACAGTAAACACTCATTAAGTCGCTCTGCCTGCACACAAACATCTGCCATCTGTTGCCACGGTGATTCAGTGGACCCCATCCAGCACCTACTGTAGTCATCCACCGCGGCATCTCTCAAAGTCGGCACCGTGGCTCGACAGCTCTTTGTACAGCGTGTTTCGGTGCTCGCCATGCCAGCCAACCCCAGCGCGCCTGGTCCCAGCACAGGCGTCTTCCTGAAGTGGAGGAGGATGTGCCATGTGATTGGGGCTGAGCTCGGGATCCTGCTGTTAGCACACAAATGAGAGAGCATATGCTTAAGTGTTTTGACAAAAGCCCTGGCGTAGCAGGGACGGGGCTCTCGTCTTCTCCCCGCGGAGGCTTCCCAGCCTGGCGTCACAGACTTTGTGAAGATTTCACAGTCAAGGATGCACCTCAGATTCTCGCCACTGCCTGAATCTGTACGGGCCGTACGGAGGTGTTCATCTGACGAAGCAACATTTCATTCCTATCAGTGCCGGAGTGATTACATCAACCTGCTGCGTGTGAAGCATCTTCTGAGATTTGGGTAGCCACAATCAGCCCTGAGCTGCTGATATTCTTTGAATGAAAAGCCTTGATTCAATTAGAGGATCCAGGCGGCGGCTCAAAGAGAGCTGTTTCATGAGACGTCTCGCGTTGTCTTTAGAGCACTTGTTACATCTGGACACCTTGGTGTTGTGACAGGCTGTCAGGAGATGCAGCTGAAAGTTGCTCTTGCTTTTCTCACTCCAGCTCTTTCTCTTAGTGGCGCTGAAGGCGACGGTACTGACGTGGTGTCAGAAGTAGTGCCAACACAACGCCAAGCCTGTGGGCTGCGGGCCGCTCTAATGAGCTCCCCTGAGTGGTTAGCAGGCTGATGGAGATGGCCCGTCCTCTCTCCTCCCCCTCGCTCAGCGTGCTGCTTCTAATTGGTGGGAGAAGAAAGAGAGACTTCAGAGTTACAGGAGACAATGCTTTGGTCAAAAGAGAGGAGGGAAAAAAATCTACTTCCACCTCATCTAATGCATCTTCACCCCAATTATAATTTCTGGCACCGGCCCGAGGATTACACCAGGCAGTATGTCCTGAGCCTGAGGGGAAGGACATGTGTGAAGGAGGGGGTGTCAGGTGTTTTTGTTTTTTGTTTTTTTGGAAGATGTGAGAGCCAGATGTGCCAAATATCTGCTGGTTGCTCACCTAATTTTCATCATATTGTTGGCGCTGAGTATCAAAGTGCTCGTCATGCTCCTGAGCTGGACAGGACCTGAACACTGGAGTGATGACGCCCTCTACTGGCCAGACACCAGAGGAAGAACATTAAACATTATTTAAATATATATTTATTATAAAAAATTAAACAAGTTTGAAACAAAAGCTCCTAAGTAGGCAGAAGTATTATCATGAAGAAAAACAGACAAAATATAATAAACATTCCTTTAATATATAAACAAATAATGCTTTAATATTAATAAAACAACCAGTTCAGTTGATTATCCATATTAATTAGTTGTTTCTATCAGTTAAATTACTTATGGTTCAACACTGTTGGGACCGTTTTCTTTACTCTCCGTAAATTGTATTCTTAAAAATATATTTTTTAAAACACAGATGATAGACTGAGTTAGTTTTTCACATAAAACATTTTAAGTCATGTTTTGAAATATAAAAAATCAATGAATAAACAATTTATGTCTGATGTGGTTTATAAAAAAATGAATTAGTTAAAAACAGTTGACATCTTCACTCTTCACTGAAAAGTTTTCGGTATATGTGAGGTTTCAAGTTTTCACCTCACATTTGTGTTATTTTTTCCACCAGTGACTCACAAAATCATCTCACATGTGCGCGTCATAAAGTGAGATTATAGATATTGTGCTGTAGTATACTCCAAACAAAATGTCAGGCAGGTAACGCAGGACTTCCAGGGCCTCGGGGGAGTTACCTGCTTTGTCTGGTTAACATAATGAAAGAAATGTAAAGACATAATGACAGAGGAGAGAGATGAGGTCGCTGAGAATATCAACATTTTCCTCAGACATATTTTAAAATTACCAAGAAAAACAATATATGATTAAAATTGCAATATACTGTACAATATTAACTTATTATGCAGCGATAAATGAACTTCCATGGGCTCCGCCATTTCTCACAATGTCAATAAACACGTCACAAGTCGTGAACTCGGAGCTTTTAGAAACTTTCCACCCATGAGGTCGTGAATAGGACATGAGGGAGGCGTTAACATGGACCCGACTAGTGAACACAGTAAACACCACCACATCTGAAGACACCATAACATACTGTACATCACTGCTGTGCGTTCCCCATGTACTGCTGGATTTAACATTATTATATGACCACTAACTATCTGAGTAACAGTTTAGCCACAAATTCACAAACAGTTTTATTCAAGATAAAATTGCACATTTTAGAGCAGCGTTTTATTGTGACCAGCCCATTGCACACTTAATTATCGGGCGGTTTAATCAGCATCTCGATATGCCACCTGTCAGGTGGATGCTTTATCTTTGCAAATGTCTGAGAACTTTTATTTAAAAACGGGAGCACAAACAAAGTGTTTTGTGTTTCTGTTACATTGCTGCTTTGCTGCAGGGTTCTCAGTCTACTTGGGACCAGGGACCCCCTCTTGATCCGAACTCAGATTAACCACAATGCTGACTACCAGTTAGACTCTTAGATTGGAAATGTTTGTATTCTAAAACATTTCACCCTAAGTACTCCAGGGCCTGTTTCACACTGATAAACACACACATTTCAATTTGTGTTATGTTAATATAAGACGAGATAATCTTTTATTAGTCCCACAGCGGGGAAATTTGCAATGTTGTTAAATAGTAATGCCATTTATTGACCTTTAAACAGAGGGTGAGTTCATTCAAATTGCTTTTGACTCAACTTGACAGCATTTATAGCTGTAATTGATTTTAAAAGCTTTCAGAAAATGAACAGTCACAAGACTACTTTAGTCCTTATAATCCATATATTTAAACTTCCAGTCTAAAGCTGACTTTCAGTCAAGTGTTTCAACTTACAAATAATGAACTTATTGCTGTGTGTCACAATTATGTCACAGTTTCTATCGGCCCAGAGCTAACGTGGGTGGAAGTAATGGACACAGTAGGCTTGTTTTATTGGTGCAAATGGTCCATCTGTAGATATGCAGTTTTTAATACCGCACAATTTTGTAACTAATAGCAAATTGTTTTGCGGACCCCTCGGCGTCCCTGACCCCCACGTTGAGAGTCACTGCTTTACTGCACCTAGCTTTTGCGTTGTCATAGTTTTTCTCGTTTTCTGGCTCCTATTGTTCCTAAAATAATCTCCAGGTTTCGTTCACTCACTGTTTCTCTCAAACCGACTGTAAGCTGTGAAATCTTTACTCAGCTGAGTGCACACAGCTCTAATCTGTTTCCGTCTAAAATCAAAATTGCTTTACAACTTTTACAACTTCTACTTCTTTTTTTCTCACAGTGACTTATTAACCACAGTCTGATATATTGATAAGACGTGTCGTGTGATTGTGGAGTTTATCTGACATGAATAAACCCTGGAGGAGGAATTTTCAGCTGTAGCGATGATGTGATGACTATTCAGCCTGTCAGAAAATATCCTGTAATGAGGAATGTTCAGCGCTTTTACTGAAAGGATTTTTTTCAATAAAAAAGAGAAGTGCAAGCATTTAGGAAATGCCTCTGGGGTGAAAAGAGATAACTACCACCTTAAATACAGAAGGAACTGAATAGCGAACGCTTTAAAATGTTCATTATAAAGGTGTCAAATAACATGTGGAGGGCCAAAAGTTCCTCGTAACTTCGCTCGGCTCAGGTTTTGTTTGTGTCCGTCTGCACAGCAACGCGCTGCTTCATGTTACGAGGTGTGAAACGGTGCTGCTGATCCCTGCGATGTCACAAGCTGTCCTGCTTTCAGAGGATTATGGAGAAAAGGTAGCAAGCTGCTTTATCCTCATTAGCATCATTACATTATGACGTGCCTCTAGCTATTGTTGTCTTTCTCCGTCTCCAGCCCTCCCTCCCTCCCTCTGACTCCCTTGTTTTTCTGCCCTTCCCCTGCATCTCACGCTAAACAATCTGTATTTTTATTGAATTTGCAACTGACGAAAGACATGGTGCTCCAGAAGTGGTAGAGGACATGTCAAAGCGACTCGTGAGGCGTTTCCCCTCACTGTGTCCTTGTCGTCCAGGAAGAAACCACCGCTCAGATGCTGTAGAGCAGGAGGTGCTTAACCTCAATCAATCCAGTGAGGCCTGCAGTGGCTGCAAGGTTCAAACCACGTCTGAATATTAGTCGCTCTATAAAGTATAGACTGTAAGAGAGAGAGAGAGAGAGAGAGACAGAGAGAGCACATAGTGAAGTAATCAGATCATCATGTTTAAGGAAGTTATAGCTCTGTTTGCTGCAATCATTCATTCTTGTTTAGTGTCAAAGGCACATGATATTACACATGGGACTGACTTTATTATTTATTATTTTATTATCTATTTATAATCATTTGTTTGTTTCTGATGGTCTACTTACTTTTACTGCCCTTTATGACAGTTTGCATATAGGACACTGATCACTAACCTGACAGCTGTCGCTCTGTGTAGTACCCTATATTTATAGACTGTCTTTTAATGCATCGTGTGTGTGATGGGGAGCTGCAAACTCAATTTCAGTGTACCTGTACAATGACAATAAAAGTAGTCTAATCTAATTATAATTTTAAATTTAAAGCTGCAGCTCACTGATTTCACATATCAAAGTCATCATGATACGTGAATCAGTAACTTGTTGGGATATGCCACACCCTGGCTATACTATACCTCGACTACTCTTTGTTTGTATGACATATATAGTGTGCACTACACGTATCAAATGACAAGATGTTCTCTCTCCCAACTCGCAACTTGTCAAGCTTCAAACTATGGCGCTCAAAGTAGTGTCAGTTTTTGACGTGTCAGGGACGGCGTGTCAATTTCCGCTCATTAGATAGTGTCTTAAAAAAATACTTGTGTTCACAGGAAATGCATACAGTCTCTTTTCAAAATGAACCTCCAATGTAGGTTTACATAGTTTTAAGGTTTACTTACACAACAAAAGGTTTAGTAAAAGATCGTGGTTTGGGTTAAAACAATTATGTTTGTTACGGAAATTAAGTGCACCTCTCACATAACACGATGGCATGAAGTAGGCAATGTAAGATTGTTATTGTTATTGTACAGGTACACTGAAAATGAGTTTGCAGCTCCCATCACACACACGATGCATTAAAAGACAGTCTATAAATATAGGGTACTACACAGAGGGACAGCTGTAAGGTTAGTGACATTAGAAAAGTAAAATAAACGTTGACTTTGGGTTCACACAAGACATGAACACCCAATGTGGTGTCATTCCCAACTCAAATATCGCTGTTTGGTCAGCGCCCCTCAGCATGGAGCAACAGTATGTGATGAACCGAGCTTTCAGCTAACTCCAGTGTAAACTCAACCGTGGCGTTATTCAACGTTCGGAGCAAGTGGAGTAGTTTTAATAATGTGAGAGTCCAGCAGCTGGACAAGAAAAGACGGAGGCAGCTTGTTGCAGGAAACATCTACCACATTCCCCACAGAACTGATCCACAAGCGTCAATGTAGTCAGCTGTTACACAAACTCCTGGTGTTTAGTTTTTCACCCTCATAGTTTTTTCTTGTACCAAAGTTGTTTTTCGGCCTTCCTCCCATGGCAGCGAGAAGCAGGGTTGCTTACTATACTCTCTCGCAACTCGCTGGTCACGTGATGGCCACCACAGTGACAATGGGCGTTTTTCACTACCCTAATTCAAAATGAACGGGAGGACTTGCGGTTTTTGCTGCACTCCCGGATCTTGTGTGAATGCAGCATAGAGGTCAGCATATCTCGACCTTTGCTGCTTAAATTCTGACCATTCTTTGTCTAATCTGTCTTTTTCAAGTCCCCCCCCCCCCAACAGCTGGAAGCACAATACTAAATCACTGAAATTACCCTTTAAAACACAATATTTGAACCTATCACACCTCTCAAATTGACTGACAGGTCTTTCAACACGGGGAGCTAACACCAGAAAACAAACACACCGAAGCTTTTTATGTTAATGCTGTTAAAATAGGTTTGACAGTAAGTGATGTTTGCTCAGAGTGTGCCTGAAAGCCTGGGGAGGTTTCCAGTTTTTCTCTTTCTTCAGAATGCCTGTAAACACTGCAGTAAAGGAGAGCTGCACTTTTCATTATGACTTACTGACAAACATGGAACATGTGGGATGTTTGTAGTCCAAAAAATTGTCACTGGGTTTTTTATTTTAAGCAATTTTAAGCATTTTGGCAAGAGTCATTCATTTTATCTTCAATTTAAATAAAAAACTGTAAAATACAATACAATTAAACAACGATGCTATTGGATGAAATAATCCTTGGCAGGGTTAAGTGGTCTGCTCTACTTCAAGGTAGCAATTGCTTGCAGGAAGGGAAAAATACTTTCCACGCTGATACAAACTGCTTGCTAAGATGGATATTTTTTGTGGCACGGGGACTGGTGAGAAAAGCTTTAAACCTCACTGATGTTTTTATAGCCATGGAGCTAAACAGGGACACCACCTGTCAGAAGGAGCCATTAGAGGGAAATCCCATTACTGGTAATCCTATAGGCCCTGTGGTACGAGCACAGCAACTAGTGTCCACTCTCTCCCTTTCTCTCCGTTTGTCCCTTTTGGCACCGCCGACAGTCGCACTACCACATCAGTCGTCGTGGCGACAGGCCCGTGAGTGCCAGGGTTAGAAGGGGGCAGGACCCCTGGCAAACGTCCTCCCAGGTGGATAGAGAGGCTCGATCACGATATTAATGCCGCTCCGTGCCAGCTGCAGTTTACACTCGCAACAGTAAGTCTTATTCTCTGAGGCCTGCTGGTCTTCTCTAACAATGCTATTGTCTGTGCGCTTGGTTGGTTTAACTTCCCGGTATTGTCAGATTCAGGGGAGCGTGCTTAATCATCTGCTTGTTTTCAGCCAGTCTTGACAGTTTCGACAATATTTAAGATCACAACATGACCATTTTTAGCAAATAAGAAGCTTAGACCTTCATATCAATACTGTGCTGCCATGTTGTTGTATCAGTGGGTCTCTGTTGGTTACAGGAGACATGTAATATCAATTTAACCTCAAGACTTGTATGGTACCGACCAATATGTGTCTGTTAGGCTTGGAAAGTGTCTAATTATTCATACCTTCATACTTTCCGACAATTTACTGTGGTAGGGCTGGGTAATATATCAATATTTTATCAATATTGTGATATGAGACTAGATATGGTTTTAGATTTTGGATCATAATATGGCATCAAGTGTTGTCTTTTCTTGGTTTTAAAGGCTGTATTACAGTAAAGTGATGTAATATTCTGAACTTTCCAGACTGTACCAGACCACATAGTCATTATATCCACATTACTGATGATTATTCATCAAGAAGCTTATTGTGTAAATATAGTTTTAATAGCACCAGGGGTCAGCCATACAGTATGGTCCCGATATCGATATCAAGGTATTTGGTTAAAACATATTGTGGTATCTGTTATTTTCTCCCTATGGCCCGGCCCACTGGGGTATATGATATGATGGTATTTGTGTAAAAATAAGCAAAAGAAAAACTCAGAGGAGCGGCTTGGGCCAAAGTTGTCGCTAACTTCGTGGCTAACCAGCAGGTGGCTAGCAAGACACACACTGCACTGCTACGTTCACAGCTAACACTCCCTCTCAACCACACACTCGCTAACATTACGCACACAACCAAAGAGTTATAGGAGCCACTTGTGTGACATGATAGTCTAAAAAGCATCTTAAAATACATTAAAATTCCCAGATGCTTGGAACCAACTTAGACCTGGCGCAATACACAACCCTGATAAAGCTTGTCCGATACCGCCCAAGCCTGATGTCTGGAGCCCAGAGTACTAAAAACTGTCACCTGTCACACAAGTTGCCACTGAATGTCTGCTCAGATTTGTAATCTTGTTTACTTCTACGTTGTGTTTAGATAACATTTAAAATTTGTTAAGTTTACCTGTATAGTATAGAAGCAAAGCGACGAAACTCCTGTGTTGTTTTGACAACAGCCACTGCTGCCATTTTGGACTGAAAATGCTTATTATATGTGTAATATTTTATTGTTCAACACAGGTATCATTTTGGTAGAATATGACAGTCGAAGACAAATTCTTTTGTTTTACTTTTATACAGCACTTTTAGGCGTCCGGTAGTCGCTTCCAGCCCAAAATGGTGGAAACGTAGTAGCTCTGCAGATGTGCACTGATGTTGCAACGGAACAAACAATTAACTTCTTGGCCATTTATGTTCTTTGGCTGTACTTCGACACTGCTGTCATTTGTGCTAAACTCCAACATCAGCATGCTCACATCCTGTTTCATCATGTTTAGCAGGTTTAATGTTCACCGTCATAGTTTAGTGTGATAGCATGCTAACATTTAACACATCTGAGGCTGATGGGACTGACATTAGTTTTTCATGTATTTGGTCATAAAGTATTGGACAAAAATGAATATTGGTCTTGAGGAGAAACTGAATGTCTGTACATATTGTTATGATAATGCATCCGGTGGTTGTTGAGATGATTCAGTCCGGATTAGGGCTGCAACTAATGATTATTTTCATAGATGATTAATCTGATGATTATTTTCTTGATTAATTGATTGGTGGTTTGGTCTATAAAATGTCAGAAAATAGTGAAAAATGTGGATCAGTGTTTCCCATACGCACAAGACGACATCCTCTAATGTCTTGTTTTGTCCACAAGTCAAAGATATTCAGTTTAGTATATCTGGAGAGATTATATCTCCACCTAGTTCCAGGAACGCCTCAGGATCCCCCAGTCAGAGCTGGTTAATGTGGCCCAGGAAAGGGAAGATTTGGGTCCCTGCTGGAGTTGTTGCCCCCCAAGGACCCGACCCCAGTTAAGAGGTTGACGATGAGTAAGAGAGAGTGATTACAGGCCCTGATGCACCAAGCCAACGATCGGTTGTCGGACAGTTTGGGGCTGTCGTTGAGTGTCTGTTGGCCTAGTTTTTGCGGTGTGTCCCGCACCGTCGGCACTAGTCTGCCCATGTAGGAGGTTTTGGAGCAGAGCTTGTTGGTGAGATAAATCACTCTGATTGGCTGTTTAGCTTAAATGAATCAGTGCATGAGAGAGAAACAGAAGTGAGGAAAGCAAGCCGATTAAGAGAGAGAAAAAACACAGAAGGCTCTTCTTCATTTTCCATCTGATCATTCCAACTCAGGGATTGATGGTGACGTGAACATCTGGAATGAAGCTACGTGGTGAGGGAGAGTGGCGTGAAAATGGTCGGCAGACGCCGCTTCGTTTCATGTACGTATCATAACAACGGCTTATACATCTGCCGTCTGGTTTCCCTTTTTGAATGATGAATACAGACGACCGCCTCCTGCTGGTTTGGAGAGCTAGTTCCTCTCACGCAGGCGCACGTCTGTGATAACCGGCCGTCGCTGTAGTCTTTATGATGTGTTCAAGCACAACTTGTCTGCCAAGATAAAGGTGACGCGAGGCGAAGCAACTGGTGGTCTTCGGCTAGTTCTTTGATGTCAGCTTGGTGTGTCCCCAGCTTAAGACATAAAAGAAGTTTATTTTTTAAGTCTGGTTATTATAATAAGTACGATATCTTATAATCTGAAACTCTGTAGAAACAATCCTCTGTTATGTAACGTCTGGGCCTTTTTTAGGGAAGAAGAAGAGCAGAAAGACGTATTCTCAGAAGCCTGATCGATTTATACTCATAATTCACTCTCATTTTTATTTTCCACCTCACTGCCAAAGAAGTCTGCGAATTTCCCCGCAATCAAACTCCGTGTAGCTCATCTCATTAATTACCACACCTTCACCCAGCGAGGAAATAGCCAGTCTGTGAAATGACTGAATTAAAAACCTGCACACTCTTGGGTTTCAGTGACCGTGACTGTGTGCAGAGACAAACCTTGACCTTGCAGCACTGCTAGCAGAGGCAAGGACTCGCCGGGCTGCGTCGCGGCTGGACACACAACTCTGCCGAGAGGGGAGGAGAGAGAGCGACGAGGGGAGGGGCCGAGAGAGTCGTGTGGAGAGAGTGACAGAGGGCTGGGAGAGGGAGGCTCAGAGAGCACAGGAGGCACATAGAGAGGAGGGTGGAGAGGGCCCAAGCCGTCTCTCTGTGGAGCTGGAGGTGTAAGGATGGTGCTTCGCTTTCATCCCGCTGGCGTCGACTGTGTCTCGGGCTGCTCGCTGTCTCTCTCCGCCGGTAGGGCTTTCACTTCTCTGCTTTTTCTTGTGTCATCTACGTACATGTTCTGCTCTGGGCGTGTGTGTGAGGTGAAAACAGGAGGGCAGAGCGCTGCAGGCTGCATGTACTCTGTTTACACCGGCCGTCCAGGCAGGCGTCTCGCAGAGATGACTGCAGCAGCTGCACTGGCATCCACCCCCCCACCATCACTCCCCCACCCTCCACTGTTCCCTCCATCTATCCATCCCTCTCCTGTAGTCTGATGTCATGGCAGCTGATGTTTGGAGAACACACAAACTAGAGCTGAAGGGACGTTTCAACTTCTCAGACAGTGCCTGGACTGTTTCTGCCTCTCCCTCTCTCTCCTCTCCAGTCATGCAGAGGCTGTTGTGTCCTCCAAGCGGGGGGGGGGGGGGGGGGGGGGGGGGGGGCATTGATTGTTGTATTTTGGTTGTCTTTTTTCCTTTAACTCTGCTGCATCCTTGTCCTCTTTTGCTGAGCACAGTGTGGCCGTGTGATGGATCCCTATTGATCCTTTAAACAGACCCAGGAATAGTTCATTACATCAGGCTGCTCTCTGCTGACCTCGACAACACTCCACTTACAAAGTAGATGGGCTGCTGTGCCATACTCCCCATTACTGCAAATGAGATGGAGGGTCACTAGCAGTCCTCCGCCTTAAAACATGTTCTCTTCTTATATTAATACACTTTAATAGGTTTTAGCAAAGCACACATTAATTCATCAATAATGAGTTTGGGGCACTGGCCCGCAGCACAGGATTATGTGCGACTTGTGTGATCTTTGTGGATATAATTCCATCTCTGAGGCCAGATCTGTTTTTTTTTTTTTTTTTTTTGGTTCTTGGTTTATATCCTCATGGGCAGGATTTTCACGTTGCAGCATTAAGCTGCTTGGTATCAGATAATTCTACAATGATGAAATCCTCTGTGGTTATGAATTAAAATGGGCTGTTGTTGTTTTGTGCTCACGAGAGTTCATGTGTAGTTTACTGAATTTACCTTTGTGTTGGTTTTAGATTTCATATTTCACAGCTGTCAGGAGAGAGGAAATTTGTGTTCTCGTCCATTTACCAAACCATTTTCCTGCCTGCTTTGAATCTGCAACTCAGCCGTTCTGAGCAAAACAAAACTGATGGTGTTCAGAGAGGATAACACATCCACATCTCTGCTGGAGGAGCCTTTTCTACCAGTGAAGTGCACTGAAGCATTTCGGCTGTTTTACTGCAAAATACATCAGCATGTGTTCAATAAATGATAGGCCCATCAGAGGAGTTTTCTAGAGCAGCCGAGAGGGAGCCAGGAAGCTGTGACAAGTGTCTGATGAGTCATCTGGCGTTCTGTTTAAAAAGCGGGAGGTGAAGCCCGGCCGGCCGGGCCGAGGCTCGCTCTGCTGGCCCGTCGTTCATCATCACACCAAGGAGACTCTTCTCCGGGATAATGACTCTGATTGGAGTTTGCTGAGGTTGAACGGAGTCCAAACCTTAAACACCGACTCGTAGCTGCTGCCGTATCACATTTGTTTTCATCTTCAAAACAGTGTCCTCGTCATTGTGTTTGGAGAAGTGGATTTTGTGGGGCTCATTTGAGGCTGATCGCTCTGCGAGAATGATGTCTCGTTTCACATATGCTCAGCGTAGGACGATAATCCAGCCCTCACATTTGTTGAAAACGAGCATCGGCACAGGCTTCATTCGTCATGCTAAAGTCTGTAAGCTCTACCACTGCTTACCCATAAGACCTTGTATTGTACATTTGTTTTCTATACCTGAAGTGATTAGTCTCATTTCCTAACAAAATGTCCTCACCTAGAATTCAACAGCGTTCTTTATTTGTTGAAACTAGGACTGTCAATTGAGTCAAATATTTAATCTTGATTAATCATAACTTAATATCAAATTTTTATTATCTGTACAAAATGCACCTTAAAGGAGATTTGTCAAGTATTTAATGCTCTTATCAACATGGGAGTGGACAAATATGCTGCTTTATGCAAACATATGTATATATTTATTTTTGGAAATCAATTAACAACACTAAATAATGACAGATATTGTCCAGAAACCCTCACAGGATAAATAAAAAATATGCTCAAATCATAACATGGCAAACAACAGCTGTCAGTGTGCTGACTTGACTATGACTTGCTTCAAACTGTGATTATCATAAAATTTAGCGTAGGTTTGCTTGTTATTTAGCCTCCTTACCTACAAGCTGGTATGACACGGTTGGTAGCAGTGGATTCTTTAGCATTTCTAGTTTGATATGATACCAGTATCTTCACCCTAGATCTAAAACTGAGCCCGCTGCAACCTAAAAATCACAAGTTGTGTTCATGTGTTGAAGAAATTAGTGGTATTAAAATGAATTTGCGTGCAATGTGTATAGTTATACCTAAAAAAAAGTAATGCACTGTAATTCATATATATCCCACAAAATCAATATGTATGTAAATCATGTAATCCTGAACCAGGAAGTGACAGAACACCGCGTAGGGAAGAGGTCGGGGGTGGATTGGTGGGTCCAAAAACACCAGACTTTTCCCAGGAGAGGGCTGTTCATGTCATCGTTGATTTGCCACGTAACTTCTGTGCTAAACGTCCATAGTTATTTTAACCCAAACCACCATCTTTCCCTAAACCTAAGTAGTTTTGTTGCCTAAACCCAACAAATTTCTTTCCTGTGAAGACAGAAGTTTATTTTGAAAAGACTGTATGTGTGTAATTGACAGGTGCTGTTGGACATTTGTAGGAAAACACATGAAAATGAGGAATAACTTTTCGTAAGATCTCATACGAACCGTTGCATGAGGATACGTTGTGATATGTGAAATTGTAGATCACAAATCTGGACCACAGGATTCTTATGCTTGCGCTGCCTTCACGGACTGAAAGACATTGAAGGAAGTTTGTGTATTTCGGACAAGATCACAAGATTTTCCACATATTTCTTAGTTCTGGCAGTAAAGGAGAAACTGCATAGGCCGTGCAGTAGACTTCCTCTTTCTACCTCATAGCAACGAACACTGAATCGATGAACAGGTTTTCTATTATTTTACCAAATCATTACTCATCATAAACGTATCATACTCAATCACAACAATGAAATAGGATTGAATGTTTGCTTTTCACAGCTTAATTCTATAATAAACACCTGATTTTCTTTTAAACCATAAGACTGTGGACATTGGCTTTATCGCTTCTTGGACTCTGTGGTCTTGAAGAGGATAGTGTGCTCAACATCTGGTCTGCTTCCTATTACTTTTCTCCAGCCAAAAGTAATATCAAACAGACCCTTGGAGCTCGCTGTACGAGTTTCTAACCTCATCCTAGCACCATACCAAGTGCACAGATCATTAAGAGTTGAGCGGCTGTTAACGGGCGGGGCTGATGACAGTGCTTGGCTCCAGGGTTGTTCGGCCTGGCACCGCATCGACGGAAGCAGGTTAGGCGTCTGGATGGAGGCAGTTAGAAGCTAGGTGTGTCTCCTCACCTCCAGCTTAAACAGTTAAAAAGCTATTAACTGAGAATCGAAAATGGAGAGCTGGTCTAAACAAATGCCACCGGGAGCAAGGGGTATAGGATTTAGGGGATCTAACAGATCACTGTAAGTATTCGGTCTTTTAGGTTCGAGGTCTTGATGATCAAACGTGGCATTTTAAAGCATCTCTGAACAATTTTTACATCCAAACCAAACTGCACTAACAGAGCTGATTATGTAGCCGTATAGGACAGTCCTCTGCCCGGTGATAACATGCATAGCTCAGTCAATGTGCATGTGGATTACAATCTGTTTATGGCCAGCATTGGCCCAATGGGCGTATGGGATTGGTGTCAACAGGTTGCCATAAGGCTCGGTAACATGTGGCAGGGAAAAGCTGCAGGGGATTATTCTGCTGGTGCTCCGTCTCTCAGATTTATCACCACCATTACTGTCAGCAGACATAACAGGCCTTCTAGAGACGCTGCACGTCGTGAATGATGGCGTGTCATATTCGTTTCACTGTTTCAACCAGGCTGCATTTACAAGTGAACTGCTGCTCCTAAACATAATGGCAAAGATGCTACACATTAATATCCCACAGTATTACAAGTTGTGGCTGCAGTGAACATTAGGCCGAAAGACTCGTGCTAGTTCCCTTTGGGATTAAATCAGCCATATACTGTAATTGTGGGGCAATTTAACATATTTTGGATGTGTAATTTGGGTCCGTAGAGCTTGTGAAGTTGATTATTTTGACCTCAGATGGAAGCAGCTCGTGTCCCCTGCTCTTAGCTGAAAGCAGCTCTCTCTGTAGCATGACTAGCTGGTTTTTACCGAAAAACACTCAGATGTGCTTCATATGTGCCTGTACAAAAAAGGCAAAAATATAACAAACAGAATCATAGATTAGCCCAATTTTTGTGATTTTGACTGGCATCTTCAAAATGGGATGCATTTAGAGAAGTGCACAGTTGACCTCACGTTATGAGGTTACCTCAGTTCATTGTGCACATAAATTAGAAGAACAGGGGCTATAAAAGCCAACCATTCGATGAACAGCTACTTGCGTTGAGGTGCCCTGATCGCCTATAGGGGATTAATGCACTGAATGAATTGCAACGTCTCTCTCAAGTTCCCCGGAGGCTTTTATTGCATGTCATTTCCTGTCTCTCTCTCCTCATTTCCTGTCATCTCTCTACTGTTGAGAAATAGTTTTATTTTCTCACCTGTGCTTTCAAAGATGTCTAACAGCAGCCTAAAGAATGAAACATGTCAGGGGTGTCGATGGTGTGTGTTTTTCCACTGGTGGTGAAGGCCTGCGCTGGGAGCCAGATGCTCCGTGGTGATTGGGTTTGGCTGATGGCTTTTCCATGTGTTCCTACCGCAGGAAAACACTTCCAGAAGTTAAGATGATCAGTTTCCAGACACTGGAATGTGAAGCGAGGAGATGCACCGCAGATACCACAGTGGCTGATTAGTGGGCCCCACAGAGTCAAGGCCGTTACACTGGGGGGGGGGGGGGGTTTTTTTATTTTATTTTATTTTATTTTTGGTGCGATTAATTTGCACATCAGTTAAATTTATTCAGACTTTTGTTTTTGTCATGAATATTATGACACAGAAAGTCAATGTTATGATTATTTTTCCAGAACAAGGTTGATTTTTCGGAGCTTTTGCACTGTGAATAAAAGCATCAACCAATCACGATGTAGTCCAAACCAAGATGGCAAACTTTGACTCTTTTTAACTTTGACAAAGGCAGCGCGGACCAGATCCGCTCCTTCTGTTCTTACCTTTCACATTCGCATTTTAACGCCTCTAATTTGTAAAGGCCTTTAGACTAGCAGTACCTAGTCTCTGTAAACAGATTCTGCATAATGCAGTGGTTCAAGGTTTTGGCATCGGAAATGCTCTGGATTCCTTTTATAGTCTTAGTAGTATTGACCAATCACGGCTTTGGCTTTGGTTGAATGCAGGTAAACAGGAGGCAGAACTTATTGGCTGAAATACAATCTGGGAACCCACCAACTGTCGTCTGACAATGACTTAACTTTTATTATCTTAAAATTAGCTGGTAAACTGGCTACTTGTGAAACAATCCAGTCGTTGTCTCTCAACTCCAACTCCATGACCACGACCCAAGTTGCTCATCATAAACTGTAAGCAACGACCGGCACATAGAAGAAGAAGTCTTGCTCCAGATATCCGTTACTAGGGGAGGGAATCACCAGAGGCCCCACGAAACGATATTATCACGGTACTCTTATTGCAATTTTTAACATTTTGCGATTTGTTGAGTATTGTGATAAGATGTACTGCGATTTATTACCTTCTTTCAACTGCAAATTAGGCAGTTTGTCAACATCTGTTTAATCTAATGACATACAGTTTTCACTCTGTTCCTCTCAGAGTTTTTATTCACATATCTGGAGGTCAGCGGTCAAGGGACCACTTTGAAAACGCCCATGCCAGTTATATTTTGCCAAAATTTAGTGTAACTTTGGAGCGTTATTCTTCCCAAGAAGCTCATAGGACATGGTTGTTAAGAGGTTGATAGTTTATATAATCAAAGATCAATGCTTGACTTCCGTGTATTGATTCAATAAAATATCCAAATATCCGGATATCCGCTGGCAACACAGGAATCCCAGAGATGCCCCCAGAGGCTAAATCATAATAAGTATAATATATAAATAATAATAAATTATTAACTAGCTAACATTGAATTCAATTTCAAATTATGCTTCAGTCATTTTCAATATTTTTTTTTTTGCATTCCTCAGTGATTTAACCTTCCACTGAAATGCACAAGACTCATTTAAATGTTTACAGTTCAGTTTATTTAATTGTGATGATTTCTTTCCATGGACAGGAAGCAGTGTGTAATGTGTACAGGTGTCCTCCACAGCAGGGTGGAGTGTTCCTACCTGGCAGGCCCTGTCAGGCTGTTGACTCAGGTAGATATTCATCCCCTCAGGACACAGAAACTCCTGTAGAAAACCATTCCCGCTGTTTGAGGCCTGCTGCGACACCAACTAAAGTCTTAAAAAGCATCCAGAGGTTCGGTAGTCACCTCTAGTCCACTCTCTCCCACAGCCGGCCTCAGGTTGACAAATAGTTATATAGGGTCACTTGGAGCTCGCCTTGCTAAAAAGCTGTTGACAAATGGTTAAAAGGAAGCTTCCTCAAAGGTAGTTTGTAGAAAATAATGACTTGAATGGAGTACAAAAATGTTCCTTCCTGTTCTTTTTGATTTATTGAACTGTCCTGTCCTGAAAAACAATTACCAATATCTCCCCCTCGTGACACTCTTACAGTTTTTCTGTAGCTCAGGGAAGTAACTTCTGCTGACTGTCCAAACCATATTTCACTGGAATGGAAAGTTGCTGAAACTGTAGTGTTCTTCTTGGACATAAATGAAGCTGAACCTCCCAACGGTGCTGAGGGTGTATATTCCTTCATGGTTACCTACCACACTGACACACCGCTGACAGATACTGTACATATCCTGTCATCCATGTAATAATCATCATTGACAATGCTGTATTTAGCAGAAGCGTTTAGCTTCCCTTTCTTGGAAAAAGCAGCCGTCGTCACACCTTTCACACCCTGTCACGTGATCGTTGTTCCCTGGTAGCGTTTAGTTTGAATCAGCATGACTTGCGTGTTTGAACACTACCCTGCTCGGCCTGCTCAGATTTGTTTTGGAGGTTCATCTTTTTAGACGGCAAGAACATCCCAGACAAAAGCGCAACAAGCTGACACAGGTTGTCTGTACCGTGGGCCGTGGAGCAGCAGAGCCCCTCTGTCTGGAGATGTGTGGAGGAAGCGCTGGTTCAAAAGGTTAGCAGGGGTCACATCTGAAGAGGAAGTGTCCAAGGGGAGGAAAATGGATCTCCAGGGGCGGGAAGTGTCAACCAGAGGTCACTTCATCACAAAGTCCAAGTGCAAAGGATTTATTTAAACACACAGGAAGCATTTTAGTGGCACAGATTCTCCTTAAATCTTTAAAAGAACATCGCTTCAGTCTCCTTTATGCCGATGTTGGTATGCATGAGGAATACTTTGGACCTGTTTGTGTTGCTCATAAACACTAGTATTGACAGCTCTGCCAGATGGGACACACAATTAGTCTAATTACAAGTGCTGCCTGGGCCGACAGGACTGAATGCACTTGGCGGCAACATAGATCCGAAATGCAAAAGCGTGTTTACTGGCTTGGTGAAGATTTGATGTGCCCGAGTGTGATTTAAGGCGACCATTTCTAAACATGCATCAGCAGATGTATGTGAGGTAAATTGAGCAGACTGACTTTAACATACGGTAGAGAACTCTCGTTGGAGTACGAGGGATTAGACTCAACAGCGGCAATGAATGGGAGTCGAATGATCGGGCTACAGCATTAGTTTCATGTGTCTGTAGATTGTGTAGCGGCTGAGCTGGCTACTGAGAGTTTCCTCGACTCTGAAGTACATTTTTTACCATCTGGACGGCAGCAGAACAGGCTAGTACCACATATTTTACACACTAATACCTTATAACGTTCCAACGTCCTACAGAGCTGCGTTCCCATACAACTAAACTGTGAGGGAAACATAATTTCTCCTGGATTACAGTTTTAAACAGTTTTAAACACGTGATTAATGCTGTAAATTGAAATTAAAGTAAAATGCAACAAACTACTTGGTCAGGTTTAAAAGTGCTTTCTTTCCCCGTCTTGGTTCTTTTAGGCCATTCAAGATGGTAAAACCATGAAGTGCTTTTGTGGTTTGCACTATTGGTTATTGATGCTGAAGTATTTGTAATTCAATATAAAAATGGAAAACCCCACTCTGCCTTTCAGACTATCCAAGTCTGTCATACGCTGTCTCATGAAGACTGAGCTATATTTGCTCTGTCAGTATTTAACTATAACTCAGTGGGAGTGCCCCACGCTGAACTACTTCCCTCTTTAAGTTCACCCAAGGGTGTCAATTGACAGGAAGAGAGGAGGTGCCACGTTCTGCATTTTTACACTGGATATCTGCAGTGAATGAAATAGAGAAGTATTTGATGACAGTCAAACTGACGTGACGACTGGAAGAGATAATTACAGGAGAAAATGCAGCATAGAGTTTCAGTTTTAGGAGGGTGGAAGCCAAAAATAATCAGCCAGGGTAATCAAGTGTGTCACACCAGGCTGCCACTCCCTTCCCCTGACAGGCAGCCACACAGCCGGCACAACGCCGTCACACAACCTTTCTACCATTTCAGCCTCACGGCTCTCCTTGGCAGAGGTGAAAGCTCCAGCAGGAGGGCAGGGAGACGTGCAGGATAGAGAAAGGCAGCCTTTATGGCAGATGCCAACATCAACAGCACCCAGAGCCAGCGAGCAGACAGAGGTGCTGCCTGTCCTTCAATAGCCTCAGTGTGTGTTCTACTATACGCCACAGAAAGGGGGACGGACGGGGCCGGAGCTGGCAAAGCGAGGCTGGGTGGTGCCTGCTAGCTATACTAACCAGAACTACATCAATACAACTCTGGAAACCTCAGTGTGGAGGAGAGAGATCGGCCCGTTGGGACATCCTTCTGGAATGAAGACTTTAGGTTAGGACAGACCTGGACTCAGCTGTACTTTACTTGAGCTTCTGTACAATGAAGGTACGTCTGTCATCCTGCCGGTAATCTTCTTGTGGTTTGATTTAGATTTTTAAACCTCAAGCATCTCTGGTATCCATCATTTCAGTGATTTACTGCCACTGTGCTGTGTAGAGAAACATTGGATTTTCTGTTTGTCTTATTTCCATTTCTTTCTGACATTTTGGGGGCTATCCTGTTAGGCCTGAACCAGATGGGGTTCGGTAGATAATAGACGACCCCCCTCTTTGTTTTTCAGTCCTGTGCCTCGCAGCTGATGATGTACAGCTGCTCCTGATTCCTTTCCCTCACTTGGGTAAAATGCCCTTGAAAGCAGCAGGGGCAGCAGGCGGATCTGTAGCCTGTCACGACCACTCAGCTAGGACCTCAGACCGCATCATGTTGCCCTGATGGTCCTGCTCTGAGTGGACAGCGTAGGGTACTGCCCATCAGTCACGCTGGCAGCAGCGCTTCCCACTCAGTGCCAGGGATGAGCAGTGGATGGCAGGGAAGAGACATACAGGAGAGGGAGAGGAAGAAGAGCGAAGTCAGCCTTCCTTCATTTCTCCCTTCTTTCCCTGTTCACCTCTGGCCTGGTCGGTCCATCATACGGTTGATATTTTGTTGGTGGTGGTGGTGCAGGCAGGCTTTTTGTTAGCACAAAATAGTGAAACTTAACTTTAACTCTTCAGTCCCTTCGTTAAACATTTAATTCAATATTGACTTGTATAAACTGGGGTTATTATAGTAAACTAAACCTGAAACTAAAATGAAAATAGAAGAAGAGAAGAAGAAGAAGAAGATCTACCTTTATTAGTCCCACAATGGGGAAATTCAATTTACACTCTGTTTAACTCATACATGGTACATGCAGACCTGAAACACACATACATGCATTAATGGAGAGACGTCAGAGTGAGGGAGCTGCTCCTGACAAGCGCCCCGAGCAGTTGGGGGTTTGGTGCCTTGCTCAGGGGCACCTCGGCAGTGCCCAAGAGGTAAACTGGCACCTCTCCAGCTACCAGTTCACACTCAGTTTTTGGTCCATGTCGGGACTTGAACCAGTGACCCTCCGGTTCCCAAGCCAACTCCCTACAGACTGAGCTACTGCCGCCCCCGCAGTAAAAATAAAAAATAAATATTTAATAAATTGAAACAAAATAAAATGATTTACTTTAAGAAAACTAAACTGAAACAATATTACCTGGTTAAAAAAAAAAAAATACTAAAAATTAAATAAAAATGAATTCAAATTAACTTAAGTAGTAGTTTTTTATATCTATAATACATCTCACCTGAAAAAAAGGAGACAGCATTAATTTCCCTCTTATGACTCTTGTGACACTGATATTGAGCAGACTGGACCTTTCAGGAAATGTCGCTATGAGGAATAAGCCAAAGAACATATATCGCTAGAAGTGAAAGTTAATGGTTTGTTCCCTCCCTCAGCGCCCGACAGCAAAGCTACGCTTTGGACTGAACCGGAGGGCAGTACAGAAGTAAAACAAAATTATTTCTATTCTCTTGTCATATTCTACTGAAGTGGCCTGTGTTCTCCGGAGAACCCGGAGAAAACCCACGGTTAGAACATACAAACTCCGGGCAACTTCCCAAGCCGGATTCAAACCTGTGACCCTCTTGCTGTGAGGCGACAGCGCTAACCACTGCACCACCGTGCAGCCCGAGCTACGTAGTTATATAGACACAGTTCTCCAACCATGAATTTTGTGTGTATTGTATATATATAGGTTACAAAAACAGGCAAAATATTTTAAGAAATAAATAAATAAAAATAAACATTTCTGAAAAACTGAAACTTAAAAAATGAAATTGTCAAAGTCAAAAACTGGAGTGAAATAAAAACTAATTGAAAATTCAAAAACTATAACCTTTTTATAAACAGTCAAACGCATTTGTAAAACTGAAATTTAATTTCCTGTAGAGGGTGTGAATGTGCCGCTACCAGAGGAAAAGGTCGGAGCAGAGGTTCACAGTTTGTGCAGAAGTGAGGGAATATTCAGGGAAATGAAAACTTGGCAGCATCACAGCTCTCCACCCCACCCGGATTCAAACCCCATTTCACCCAAATCGTCTGACGCACCTGGTGCCAGGAACAAACGATTTCACACGAACAGCTGACGGCGGACCAAAGACAAACACCAGCCAGCGCGTTGAGGCAGGTTCTGGTGTTTGTGTAGCTGTTAGGCGCTGCTCCAGACGCCACGCTGCCGTGGACCCTCAATAAGAAACTGAAAGAAATCCATGAAAACCTCAAACCACATTTAGAAGCTCCTGCAAACGTGCAATGCTGTCCAGCGAATTTGTGATGAATTTGCAATTAATCGCGGTTAAATATTTGACTGACAGCCCTAATCTGAACTCCTTTAGTTGTGGTTTATACCTGCAAAATCAGGTGGCACCAAATAACCACAGTGATCCAGATATGAAGTGGTATTTTTAGTCTTCATGTCATGAACTGTGTGTTCCTCTTTAAGTTTAACATGCCTCATCTTTTCCATTCTCCTCCTCTGTGTGTTTTGTCTTCTCCTCCTCCACACATAGCCGGCGTCCGTTCATCCTCAGACACAGTCCGAGCACGCTCAGCCGGGCTGCTCGTCCTGGAATAGCAAAATGTTTATGAATACTAATGAGGCAGCAGCTCGTCCACCAGGAGCCCGAGGTTTCTGTCACTGCGAGGCTCTCATCTGTTCGCAGTGCAAACTAAACATGTCAGGGTGTGTTGTGTGTCCTGCACAGCCCGTCTGCTGTTTGTGCTTCACTGAATCTTATCGAGCTTCACTTCCCGAAATCTGATTGTTAGGGAGTTGGGTTTTTTTTTATGGACAAAATCTTCCTGAGCCGATGATGCAGTGTCAGCCTGTATCTATGGAGGACATCTGAAAAATGCTTCCTGTCCTGAATCATGCGATAGCATCAGGGTAGTTCAGATTGTCAGCACAGCACTCAGACCTGACAATAACCAGCACTGGAGATGGGAGCTGATGATAAAAGCTCAACCATGTGGTGAAGCACAAATACAGAAAGTCAGGCACCTTGTCAGGATTTATGCCTGAGCATGACATTGATTGATTTTTGATTCTGAGGCAGAGCTATACCTTATTTGCTCTCGCTGGGATTAAATCTACCTGGATTATTTAAAGGATAAATCTGGTTTATTACAATCTGGGTCTTATTGTAGACATTTTGGCCAACATCCCCTCCAATAACAATAACATTGTACTCCCAAATGAGGCTTCCTCACTAAAAACAATTCAGATCGGTTGAGAAACGTGAGGAGGTTTTACTCAAATTTATTTGAAAGAGAAAGCAAAAAGGAAAGTGTAGTAACTACCTCCAAAATATGTTTTTTTTCTTATGAACACTAACGTATTTCACTCACAATCACTTGCCTCACATAGATACTTCATTTAGATTTCATTTAATCAGCATTAATCACATGCAGTTTGTGCGCCACCAAACGAAGCCTCTGCTGCTGCGTTGGCCTTCTTCTTCTTCATCAGTTCGGTAAACAGACTGTCTTCTCTGTTTGTGGATGGCTACCAGCAGGAAATCCCCATGAGTAATTAGTGTGGACTTTGGTGAAGTGGTGCTCGACCGAATCCTCATGAAAATAGTATATTTTTTTCCTTTTATTGGCCTGGCTGTTTTCTGCGGTCACTGTCAAATATGGTGTGTGCTTGCTAGTCTGTTAACATCACCTAATGTTACAGCATCACTGATGTCATCACAGACTATTAATTGACAGCTGATTGGCAAATAATCATTTTGATTAGATAGAAATTTAAACAGGTTAGTGGCCAAACGGTGGTACTACAACTTCCGTGTCCAAGAAGACTTTTTTCCATAGACTTACATTGAGAAAGAGACGTCTGTAACCCGGCAGATTATTTTTTTGAGGTAAATGAACTTCCTAGTTTGAAGACTTGAATAGCTCTTATTTAAACAAGTAGACCCTAGAAGTTGTATAGTGCACTAATAGCGGAGTTATTTCCTTCCTCCGTTCATGTGAATGAGACCCAGACCGAGGCTGGACCGAGGGCTGGGAGGAGCTCAAGGAAACGCTGCTGCGCCTGCTCTATAGGCCCAGTGGATGTAGAAGATCGCCAGATGAGCCGGGTACTTTATCACTCAGAAACCAAGCCATTTCAGTATCATGCACCACTGAGAACCTTTGTGCATATTACAGTATATCCATATATAATACATATTACATTCATGATTTACAAAGTGACTTTGTCTTATCAGATGTTTGTATATATTCTTTGAAGCGAGCCACTCGGAGACGGCTATCAAGCTGCTGGTAGTTTGCGAGCTACCTGTTTCACACCTCTGTTTTACGCCGACTCAGCCTCTAGCTGAGGTTGCTCAGTGTTTACTTCTCACTACAGTGCTTAATGGTGTTGGTTTGGCACTAGAGCCTCAGGAACAGCATGGAGGAAGAGTTACAGCTGCAGGATTAGTCGAGATAAGCTGAATAACTGCACGCTGGTCAGAGGGGCTACCAGCATAAACAAGGAACAGACTCACTGCCATATGGTCATCAACATAGCATTCGTCTGACAGCTCCGAACGCTGCCTCTTGCTGGGATTTACTGTGTATTGTATGCGTGTATGAGTGCACTTAATGGGTGCGCAAATGTATGGATGCTTGCATGCATGTGGTTTGGTATTTGTCTTTAATGTGTGGTACATCTTCTGTGTACTCGAAGCTGGCCGGGAGCAACACGCATGTACATCATGGGAGCCAGTGGTTGGTAATGTTAATCTTCTCTCTCTGGTGGAGAGGCTTGAGGCTGGGAGGGCAGGGCCACCGCCTCCCTCTGAAGGCCACACGTGGGTGGGTTCCGAGCTCAGGGATTACAGGGCTGAGCTGGAGCCAAACAGCTTTACATCGGACAGCCAGAGACACAGTCAGCCTGCTGGGCCGCGCTCGGTTTGGGCTGTGGGTGATGCAGCTGGAGTCCGGCTCAGAGCTCCAGGGCAGCCGCTGCCCATGTCTTTGTCTTCATGTCAAAATGCTCTTATTCCCCAGCGTCTGTAAACAGGACGTGACTCTTACACAGGAGATAATTATACATGTGCTGACATATTATTGGTGTGCCCTACGCACTTGTGAAAGCATGCTGCAGTCTTTGCTCCAACTTGGTGTAGGCAGGGTAATGGAAAACAGCATTTATGACTAAGTTGTTTAAATAGCGTGCCTGTTGTTTGTGTATGCTTAGCTCTGGCTCATAATTAAGGTGAAGTGGATTGTAGTACGAATCAGGTCAAATATAATCTAATTTTTCAAGCTGTGACAAACACACTAAAACCAACCCTGGAAATGTAAATGTTGCCTTTGGTACCAACAGTAAACTACAGCAGCCTGGTCGCATGAAAAGGCGTGTGAATGACATGATAATATGCAAGGCAAACGCGTGAAATAAGGATGGCGTTCTTGCTTTAGGCATGTAATTTGTATGTCATGTAGTCAGTACTGACTGCAATGTAAATGCATCGGCATAAATATGTTACACTCAGAGTTAGTGATGAATAAATAAAAAGAGAGAAATGCTGCTTATGGTTGGAGGGGCGACAAACACAGGTCTTTCAACAAAGAGGGTGTGTTTTTTAGTGACATTTGTGACGTGTCCTCCGTTCTTATGTTACATTTAAGACTGTCAAACAATTAAAATATTTAATTGCGATTAACTGCACATTTTTATCTGTTCAAAATGAACCTTAAAGGGGCATTTGTCAAGTATTTGATACTCTTATCAACATTGGAGTAGTCAAATATTCTTGTTTGCAAATGTATGTATATATTTATTATTGGAAAACAATTAACAACACAAAATAATGACAAATATTGTCCAGAAACCCTCACAGGTTCTGACTTTAGCTTAAAAAATATGCTCAAATCATAACATGGCAAACTGCAGCACAACAGTGTGCTGACTTGACTATGACTTGATCCAGACTGACTGGGACTATCATAAAGTGGGCATGTCTGTAAAGGGGAGACTGGTGGGGACCCAGAGAACCCATTTACATTCACATATCTGGAGGTCAGAGGTCAAGGGACCCCTTTGAAAATGGACGTGACAGTTTTTTCCGTGCCAGAATTTTGTATTATTTATCCTCCTTTGCAAGCAAGGAGCTGGGATGACATGGCTGATGGTTGGTACCAACGAATTCCTGAGGATTTCTACTTTCATATGATACCAGTATATTCACGCTACCTTTAAACCTGAGCCCACTGCAACCTAAAAATCACAAGTTGTGTTGATGCATTAAAGGAATTACTGGCATTATCACATTAACTTTGACAGCCCTAGTCCTTGTTTCCGTACATATTGTACCTAGTTACATACTTACAACCATGATGTTCTTCCTAAACCTAAAAAAGTGTTTTTGTTATGCACTGTTTGGAGGCTACTGTGCTTTAATACATGTGTAATATTAGTCCCCAGGGAAGGAAAAGGCGACACTGACATGTTGTCCACTGGTGGACAGGTGTGTCTATTTCACACTTTGGCGTGATACTGGATAGGGATGTTAATTTTAAATAATTTTCTGAACCGATGACCAACCCTCGTTACCCGATTATTAATCGTTAGCTGACAAGATTTGTTCCTCGCATGTAGCGGTGCACCAGCTGCAGTATATGAGTCCAACAAACTGAGTCTCCAGTTCACCATCAGGAGAGTTACTGTAGCAGCCACGGTGCTGCGTTCACTGTCTCCAGTTCACCATTCAGAGAGTTACTGTAGCAGCCACGGTGCTGCGTTCACTGTCTCCAGTTCACCATTCAGGAGAGTTACTGTAGCAGTCACGGTGCTGCGTTCACTGTCTCCAGTTCACCATTCAGAGAGTTACTGTAGCAGTCACGGTGCTGCGTTCACTGTCTCCAGTTCACCATTCAGAGAGTAACTGTAGCAGTCACGGTGCTGCGTTCACTGTCTCCAGTTCACCATTCAGAGACTTACTGTACCAGCCACGGTGCTGCGTTCACTGTCTCCAGTTCACCGTCAGGAGAGTTACTGTAGCAGTCATGGTGCTGCGTTCACTGTCTCTCCCCATTCATAAAGTTATTTTTTTAGCCACCGTGCTGCCTTCATTCTCTCCAGTTCACCATTAGGAAGTGTTAGTGTTGCGGACATACAGCCACTTTCCCAGTAAAAGTCTCATAAAGTCAAAAGTCATTCAGTTTAACAGGTTGTCAGCTGTGTGTCTGCCCGAATTAACAATAGTGAAACTCTGTGTGTGTTTGTGCTACGTTAGCAGCTGCTAGCGTTGTCGGTGGCTTTGTTCCCGCTGTAGCGTAACTTCAGAGAGTTTCCGTCAGACCATTTGTGTGTGGCGGTGGTGAGTGTGGGTTTGTTGGTGGTGTTATAGCTGTGAACGTAGCTGTAGCAGACAGTGTGTGTAGAGTTTATTTGTCGGTGAATAAATGCTACGAGGCTACAAGCTACAACTCCTCAGCTGGAAGTCCAGAGCCAACTTCCTGTATCTGCATCGGCTCTTACTTACGATGGACCAGCTTTTCTCCTTAAAGTGACAAGCCGCTTCCCTGCGTTTTTCTTTTGAATGTTCAACCAATATCATTAATCAGTTAAAATACTTAACGTTGTTAAGTTATCAGTTAAATGGTTAATTTTTCCCTAGTACTGGGCTGACCACAGGTGACAGCTTGCTTTGCTTGTTTTGTACGACCAACAGTCTAAAATCTAAAGCAACTTAATTTCTGATTTTACGAAACAGAGAAAAATAGCAAGTCCTCACAAGGACAAGAAGCAGGTGAATGTTTTGCTTTGCTGCTTGATGAACTGTTTCTACTACAGCCAAAGACTGATTGTGTCTCGCCCTGTGAAGTGACATGATTGCAGTGCAGCCTCTGCTCTGTATGATACGGTGCCATGTAATTGTACATTTGTCAGAGCTCCGTGTTGAAAATATGTCTTCCCGCCCCGTCGCCTCTTGTGCGGTGAATCTCGGCGAGCTTCTTGTGTTTCTAATCAGCGCTGCTACATCTGGAGAGGTGGCCGTGCAGACACATTTGTCTCCAGCTACCCGAATCACACAGACTGGTCAATTTACTTACCAAGCAGAGCAGAAAATGCATTGTCTGTCAACGACTCTATTTTTGTCCCTGCCGGATGAGAGCCAGTATCATGCATGAATGTATTAATGCCGTGGGAGTGGCGTGTTGTCACCCTAAATGTAGCAGGATGTGAGCAGGGAGGGGCGGAGAGATTTAGACATGGTAGATGGAGGTAGAGCAGTGTCTTTACTGGGGTTATAGTTAGACCAGAGCTGTGACACCGTCTGTCCAGCCGGCTGAGGGCCTGTAACTGATGTCGGGATTAACACAAGGACGACAGTTCCTGCTGTTTCCACTCGGAGTCTGAGCAGAGTGTGACAGGTGCATCTGAAACACAAGCCCTGAAAAGATCCATCCAGCGTTGAGTTGTCAGTCTGCAGACTCACTCGGTTGGAGTTATTCAGCTCCTCTAGAAGGACCTGCTGTTTTATGAATGCCTTGGAAAAGTGGATTTTTAGGTGCAGCCGAGGGATAATAAAAACACGAGGAAGCACATAATCAATACAGTGACATGCACACAATTATTCTCATTCGGGATATTACCATACCAGAAATTTAGTAGTTGATACCAGTTTGATATTGCGGTAAAAATAAAAATAAAACTATAAATCCCATGTACTTCAATATACATTCCTTTATTACAGTATGTTTGCATACAGTATTTAGTTAAACAGGTCATAACTCTCTCTCTATTATCTCTTTTATATTGCCATGAAAACATCTCTTTCAAACAACTACAAGTTTCTCGCCAAAACATTTTACATCTGAATACATCGCGATGACGTTAGTATTTAACTTCACCCACTACTCATTTTTTGTTGAATAGAGCCTGAATATCACAATGGAACTCAGTGGCACCTCCCGTTAGCGTTAGCTGTTAGCTCCTTGCAGGACTGTGCTGCTTACCGGCTGCTAACAGCTGAAGTTAACTAGCTCTCGTCTTGCTGATTTCAACACTGATTTCTTGTTAGCAATGTAGCGTTATCTGGATGTGTCGATGGTGAGTTTATTGCTTCCCCAACACATTTGGTATCATCCCTGCCACCGCCGGACGCTGTTGGTATCGAGCCCTGATGGTTCCTGACAGCAGCGCTTCCTGCCGCTGTCAGACTCCACAATCAGCACTGCTCCCAGGAGACCACATACACACCAAATACACACTGACAATATCTGCACTATACTGTACACCAACTCTGTACTACTATCTCTAGTACTCAGCTGTAAACCTGTGCAGTACTCTCAGATGAAACTTCATTACAATAACTATAAGCTATTTTTCCACTTGTGAAACTATGTTAATAGTCTGTTTAGTGTCAGTACTGTATGTATTGTTCCTATTTGTAATATTTCACCTTGTTTATATTCCAGTTTTTTATATTCCCTTCTATTTAAATTGTCATATTTTATGTTTGTCTCCTTTTGTTCAGCTTCTGTTTTGCACAATCCACTTTGCTGCTGTACACTGCACATTTCCCCACTGTGGGACCAGTAAAGGAGAAAGGAGTATCTTGTCTTCTCATACCTACTGTACCTGCATTACTGTAGAAAAACAAGTACCGTTGCTTTCTCAGAATTTTGATATTGACTTGGTAGCGACGTATTGGTTCTCTTGACATCCCAACATATGACTATAATAAAACAAAGGCAATATTCATCAAGCATAAACGACATAACTCTTCTTGTGATATAGAGCTTTGTCTGGTTTTTTTTCAGGCGTTGTCATTCTACACACACACCTCAAAGGTCAAGAGGGCAACCTGATGCAAAGTGGTATGTTTGAAAGCAGCATAGTTAGCAGTGGTGGAATAATTAGTGTGAGTAATGAGGTTTATTTATGAGTTTCTTTGTGTAAATCGTGAGCACTAACAAAGAGCAGTGACAACAGTGTTACCCAAACAGACGTACCTGCACTTTAGTAATTATCATTTCTTGGAGAACAACAGCATATTGTTGTCACTGTAACAGGTAAACAGCGCAACGCTACACATATGTACTGGGTGGATGGATTTACTTTTTTTCTTATCAAGAAATATGGAAGCATGAGAAATGGAGGTTCATCATTTCTCCTTCCAAACAATCGTGCCATCAAGAACTCCATCACACCAGACAAACTCAGCGATGGAGTAAGATAAGATAAGATAAGATAAGATGAACCTTTATTAATAGTAGCGCTCTGCTAGTAGAGGCAACGAGTTTAACAGCATGGATTCTGCTCAGCACCTCCGTCACCTTGGATTTGATGTCGTTGTTGTGTGCCACATTGCGAGTGATTCAAAAGAGTGTAGAAATCTGACTGGAATACATCTGAAACCACCTCCAGTGGTGGGTTGGATCCGATGTGGTTTTATGATGTCCGGACTTTCTAAAATCAGTCTGGATCTCAAACAGTGTTCCAAGGGTTAACCTGTTCTTGTCATTTTGGAACCACTAAAGCTTCATTTCTAATTATTTTATTCATGTAAATGTAATATAAATCACAGATGAATCCATGAATCGTTTTAAATCTGTCACTGAGCCATGGTATGTTGACAAGTGCTTCCCATTTAGCATGTGGCACAGATTCAGACTCATCTGTGAGGTAAAAATATTCCTCTCCAAACTACTGTACCGTCTGGCTATTCGCTGTCAAGATAGAGATGAGAGGGACGGAAATAGCCCAAGGTCTGATCAGAGGCAGCTGTCTCAAACTATCCCGCTCTGCAATCAAACAGATGTAGTGGGTGTTAACTGCTCCTGCTTTACCTTCAGCTTCACGGTCATCGTTAATGCTAAAGGTAGTGCTGGGCTGGCCCGAGCGTTTAAATTAACGTCTACTTTTGTTATGTCTACAGTTTGATTGGGCCAGGGATCAAGTGGCAGTGTCAGGTCTTATTCAGTTTTGTGCGTCATTGTCTTTCCATTGACATTGCATGGCAGCTCACCGCAGCCTGCATTTCGCTGCCGCTCTGGTGAGTTTTTGAATTATCGTGGCAAAATGTGGTTCTGGGGACCTACTGTAGTGGAAACTACCACAGAGGGTGCTTTGAGTACTATGCCAGGTCTTAATGTCTGTGGACAGAATTTGCCACCATCAAAGCGTTGCAACCATGCAAGATGCAGTCATGAAACTTGATTTTGAAGATGGGTGTGGTCCAAGCAAGGGGGCCAAAAGTAAGGGACTAGGAAATGGGGAAGGGGCCTTTATTTGGCATCAAGGCTGGTGTTATCATTGGGCTACCTCCGGGTCTGCAAAGCGAAGTGCCTTAAACTGTCCTTGTCCTAAACATTGTAAACACAAGTTTATGGTCTCAGTTGATAGTAACTCTTCTTGAATACAGCGTGATGTTCATTTAGTAAATTATGGTCCCATTTAGAGTCAGAAAGGAGGGGATGCTTTAGGGCGTGGCTACGATGTGATTGACAGGTTGCTACCACGGTGTTGTGCGGCCTGGGAGTTCTTCGTGTTTTCATCTTACAACTTTGTTGTACTTTGTACTGAGCTCCAACCTCTTGTGTCACTTCTGGTTGCAAAAAACCAAGATGGCGACAGCTAAACAGTCCACAAACCAGAAGGTGACGTCACGGTGACTCCAGTCCGTGGTGTGATTCCAAGATGGTCTGTAGTTTATTGTTATGCTACAGCTATGGGCCATGCAGAGATCACATTTTCTGGTTCTGGTCCGGATGTCCCAGAGCTCCATGGTTAACACTGTCCGGAGTTGGAGGGTCAGGGAATTTTTGTCTACATTTGTCCTCTGAGAGATCATCTTAACTCCTTTTATAGTTAACTATAATGAGCTCTAGATTCTCAGCATCTCTCTCTGCTGCACTTTACATGAACCTTCACCATATGGGAAACATTTAGCTCCTTTTGATTAAGCTCTGTAATGGCCCATAAGAGAGGCATTCTGCACCAGCTCCCTCTTCACCTCTTCACTCTCGCTTATTACAGTAGATGCTGTAATTAGGATTGTTTTCCATGTTATATATAGTCATTAAGAATTTGTTTTCTCAAGGCATGTATGCACTGAAGACGTATATACTTCATCAGAGGTCACAGTGCATAATCAGACATTTTGAGAGCCTTACAGTCACGGCAGATCTCTACCCAAACCACACCTATTAGCTGTGTTATCTCAGTGCTTTACGCTGCACGGTTGCTTTGGTTCGATAACATCTTTGGTCCACTTGATACACGCCCGTTGTTTGGGTATCATTATATGGAAATGGATAGGGCCCTTCACTGCTCACTTTTTGGGCTGAGGCATGGGAATATGAGAGGAGAGGGGAAATCACGCTGGCATCAGTACAGAGATGGGAGGGGATGTGAGTCAAACATTCCCCATTAACTTTATTTGTTTAAAGGATAGCATGGTGGGTCAACTGGCCAAGCAGCTGCTGCTTGTACTGTATAGTCGGTTTGAAGACTGTGGTAGTGATCATTTTGAGCCTGTGATGAGCAGTTGTGATTATTAGACACTGCATATACTGTATATAGAGAAGCGAAGTCCCTCCACTTACGGTGGACCCTATGAGACCTTATTTCAGAAAAATATGTACAACGGAGAAATACAAGTATTTTTCGATCCCGTTTGAATTATGCCATAAATCACACTTAAGATGTTTGTCAATTTAAAACAGAAGTCAAGAAAGTCACACTTGGTTGTAGGTTTTGTATGAAACCGCTAAGTGAGCTACATCTCTCACAGTATACGTCACCAACACTAGCTAGCTACGTTAGCTATGAGCCACACACAAATGAACCTGACCCGATGTGTTTTATCAGCAACATCTGTTGTTGATTTTTTTTAATTTATCAGTCAGGAAGAGAACGAAGGATCAGACTGTTGCTGGTTTGAGTTCATCCCAGTAGGAAACACAGATATCGTAGCTTCAGAGAGACAGACGTCACTACGCGACTTTTGGGTGTGTCGTCTTTCAGTTTCAACAGTTTTACAACAAACTGCGACTTTCTTTGAGCTGCAAAATTATCTTCTTATTGACAAAAGTGTAATTCATGGCACAATTTAAACAGGATTTGAAACTTATAAAATATTAACCTCTTGTGTTGACTATTGTTCATACTTTTCCGACCTGAGGTCCCGTGGTGGTCCACCAGAAGGGGAGGGACTTGGCTGAAGGTTGATGTCTGAGGTCAGTTACAGCGAGGTACACGTTACTGCAGCCAAACCTCCGCAGTTACAGCAGCTGAAATGATATATCCAGGGGTTTTCCCCAGGCTGCCCAGGTTTTCTTGCTATTAATAAAGCCCACTGATGTAATCACCACCAGCGCTTGCTCGGTCTTCCAGTTTTGCGTCTTACTTGCTGCCCCTTCCTGTTTAAGACCCTCCTCATCTGTGGGGCACCAGTGCTCCCGCTGCCACACGACCCAGTTTCCCCCGGAGGAATTCCCTCCCTCTTCCTGCAAACGCCCCTCCTCACAAGGCTCCGCAGGAAGGCCAGAGCTGGAGAGGTGTCCGAGAGGGAGGCTGTGTGGTTTCGACAGGCTGCAAGGCTGCATTTAGCCCAGGGATGGACTAACGGAGGGCAGGGTGCTGATGGGTCTGGTGTAGGGACTCGGAAGGTAACATGTGGTGTCTGCAGTGTGCCTCTGACAGGTCCTTACTGGAGCTGGAATCAGACAGCTGGTAAGCCCAACTTTGAGTGTGTTTGTGCTGGTGGCGTGTGTAGACTTCAATACTTTTAATGGCTGCTCAACATCTACTTACTCTCTGATTTGGCTCTGGATTTGTCTCGTGATGCAGGTTGTACATTTCGCTAATGGTCCCTCCTTTATTCAGGGACTGCTGCCAAACTCAGATCAATTGGGAAAGCATTTATTAATTGCTGTTACTCCTTATTGGATTCATTTCCTTTATAATGCAGTGGATTTTATGGCAGAGCAGAGCTGCTGATGAATTTAATTTGAGGTGCAGCAAAGCATTGGGCTTCATCGATGAGCCAGGAGTTGCGAAACAAGTGAATGCACCCGAATCATATTTTACTGTTCTCCATCCAGCGTTCTCCAACTCACATTTAATGAACTATTTCTAAGAGTTACTCACTTGTGAAAAACACGTAAGATAGTCGCCGTGAATACGTAGCAAAGCAAGCAGAAGAGGCAGGTTGTGTGTGAGTGAGTGGCAGGTTGGAGTAATTAATTCATCACCGGGGAGTGACGCAGTGGGAAGAAGGCTCCACTTGAGGAAGCCACTCAGCGGCACAATGAGGGCGTCTCCAGGGGAGGTGTTGACACCAGAGCTGTCCTCACATCACCCACCCGCTCCTCCGCTGGATCCATCTCATCACCTTCCACTACAAACACCTCATTAAAATTCTATCAGCCAGCAATTTATGCACCGTCATGGGATGCTGCGGCCCTTTGTGGCTAATCTAACTCAAGGCAAAAGATGAGGTGCGCGCCTTTTTATGTGGATGTAATCCCTGACATTTAAAGGGTCACTTCATTCATTTTACATGCCAAAGTTAATTTACCCGCCACAGAGAGAGCTACGCAGCCTGGAAAACAGATGTACTAAGTCGTCCGTGGCTCTGGAGGAGCTATAAGTCAGAAAACTAAGTATTCTAGGATTTGAATGGGTGATTGCATATTTTTAATGGAAAGCCTGTGTTATAAATCATGCTTGTGGAGGTGGATTGAAGTGGACATTTACCAGACAGGGTCTCATGAAAGACGCTATTGAGTTGCATTATGGCAAGTGTGCCGGCCACATGATCTGTGTCTTCACATCGGAAAACTTGAAGGTCCCATATCAGGCATATTTTCAGGTTCATGGGCTATTCTTGTATGTTGTGTTTCTACTAGAACATGTTTACATGCTGTAATGTTCAAAAAACCTTGTATGCAGGCATGTTTACTTTTAGAAGTAAGACTGTCAGGACAGTTAATGGTGATTAATCACATTTTATCTTTTCAAAATGTACCTTAAAGGGAGATTTGTTGCATATTTAATACTCTTATCAACATGGGAGTTGGCAAATATGCTTCTTTATGCAAATCTATGTATATTTATTATTGGAAATCAACAACACTAAACAATGACCGATATTGTCCAGAAACCCTCACAGATACTGCACTTAGCATAAAAAACATGCTCAAATCATAACATAGTAAACTGCAGCCCAATAGGCAACAACAGCTGTCAGAGTTGTAGTTGACTATGACTTGCCCCAAACTGACTGGGATTATCATAAAGTGTCTGTAAAGGGGAGACTGGTGGGGACCCATAGAACCCATTTACATTCACACATATGGAGCTCAGAGGTCAAAGGACCCCTTTGAAAATGGACGTGACGGTTTTTCCTTGCAAAAATGTAGCATAGGATTGGAGCATTATTTAACCTCCTTTGTGACAAGCTAGTATAACATGGTTGGTACCAGATGGATTCATCAGGTTCTCTGGTTTCATATGATACCAGTATCTTCACTCTTTAAACTGAGCCTGCTGCAACCTCTAAATCACAACTTGCATTAAAGAAATTAGTGCCGTTAAAACAAATTTCCGTTAATGCTTTATTATTGTGTAAACTTTGACAGCCCTAGTTTAAAACTGTGAAATGATCTATATTGTATATTGTATATTTGTGACATCACAAATACACAGAAATCCTGACAGCTCGTTTAAAGACACCGTTTCTGAATACGGGCTGTGTATGTGGATTGAGCGTTTCATTGATATTTTCACAGTATTTACCGACAGCTGCTTCATAATAAAAAAAAGACATGAATATCTCACTTTTTACAATATGGGACCTTTAAACTGAAGCATTTGTGTTACTGTATGATTTTATGGTACTTTGTGAAGTCAAGACAAAACAGAAACTCAATTTCCTCTAATATTATGATGACCTTTCATTGCAACAATAGAGGGCAAACTGCGAAGATGACTCCCAGTTTGCTCAGAGCGAGGCTCCCTCGGTCCTCTTGACAGACTCTGAGAACTCTGGACTCTCGTTCTTCCTCCTTTGACCTTTTTATCCAGTTTGCCTTAAAATGGGATTTTCAGGGGAAGGGTATTAATTTTAATGAGGCTGGATGAATGCTTGGCACAGACTGTAGAAGTCTCTCAGGTAGTCGACAGGTCTGACCAAAGTCACTCTGTCTACCCAGTCTTGTGAATTTCTCCACTGTGGGACCAATAAAGGAATATCTTATCTTATCTTATCTTAAGGGAACTGGATCAGTAATGCTTTGAGTGCTGGCGTGATTCAACCTCATGTGCTGCAGGAACAAAAGTGGGTTCATACATATTGAAATTTAAAGTGTCTTATATTTTGCAAGGAGAGGTTGTCCTCATCCACCACTCCCTGTTTAGGTGAAGCTCGTAGAGTTGTTTAAACACATTGCCTGCTTCTTTATTGTGAACATCAGGACAACAGAAGACATAAACACGCTTGACAACTTAAGTGCTGTCGTGCTTTCAGTCTGAGCACCCAGAGGCGTCTGCCGGCTCCTGCTTTGAGCTGAGGGCCACATGCTAAGCCTCTCTTCCATTTAAAGAAATGGACTTTTCCAATTAGACAGCCTCTGCTGGAGCAGACGCATTAAAGCCCAACCTTCAGTCTAATTAAAGGACTCTTTCTGTCTGACTAGATCTGTTCCTTTTGGAATTAAAAATGTGTTGAGATGATTCATGGGCAGGAGACTGAAGATGCACAGAGGGTTTCTATAATGAGCATTGAGTGTCCAGCTTTGAGGGAGATGACGTTTTCTCTAATAAGAGATGTTATCCCAGGACCAAGGCCACAAGTTCTCCAGCATAAGTGACAACATAGGTGATTTCTTGTGGCCGTGCAAAACAACTCATATCGTGTGTCAGTGTCTTCCAGATCCATTTTGTTATGACAAATTATTATTATTACATTTAACCATTCTGATCTGCTGCTGCCATGGTCAAGGTTTGGAAAAGGTTGCAGTCATTACAAAAAAGCCAATGTTGACTGTTTCTAGGAAACGGAAGAGCCAATCTGCCGGCCAAAACCTCTAAAGTCCACTAATTCAAACATATCTTGTGCACCAAAACAAAATGTTGCAGCCAGATGCAGCTACGCTGTTAGCTTCCTGGTTCTGTAGCGCCATGCTTAAGAGGATCATGGTACTGCTCTTCTCATTTAGCTCTTGGTTAAGTAATTTCCCAAAATGTTGAACTATTCCTTAACTGTGTGAAAACGTAGCCCAGTCACCAGGAGAAAATATTGGCATTGTATGTATCTGCAAACCGTAGATACGATCTTGTATTCGGTCAGAGCCAGTGACGTAGTATATCCAGTTGTTTATGTACGGTAATTCTGTTGTTACGTGACTATTTTAATGCAAACCATGATATTTTTTATACCTCTGCTGTGGCTGGAGGCATTATGTTATCAGGTTGTCTGTCCAGACCACTCTCAGGGACACTCAGGAATCTCTTCAAATTTGCCACCAGCTTCCACTTGGACTCAAGGATGAACTGAATGTAATTTGGGGGTCAAGGGTCACTGTAACCTCACAAAACACATTGTTTTGCTCATAACTCAAGAACTCATGTTAATTAGGAGAATTTCTCTGAAATGTCTACTAGGATGAAATGTGTAAATCAGGGGCGTCAAACTCAATTTCATTGCGGCCACATCAGCATCGTGGTTCCCCTCAAGGGCCGGTTGTAAGTGTAAGACTATATAAATATATCTACTCTTGATCATATTGTAAAATTGCCTCTGCATTTGATTATTATTAGTTTTAGTAATAATTTAATAACTAGCTCTGAAAGCAGAAGTCGAGGAAAATAATTGCAAGCAGAAAAATTGTACAGTTTATTTTTTAAAAAATGAGTTCATTAACAAAAACACATGCTTGTGCATCAATATATATGCATGTACGTAGACACAAAAATACTGTATGTGGGCACAAACACACATTTCTTTGTGTTATTATAACATAAATCACATGAATTTGAGATTCAGAAACCCTCATCATTACTCATCCATCAAAGATCAAAATAACTCTCAAGTGAATAGTAAAGGTCTTTTTTTTACCATCACACAAATATTATCAAACAATTTATTCCATTAGCTTATTTTAACTTTGTGGTGGGAGTTGAGAGGGGCAGAACTCTAGTCCAACAGATCAATGTGCTCTGATCTAACGTTCAGTCTGTGGCGTATAAACTGTTAGTGATCAGCAGCTGATCAGCTGAGATCATGTGGTAGATGACAGTGGTGTGACAGTGTTTTACTGCCTCGTAGTAAAGAAGACATACCGGCTGGTCTCCATCAACCACTAACATGGATTCTCCTTCTGTCCTTCCCTCTGCACCAACTTTTCTTTTCTTTTCTTTTTTGGTACTATTCATATTTTTTTACGACCCCATGACTCAGCTGCTGGAAACAGGTGACACTGAAATGCTTCAGTGCACATCAAAATGGAGGTGCATTGTGGGACATGTAGTTTGAGGACACCGTACTTCTGTAAAACAGCATCGAATTGTATGATAAGCATAATTTATGTTTGACACATGTGGTCTAAGTGATGACATTTTGGACAGACAGATCTGAACTACAACCGACACTGGTTGGTGGATGCATACAACCACAAGGTGGGAATTATAGTTTCTAACCTCAACCAAGCAGTTTTGTTGCCTCTACCTAACTAATTGTTTCACAACGTTTACCACGTGGCTTTGTGCATTTCTTCATTCTTTCTGGTGACTGGGCTGGATAATGTCATGAGGTCCTGAGCTGTTTTAGTTAGGTTGCTTTAAGCGTTTGAACAAGAAAAAAAACTGTGTTTCTTGTACAGACACTCTGAAATGGCAGGCGGTAATACAGGCTGACCCTGGATAGAAGCTGACATGCCGTTCCCAACTATTTTTGCTAAAAGTGAGCAACTGTCACAGGCAGAATATGTGAGTCAGTTGGGAGGAGTTCAACTTTGGTATTTCAGTAAGTCAGTTTTATTTATATATCCCAAAATCACAAATTTGACTCAGATGACTTTAATAACTGATGACTTGGATGCTGGCAGGTAAAAGCGTAAATCCAGGGGGAAAATTAATGAAACTTTGTAGAGAAGAAATCATTTTTCTTCTGTTTTCTTATTTCCTGTCCCCTTGGAGAGGTCTTGACCGCCAGTTTAGCAACCACCGGTCTAGATTACATCAAGTTCCTCCTCACCAACAAATGTGGCTGTTTTTGTTTTTGTATTTCAGTTTTTCTCAGGAAATCAACTGCATGAATGCTTAATGTGAGTGTGTTGAAATGCAACCCTCTCATTTCACCTCACGTGTACGATGTTATTCACCGCTTTCAGCCTCCGCTGGACATCAAATGTCTTTACTATTACATGTTTTATTTTCGCCTTTAGTATGTAACCTTGTCACATTCTCCCATGGAGATCGAGGTATTTGACAAGGTTATGCAGTGATAGATGCCTCGAGAGGGATGTCCTTGTTCTCAGCCTTCCTGCTTCATCCATCAGCTGATGACAAACAATGAAATATTGATTGCATTTAGATAAAAAAAAAAAAAAAAAAAAGTTGGTCTAAAGTTAAAATAAAGCTCACATTTCTACCGCAGATTGTAACTGGCAAGGTGAAGTTGAGGAAATGACCTGTCATTTTTAAAGCCTGGGCCCATAACTACAAATTAGTGTCATCCCACTCCTGACTTTGCTGGATGAATTGGAGACATTTTTCTGTTTCAGACTGATGGACTGCGCTGTTGATACAAGGTCAGAGGGTAGAGTAGCCCTGTACCCTGTGGATTTATTGTTTTCTGACTGCTGTGTGCAACTAAACAATGAAAGAAGTATAATAAGCATTACTCACGTTCACCATACCTGAGTTTGGCACCCAGCTCCAGAGCTAGAAGTGGATTAAACACAGTTCTTTACTGTACTGTAAAGAACTGTAAATGTACTGTTTAGTATGTGCATATGTATATACATACTGTTGCCTCACAGCAAGACAGTCGCAGGTTTGAATCCAGCTTGGGGCTCATCTGTGTGGAGTTTGCATGTTCTCCCCATGTTAGCTGTGGGTTTTCTCTGGTTTCCTCCCACAATCCAAAGACATGCATGACCCTCTGTGGGATAAGCGGTTACAGATAATAAATGAATGAATATCTTCTACTATTTCTTTTTTTTTTTTTTTTTTTTTTACCTTACCACTAACTAATCTTGATAATGGACTATGGGGATTCAACCATAAATTCTCACCTTATCTGGGAATGCATTTATAGTGTATATTACTCTTTAGAGGATATATAGTAAGATGATCAATTTGTCATCCGTCAGAGTTTTGCTATGCCATCTACACCGTGGTAGCGATAACTGTAATAGCCATGGTTTTAATAGACCATTGTGGGCAGTGCTGCAAATCAAAGAGTAGGACTGCTTTATTGCAGTACTGGATCAATATTGCACCAATGTGATAACACACAGTATGTTTATCTGGAAGGTATTTAAAGGGGCAGTCCGCTGATTTTACACATACGGTGTCAATAGGTCCAACTCAGGCTGTTAAAACAGTTGTTCAATGTCTCCTGTGGGTCTGAGGGACAATGATGTCATCAAGGTTACAGTCACAAACTGTAAGCGTGATGCTAATAAAGAGCCGCCTTCAAGTTGCATTATGGGAAGTGTAGGATGTAGCATCTGCTACTTTGATTTTGACCATACTTTTTAATCTGTCTCGTCTTTGTCCCACAATTTTGTATTAGAAGTGCAATAATAAGTAACTGAATACTCTCTAAGTAAACAATATGGCAGACATGCCTCAGCTCAGCTGTGTTTTGGGTGTAAAGTGTTAGGGATGTCATCACTTTGATTGCCCTAAATATTTATTCACTTTGGTTTAGGACATTCAGATGCCTTCTTTGCTCTCACGGCAGAAATTCGTCTTTGCTGAGCTGGCTTTCGACACATTTAATTAAAATATCTCTATATAATGTGCATTTTGGTGGACTTATATTGGCATCCAGTTCTGCCTCTGTACAAAGAAAAAGGCTTCTCAGAATCAAACTTTCTGTCTCTGGAGAGGGGCAGCTTGTTATCTCACACATTTAAAAAGCGGACTGTCAGATCAGGTCGCTGTTTTTGTTCTTCCAGTAAAAATGGCTGTGATTCCTCAAAGTAGTAGTTATTGAGCTGGGTCCAAGTACCAAAACACAGCGCGCCATAGCCCTCTAATCACACAGCAATGTAAGAGGTGTGGAGGAAGTGAATAGATCTGTGGTTGACATTTTAGCTATTGCAGTCTCTCAACACCTCCGGGGTTTATCCAGTCAGCTGTCCTGGTTGGTGTTTGTCCTGCTGTGTGCAGACAGAGATCCTTATTGATCTTTAAAGGCGCTGCTTCACATGCGTTAATCATTCTTGACATTGTGTGTTTTTACTGAAAGATTGAGCCGCTGATAGTTTGATTTCAGTGTTGAGCCATATGTGGATTATTTGGTACTTCTAATTTATTCATAGGTGTTTAATTTCTACATGTCAAGTTATTTATTACTTATAGCTGACTAGGATGACTGATCGTGAGGTATTTTCTGCGTTGTGTGACTCAGATTGCTGCTATAAATTCTCTCACTCACATTTATATCCTGCCAGCGGGATCAAAGTTCACTTTTCCCATCTGTCACGTGCTTCTTGCTGAATCACAAAGCAGTGCTCCGGAAACTTAACCCGGTGTGCTCTGTGTGTCTTTCTGCAGTGTGGAAGGTGATGCTGCAGGCAGCGAGGTGGGCGCCTCTGTGGACCCCAGCGCCGGCTACAGTTGCATCCCAGTGACCCACAGCGGCGGGCTCGGCCCCGACCACCTGGACAGCCAGCTCTACGGACACATCCTGCTGCCCGGCCACCTGAGGCCTCGCCGACCCAAACTCCAGCACTCTCAGTCCATCCTCCGCAAGCAGGCAGAGGAGGAGGCCATCAAACGCTCCCGCTCGCTGTCGGAGAGCTATGAGCTCTCATCAGACCTACAGGACAAGCAGGTGAGGAGGGATACGCAAAAACAGCTTCCATCTAAATAAATACCTAATAATATAGGACTAAGCGATATGCTTGAAACAATTTATCAATAAGTTGATAAGAACAAAACATAAATATCATGATTAGGGCCGTCAGAATGAACATGAAAAACTGACAGAGGTCCCTTGACCTCTGACCTCAAGATAGCCTTTATGCGAGATGCAGAACCTGTGAGGGTTTCTGAACAAGATTTGTTATTGTTTTGTGTTAGACAGAACCCAAAAACAAAACTTTATATCTTCAATTTATATTTTTAGTTCAGATTTTCTTTATTTTATTTTTTTATTTTTATTTTGTTGTTTGAAATCATTAAAGCTACATTAATAAATACCATTACTTTATTGTAACAGTGAGACAAATTACTCTTACTGTGTAATAGTCTCCAGCAGGAGTAAAATCATGCATAAATAAATAAATATATTTAAATAGAAATATAAAACCAATAAAAAAAATTATAAAATAATACATAAAAATATATATGATATATATATATATATAAAAAAAAAAAAAATATATATATATATATATATATATATATATATATATATATATATATATATATATATATATATAATAGGGAAAATTAAACGGAAGACAATCACTGCAAAAAAATAAATAAACACATTTAAAAAGAAATAACATTTTATGTCACGTTTTATCAATTATTAATGGCTACATTTATTTTATTATTTTTGCTGTATTTAATGACATATATATTTGAGTCATTTATTTGTTCATTTATTTTCTACCCCCATAGTAGTCAGGCTGAAGCTCCTCATAGTGGTCAAATAAAAGTCATATAATAATAATAGAGTGTTTGGCCTTGTGGCCATATCAGCCGTCTGTGTGGGAAGGACACTGGCCCTCTTGTTAGGCAGTAGAAGTTGTAGCCTGTTGGAGTGAGACTCACTGTCATGGTCCATGTCCCTGGCGGCAAGTTTGAGTCCGCCGGCCTCGTTGGCCTTCACATGGTGCAGGGAAACATGATTAGTGTCATTCTGCTCCATGAGTCCACGGATGGAAAACTGGGTCAGTGAGTAAAAGGCACAGGGCTGAGAGAAAGGGCTGATAGGTCTTCATCCTACTTATACTGTAGGTATATCACTTTAATGATCTGTTTCTCAGTCACTTTAGTTTAGTGTACACTACGTAATATACACCTGACTGATCCCTTTCCAGTACAGTCATTTCTACCCTATATTATGATGATATTTAAACAGCCATAATTACTCAATTTATATTTTAGTGCAATAATTGTTTAGGAATGAACATTTTCTCCTGTGCGAACATTTTGATACTAAAAAAAAGTATCATGTCCAACATACGTGTATGTAATTGTATGCATTCACTATCCGTGTTTTCACCGAGATCACTATCACCCTCTCTTACAGCGAACATTTCAAGGTTGGATTATATAACTATAGAACACAGCTACAGCAATGAACTGTTCCCAGTTGTTTCTCAGATACATTAATGACACCAACTTTCCTTCTCTGTCCGCAGGTGGAGATGCTAGAGCGTAAATATGGTGGGCGTTTCATAACCCGGCATGCAGCCCGCACCATCCAGACAGCCTTCCGCCAGTACCAGATGAACAAGAACTTTGAGCGTCTTAGAAGTTCTATGTCTGAGAACCGTATGTCCAGACGGATCGTCCTGTCCAATATGAGAATGCAGTTTTCCTTTGAAGGACCTGAAAAAGTCCACAGCTCCTACTTCGAGGGAAAGCAGGTATCGTTAACAGATGACGGCACCAAAATCGGTGCGCTGGTGCAGTCAGAGCACGGTGGGGAGATGGGCGTGCAGGCCAAGACCCCCACGACACAGAGCGACTTCACAGACGCCATCACAGAGCTAGAAGATGCCTTCTCCAGGCAGGTCAAGTCTCTAGCTGAGTCCATAGATGATGCTCTGAACTGCCGCAGTCTGCATGGTGACGACAGCCAGTCGGAGCAGGGGAGAGGCCACCAGGATATGGACAGGGAGGTGAGCTGCCAGGTGAAACCCTCCCACAGCGCTTCAGATCACCGCAAACTGGATGAGATGACGGCGTCTTACAGCGACGTCACCCTTTACATTGATGAAGAAGAGCTGTCACCGCCGCTGCCCCTGTCTCAGTCTGTGGACCGACCCTCCAGCACAGAATCAGACATGCGTCAGCGTTCCCTCAACTCTTCCCAGGACTACTGGTCACTGGCTCACAAAGATGAGAAAGGCGACACGGACACCAGCTGCCGCAGTACACCATCTCTAGAGTGTCAAGAGCAGCGCTTGCGGGTAGACCACCTGCCCTTACTGACCATTGAGCCTCCGAGCGACAGCTCGGTGGAGCTGAGCGATCGCTCTGACCGCAGCTCTCTGAAGAGACAGAACGCCTACGACCGGACTCTCAGCAACCAGCAGAGCAGCCCCAAACACATCAGTCACAGCCTGCCGCCCCGAGGGCCTTCCAGAGAGGAGGACGCCACCCGTCATCGGCCACGGCAGCTGGAGGCCCACCTCGCCATCAACGGCACCGCGAACCGGCAGAGCAAGTCAGAGTCCGATTTCTCCGATGGCGACAACGACAGCATCAACAGCACATCCAACTCCAACGACACCATCAACTGCAGCTCCGAGTCGTCGTCCAGGGACAGCCTGAGGGAGCAGACGCTCAGTAAGCAGACGTACCACAAAGAGACTCGCAACAGCTGGGACTCACCTGCATTCAGTAATGACATCATCCGCAAGAGGCACTACCGCATAGGCCTCAACCTCTTCAACAAGTATGTACACTCCGCTTCATGAGATCTGTTCACTTTGTACCTTTTAGCTTCAGATTTACACGATCACACATTACATACCCAGTGAGAGACAGAGGAGGTTAAATTAGATCCAGTACATTACTTTTGTTTTAGAAACCAGCATGAAACTCGTATGTAGGATGAATGAGCAGTGATGTTGATTGAAACACGACTATCCATCTGTTCTACTTAACAAGCCTGGGACTCTTTCTGCTCCACTTCATGCAAACTGATTTATCTGAGTCTGTGTGATTCCATTTAATCATAGATGATTGTGGATTTGGTTTCTTTCAGAGCTGGCCATTAAGTTCCTTTTAATCATTTGTGATCAACACCGCAGAGAAAAGTAGCTCATCCCGTTCCACCTCCTCCCTCGCTGCCTACATAAATCCTGTCCCTCATCTGACACACATTTGGCCAGAGGCAGAAGTACAGTGGTATAATCACAGATTTTGGACTGTGTCCTCACTCCTCTCTCTCTCTCTCTCTCTCTCTCTCTCTCTCTCTCTCTCTCTCTCTCTCTCTCTCTCTCTCTCTCTCTCTCTCTCTCTCTCTCTCTCTCTCTCTCTCTCTCTCTCTCTCTCTCCTATGTCTCCAGGAAACCAGAAAAAGGCATCCAGTATCTGATAGAGCGAAACTTTGTTCCAGACACTCCAGTGGGTGTGGCCCACTTCCTGCTCCAGAGGAAAGGCTTGAGTAGGCAGATGATTGGCGAGTTCCTCGGTAACAGACAGAAACAGTTCAACCGAGATGTCCTCGAGTGAGTTTACAGCGAGTAACGTCTTCTAACTCTCTGATGTACTTGTATGTGCAGATGGATCATTTTGCCTCAACTCTTAATTAAGCCACTATAGTAATATTATCTATATTTTATCTGCCTCCCAGGAACATAAACATAAATCATCATATTGTTGCAAATGAGGTTGCTGGCTTGCAATCTACGCTCATTCAAACAGTCTTTGGTGTTTCTGAGTACTACCTAATGATTCAAGTTACATCCAGGAAATAAACAGAAATAGAATCCACTCAGGAAATTGCTGTGACGCTCAGATAAACATACCGACTCCATTTATAGTCTTCAGTCCTTTTAGAGGTGGGGTCAGTAATGTAAGAGTATGCTATATTTTTAAAATTATCCAACTGAAGACTCTTTTCCAATCAAATTAGCTTAGCGCACTAGCTCCAGAAGTCCCTAAATCCAACCTGTTCTCTCTCTCAAGTGACCCTCGGCATCTGAAACCGTGGCGTGGAGGCATCCTTTAGCAACAGTATGTGACGAAGCGGGCCTTCAGCTAACGCCAATGTAAACCCACCCACGCTGTCATTTGTGATGTAGTATTAATAGCGTGAGAGTCCCGTCAGGGTGGGCAGGCGGTGACATGGCTGGGTCAAACAAACACAAGACTTTCAACCCGGAGACCACTGTTCGTGTCCCGTGTGAAACTAAAAGTAATGCTGATGTTTTTGTCACATCAGTCTTTAGTCACGTGATTCATCAGTATTGTTGTACTGAGTCACTAGTCAGTGGAGTTAACGTCAGCCGTGACTAAGTGGTTGTGTTGCCTAAACCTAACTTCCTGTGAAAATGAAAGTTTACTTTGAAAGGACACTATGCATGTACGATGTCCACACTGCACCGGTGCTGTACCGCACCGGAAGGCAAAGCTCTCGATGTACCAGTTCATCTACGACTGGTAACGCTCACCTATGATCATGAGCTTTGTTCCTCGCCAGTGACCAATGAATGAGATTGCGGATACAAGCGGCTGAAATTAGTTTCCTTTGTAGGGCTCAGCTTTAGAGGTAAAGTGAGGAGCTCAGGCAGCCGGAGGAGCCGAACATGGCTGTTGTTAGTGCTCACAGCTGTCCAACTAGCAGCTTGTGGACAGTCTGGTGACGAATAATGAATGAATGGGCAGAGAGCACGCAGGCAGGTAGGTAGTCCATCCAGTAATGATTGGATGGGTTTATTACAGTCCTGAGACAGCCACAGATACCAGATGTTTTTCTCTTTTTTGTCAGAGCATTTGATTTATTTATTGCTGTCGAGATGTAATGATAATTTCAACAAATACAGTATAACAGAATATTATCTGAAGAACACTACCATCGATAGCTTTAACAGACAGGGGGAGCTCTGAAGATCTCGTATTTTCCAGTAGTGATTCTCAAACGGTGCCTCTACTTTATGCTTTAGGCTGGAAAGACTCAACTGAAACACACTTGAAGCACACCAGCAGCACAATCAGAGCCCATTGAGATTCAGGGGAGGATAAGGCGAGGAAAGGTCCATCAGTGTCAGTTTGACAGGCCTATCTAAAGGGCTCCTTGAGAAAACGTCTATAAATCCTGACATGCAAGATATCAAGGTATCAGGGCTCTGGAGAGGCGAGACACACTCCTCCTTTCAGCATTGAAAAAAGGTCTCAAGTCCTTTATTTAAATAAAAGTGTCAATATTACAGTGGCAAAAAGCTCTGTTAGAGGGAAAAGTCCTGCATGAAAGCTACACTAATCCATATTTTGAAATGGGCAAATATGACAAACCCACAAAGAATGATCACCTGGCTCTACATCCTCGGCTCTGTGGAGCTTTTTAGTATCTTTCAGGTCGTTTTCTTTCTTTTTCAGTCTCACAGCTCTCATGAAAGTCATTTCCAGCAGCAAGCTCTGATAAACACACTGTGTGCTACTTTCCAGCTCGTAAAATCGTGCCACACGCGGCCCGAATCGCACGTGTCGGAACAAAAACACTGGGCACCCGACACCAGGCCGGATTTGGCTCATTACCAGTTCCAGCATTGAACCACAATGGTTTATTTTGTTAATTCTGCCGACCCCTGCCAACCCTTCCCTGATGCAACGATATAGCCATCAACAATATAGTGCTTATTCAAAGTCCAACTCAATGCAGCATCATTAATCTCTCTGTAGACAGCAGCAACAGATTTTCTATAAAGAGTCTAATAGTAAATCTGCTTTTCATTTATTTTTATCAACATTTCCCTTTAAAGATATAGCAATTGGCGGCTAATAGTCAAATCATAAATGTTTGTTAGTGACTGTTAATTGCAGGCAATAAATTCAAACATTCATACATATACAGTACATTAATTTAAAAGTCATTTTAACTGAATGCGGCTTTAAGGGTGTTCTTCCTGTGCTCAAGGACAGTTAAGTCAATACCTGTAACCCTGCATGAAGAGCAGTTGAGTGCAAATGATGAATAGAGCATAAAAACATCCTCTGGAAGTACAGACTTTCTTGCCTTGCTTTCATCAATCAGGCTCCTGAGAAGTAGCAGAAATTACTTTGAGCCAATGTGGTAAATAAATTACCTTGTTAAGCCTAGCCTAGCTTTGTAGTATACCCCCTAACGGGTGTGATCCAAGATTTCAAACACTCGTTTTCGCATTAGTTATAACACACATGTTATGGCCTCACAACATCAGAGCCCCGTTTTCACAGAGGAGAGGTGGGCAGTTATTTTTCCTGGGGGCCACATGAGAAACCCAGACTGTTGCCGGGGGCCAAACAAATACTGTCAGACGTGACCTCTATTTTCTCAGTATAGGAAACATACTGGGCACTTATTGTTCAGCATTTATTACACTGAAAATCATCCAAACAGCAGATTATTAAGAAAATGACATTATATACAGGAGTCTATGAACCGTACAGGACTGACTGTTTTGAGTAGTAATGCTTCCATTAACAAAACTTAACATTTAACTTAACATTAACACTTACATTTAACATTAAACTTAACATTAATCAGTTCATCTGGCTGCCAGAAACAGGACTCCAAATCAGTGCTAATGCATGTCCACTCAGTGTCTACTGGCTGGGTAAATGGGCAACTGTTTGCCCACTCGTAAGCCAAAACAAGGTGATCATGTGTCAAATGTGAGTTTTTGATGTTGAGCTTATCAGTAATGCTTTAAGTGAAAGTCAGTGCAGTAATGAAAGTAAAACGCTCTCAGATATAAAAAGGAGAAGGAGGGAAAGAAAAGGCAGAAAAAAAGAAATAGAGTCTAGCAGAGAGAGAGAGAAACTCCTCCGATAATGTCAACAAAGAATTAAATCGTTGAGCTGAAACAGGGATATTTTCTGTAAAAGTATAGGTTTTGGAGATTTTTACCTTGACATCAGCAGCTGAATGTGAAAATTAGCGAGTCTGTAGCTGATGAATGTAGAGTACTAAGAGAAAGAAATAGCCTCAATAAATGGACAAAAATAATAAAAGCAATATTAGTTTATGCCAGAGATTCACACAAATCCACCCCAGAGGGATGAATTATTCGGTTTTCTTTCCTGAGAATCTAAAGCAAAATTATAAGTAGATCTATTTAACATAAAAATGCTGTTGCAGTGTAGTTAATATTGTCCTAGTTTAATTCTTTAAAAGTCACCAGAATGCAGGAAACAAAGTCTCTGAAATGAAATCCTCCGTATTTTTGAGGTCTCAAGGTGAATGTAGTTCACAGTAAAGGCATTACTGAATCCTACGATTCAGCTTCCTTGAACAATCAAGTTCTTGCTGTTTGAAATGATTGTGTGTATTTTCCCCTACAAACTGATCACTTACCAATAATTGTGTATTTTTTTTTTCCCACCAGCTGTGTGGTGGATGAAATGGACTTCTCTGGTATGGAGCTGGACGAAGCACTCAGGAAATTTCAGGCTCACATCAGAGTGCAGGGAGAAGCACAGAAGGTTGAGCGGCTGATCGAGGCCTACAGGTGAGAAACACCTCCGTCATCAAACTAATCACCCCAAGTCATTTCATTTTTTACACAGCAAGAACGAGTCGTGGTGTTTTTAAACTGAGGATTATGTGACATTACTGGGTTCAGACTACCAACAAAGCATGTCTGAAGAATGAATAGCACAAGCTAGCATTGCACCATGTCACATGTCGGGACCATAGGCTGTATTTAAAGATGACGCCATGACATCTCCCCAAAAGTGAAGCCAAAACATTTTGATCGCCCCCTGGTGGCTGGCTGCAGTATAGGTCATAAATCCCACCCCCTCCATGTCGGGACATGGGCCAAATACACATCAAATCAAATTATTTTTTTCCCAAAGATGGTTTCTGTCATTTTAGGTAGCTCCTATCGCGCTGATATTTGATATTGATGATCCGCCAAGGAGGTTATGTTTTTGCCGGCGTTTATCTGTCTGTTCGCCTGTGTTCAATATAATTCAAAAACTTATGGACGGATTTTGATGAAATTTTCAGGGTGTGTCGAAAATGTGAAAAGGAAGAACTGATTTAATTTTGGGGCTGATCTGGAAGAAATCCTGGATTCTGGATCACTTTGAAATTTTCGTTAACATTGGGGTAAATGGGACCCAAAAAATTGTTTCTCAATATCTCTGGTAATTGTTGCCCAAAGCTCATGAAATTTGACTCAGGGATTTACAATGTGTACTTCTATCAAACCCCAAAGGCTGATCCAGGTCTGATCCAGATGGCGGAGGTCTACACTCTCCGAATGCTTTGCTAGTTATTTCAAGTGTTAATTTTTCTGATAAATTTGGTTTCAATTAGTGATTTGATGCTATAAAAAGGGATGAGCCTTCATGATTGATAGCAGTAGTAGTCATGGAGAATGTTGGTTACGTACGTTGGTTAGTAACGTTACTACTCGGCGCCGGTGTGTCACGTTCAGTTTGTCTCTTTTCCGTCGCCGCGGTTGTGTGTGCGTGTCACGCCGCATCCCCCGTTTCAGCTGGGAGATGAGTTTGAGCGGCGGAGCATCATAAAACACACTTCATTCAAACTCGACAGAATCAAAATAAAACTCATCAAAACCGTCTTGGTTCGTCTTGCCATTTTTCCAACAATTTGGATAAAATAAACCCTTAATTCAGCAAAATGTTCCGGTTGTAAATGCCATCTTTCACCAGTGACGCTCTTCAAAGAATGGTCGAAAATTTCCCACTGATTTTCAAATAGTATGTTTGTTTGAAATGCCCATCCCAAAAATGAATTTATAAAGATATTATGGTTAGTTGTGTCTTTCAGCCTAACAGCCACTGTGTTGCTAATTTAGCAGCTAGGTGGATCACACTAACAAGCTGCAGCCTTGGTGATTGGCTCAGGTGGGTTTGTGGGTGGGACCTCGATACCATGGCTACAGACTCTGACTCCAGATTACTTCAGCTCCAGTATCCAGGAATTTTAATTTCACTTTTGTACAGTGGGAGACGTGTTGTCCATCTCTATGTACAGTCTATTATCTAAACAGCATTACCCCCTAAAACAGAGGTGACAGAGGTCGTTAACACTCTTGGGCATAAGAGCAGCAGTGCAGCAGTGCAGAGCCGTTGTAAATCCAGACTTTGTTCCAGCAGGTCATTGCAGAAACTAATTTTGAGAAAATAAGTTCAAAAAGTTGAGGAAAACCTCCCTCAGGGCCGCTGATGGATGTTGTTTGTAACTCATTTATTTTCTCCAGACCTCTGGTAGAAAGGTGCTCTCATGCCCACAGAGAATTAGCTTCGATCAGCACTGAGCAAGGACATCTCAGCCTCAGTAAACACCAGTCACCGTTACACTGGGCAGATAACGATAACGGATCATCTGGCGCTCGCCTGCCAGCCCGGTCCACATATGATCATGGACTCACTTTATGGCGACTCAGAAAACTGTGAAACGGCCCATCTGATGGCTGCAGGCAGTATTGACAGTCCTCAGTGATACTGGATCATTGTTCTTTTGACTCAAGGCTGTGAAGCATTACATGAATGTATGTGTCCACAGCTTAGATAGCTCAATATTAATATCAGTATTGATATTCCTGCCCATGGGTGGAACTAACAGGGAAGGATACTGATTTATTTTACCTTGAAGTCTTCATACTGATGCTTCATCCCTTAAAGGTAAATTCTCTGTTTCTGACACTCAGATGGGAGAAAAGAGTTTTTACAATTTTTTTTGACATTTTTAATTTTCAAAAAAAGGGATGAAATCATTTGTGGACACATTTGTTTGCATTTGTTTTGCACAATAATAATAAAGAATAAATTCTAAACTAAACACACACATATTTAGATATATATATCTAGATAAAATATTTATATATAATATATAAATATATATATATATATATATATATATATATTTAATATATATATATATATATATATATATAAAATATATATATAAAATATATATATATATTATAAATATATAAAATATTTATACAGCATGAAGGTATTTTTGGACATATTAATTTTGGGGTATTTTTAATTTCTAAAAAAATAGGATTAAATCTTTTTTGGATATTTCTATTAAAAAACAGGCTAAAATCATTTTTGGACATATTTCTAAGCTGCCGACAAAATCTAGAAAATCATTCTCCCATTCATTGTCTATGGAGCAGCTCCAGACTTGGAGGTTTGAGATTTACTTCTCTAGTTTCTGTCTGTGAGAGAGAGGAGCTCATGTTCACAAATATTAATTGAACTTCCCTAGGCCATGGAAATAACATATTAAAATTTGTAATTTAAGTGGTATTTCCCTTTAAGTTTGTAAACCATGAAGCTAGTCAGCCTAGCTTTAGAGAAAGTCTTTTCTTTTCCTCCAGATGTGTGATCGTTGATCAGATCCAGCTCCAGATGTTTAAATAGAAAATGACCTGACTGGTAGTCTTGTGACCTCAGAGCTCTGTATATTACACTGTGACTCAAATGTAATGTAATGTACAGTAAATGTAAATGTAATGTCTGAAGTAGTCAGAGTAATGGTGGGAGTGCTGAAATCACTGACGGGGCTACGTAACCAGCAACAATGTTGGCCCAGCAGCTGGTTGTTGGTAGTGAAGTCTGCCCATACAGATATTTCACCAATCAAATAACAGTACCAACATTGTTAATTAGCACCAGAACGTCTCATACACAAACAACATAGGGAGCTCAATCACAGCAGAAAAATACATTTAATTCCCTCTTTTTGGTGAATACAATTTTGACTGAATAAGTGCATCAGTCAAAACAAACACCAGGGAAATGTACATGATTCCTTGCCAAAATAAATGAAGTTCAGTTTGATTTTAAAAGGGAAGCATCATGAAAAACTCACTTTTTCAGTGCTAATGCTCATATACTGTATTTGGGTATCTAGAGTGCCTACCAATGTCACATGCAGGCTCATTAAAATATACCGCACCATATTTTTCTCACCAGCCAATCAGAGCAGTCTGGGCTTTATCAGGAGGGCGTCTTAAAGAGACAGAGGGTGAATATAGGTATATTCAGACAGACAGTAGGAGAAAGATAATGTGTTTTTTAACATTAAAGGGTGTAAATATGTTCTAGTAGAAACCCAAAATATATGTATGAACCTGAAAATTACCGTATCATGTCCCATTTAAAGTTTCCGTGTCCAATATCCTCTCCACAGCCAACGCTACTGCATCTGCAACCCTGGCGTGGTGCGACAGTTCAGGAACCCCGACACCATCTTCATCCTGGCCTTCGCCATCATTCTCCTCAACACGGACATGTACAGCCCCAACGTCAAGCCTGAGAGGAAGATGAAGCTGGAGGACTTTGTTAAGAACCTTCGAGGTACTTTGTCCTCCACGTTCTGCTCCACGTCCAACTAACTGTCACAAAACCAGTTTTTATCTGCAGACGCTACTGTGCCACTCCAAGGATAAATATTCATCTCAAATTGAGTTTTGTGCATGCATTTGCCTTGATTAATGGCCGTGTCAATAAGGTATTTATCTTTTTTTGGAAGTCACGGCCAAGAAAGCTTTGCTGTTGAGGCAAATCACTTTTTAGTTGCCCTCAACAGATTTCGAGGGTATTAGCAGGGGCTTTGTGGCATGGCTAACTCATTTCTCTGCCTATTGGAGTGTCAGTAATTAAAGTACAGTATTGAGTGGAGGAGAAATGTTCGTCCTCAGAGAGCTAGAAGGACATTTCTGTCTGTACTGTGAGAAATATGTGCAACGCAGCAGTATGTAAGTAAATTCAGGGGTTCATCAACTCGTAAATCTCTGAATTAATCATTAATCCTTCTGTTTTTTCCCTCTCATCCTCTGACAGGAGTGGACGATGGGGAAGACATCCCCCGAGAGATGCTGGTAGGGATATATGAGCGGATTCGCAAGCGAGAACTCAAGACTAATGAAGACCATGTGTCCCAGGTTCAGAAAGTGGAAAAACTCATTGTTGGAAAAAAGCCGGTAAGTTTGCCCTTTGGCCGCTGCACGTAGAGTGTGACCACTTTTATCTTACCCTCCATTCAGGAGCTGAATCTAAGCGAACCCCATAGAGCCAGATTACCCAATGTACCTCTGGGCCGTCACAGAGAGCGCTGGCTTATTCATGGCAAACGTTTCTCTATAAACGGAAAGAAATGAAAGCGCATTCTTTACTTGAACCTACTTTCTTCACTGTGCGAATCGATTCTTCAGGGCCGGAGACCTTCATGCTGAATGACTGTAATATGTCTTTTGCCCTAAGAGCCAGCCAGGAAAAATGCCGTCTGACAAGCAGTGTAATAATAAATGAGATAAATGGCCTCACACCATATTACCGTGAAGGTGTTTACTCTAAACTTCACCCTTCCTTTCCGTCCGTTGATGCCCGTCATCAAGCTAACTCCACACATATCAGCAGAATTCAGAGGGACCTTGACGATGTCGTGATCATCAAGGCTGACGCACGCCGGAAACACGACATTAAAAGATGGATTGTGATGATAATATAGGTGTTTGTTCTGTGATCCATAAAACTAGTTTTCCTGATTTAAGATTTCCCCCATTTTTCTTGTGTACCATTACATCTTTTCTTTGATGTGTGGTGAATTAAAAAGTTTCCATATGTGCTCACTGATCCTTGTGAAATGACTCTTGTATGTGTTTCACAGATTGGCTCATTACACCACGGTCTGGGCTGTGTGAGTATTACTCTTTCTGTCAGCTACATCTTTGGGTTGAGTGGTAGTATCTGTCACATATCCAAAGGCTTTATAGAGTAGATGTAAGCATTGTGGAATGTATAAAGATAAGTAAATATATATTAGGGCTGTCAAGCCATTGAAATATTCATTGTGATTAATCGCATGATTGTCCATATTTAATCGCAAATTAATCACATATTTTTCTATCTGTTCAAAATGTACCTTAAAGGGAAATTTGCAAAATATTTAATACGCTTATCAACATGGGAGAGGACAAATATGCTGCTTTATGCAAATGTATGTATATATTTATTACTGGAAATTAATTAACAGCACAAAACAATGACAAATATTGTTCAGAAACCCTCACAGGTTCTGCATTTAGCATGAAAAATATGCTCAAATCATTACATGAAAAACCGCAGCCCAACAGGCAACAACAGCTGTCCGTGTGCTGACTTGACTATGACTTGATCCAGACTAAAATGATAATAAAGGGGAGACTGGCGGGTTCCCATAGAACCTATTTTCATTCACATATATGAAGGTCAAGGGGACCCCTTTGAAAATGGCCATGCCAGTTTTTCTTCAAAATATAGCTCAAGTTTGGAGCATTTTTTAACCTCCTTCTAGACAAGCTAGTATGACACGGTTGGTACCAGTGTCTTCATTAGGTTGTCTCGTTTCATATGATGCCAGTATCTTCACTCTAGCTTTAAAACTGAGTCTGCTACAACCTAAACCTAAACCTGAATTTACATTATTGCATATATATGTGTGCAGGTGCTATCCTTACCCCACCGGAGACTGGTCTGTTACTGTAGACTCTTTGAAGTGCCCGACCCCAACAAACCACAGAAGTTGGGTGTGCACCAGCGGGAGATCTTCCTCTTTAACGACCTGCTAGTGGTGAGGCAGACATTATTCTTCCACTACATTGAGAACACACTCGGGCATTCACTGAAAGGGTCTAAACCATGTTTTTTTTCGTAGGTTACTAAAATTTTCCAAAAGAAGAAGAACTCTGTGACGTACAGCTTTCGGCAGTCCTTCTCACTTTATGGCATGCAAGTGCTGCTCTTTGAGAATCAGTGTAAGTGGCCTGGAGGCTTTTATATAAGCTCTATATAAAGGTATCAGCATGCTTCAAACCAGTTTGTACAAGAACACGTTTAAAGTATAAATTACATAAGAAGTGAACGTAGTCCCCGCGATGACAACCATTGGTTTGTGGACTGCCGTTTTGAACCGTTGAGTTCTGCATTTTGGTTGTCGCCATTTTGTTTTGTTTTTTCCTGTCGCCGTCTTGGTTTTTGGCCATTGCCGTCTTGGTTATTTGAAACCACAAGTGACACAAGAGGTTGGAGCTAAGTACAACCACATACTGACCAAAAAGGTTATAATTAACTTTGATGAACAGAAAACACACTTTTTCTCATTTTTGGTGCGTTTTCCTACAAATGTCCAGCCACACGTGTCAAGTTGCGCTCATTACACGCACACAGTCTTTTCAAAATAAACTTCCGTCTTCACAGGAAACAGCTTGGTTAGGTTAAGGAAAGATTGTGGTTTGGGTTTAATAACTACTTAAGTGGCGTAAATTAAGTTATGTGGCAAATAAATCAACGTTGACTTCTGGGTTCACACAGGAAACACAGGCCTCATGGGTGAAAGTCCAGTAATTTTCTGACTTGACCTCCGCCCTACATGGCGTTTGTCACTCTTAATACTTCCTGGTTCATGATTACGTGGATTACATACAAACTGATTTCATGGGATATCCACAAATTACAGTTCATTACTTTTCGTAGGTATAGCTTTGAACGATGTATGAGAGTTGTTTTACACAACAAATGTATTTATTACATTCTGCGTTCTCATTTTAACCCAAACCACAGTCTTTTCTTAAACATAACCAAGTAGTTTTGTTTTGTGTGTATGTAAACCTAAAAACAAAGTAAATCTAGTTTGGAAGTTTCTTTTGAAAAGAGACAGAGTGCATGTAAGGAGCGGGAACAGACACGCCGTCCCTGACTGATGCTAGAGCGTTACCTAGAGCGCCATAGCTTGAAACGTAGGGCCACTGACCAGGCTGCCATATTTGATGAGTTGAGGGTGAGGACGTTTTGGGTGGGAGGAAGTTTCAGACAGTGTTTGGCGATCCTACAATCCCACGTTTGAAGCATACTGACACCTCAGTGGTAGCAGATCTGCCTACGTTGTGTGGACTCAGGATAAAGTGTTGATACCGTCACTCTTTAGATTATCCCAATGGAGTCCGTCTGACCTCAGCCATTCCCGGAGCTGACATCAAAGTCCTCATCAACTTCAATGCACCCAATCCTCAGGACCGCAAAAAGTTCACTGACGATTTGCGAGAATCTATTGCTGAAGTCCAGGAGATGGAGAAATACCGGATAGAGTGTGAGTTTTACATTCTTCTCTACATATCTGTGCTCAACCTTTTACCTGAACATAATCTCTTAGAAGGTCAGTTTAAATATGAGATAACAAAAGAGAGATTCACATTGTGTATGTGTCTCCTGCCCAGCGGAGCTAGAGAAGCAGAAGGGGGTGGTGAGGCCCAGCATGTCTCAGAGTTCAGGGTTAAAGAAGGAAACGGGCAACGGCAACCTGAACCGAGCAAGCCTCGACGACAGCTACGCCATCGGCGAAGGACTGAAGAGGAGCGCCCTCAGCAGCTCGCTACGTGACCTCTCAGATGCAGGTAAAAACCAGGGATTTCACTAGTAACATACTGTCTCATCCCTCTGCTAGACAAAGTAGAGCGTGTACCCAAGCTGAACGCTGGCATGATACTGTTCACTCCTTTCAAATTGATTTGGAAACTTGGAAGAAGCTGGCTTCCTGTTCGTATACGGTGTTGAATTGGGCCGATTGACCTGCCAGTGTAAAGAGTCTTAGTGAACACACCCTCTGAGCCATGGAGCCAGCGAAGCGAGGAGATAGAGATGGGTGTTGTGTTAATGGGCCCAGGTGTAATTTACTAGAGACTATCAACCAATAATCCTGCACTGCCGGGGGGGAGGAGGCAGCGCTATGTAGGTCACTGTGATCAATTTGAGCGTCTTAGCGATAAGAGGAATTAATGTTGTGCAGTTGATTCAGGCAGCGTGTAGAGAGTCACACCAATAACACTCCAACACACTCCGTGGCCTCAGCACAAGGTTCAGACTAGTGGACGCTTTTTGAATGACACAGCACAAATTAGTGGCAGTCTTTATAGAGGAGGCTTATATTTCTTTTTACAGGATTTTAGGTTTGTTTTGGGTTAGGTAAAAGTGACTCACATTCAGGAGTAATTTCTGTATTTTTCAACCTGGACCCTATTTTCCCATGTTTTTTGTGTGTACCGTATTTTCACGACCATAAGGCGCACCGTACTATAAGGCGCAGTCTCAGTTATGTGTGTCATTACTGTATTTAACACATACATAAGGCGCACCGCACTATAGGGCGCGGGTATGGTAAAACACACGGGGAAATCAAGCATACAAGTGTGCGTTTTTAAAAATAGAGTGGGAGCAAAACTGAGTTTGGTTGTGCTTTATTTAAGTATTAATTACAAAGTATTAACATTTTTTAATCATCAATCAAACATCAACAGGCGCGGGCATGGTAAAACACACGGGTAAAACAAGCATACAATTGTGCATATTTAAAAATAGAGCGGGGGCAAAACTGAGTTTGGTACTCACATTTTTTTAATCATCAATCAAACCCATCAAAGTCCTCATCCTCTGTTTCTGAATTGAACAGCTGCGCTAAATCTCCATCAAACATGCCAGGTTCACTTTCTTCACTGTCAGAGTCACTTTCCGTGCCGTGCGGCTCCTCGGAAATGATGCCGGCTTTTACGAAAGCTCGAACAACAGAGCCAGCAGACACGTTAGCCCAAGCATCCACAATCCATTCACAAATTGTGGCGTAACTCGCCCGGCGCTGCCTCCCAGTCTTAGTGAAACTGTGGTCTCCATCTGTCATCCATCGCTCCCACGCCGCTCGCAGCCTTACTTTGAACGGCCGGTTCACCCCGATGTCCAGCCGTTGGAGGTCCTTCGTCAGGCCTCCCGGAATGACAGCAAGCTCAGTGTTCATTTGCTTCACATGTTTTTTCACATCGGCTGTGAGATCCCTTCTTCTCCACAGTGTGACTCACCGGGATGTCAAAAGTGAGCAGCACCTCGTCCATGTTAGTGATAAGGCTGGGCTGGATGTGTTTGTCGGAGATGTGTTTGCTGCAGTAGGAGCGGAAGATGGCCAGCTTTTCATTATAATCCGCTGGAAGTTGCTGCGCTACTGTAGTCCGTGTCCGGATGGAAAAATGGCACCGTTTCATGAAACGAAAGCACCAAGACTGACCTCCTTGGAAATGTTCAATTTTCATTTCTTCTGCTAGCGTTGCTGCTTTTAGTCGAATGGTGACCGTCGAAACGCTTCTCCCACTCGTTCTTTGCTCAGTGATCCACTGCTCGAGTCTTTCCGCCAACTCAGGCCACCTCGCCTTATGTCCCCGGAAACTCAGCTGCGTCTTCTTGACCTGTCGGAGCTCGTTTTCCAGCTTCCTCCACTTGCGAACCATCGATTCATTAATCTCAAATTCTCTCGCGGCTGCTCGATTTCCATGTTCCTCCGCGTAGCTGATGGCCTTCAGTTTAAACTGTGCTTCATAAGCGTGTCTCTTTGCCATTTTCAGGGTTGTTAAAACAACAATGTTCTGCATAATGCACATACCTGTTCGTTTATATACAGTACAATCCACGCCCACACTTCCTACTTTAACGTTCTCATGATGTCCTCTACTACGTCTGCCTTACAACAACAACAACACACACACACATACACACACACAATAAGGCGCACCGCACTATAGGGCGCACCGCACATTTTGAAGAAAATCTAAGACTTTTAAGTGCGCCTTATAGTCGTGAAAATACGGTAAGTGATTAATGGCGACAGCAAAGTTTGAAAGTGGTCCGGTATTGAGTGAGAAAGCTGCAGATGGCAGCTGCTAAACAGGCTGTAACGTAATCACTCGAGGCGACTCCTCACCCAACCTGCCCAACACTCCGCCGTTTGGTCGGCGCCCTTTGGCATCAAAGGTCAACGCACGGAGGCACCCTTTAGCAGCAGTATGTGATGAACCAGGCTTTCAACTAACTCCAGTGTAAAACCAGCCACGGCGTTATTCGACGGTTGGAGGAGGTGATTTAGTATTAATAGCGTGAGAGTCCATTCAGGACAGTGGAGGGCTCTGACAATCACAAGACTCTGAACCAGCAGAAAGCTGTTCGTGTCCCGTGTGAAACTAAAAATAAAGTTGACTTGTCACATCAGTCGTTAGTCATGTGACTCGTTAGTATCGCCATTCCCATGAGTTGTAAGTCAGTGACGTTAACGTCAACCACGGCCATTTCTCAACCCTAAGTGGTTGTGTTTCCTAAACCTAACTTACTGTGAGACCGGAAGTTTATTTTGAAAGGACACAATACACGTAACAAGAGTATATTGACATGCCGCCCCCGGATCCCTGTGAGTCAGTCTCAGATCCCGAGGGCCGCTGACCAAGCGTTGGTATTTGACAAGTTGGGAGTGAGAATGTGTTGCCTCACAGTCTCGTACGTCCACTAAATTGCTTGTTTTTGCCACCGACAGGCTCACAAGTACCTGACAGCATTTTGGCGTTTTTCCTACCTTTGGCTTGAGAGAAGTCGCATTCTCAAATCTAAATCATCTAAATATTCAGCTATGACATTGAAAATCTGTTAGATTGCAGAAAAAGGTAATAAAGGTGTTTTATTTCTCTGCAGGGTCCTTGTCAGATACTTACAGCATAGTGATCCGAGCCAGTCCACTTCTAGTGGATGTAAACCGACAGTGAGGCGATTACTTTACGGCTTGTTTAGCGTCTGCCATCTGCAGCGTTCTCCCTAAATACTGGACCAGTTTCAGAGGTTTTTGTCCACATTAGTTACTTAGACACAAAAACAAGGGGAAATTGGTTCCTCAACTTCCTCGACCCTTGAAGGGGAATTCTGATGACTTTGCAGGTTTACACTGAATCAGTTTACCAGTCATGGACAGAGCTGCTCAGCCTCAGTTATATACAGTTATATGTTGTTTGTGGTTCTGGAGGAGCTTTGTCTTAGAACATAACCCTGATGATATTATAATCCATGTTTCCATTCATGTGTTTTTATAAGCATTTGGAGTATCTCATTTGTAAAGCTGGAGGGAAAATTTGAGAAAACTTCTCGCTGACTAAATTATGGAAACAACTTTCGCTGAATAAGTTCTGTTTCATTTAAACAGTTTCATTTTCAACATTTAACTCACACGGCTGTCAGATGTTTCTGCTGTCGGCGTCCAGATGTTCCCATAATGGGCGAATGCATTTCTTCGTCTCCAAACAGCATGAAACATGGCCAATACTAGCTGGCATCAAAGAATAATTAAAACTCACTCAATTGAAATTGTCCCGTAGAGGATTAGGTGGCCAAGCCGACTTGTTTTGTTTCAGGTTCCCAACCTCTACTTCCTCCACTCTGTTTACTGGCAGATTACAGCCATACGAAGCCTATGCTACCATCGTTTGACCAAACTACGCTGTAGCCGAGTTTATCTGCTGCAAACCAGTTGATGGAAACACACCTTCAGCCTGAGCCAGACCAGCCGTGTGAGGAGCGCGTGGCGGCTGCGTTACCTCACGGCTGCGTGATTCACGCCTCCCTCTTCACACCAGCTGCATGTCAGCTGTGTCTTTCTACATAGAGTTTGACTTTCATGAACTGTTGATTTAAAAATAAATCTTTTCTTTTTTCATTTCTGTGATATTTTCTACAGATATAGACATCGAAAGTGTAGTAATGTTGCAGGTATGATGTCAATATACAGTCAAACGATCACTTCCACAGTCTGTTGCTGCTGTGAACCGACAGCTCGCATCAAAAATAGGCGAGACCTCGAATCTCTAGAATTAGTGCGTCTCATGCGGACAGTGTGGCTGCTCAAACCTGTTAACATGGACGCCGAAATAAAAAACAACGGGTAACGCAGCCGCCACGCGCTCCTCATGCGTCTGGTCTGGCCCAGGCTGAAGCCACATTTGTTTTGTGCAACATTTCAAACGTTTGGTGAAAATGTGCTCTACGACCGATTGGAAACAGCTATTGTGATGTTATCAGGGTAATCTTGGTTTGGGCTGCAAATTTTTTAAAAAAGACAACAAACAGAAAGTCCCTTTAGAAAGTGAAGTCGTGGAGTTTGAAAACTGTGGACATTTACCAGGTGGGAAGCGTAAATTGAATCCATTATTTGGTTGCACTTTTGGTAGTTGATTTTCATGAGTCATACGCGGGACTAAACTTTATTTCAGCCTCTGCTGCTGCGATTTTGGCCATGCTTTTTAAAAATGTGTCTCATGTGAGTCTTGCAACTTAATGGATGTGAAATGCTAAATTGTTGGAGTATCCCTTTAATGGGTCTCCTGCCAGCTGTGTAGAAATGGTGTTGTGGAGTTGTAGCTGTGCCTTGCTTCTTCCCTTTCCTTTAGTCCTTATTTGACTCCCTCTCTCGGTGTCCTCCTAGCTTAGCCACGTGCCACTATCATCACCTCAGGTTGCTAGCGCCCCTTCCCTCCTCTGAACTAGACAGAAGGGATATGTGCACCTTCACGTGTTAACCAGGCGTGTCTAATCTGTCATGTTACATGTTCTGGGCAGGCAAGCGTGGGAGACGCAGCAGTGCAGGATCACTAGACAGCAATATGGAAGTAAGTAGGACGCATCTGACGCTGAGTTGTCCTCTGACTTTATGTTGCTCACTGAGCACGCACTGTTTCTGTTTCTTTGTAGTTGAGTTGTTTTTCTTTACTGTTTTTTGGTGGTGTTTTTGTTGTGAGCACCTTGGTCACTGTGCATGCAACGGGAATGATCCGCTGTGGCTGTTAACCCCTAATGTACACAGCATGACACGACTAATAATACTGCTGACTCACTGTAGGGCTGCTCTGTGCTGATGTTAGACTCTCACCTCTGCGTCATCCTCTTGTGTAGTGGGTTAGAGTTTTCGCCTTTTCCTGAAGTTTGTCCTTTTTGTGTTCACTCAGAGTGAACCTGGCTGTGCTGCATGCTCACATGGTTTGACTCACACTGCCTCTTTTCATTGACCCTTGACCTTGACGAAAAGTTCCTCCCTTTTCCTTTTTCATCGTCTCGCTGAGCCTGCAGTGTACTGCAGTGAAAGAATCAGAGCATGGAGGCAAAGATGTTAAACATTTCACATAAACTCACCCAAGTCAGACAGTCTCTCTCCTGTGGGGACAAGCTGAAGAATCAGAATCAGAAATACTTTATTGATCCCCGAGTGGGGAAATTGGGGCATTAGTTGCTTTTATATAAACATAAGAATTGTAAAAAAAAAAAAAAATAGAAAATAAATAGTATGTAACATGTAAATTATGTCCATAATGGCATAATATAAACAAGAAAATGAGAATATAAAATATTCAACATGTACAAATATTTGCTTTAAGACATGCAACATATAGCATAACCAAGAAAAAGGAAATACAAAATGCTGAGAAGTGGGATTAAATAAATAAATAAAGAAATAAATAGATAAACAATGTGAAATAGAAATGCCAGAATGTTATAAATAAGAAGTGAATATGAATATGTACAGTGTAAATGCAATATTAATGACAATATGTCACAGTTAAACGGTATTGCATAGTTATTTCTAAAGTTGTACTACGTTGGTGGCGGCGCGGATCTGAAATGATATTACAATACAATACAAGAGAATACCAACCCCAACAACCGTGTTTGTACTCTGCTGCCGTCTGGCCAGTGGTGAAAAATAACTCTACTACATCTCAGAGGGATATATTGTACATTTTACTTGCTTTATTTACTTTTAACATTAAAACACATATGATACACTATATGATGCAGTACTACTATACTACTAATCTACCCAGCAGCATACAAGGTATCTAGAAGTGGCTTCACACTGACGAACTACAGCATTAAAATGCTCTAACATATAATGATTAGTGATAAAACAGAGTGATAAGGAAGGGATAATGTACAGAAAGCCAGTCATTGTTGTGAAATAAACCACGACAGGGCGATACAGCACCCAGGTCAACTTACTTCGCCCTGAAGGGGTTTATCTCACAACAATGACCTGCCAGCTGTACATTATTCGGCTTATTACACAGTTAATAAATTAATAATTTGACACAAAAATGGTCCTCTAGAGTCTGACATCAAAACTACATCCATAGCAACAGTCAGCTGTAAAGAAATAACAGACCATACAACACAGTGACTGGCCAATCAGAATCGAGTATTCAATGAAACGTTGTACTAGTATTCTATAATAATGTAACAGGACATTCTGCAGAATGAGTTATTTTACTTTTGATACTTCATGTACGTTCTGCTGATAATACATCTGCACGTTTACTTAGGTCACGTTGTGAAATCAGGACATTTACATGCGATGGTGTATTTTTAGACTGTGGTATTTCTACTTTTACAGAGGTAAAGGATCTGAGTACTTCAGAGACAGAAGTATCCGTTGTCGTACCACCAGACTACAGAGCAGCTCCTTCCCTCAGGCTGTGAGACTCCTCAGCTCGTCCCCCATACTCCACCATAAAAATAAAAGAACCTTAATAGCCTAGTTTGCATGTTGTGCATGGCTCTGAAAGATTTGCTTCATTTCTTTAACATGAAAATTTGTTTTGATTGTTCATCTTGTTATTCTGTTACTGTGCCCTTATGCAAAAAAATGCTGATTTTTTTTGTTTGCCTTGCTGAGTGGGAATTTAGAAACGTCAAAACACATCAGTTAACTCAGTAGTGCACTTTTGGTGAACCTGGACTTGACAGTTGAAAACGGTACAGCTTCACATCGTTCTCTAAAGTCTCCAATGTGGGGGTACGTGGAACTTTAAGACAGTGCAGTAGCCTTGGAAAAGTAGATATAATTATGACAGGAACTCACGACAGCATTAGTCTGGAGACTAAGAATCACTATTTCTGCCTGTGACAGTGCCGATACTGCAGGCTCCGACCAGTTCGGCACGCTGAGCCCCTGAACCATGTAGAGAGACTGGACCGCGAGATGGAGAGACAAACAAAGGCAGTGAACCAGAAAAGGAAACAGAGATGCTTTTCCTCACAGCAGCACAAGTAATCGTGTGTGATTTGACATCAGCTGTAGCAGGTCATGCAGCCGGTGCTGCTGTGTGAAGTGGTGGTTAGATGGGTGCTAAAATCATCACTTCATGGATAATTTATGCAAAACTCTACATGTATAAATCTATTTAAAACAGCAATTTTTTTTAGCAAAATCTAAAGAAATATTCTGCTTTAATCCATATTTGTTGCCGTTTAGCCTTTCAAAAACAACATTTTCACTGCAGTCAAAACCCGATTTGCTCTATCTCTTGACACACTTAAAGAGAGCCAGCACCGGTATTAACAGGGCGGTCTAGCAACACCAGAAGCTGCATTTATTCAGCCACAACAATGTTATTGTAGTAGGACTGAGTGAATGAGTTAAGTCATTACAAGAAGAGGTCATATTATGGATATGCATTCGCTTGGTGAATCCGTCAAGACCACTTTATTTACTGCATGTTGACGAAACTGATGAGTTCTGTTAAATAAAGACAGTTGATTTAAAGCAGCAAATGGAGCAAATATGATTTTAAAAAGTTCAAGTTTTTATAAAATAGTCACTATGTCCTGACAGTAGAACGTGAGACAGGTAATCTGAAAAATATCAGGTGTCCTCCAGTACTCCTAATGAAATCTGCAGGATCTCACAGACCGGACGAAAAGAACCAATCAGAGCCGAGCTGTAGTCTGAGCAGCTGTCAATCACTCATGAACACCGATCAAACGGTCGAACTAGGCAGCGCTGATCAAATATGAATCAATATTCTGTTTCCCTCCTCGGATGTTTTCAGAAACATCTTGTAGTTACTGTTTAGCTGTAAAATGAGAAAGTTTGTGACCCGGCAGCCATGTTGAGATCTGTTGAGGAAATACCAAGCACCGCCCACCAACCTGGAGCACAGCCAACAGGAACGCTCTCTCTGAAATGACCTGTGATTGGTCAAAGTCTCCCGTCACGGGCTAGATTTTTTAAAGCCTGAAAACGGAGCCATGAGGAGGTGCAGAAGTCTAGTTTTCTCTCAGAATGATTAAATTACAATATGCTGAAAGGTTATTATGGATTTTTTTCTCCAATGATGCCAAACAACAAACAAATGACTAACTCAGGTAATACACTGAATCACTTTATTTAAACTGAGGATTTTGTTTGAGGATTTGTAATATTTTGGTGTAGAGGATTCAACAAGACCGTCCACTCCATAAATACGTCTTTTAGTCCTTAAATAAAGAGTGAAATTTGAATCTGCAGCAGGTATACCTTCACTTGTATCTGCTGCTTCCTCCTGGACAGCCGGTGTAGACAGTGTCTCTCTATGATCTGACCGTCCTCTTTCTTGCAGGGGTCCATCATTAGCAGTCCTCACATGCACCGGAGACCCCCCTCCAGCCGAGACTGCCCGTCCCGCCACAGCGGCCAGTCCCTGCCCAACTCCTCTTCTCTGCTGGGATCTTTGTTTGGCACCAGGCGGGTGAAGCCCCCCAGCCCCAGCCCGCAGGCCCTGCACCCCACCCTCATCTCCCACACCCCCCACCCCGCCAACCTGCACCACACGGCCCGGGCGGAGACAGACACGTCGTCGGCCGCTATGCACCCTCACCACGCCCAGTTCTGCCACATGACCCAGAACCCCCCGCCTTACCATCACCACCACCACTACCACCCGCCGGCCCACTTGCAGCACCCTCCGCACCAGTACCACCCGCCCCCTTCTCACGGCCAGCAGCCGGCCTACCCACCTCACACTCACGCACAGCACGGCCACGGGAGCCACTCCTCCCACCCCGCCCACGGCCCGCACCACCACGGCCCGCCGCCGGCACCCTCCCAGGCTCCCAGCAGCACCAAGCCCAAGCACAGCGGCATCAGCACGGTGGTCTGAAGTGCACCGGGGCTCTCTGACTGAACTTTGATTTTACTCCGAGGCTCTAGAGACGGTTGCACTGTGCATCGTTGGTCTGGGGGCGTGCAAATGAGAGATACTGTGCCTCCTTTGGCATTTTTTTGTTACGCTCATCACAGGGGGGCAGTTTATTCAATATAAACGCATTTCCTTTCCGGTTACTCCTTCCATTTCATCTCAGTCATGTCTGCCTGCTTCAAGAGCAACAGACAATAACGCAAGAGCATGCACAAAGACCACGACTACTGTTTCTCCTCAGCAAATTAAAGGAGCAAATATCTCGCTTACTAGTATTTTACAGAAGAAGTAAATAGTAATCTTGACTTTAATGTCTACAAAGTGATTTTATCTAGTGTGTTTGGCTGAGCAGACAGACAGACGGACAGACGGCTGTACGAGTATTTAATGTAGCGGTAGCTCACAGTGCACTGTGATACCTCTGTTTGCAGTGATAAATGTGCCAATTATTGAAGCATTTACTAATTTAGTCACAATGATTGCTTTATGTAAATTGTGCATAGTACTTTGTAAAATAATAATATCAGCTGTTATTATTATAATTATTATTATTATCACAAAACAAACAGCATTGATTAAAACTCAGTATTATGCTGGCACATAGGTGGTGTAGTTTCACTGTTAAGAAACCAAGCAGAGCTTTTATTAGTTACATGTAGACAGTTCAGTGAGCTGGGATACTACTGTGTTTGGTTGCCTTTGAGTTAGAAGATTGTATTCTGGTCTGCGTTCAGTCTCATCCGCTGCCCACGTCTTTAGTTCGGAGTCGTCTCTCCAGCTCTGGAAAGAAGAAAAAGGCAGCCCCGGCGAGCTGCCGAGCAAACAGATTCATCTGAATGTCTGCCATCATTTTATTTTTGTAACTATTTTTAGAGTCCAATATGAAATGCTCTATATGTTGACCTGGTAGGACTCTTCAAGTCCGTTCTGCAGGTGGACGGGGAGGAGGTTTTTCTTGGAAACTGTGCAGCAGGGAAACAGCAACAGGACTGTTTAAATGTGGAAGCTCTCAGCTGGCTGAGTGTCCCTCTTTGGTGTCGTCTCCCTGAGCGGCGAGCACGCCGCCTCAGTGCCGTTCACTCCCTCCGTCTGACTTTTCCTCAGAGCCACATGTACAGAAATCAATAATTATCATTCTGTGATGGTGAGGGCACTCGCAATGCTTCGCTCAACACAAATGGCAGTTTTATATCAATCATCTTTCTGACATATGATGGGATGGCTGACAGCCGTCCTGTGCACAGTATCTGTGGCGTGTGCAGAGCGGAGGCAGGTTGGTGGTATGCTGGAGCACATTTTCTACTGAATGTGATAGACACAGCACTCGTTCTACTTAGTTGATATCAATGGCAGTCTGTATCTGCTTAAAGACTATGAGATGGATTTTTTTTAACTTGTATGTGCAATATGTATTTACTTTTTTGTCTTATTTCAAACTGGTGGTTGTTCCATTTTGTTTAGTTCTGTTAGTATCGTCTTTCCTTCCCTCCCAACGTCCTTCGTCATTTCCTCCTCAATGTTTGGGTGAAGTGCGAGTATCCACATGGATTTGGAGGGATACACTGATGAAGAACGTCAAAGATAATAATTGCATGTAACAATGTATTTCGAGGCTATTTTCTAACTATTGTGTACTCCCAAACTATATCAGTGTTACAGTTGAAAGTTGTTAAAAACATTAATGGTAGAATAGTTTTGACTTCCTCGATTACAACTAAGAGAAGTCAGCTATGTATCTGTGTCAGAGGATAACCAAACCTGTATCGTCTCCTGATCCACACACAGTAGTTTACTGGATCTCTAGTGTACGACAGTAGTTACAGCCGTTAGAGGAAAAGTAGAGCAGGCGTGGCGGAAGATGACGTCAGCTGTGAGTATAATGAATGGATCTCCATATTTATCATCTGTCTCTGTCAATGGCTCTACACATTACTGTTGTCAAGTGATGTCCAGTAGATCAGTATTCGTAAATACTTCTCTCCTCGTGGTTCAAGTTATCAAGGTACCACTCTCTGATAAAGTACTCTTCATAAAGGGTTTAGAAGTTGTTTCTAATTTGATGAATTAATAAAGTTAAAGGTGCAGTGTGGAGGCTTTGGCGGCATCTAGCGGCGCGGTTGCAGATTACAACCAACTGAAACTTCCCCAGTGTGCCAAGCGTGTAGGAGATCTACGGCGGGCGACGCAAAAACGTGAATGTCCCTCTCTAGAGAACCCTCTAGAACCCTCTACGTATGTAGATAGAACCGTCTCATTTTAAGCTAACGAAAACACAACGATTCTCATTTTCAGGTAATAATACACAAAAGATAACATACTGATTAATCAGGGGTGAAAGTAGATTGAAGTTCTTGCCGGTAGGCCCAACTTTCATCGCTTAATATTGTTCTCCTCCCATCCTCAGCTTCATCCCTGAACATACCATTTAACACCTGCATGGTGGAGAGAGACATTAGAAACACTTGACGCCATCTATAGGAAATTATTTATTTAAATTTAGTTGTTGTTCTGACTGGGAGCATTCACTTGAATTTTACTAGTCAGGAACTCGTTTTCCAATTATTCTGACACCACCTGAATGCAGCACAAATCTCGCAGTGTTAAGAAAAGTGAAACAGCATCGACAAATCAACAAATGGAGCTGTGATTAGGGATATTTGATACACCACACAGTAGCCTACAGATGTGCACAGATGCCAACTCCATGGTTGCCACGCACAGCGTCTGGCGTTTACTCGCAGACCGCAAGACTTCATGATCAGAGAGTGTTGCTCTCCGGCTGAAAAGACCTTAATGTACAAACAGACAAACTGAACCGAAAACAACCTGTTGACCTGATGTTAGTAGATGTGTTTTCTAGTTAGAAACAAGTTTTTGTCGAGTTGTACGTGGGTTTTGGCAGGAAGCTGCTGTCCCCTTCTCCAGCGTACCGGCACTGAATCTCTTAGTGATACGAAGTACCGTACCGCCCTACTTTCACCCATTATTAATATTATATTCCATGTCTGCTTCCCCCTAAATGCTTCACACTGTTCCTTTAAAATGTTTGCCATGATCCTAAATTTATTTTGTACTTTATGTGCTGTAGGCTACTCTGAAATCAAATATTTGAATTTGTGTTCTGATTTGTTCTGATCTGTCAAATATGCAGCATTTAATCCAGCAGAGATTGGGATGTATGGAGTCCAGAAAGTGCCAATATTGCATGGTCATCACATTTTCAATCAGTTTTAATACCAAATAAATTGAGGACCCAGTTTAATCTTTCCAGCACAACCCCACAGGTGACCAATCACAACCTCTGTCTTCAGAAAGTCTGATTATTAGCTAGTTGTTTTTGAATTATGGTGCAAACACCAGCCAGCTTATTGATTATTGGCATTTCCTAGAATTATGTCCAATCAGAGTGTTGTCAGTTTCAACCCACCAGTTCCTTCAGATCAATCGTAGAACCTGTCCAGATCCTGTGTGAGGTGCTTCGTTGCATGCCATTGATGCCTACCGTTTCTTTTTTTCTTCTTCTTTCTCTCTTTTTTGTAAGTGTTGTTATTAAGCAGTGGGCTTTACTCATCTCTAAACTCTCAACGTAGCTTTGATTTCTCTGACTGATGCTTGTTTACATTTAGGTGATTTCTGGCCTACTAGTGCGTCTTTTCATTTCAACTTGTGTCATTCTACTCCAGCATGCGTTTCACCTCTTTTCCCGCTGTACAGTATAAAGACATGGCAGTATGCTGCTGAGTGTAAATAGGAAATCCATCTGGGGGAATCTAATGCTGATGAAGAGGCTCTGAATGGAAGGAGGGTGGGTAGTATGGAATGAGAAAACATGTGTAAATAGTCTGTAAATAATTATTATAATTATTACTACTACTGCTCAGTGTCTGCAGTTACATTGACGGTGCATTCCTGCTCCCTCTATATTTACATAATCATCAACTGCTTCTCTCTGCCTCCGACAGGACTGAATTATCATAGGATCTAGAGATGAACGGCCAGCCCGGCTTCTGACTTATTTCCTGAGACGCTCCTGTTCTCTCACACTCACAGCTCACTTTTCAATTCAAAATGGACGGGAGGAGTGCTCTTATTTTATTATGCATTCTGTTTCTAAGTAGACAAAACCCTATTGATGTAAAACTAGTACTGTGACGATGTTGAGAACGCAAAATAAAACAGTATATTGTAAAACCTGAGCTGAGTGCCCCTGCTTTGTCAAAGTATGTGGTTTCTTGGTCTCGCCTGAATGACTGTGTTTGTCTGTGAACAAACTTTTTCTGCCTAAATGTGGTTCTCCAGTCTTAAGACCACAAATACAATGTCTACATGAAAAAGCTAAATGCTCCTTGGATCCAATAGGATCGCATTCGTAGAGGGTTTCCATCTGAGCGTGGTCCTAGAATCCACAATGCGACGGGGACGGCGACCTAAGAGGAATCAACATGGCTGCCTCGAAGGGAGCGTGGTGCCCTCAACACATCTGACCTCACTGCAGCGTCATCCAGGAGACCAGATGGGACTGTCAGTTGGTCTCATGATTGACAGGCAGCAAGGGATTCTGGGAGAGGTAGTCAGAGATGGCTCACTGGTTAGCTACTTCCATCATCAGAAAAAATCCAGAAAGAAAACGAACGCTGTTGAGCGCTGCATGTGCACAGTACCAATCAGGAAGGTGCGAGCATGAGAGAACAAGCAAAAGTCAATTTGGCAATATTCTGTATGCATTTGTTCATGTTTTACAAAGGGTTTAACTGGAGCCAGGCCGTAGAACCATGATGAATAATTTTTAAACACGGGTTTAAAATCTGCGATCGATATTGGCCGATATGTGTAAAATTCACCTTCATCCTGAGTATACAGCTCTGTTTGTTTCACTGTTTCAGCGATCCAATTATACAAACTAGCCTTCCTTCAGGGCGCCGAGGCGTCAGTATAAACCTAAACAAAACGCTCTGGAAGTTGTGGCTGCTGATGAGAGTCAGTACGGCAGCAGCAGGGCCTCCACTAATTCTCCTCTCAGCCTTGGCTGGCTGCCTGACTGTGGCAGGTGGCCTGAGTGACAGTTTGCCCCGTTTGTGTGTCCGGCCCTCGAGGTTGGAGCTAAAAATAGATCCCAGCTTTGAGGACCACATCCTCCGCGTCAGCAGGACGACGTCATCATGCGGCTGGGAGGGACCGAGCTCAGGGCTTCATTTCCTCTGCCAGCATTACATCACCGTCATGTTGAGACCTTTATCGCGCTGGTAATGGTGATGTTGACGATATTCAAAGTTCACTGTACTATGTCATTTATACCCCTGTGGGGTTATAGTGGACACAAACAACTCGGGACAATATGCCCTTTTCACAGCAGCCATTTTGACGTTTCATAGCAGGTAAACACCGGTCAAATTATTTATCCTAATCAGGTTTTCAGTTGTGTATGGACTCATCATGGACAACAGCAAAGAGGACTTTCTGGTTAACAGCATTCTCAGTCTATTTTATTTACACAAATCCGAGTATATGAAAGTGAAATCTAAGTTTAGTGTATTTCATGAGTTTGAAAAATAAGAATGCAATTGAACTTTTTAGCATAACAGAAGAATATGACTTACAAAAAAGTCCTGGCCATCAAATTGTATTATTTTGATTATTATTTTGTTTGTTTTTATATTTTTGCCATGATGTATGTACATAATACATTATTAAATAGAATTAAAAAAAAAACATATAGAGAGTAAAAAATAAGGTGTAATATATATAAAATGTATATGCTGTTTAGCCCACATGGAACATGACCATTATTAATGTTATTAATTACACCTGTGTTTATCCTACAATGCAATTTATGTCAACTGCTGTATCTTATATTGTATGTTTTCAGTTGTATTGTGTGTTTTATACACGCTACAACACAAATTGCTCACTTGAGACAAATAAAACATCGACTTGACTTATTTAACTACGTTCAGTGATGCGTAGACCATCTGTGAGTTTCATCCTTATTTCTGTTGGTTTAACAGCCTGATATTTTCTGTCTTTACTACATTTGAATGTCTGGGTCGATGGCTGAACGTTTGTCTACATTTACTGTCTGAAGTTCCAACTTGATTCAGTTTTATTTACTTATTTTGCTTCTTCTGCTTAATGTCGCCTTTGTACATCGCGCCACCAAGCGGTAAACTTGCACCATTGCGATGCTTTTATGTTGTGTTCAAGTGCTGTCAGAAATAACAACATTAACCACAGCGCATCCCCCCATTTATTGTGGGGAGTTCTGATAATACTAATACTAATACTAATACTACTAATAATAATAACAACAAGAAGAAGAAAAATAATAAGAATAACAACAACAACATTAATAATAACAATGATGATAATAAGAAGAATAACAATAACAACAAGAAGAATAATAGTAATAATAATGACAAGAAGAAGAAGACGAATAACAAGAAGAAAAAGAATGATAACGACAACAATAACAAAAATAATTTCATTCATTTTTAGTCCTAGTCTATTTAAATTTTAGTAGGCTACTTCAACATTTCCCCATCAGAATGTGTTTTTCTGGCTGTATGGAGAAGACTTAAAAAACCAACATAAATCTAGATGTTTTAGTCAGACAGACAATGTGCAGACAATATAATTCATCTGAGTAAACACTAACTACTAATACTAAATGTTCAAGTAAATTTCAAAATCCAGTCAATAAAAGTGATATTTTGCATTGGTATTGTATGAAATTTTACTGGAAACATCCTCTCTATAATAATAATGATAATAAATAATAATAATTAGCAAGGAAAAATGTATTTATTTTACATTTTGTGCGTTTTAAGTTGCTATAAAACGTTAAAAGATTTCGAGCAAGTCTACGTTAAACGGAAGTCTGCTTTTTACGAGGGTCTGTGAAGATAACATCCAAGCGTTTGCAAATGTCATCAGCGTGCGACAGAAATAGGTGAAAGGTTGTGACTGTGTATGAAACGACGCCCATGGGCTCCAGTTAGTGGAAGACTCTGCCAGAACAATGATGAACGTCGTCGTTAAATCGGTTAAAATCGGTCAGCGGCTGCTCACCTGTACCGCGAAGCATGCTGGGAAAGAAGCGCTACACCTGCAGCAGCGGAGGGCCATTAAGACTCACTCCAGAAACCTCGCTTATGCCAAAGATTTGTTCCTCGGTCACGTGAACAAGGTAACACAGCTGAGTCAATACCTGTCAGTATCAGTGTCGTTGTGAGTTACAGTAAGCTAACGTCTCTGTTTCTGCGATGGCAGCAGGAAACCCGGTTTTAGCGGCACTTATGATTTAGAAATTAATATTATTCTTGATTAATGTGCGACGTCCACGGCTGCTGCAGTTATGTATTATTATTATGTATTATTACAATGATTCTCAAAGTGGGGTCTGAGGTAGTCTGCGAAATAATGCTATAAATTATGAAAATATGTCACTAAAAAGTACATATCTACAGATGGGCACAATTTGCGCCAGTAAAACAAACACATTGCGTCCATTCCTCCCGCCCATGTTAGCTTTGGGCCAATGTCAGCTCTGATAGGATTGTGACACACAGCAATAAGTCGAGTACTTTAAGCTGAAGGACTTTCTGAATGTCAGTTTTAAGTTTAAATACCTGAATTTGTTCATGTTCATTTTCTGAAAGCTTTTAAGATGAGCTACTTTAAATGTCGGCCATACAGTGGACAGAAAAAGTCTCCACATCCCTGATAAAATACGAGGTTTTTGTGATTTAAAATATATAAGACCACGATAAATCATTTCAGAACTGTTTCCACCTTTAATGTGGCCTAAACAGACAAAAATCTGACAATAAGCTGGTTGTATAAAGGCCTTTAAATACTAAGCACCTTTCGATTCTGTTCCAGCACTCAGTCTCTTTGTGTCGGAGTCTGTCAGCGTCACACATCTTCATTATATATATAATTATTTTATATATATATATATATATATATATATATATTATTTTCCCACTCTTCTTGCCAAAGTGCTCCATATCTGTCAGATCGTGAGGGCATCTCACAGCCCTCTTCAGGTCCCCAAAGCCCCAAAGCCTGATGCTGCCCCACCAGGCTTCACTGTGGGTATGCGGGTCTTTTGGTGATGAGCTGTGTAGTTTTTGCACCAAACAAAATTCAACCTTGGGCTCATTAGACCATAACACATTTTCTCACATGCTTTTGGGAGACTTGATGTAAATTTTTGCTAAAGTCAGCCAGGCTTGGATGTTTTTCTTGGTAAGAAAAGTCTTCCGTCTCGCCACCCTACCCCATAGACCAGACATATAAAGACTACGGGAGACTGTTGTCACTTGTAGTCCACAACCAGGACTCGCCACAAACTCCTGCAGCTCCTCTAATGTCGCTGTAGGCCTCTTTCAGCCTTCCTGACCAGTTTTCTTCTCGTCTTTTCATCAGTTTTGGAGGGACGTCCAGGTCTTGGTAAAGTCACTGTTGTGCCATATTTGACCGCCCTGATTCAGACCCCGCCACGTTTCTACACACTTTATTATGTCGTTTTAAAAGGATAAAATTGCCATTTTTGCCCATCAATCTACACTCAGTAACCCATAAGTGAAACCATGTTTTCAGAAATGTTTGTATCCCACACTGAAATCTCTCATTCTGTTTCTGTGACTTTAACACTTTGTTTTTCGGTGGTTTAGTTTGTAAAATAGTGTTTGTCGTCCAGGCCGAGGTCTTCCCTTATCCAGAAATTGGAAATGAAGAACTGGAGGAAATCAACCAACTTGTTGCACCAGTGGAAAAATACTTTACTGAGGAAGGTGAGAGAGGATGATGAATGCAAGAATTAAATAAAACTGTGATTTCTATTTATATTAGATATTAAAAAAAGAATAATAAATAAATGAATGACAATGAATGAGCAAAATAGTATTGAAAATAAATGTAGCCATTAATGAATCAGTAAAATGACATCAATTGATATTTCTATTTTAATTTGCTTATTTATTTATTTATTTATTCATCCTTATATTAATTCCCTTATTACTCTTCTGTTTAATGTGACCTATCTATAAAATAAATAAATGCAAAAATAAATTAATACATAAAAAAGAATGCATAAATAAAAAATAATTGCAATAAAATAATACATCTGAAAAATAATAATAAATGCATCAATATTTTTTTATTGAAGAGTAAATAAATAAGACCATACAAGGATAAACAAATTATTAAAAATAAATTTTGCAGTATTTATTTATATATTGAGTCATTTACTTTGTAATTTGGCAGGCTCCGTCCTCCGTATGATAATATATGACAGTAATGATCTTAAGTTGCCTCTGAGTAATGTTGTTTATTGTGGTGTCAGTTGACTCAGCGAGGATTGACCGAGAAGCCAGCATCCCTCCAGAGACCATGAATGGGCTGAAGGAGCTCGGGCTGTTTGGAATCATGATTCCCGAAGAATACGGTGAGATGATTGTGACCTTATTTAGTGTTAGCAATTAAAACAGGATACACCACATAAAAATGTTCTTAGATTAGCTGGTACTAAACATTTGTACCCAAGTACAGTATCTGCGAGGTTTTAGGTAATCCATCCGGTAGTTGTTGAAACATTTCGCTCCTGCATTGAAGCTGGGCTCTCTGGACAGCTAAGTAATACATGCAACACGCATGCAACATAAGGCAGTTTCTCTAAACATCACTACAGTTTATACACAACCCAGAGTTTACAAGGGCACCACAGCTATTTCTCTCACATGCCTTGAGCCCTTCTTGAATTTATGCATTTTGAGCAAGAGTAGAAATTGAAGCTGTTTAGATACTTTTTGTGCCGGTGACAGCTGTGGCAGCTGTGGCATCATCTTGTCCATTCTCTTGAACACGATATTTCAGGAACGCTGGGGGGATTTCTTCAAATTTGGTACAAACGTTTGGTACAAACGTTTGGTACAAACAAACGGTGTTCAAAGGTCACTGGGACAAAACACGTTTTTGGTCATAACTCAAGAATAGTAATAATAATAATAATAATAATAGAATAGTTTTTACTTAGAGTGACAATCCTTAAGATTTCAGTCCTCCATTTTATTTAGGATTTCTGTTTAACTGAAAACAGTAGAATTGGGCAGTATGGAGTCTTTTTATTGATATATGAACATAGAAACTTAATAGAAAATTTCTATTTCTATGTGTATGAGCTTCTAAATATTCAGAACTGTGTGCATAGCTCAAGTTTTTGTGTGTATATAACAGCATTTTTTTACTAGTTCATAATACTGGAAATATGTAAATATTGCTTTAATTTCATCAGTGGCTCCTGGCTGTTGTGTTACCTCCATCAGTGATTGGGAATTACACTTATTTTGCTTCATGAGTTTATTTTTTTATTATTATTCTGTTGAAGCATGGTTGAAAAGCAATGTCTGACTTTCATTGGTTAAATTTCATAGAATTTTTATTTATTATTACTTTTGTCAGATTCAAGATATTTCTGTGACCATTGTGAGTTTTTCTCTCATTAACTGAAGGGTACCAACAATTTAGTCCATGTGTGTAACAGACATTTATTTGAATGAAAATCTTTGACCGCCACGTAAACGCTAGTAGGTGGGCTGCCTCCCGCTGTGTCTCCTGCAGCTGTGTCACTGTTTACCCATCACCTGCCTCGAGAAAGTGTAGTGTGTACACAAGTGATTGAAGTTAATTAATGCAGGTGAAACAGCCGCAAGCCAGGCAAATAACTATGTAAGCTATGTAATTAGCCTTTAGCTATGCCTGGAAAATGTAAATTTCAGGATTTGTATCTCACCAAAGGCATTTACAAAGACTAGTACAATAGCTTTTCTGCTAAAAGCCTCTTTTTTGTTAACATGGCCACCAACCACATTCACCGGGGAAAAGTGCACGTTGATTAGCTGCTCAGCTGCAGTACATTAATCAGCATGGAAGTGTACCTCAGATGCAGGGCTGCAACTAATGAATATTCACTGTTTTTTCTGTAAATTGGCAGAAAATGGTGAAAAATGTTGATAGCCCAAGATGATGTCTTTAAAATAGCACTATTGGTCGCTGTAACTGCTCCTGAATTTTTGTCATTGAATCATGTTGATATTGATCTGTTTGTGCAGCACAGCTGCTGTTGTGTTGTACATACAGTACAGACCAAAAGTTTGGACACACCTTCTCATTCAAAGAGTTTTCTTTATTTTCATGACTATGAAAATTGTAGCTTCACACTGAAGGCATCAAAACTATGAATTAACACGTGGAATTATATACTTAACAAAAAAAGTGTGAAACAACTGAAAATATGTCTTATATTGTAGTTTCCTCAAAGTAGCCTCCTTTTGCTCTGATTACTGCTTCACACACTCTGCATCCTCTTGATGAGCTTCAAGAGGTCGTCACCTGAAATGGTCTTCCAACAGTCTTGAAGGAGTTCCCAGAGGTGCTTAGCAGAGGTCCAGCTCAGCCCAAACCATCTGGATTGGGTTCAGGTCCGGTGACTGTGGAGGCCAGGTCATCTGGTCCAGCACCCCATCACTCTCCTTCTTGGTCAAATAGCCCTTACACAGCCTGGAGGTGTGTTTGGGGTCATTGTCCTGTTGAAAAATAAATGATGGTCCAACTAAACGCAAACCGGATGGAATAGCATGCCGCTGCAAGATGCTGTGGTAGCCATGCTGGTTCAGTATGCCTTCAATTTTGAATAAATCCCCAACAGTGTCACCAGCAAAGCACCCCCACACCATCACACCTCCTCCTCCATGCTTCACGGTGGGAACCAAAGATCTCAGATCTGGACTCATCAGACCAAAGCCCAGATTTCCACTGGTCTAATGTCCATTCCTGGTGGTCTTTAGCCCAAACAAGTCTCTTGTGCTTGTTGCCTGTCCTTAGCAGTGGTTTCCTAGCAGCTACTCTACCATGAAGGCCTGATTCACACAGTCTCCTCTTAACAGTTGTTCTAGAGATGTGTCTGCTGCTAGAACTCTGTGTGGCATTGACCTGGTCTCTAGTCTGAGCTGCTGTTAACCTGCCATTTCTGAGGCCGGTGACTCGGATGAACTGATCCTCCTCAGCAGAGGTGACTCTTGGTCTTCCTTTCCTGGGGCGGTCCTCATGTGAGCCACTTTCTTTGTAGCTCTTAAAGGTTTTTGCGACTGCACTTGGGGACACTTTCAAAGTTTTCCCAATTTTTCGGACTGACTGACCTTCATTTCTTAAAGTAATGATGGCCACTTGTTTTTCTTTACTTAGCTGTTTTTTTCTTGCCATAATACAAATTCTAACAATCTATTCAGTCGTACTATCAACTGTGTATCCACCTGACTTCTGCACAACACAACTGATGGTCCCAACCCTATTTATAAGGCCAGAAATCCCACTTAGTAAACCTGACAGTGCTCACCTGTGAAGTGAAAACCATGTCAGGTGACGACCTCTTGAAGCTCATCAAGAGGATGCAGAGTGTGTGGAGCAGTAATCAGAGCAAAAGGTGGCTACTTTGAAGAAACTACAATATCAGACATATTTTCAGTTGTTTCACACTTTTTTGTTAAGTACATATTTCCACATGTGTTAATTCATAGTTTTGATGCCTTCAGTGTGAATCTACAATGTCAATAGTCATGAAAATAAAGGAAACTCATTGAATGAGAAGGTGTGTCCAAACTTTTGGTCTGTCCTGTATAACTGCGCATGATATTTGTCTATTTGTCTATGGTGTGTGACTGCTGTATTTGTCTGTTTGTATTGTTTGTCTTTATTGTTGAAATAACTTTCTCTGCTGCCCTCTTGGCCAGGTCACTCTTGGAAAAGAGATTTTAAACTCAATGAGTTTCTCACCTGGTTAAATAAAGGATATAAAATAAATGTCTTGGACTTGTCCAAAGATAGTCAGTTTACTGTCATAGAGGAAGAAAGAAACCAGAAAATATTCACATTTAAGAAGCTGGAACCAGAGACTTTTTTTCTTAAAAAATTAAAACTTATTAATCGATGATCAAAGTAGTTGGCAATTAATTTAAAAGTTGACAAATAATCAATTAATTGTTGCAGCTCTCTCGTTAAAGATCTGCAGGACATCCATATGGCCTGATGTAGAGCCTGCAGCAAATCAATACAAGTCACGCCAAGGGTGTAAATGGTGTGTTTGAACCTTGGATTTGACGGAATTGGGAAAGTCTTTGAAAAATCCTTGAATTTAAGGCAGTGCCTGTTTTTTTTTTTTTTTTTTTCCCCATCCCAGGTGGACTTGGATTATCCAACACCGTGTACGCACGACTGGCAGAGATCACCTCATTAGACGGCTCTATAGCTGTAACACTAGCTGCACATCAAGCTATCGGACTGAAGGTAAAAATGAAATAATGCTGTATATGAAACTCGTCATCTGCACGAGAGGGAAAGTCTGTCTGTGATAGAACGATCAAGGTTTTGGAGGTTTTTCCTCTGTGTGATTAGCTAACAGCTGTTTGGTGTTTCAGGGGATCCTGATCGCAGGAAGTGAAGCCCAGAAGCAGAAGTATCTGCCCAAACTGGCCTCCGGAGAGCACATCGCAGCTTTCTGCCTGACAGAGCCTGGAAGGTAACGACGCTGACGTCTCATTTACATCTTACCTGCAGCTGCTGTTGTGTTCACACATGAGTCAGTTTGACCATCCTGTCTCTCTCTCTCTCTCTCTCTCTCTCTCTCTCTCTCTCTTTCTCCCTCTCTCTCTCTATCTCTCCCTCTCTCTCTCTCTCTCTCTTCTCTCTCTCTCTCTCTCCCTCTCTCTCTCTCTCTCTCTCTCTCTCTCTCTCTCTCTCTCTCTCTCTCTCTCTCTCTCTCTCTCTCTCTCTCCCTCTCTCTCTCTCTCTCTCTCCCTCTCTCTCTCTCTCTATCTCTCTCCCTCTCTCTCTCTCTCTATCTCTCTCCCCTCTCTCTCTCCCTCTCTCTCTCTCTCTCTCTCTCTCTCCCTCTCTCTCTCCCCCCCCCTCTCTCTCTCTCTCTCTCTCTCTCTCTCTCTCCCTCTCTCTCTCTCCCTCCCTCTCTCTCTCTCTCTCTCTCTCTCTCTCTCTCTCTCTCTCTCTCTCTCTCTCTCTCTCTCTCTCTCTCTCTCTCTCTCTCTCTCTCTCTCTCTCTCTCTCTCTCTCTCTCTCTCTCTCTCTCTCTCTCTCTCTCTCTCTCTCTCTCTCTCTCTCTCTCTCTCTCTCTCTCTCTCTCTCTCTCCCCCTCCCTCCCTCTCTCTTCTCTCTCTCTCTATCTCTCTCCCTCCCTCTCTCTCTCTCCTCTCTCTCTCTCTCTCTCTCTCTCTCTCTCTCTCTCTCTCTCTCTCTCTCTCTCTCTCTCTCTCTCTCTCTCTCTCTCTCTCTCTCTCTCTCTCTCTCTCCCCCCTCCCTCCCTCTCTCTATCTCTCTCTCTATCTCTCTCCCTCCCTCTATCTCTCTCCCTCCCTCTCTCTATCTCTCTCCCTCTCTCTCTATCTCTCTCCCTCCCTCTCCCTCTCTCTCTCTCTCTCTCTCTCTCTCTCTCTCTCTCTCTCTCTCTCTCTCTCTCTCTCTCTCTCACACCTACTCAGAGTTGTTCCTTAAAGCAGTTTGCTGCTTGTATAACACATTTAAAAATACATAATTCCCTGATGTTTTGCCGGTCGGGAGTCAAACAACCCACATTAGCTTCTCTGCTCAAGTTTCCTTCTTGTTAAACTTAAAAACATGGACACCCGTTTTCTTTCCTGCAGTTTAGCTTTTTGAAGGAGGCACCAAACAAACATTGGGGGGGAAGTGCAGGTCAGTTAGCTGCTTAGCTGCAGCACATTAAACAGCTTGTAAACGGAGCTGGTTAGACGCTGGGCTGCAACTAATGGTTATTTTCGTTGTTGATTAAATCCGTCCATCTGTACTTTGGGTGGATTAACTTGATTTACGCTCAGTTTGATCATTTCAGTGGAAGCGATGCAGCCTCCATTCAGACCCGCGCAACCCTGTCAGAAGATGGGAAACATTACCTGATCAACGGCTCCAAGGTGAGAGCCAAACGTTTCACCTGGACTTCAAATGATCCTCCTTTGCCTTAAACTCTAAAGATCCTTTCAATTTGTCTTATCAGTTTTGGATTTCAAACGGATCCACAGCAGATATCATGACGGTGTTTGCCAGGACGGAGGTGGAGGTAAACGGTGAGAAGAAAGATAAGATTTCGGCGTTCATCGTCGAGAGGGCCTTCGGCGGCGTCACCAGCGGCAAGCCAGAGGACAAGCTGGGCATCCGGGGCTCCAATAGTAAGCTGGTCGTAGTGTTGGCACAACTTTGATTCTATAGTCTGTCTAAATATCTCGATACCGTTACTGAAATGATACCACTGAAAACCTGAAAGTTAAACACAGGAAGAGTAGTGGAAAAATAGATGACAGAACATGGACATTAAATTTAGCTTTGTAATTAAAAATGTAAAAATTAAAACGATGCACATGGTATGCAGCAATCTGCTGTCCGTTATACTTTATGTTTATGCGCTTTCTTTGATAGTTAACTTTATATTTTCAACCAGATATCACTATTAAACAGGGTTAAATAAGGATTTTCTCTCGTACTGGTGTTGACAGCAGAGCATTGTGATGCCGTTCTAGTATTGGTATACCGTGTAACTAAACTGCAATTAAACTTTGACATTTTCAGCTTGTGAAGTGTCCTTTGACAACGTGCCAGTGCCAGTGGAGAACGTAGTAGGAGAAGTAGGAGGAGGATTCAAGGTAAAACCTTATAGTTTATCCACATGACCATATCTGTAAGGGCGTGTCTATGTGTCCACCAACCTTTTTGTTTTATGTTGGACAGGTTGCCATGAACATCCTGAACTCAGGGAGGTTCAGTATGGGCAGTTCTTCAGCTGGGATGATTAAAAAACTGATCGGTAAAAACCTCCATTCAAAGATAACTGATAAAGATCTTCCATGTTTGTAAAATGTCTTCAGTTTGATGTCATCTCTGTCTGGCTTTCTGTAGAAATGACCTCTGAGTACGCCGCCACCAGAAAGCAGTTCAACAAAAGCCTGGCTGAATTTGGGATGATTCAGGTACAGTCCACGTTTTCTCATCGGTGTGAATAATCACCACCACTCAGAGCTGGAGGATAAGGTGTGTTTTTGCCGTGTTACTGTAGGAGAAGTTTGCGATAATGGCTCTTAATGCCTTTGTGATGGAGAGCATGGCGTACCTGACGGCGGGTATGATGGACAGACCGGGGCTTCCGGATTGTTCTCTAGAGGCTGCCATTGTTAAGGTTAGACAGCGCTGTCATTCAGCTTTTATTTTTTCATATAAAACCAAACGTCTCATGATGAGTATTCTCCTTCTTCTGTTCAGGTGTTCAGCTCAGAGGGAGGCTGGATTTGTGTCAGTGAAGCTCTTCAGGTCCTCGGAGGTTTGGGATATACGAAGAACTACCCCTACGAGCGCTTCGTCAGGGACTGTCGCATCCTGCCCATCTTTGAGGTACATTTTTCATTCATTAAAATCAGGGCCATAATTCCCACTGAGGACACCAGAAGTCATGTTCTACATCATATTTCTGGCAGTTTTTTAGACAAGAAGAGGGTGCAAGAAAATTATTTCCAATGCATGGTTCGACTCGACTCACCTCATTTTTGGTACCAGGTCCTTTGTCTTCAGTTTGTTTTCCACTGTGGGAAAAAAAAAGTTTTGAAATTAGTGTTTGGTCAATTATTTCTGCTAACTGTCCTTGTATTTTACATGGTTGGAAAACGTTCACAGTGATGTCCACAGCTGATTATGTGGGTAGCGTGATAACAGTGTAGTCTCCTGTTGGTATTGATGCTTGTTTTGAGTTGTTTGGTGGTCCTCTTGGGGTGTTGTCTCCCTGGGACGCCTACTTCACGGTCTGTCTTTGACATCACCGGTTTCACAGAACATGGCCCTCAGGTTGGAGATGGTACCAGGGCTGCAACTTGGTTTTGTGGAACAAAAACTTAAAGGAGCCTCATCCAGACTAGATAAATGTGGCATCCAGATGCTTGGAGCAGACAACAAGTGATCACTTTAGTAGGGCGCAGCACCCAGCAGGCCTCATGCACCTGGAGCTCAGAACTAGAGTCAGTACCAACAGGAGAATACACTGTTTAGCATTGGTAGACCATTTTGGCAAATTTCACCTGGGCGCTACCCACATAATCAGCTGTGCTGCTCATCCCATAAATGTATAATCCTTACATCATACATCATTGTGAAGGTAAAAACAGGCTTTTCAACCATGTACAATACAATGACAATTAGCATTGGAACAACAGAGAAATAAGCCATCAAACACAAATTTCTAAATTTTTCTTTCCCCAAGTTTAGTACCCCCTCAATATATATATATATATATATATATATATATATATATATATATATATATATATATATATATATATATATATATATATATATATATATATAATTGGTTGCAAGTCAAACATCTCTTGTGGGTGGGACTACCACTACTGCTACTACTGTACTGGTTTGTTGAGATGATCCATAGTGGCCACCAGGTGGCAGATGTGACTTTGAAATCAAAGCTCTTCAATGGATTATTTTTAGAAGAGGCTGAAGGATTCTTTCTGTATTTGGATGAATGGACTGAGCAGCAGCTTATCAGACAGTATGAGAAGAATAAAGGGTTTTAGTAGCATTAAAATGCACCTGCATTAAAATGAACCTGAAAATAATATGATAATGATTATGATAAGCATAATATGAGACCTTTAAACAGCTTTTCCAGCTGTCATAACGTGTGATTTAGTCCTAATTTTTAAATGTTTTGTATTGATGGGATAATAGGAAACATTTCACAGTGTGGTGCCCTGTTGTCCCACAGTACACACTCACCCACACACACATACCAACTTTTTATTGTGCTCTTCGTCGTGGGCTGTATTGCCACTTACATATAGTACAACAGATATGAAATTGACAGTGTGCCATATTTAGACTCTGTTGCTGTTTTTCAGGGTACCAATGAAATCCTGAGGATGTACATCGCTCTCACTGGGATGCAGCATGCTGGCAAAGTGCTCACGGGCAAAATAAAGTAAGAATACGCAGGTTGTATAAAACTGGGAAATGTATTCATACTGTATGACACTGATATTGTGACACGTGCTGCTCGCTACTTTCATTAGAAAAGAGTTGGCAACACTGAGCTCGGTTTTACGGTTGGATCATTTTTAAAAACTAGCACACTGGTTTCTAAGCATTACCCACCCAAGCTTTAATCTATTTTTATAGTTTTGGCCACTTCAGCTTTAGCTAGTTGCTAATTGTGTCTGCAGTTTGGTTCCTGAGCTGGTAGTGTGCAGCTGGTTTATTGCAGGGTTATTTTCTTTGCTGTTTGCTGCAGCTGGAAACGATGCTGATGAGAATCTAAAAAGTATATTTGAAAATTACAACGAGCTGAAAGACAACTCTGTAGAGCCGAGGTGATAATTACTACTACGGGTGACTCCTTTCACTCTATACATAATCATTTGCCTCATTGTTAAAAAAAAAATCATGTGTCCCTGGTCTTAAACACTGCATTACATCACAGGTGAAAGATGTCATTTTCAGAGATGATTAGATGACTTTAGCTGAATCCTGTGTGGCCTTGATCACAATATTTATTTTCTTGAGTGTAAATAATCTTCACTAAAATACCATCATGAGGTTGTGTACATGCCTGCTAACCTTGAGACCTCCACAGTAGGGAGGATTTCTAACCCAAAGCGCCAAGTGAAAAATTTGAGTTTCACAGACTGTTTTTCCTGCATTCTGGTGACTTTTAAAGACTACAATTAACAAAATAATAACTATGCTGCAACAGCATTTTTATTTTAAATAGGCCTACTTTTAATTTTACTTTTATTTCTCAGGAAAGAAAATGTAATAATTCGTCTCTCTGACGTGAACTTCTGTAAATCTCTGGTCCATCGATCTGCAGCCCCTTATTCTGTTAGGGGTCGCAGGGCGGCGGCTGGAGCCAATCCCAGCTGGCCTTGGGTGAAGGCGGGGTTCACCCTGGACAGGTCGCCAGGTCTGACACGTAGAAACAGACAACCATTTACGGAGGAAGCCGGAGAACCCGGAGAAAAACCCAGGGAGAACATGCAATCTCCACACAGAGGGACCCCAAGCTGGATTTGAACCTGCGGCCCTCTAACCAGTGCTACTAGTCAGTGCTAATCAGTGCAGCCTGGTATAATCTCTGGTATAAACTAATATTCATTAGTTTTTATTTTTGCCCCTGCGTGAGTATTTCTTTCTCTTAGTACTCTCCATTTCTCCCTCCATCTCTCATCCACTGAAGTCCCTTTCAGACACAGTGCGACGACGACACCACTGTACTCTGAAAACTGTTCTTGCATCGCACGACGACGACTTTTCACTGCATCGAGCAAAGACCGACTTTGAAACGCGTTGTGTCGCGAACAGCTCTCTTCCGCCTGGAAACAACATTTGGTGGATCTGTATAGCGGTCTGGGTAGAAACAGTAGAGCTTATAGATGCTGTGCAGTGCTAGAGACACGTTGTGATAATGAAAAGGGAAAAATAAAAGTGTCCCGGAAAAATGATGAGTCTTGACAAGTATGGTTGTGTTATTCAGTAAAACGTCCAGAAGGGTCTGCAGCCTTTAAGTGTTTTCTTGCTCTGTCTGCAGGGAGATGAAGAAAGGAAATATAGGTATGGCTTTGGGCATGGTAGGCAAGAAACTGAGGAGCTCATTTGGAAGTTCAACGGATCTCGGCCTGACGGGAAAAGATGGAGTGGTGCATCCCAGCTTGACGGTAAGAACTTCAATTTAAAGGAGACATTTTAGGTGTATTGGCTGAGGCTCAAGAGTTTTCTGTTTACAGGAAAGTGCAAAGAAGTTGGAGCAGAACGTCAACCTGTTTGGATCGACTGTGGAGAGCCTGCTGTACAGATACGGGAAGGTACATTTGATTGATTTTACATTCTGGAAAAACAGCAGTGGGAATTTCCTGCTGAAATGTTCCCAATTCCTCTTTAAAAAAAAGTCTGATTTGTCTTAAACGGCTGAAAGCTGTTTCTTAATGATGGTAGATATCTGTTCATACAATCCAATCAGTGTTTCTGAGCTGGTGCTCAGACAGCTGCTCCAGACTGTTCTTTCTTTCTTCATTTGCTTTTGTAATCACGGCTTCCCCACAGATCCTATAAACCTCTTGGCAACAGGTCCGCTTTCCAGATCCCCACTTCCTGTATCATTTGCCTCCATTTTGATCCAATACATGAGAAGTGTCCTCAGAGGACTTACATCACACTACAGTCTTCAGCTGCTGAAGAGTAAAACCTCAAACAAGTTCAGTCTGCAAGTAGATAAGCTTAATAATGAAACTGAGAGTTTGTCAAGATTTAAACCCTCTGAAAGAGAAGCCCGTCCCGTTCTCTCTAACTTAGACACCATCTGTACCACATATTAGCAGGGATGTGATCCTGGTGTCTGTATGGACTCTGTCAAACAACCTTAGTGAGAGCTAAGCCGAGATAAGAAGACTTTCCTGTCAGAAGTCTTCCTCAGTAACATTTTGGGAAGAGGTGTTTCACACAAGGTGGCACTACTGGGAGTAATACTCGAAGAAATAAAATAAAAAAAAAAATTAGTTTGAATTATATAATATACCAGCAGCAACTAAAGGTGGTTAAAACCTGACACCCCTCTAACACAGTATATGGACTGAGAAGGTGGGATGGGAAATATACCAGATGAAACAAATACTCCAAAAAGTTATATTTATTAAAAGGTGGAGTCCTGCAATGGCTGCATTAATACAGTGAAGTCATGGTCTAAATCCTCCTACACATCCTGAATAAAGCATTTATCTTTGTCATCTTAAATATACACGTGAGGTCGAGCGATTAAGAAGAAGAAGAAGATCTACCTTTAGTAGTCCCACAATGGGGAAATTCAATTTACACTCTGTTAAACTCATACATGGTACATGCAGACCTAAACACACATACATGCATTAATGGAGAGATGTCAGAGTGAGGGGGCTGCTCCTGACAAGCGCCCGAGCAGTTGGGGGTTTGGTGCCTTGCTCAGGGGCACCTCGGCAGTGCCCAAGAGGTAAACTGGCACCTCTCCAGCTACCAGTTCACACTCAGTTTTTGGTCCATGCGGGACTTGAACCGTGACCCTCCGGTTCCCAAGCCAACTCCCTACAGACTGAGCTACTCCGCCCCTTAATTAATCGAACTGATCTGCTCAGACTAGGTGAGAAGAACAGCGTCCTGACTGGGAGAAACTGTAAAGACACAAAATAAAGATCGGAGCGACAGACCATAAGTGTTGTTCAACAAATGTTTACTGAAGTTAAGAAATGTTGTGCATCTTTTGTTAATATTAAGCTGTTATATTTCATCAGATGGAGGAAAAAAAGAAAATCGGACAAAGATATCAGCAAAAAAAAAAAAAAAAAATCTGCATCATACTGTAATACAGTATATCGGCTATCAGCTGTGCTGGTTCTGTAAAAAAAAAAAAATCCCATATCGGGCTTATTTTTATGTTTTTATTCTTTATTGTTTTTATCTAAATGTTTGTGCTATTTAAAGCACTTTGTAACTATGTTTAGATAAGTGCTAAAGTTTATTATTATTATTATTATTTCTCTCCTCAGATGTTTTAAAAAACATCCTGTAGTTAATGTTTAGCTGTAAAATGAGAAAGTTTGCGACCCAGCAGCCATGCTGAGATATGGTAAGGAAATACTAAGCACCGCCCACCAGCCGGAGAAAACGTCCTCATGACGGTTTCTCACAGGAGATCACCTGTCTCATGCACTACTTCTATCATATTTGAAGTTACTAAATGCAGCTTAGTGGAAGCAACTTAAATCATTTCAGAGGTTGGAAATGATCAGTGATTGAAGCGTTCTTGTTTTTTTTCCCACTGACGTCAGACCATAGTGGATGAGCAGCTCGTCCTGAAGAGAGTAGCAGATGTGCTGATCAACCTCTACGCTATGACAGCTGTCCTTTCCAGAACCAGCCGCTCCATCAGCATCGGGCTCAGGAATCACGACCACGAGGTGTGCACACATACTCACACATACACACCAAAGCTTGGACTCAGACCTGTTACGGTGGGCCCAGCTTTATTTGGCCCAGCAGAATTGAGAAGAAAATACAATCTGCCTGGAGTTAATCTTCATCTTGAGTAAATTTCCCTATTTATCATAGTGAAAGTTGTCAGAAAGGTGTCAGATCGCACAGGGCATCACAGTCTGTTGTGTATGGGGCTGGGTTATGGCTGATTGGTGGCATAGTGATGTGGATTTAGGTGTCAATCACAAATGTGTCGCTTCACTGTTTTGACCGATGCTCGTTACAAGGCACGAGCAACAGGACACTGATTGTCGCTGACTTAGCGACCACACATGTCGTTGTTAACAAGCAATTTCTGATTCTTGCAGAGTCTTTTCTTAAAACTAGGCTGCAGTAGAAAGATGCAAATATTGTTGACATTGGTGCTAAATGACCAAAGAAACAGGGGCTGTGGTCCTAGCTTTTGCTCGAAAGGTAGAAAACCTAACCAACTGGAAAACACTGGGCTCATCGCTGGTGGTGCTTGACTTTTGCCAGTGGCGGCCTCCTCCTCCTCATCCATACACATTAATTTCCTTCCACCCTGTATTCTGTCTCACAAGTAGCCCTGAAGGTCCAGTTTCAGCATTGCACTATGCCCATCTCCCCGTGTAGGTGGGCAAACAAAGAGTGTGGAAGTGCAATCTGTCGTGCTGGCATCACGGAGGGAAGTTAAAGTTTGTTCATTTACATATTCTACCCACATTATAATGATCCAAAGCTGGTTGGAAAACATCAAAGTTTCCTTTTAATAAAACACACATTGCTATCTAATTAGATCAGGCTGTTTCACTGCAGCAAGTTGTTGAAACTGAAAGCAATTAAAGCAGCAGCAGCAGCACATCACAACACGGTGTCACCTCCAATTTTATGTTCTTTTATTCTTTTTTCATTGCAAACATTTTTCATTTAATTGTTATCTGCATGTGCTTTGACTGGTTACCTCTAATCAGGAGTTACTAAGATTTAATATAGCTATTATTTTTTGCATTTTCACTATTTTGTAAAGGTGTAACCAAGCGGCAACCTGCTGGAGTGTCTTAAACCGGCATTCTTTCTAAAGCCAGCGGGCTTCATATTATCCTCTTTTGCAACAGCAGTCTGTGATTCAGATGGCAGCAGTGTTCGTCTCCGCTGCAGCTACGGGCATAACTGTCAGCAAACATGCAGCGGACCACCTTTTGAATTTTATGTAAAACACACACAGAGAAACTGTAGAGATCCTGTCTAACTGAATTCCTTTCCAAAAATAGTCATTTGTGTCTTTTGGTTACGACTGAAGTGTTTCGCCTGAGGATCGCAGAGTAATTCAAACCAAATTCTGAATTATTCTTAAAGCAAATATGGCTTCAATCATTAAGCTTTCATCCAGCGTCGATCCACTGTGATTATAAAAGCTTGATTGTTCATATTTGGTTTTGGACTTCCATGATGTGTAGAACAGTACTAATCTGACACAAGTTTGTTCAATAAAACCTGTGGGTTATTGAAGAAATGTGTGTCGTATGTCTCCCCTTTACAGACATGCCCACTTTATGATAGTCCCAGTCAGTTTGGATCAAGTCATAGTCAAGTCAGCACACTGACACACTGACAGCTGTTGTTGCCTGCCAGTTTGCCAGGTTATGATTTGTGAGGGTTTCTGGACAATATCTGTCATTGTTTTGTGTTGTTAATAGATTTCCAGTATTAAATATATGCATACATTTACATAAAGCAGCATATTATGTGTTAAATACTTGCCAAATGTCCCTTTAAGGTACATTTTGAACTGATAAAAAAAATGATTGATTTGTGATTCTGTCTTTTTGAATCTGTCCTGTGTTTGCAATTGTCTCGCTTCACATTTGATTACTTTCTGACATTTCAACCGCCTCCTGCATCATATTTAGTGTGTTTTCCAGTCGCAGGTTTTGATGCGTGAGCGTTGTTGGTTTTCTAGGTGCTGCTCGCAAACACATTCTGCAGCGAGGCTTTCTTCAAGAACAATTACATGATGACTCAGTTGCAAAAACGTAAGTACAACATTAAATGGTAATTGAGAACAGCCCCCCACCCCTCTTTTTTTTTTTTTTTTTTTTTAACTGCATCTCAGTACAAAAGACTTGCATGTGTGGTGGAATTTCCCCAACAAACCCCACATACCAACACTCAAACCCCTCGCTGCTTTTTCGTTTTCACACTGTGCGTGTTTTGTTTAATGACCTGTATGTGATGCAGAGTTATCCGGTGACACGATCCAGACAGATGATGATTAATGCTGTGTTTTGAACTGTAAATCTCATGTCGATCCGTTCCAGACTCTCCTGAGAACAATGATGCCAACATCAAGAAGATCGCCAAAGAGGTGTTGGAGAACAGAGCCTACGTCTGCTCGCACCCTCTGGAAAGAACATTCTGAGCTCTCCCATGTGACCATAACAGAGAGGCGGAGTCCCGCCCCCTCAGGTGGACTACCATAAGACCTTATTTCTGAGAAAATACGAACCATAGTCAGTGTTCAGAGACAAATACTTCTTTGATCCCTTTTGAATTGCACCATGTGTCATATATACATACATATATTTGTCAATTTAAAACATAATTTTGCAAATCAAGAAAGTCTCAGTTTGCTGCAAAACTGTTTAAGTATCAGACTGAAAATACGTTGTTAGAAAGACGACACACCCAAAAGTGTTATAGTGACGTCTCTCACTCTCTCAAGCTACGATGTCGGTGTGTTTCATACTGAGATGAATGATCAACAGGTCTGATTGTTCCTTCTCTACCCGGCTGATTTAAAAATACCAGGAGTCACTGGATAAAACACATCAGGTTGGATAATAGTTCATCTGTGTGTGGAGCAAAGTTAGCTAGCTGGTGTTGTGCGATATTAGAGATGTTGTTCACTGAGTAGTTTCACACAAAACTAAATGATACAACAAACAGACTTTCTTAACTTGCAAAATTATCTTTTAAATTGACAGTGAGGTCTCTTCACAGAGGAATTGCTGAACAAATGCATATATACTGTATACCCCCCCCCCCCCCCCCCCCAGTTCAAACAGGATCAAAACATTTGCTGTCTCTCAATGTTGACTACTTCTGAAGTATTAGTGCTTACTTTGACATTATCTGTACACTTGATTAATAAATTAAGAGATTTAGAAGAGAGTTTATAGTTACTGTATTTTATTAACCGTGGCTTCAAAGTTTGGAGATCTTTCTTCCCTTCTGATGGTCTTTTATGAGTTTTATTCAAAGTGCTCTTAGTGCTGTGATATGAAATGGATGCTAGTTTAATGCTTATTGGTCTACAGTGCACAGTTTTGTGAGTTCTGGCTTGGACAGCTGATGTCTTCATGTTGGGTTCATGCTTTGAAAAGTGAAGCTGCTCTTGTCCTCGTCGGTCAGACGCAGGGCCGTCCACTTGTACAGGAATGAATGCTGCTTATTGAATCCACTGTAAGAAGCAACAGAACATACCACACAAACGCAAAAAGATTTTCTCCAGTATCTGTTGAGCTTCTGGTTGTTAAATAAAGAGTCTAACTTAAACTGGCATATCGTGGTACTTATTACAGTACTGAGAGGTGTGTCTGGGGATGGTGTTGTTTTTGCTGCAGGGGCCCGGAGCCACGCTCTTCTTTTCCTCTGCTTCGTTGTCACCCAAGTTCATCACAGACAGTTGAGGCAAAGGCTGTCACACACAAAATGGCCGTCACCTACAACCAGACAAGCACTGAACTGAGGAAAGCTTTGTGAAAATATGACATTAAATCAGCTAGAATCAATATCTTAAAAGAGGTCTGCAGGAGTGAATCCTAAAACCCAGAAGTGAGTTAGCATTTTAGCACTTCTGGTTCATTAAGGTCTGGGTGCAGCGGTATAGATGGATAAGTATACTTTATTGATCCCAAATTGGGAAATTCTTGAAGCGTTAGTGATTGTCAGTAGTATTCCTGTTGACCATTGTAGCCTGCTGCTGCGGTCATAAACCACATAAAACAGCTTGTGTTGCACCAACTGGCTCGCCACCGGCATAAACCGATTCTCGTTGGCATATGCGGCAGCTACCTGAAGCTAACTTGCCCCACTAACCAGCACCAGGTTGACCCTGACACCACTGTCCCTCTAGCACACCGGCAGGAGGCCGCTGTAGCTGTTACGGTAGAAGAAAAAGTGAGGGCGGCACGCTGGTATATGTATGGTCTGGTGGGGTTGCTGTCTGTTGAAAAGTGGCTAAAAGAGACGTCTAAACGTCATCACTCTGACTTGTCCACTCGTGGACGTGGTGTAGATCGTTTCTTCTACTGATGACTGCATTTACACTTCAAAAATCATAAAAGTGGAGATTATCTTGCTGAACCAATCGTGTTATTATTATAAACGGTTGTTTGCCACAGAGCTTATTTTCTGCAATAATCCAAATGATACTAACTACCTGGTTGGCTGGTTGCACCAAACAGCAGACAAACAAAGTTGGCACCTAGCTGGTGAACATAGTGGAGCGGATGAACAATAATTTTCATAATTGCATGATCATTTTTGTCCTCTGTAAGATGTCTGATCAATAATGCCAGAAGTATCACAATGTACGATAACTTTACCATTTTTTGGTGCTTACAATAAGTAGTTGGTTTTGGACTGTGCTGTCTACTTTTGATTAATTTCTGGATACCAAAATATGGATCTTACATCTGTGTTTACACATCTCCTCTCACATGACCTCTCTCTGTCTTTTAATCGATTTTTTTTAATGGTAGGCTACAACCTGCTTTAAAAAAAAACAATGTTCGGATATTTGTAGGTGTGTCAAAAAGTTGTTGGAATATGTGTTTTGTAAAATTACACATTAACTCACATTTGTTCTCGAGGTTATGACTTCCTTACAAAGATTTTCTTCAAAATCTGTTAATTTTAAGCCTCTGGTACGAGAGTTTAACATTTCCCATCTGGCAACGCTGGCTATTTAAGGTGGTAGAGACCAGAAACAGAGCTGCAATAGGCTAGAAGTGGTCTTATTGAGCCGTGCCATAATGCTATCATGGCCAAATACACAAAGGATGTACTGCGGTTGCTGATAACACCATGAATTGTGAACCACTTGCAGCCACTATCTACCTTGTCTTAGGTCTGATTCACAAAAGATGCTGCACTGATTATCTTACAGTACAAACACGCCCATGAAGTTTCATAGCTGAGTGCAAATTTCCCTTTTTTTTAGCATGTGATTGCATATTTTGGTTGATGGCTGTGTATTTTATTAATGTGCCAGCTGTTGGCTTTGGTTGTCCCTGTCCTGTAAATTCTGTTGAGATGCAGGTGAATGTAAGCTTAATATCCTGTTGGTGTTAATTGTGAGTATAAAATGTAGTTATTGTGCTGTTAGCTGCAAGTCAGTGTACGTAGCCTGCCAGGGGGCCTCTTTATGTGTCCGGTCCCAGGGGCCCACTGTCTCGTAATCTGCCTGTGTGCGGGTGCATTGAGGACTACACAGTTTAGTACAGAAGACAAAACAGAATTGAACATGGCCTCAGGATCAATGAAACGTCTTACTTTGGCCTTAATGGGATAGTTTGGATGTTCTGAAGAGGGCCGTATGAGGTACTCATCCATAGTCATCTACCCACAGCTGATGACCATTGGTTTGGAAAAACAAACACAAAGTTATTGCAAAGCAATGTACTGCTTTGGACGGGGGCGGCAGCAAAACATATTTTAACCACTTGAAAGAAAGGCCCACGTGTATATTGAGATTATTTTCATCACTTTATCTTGCTATCAGACGGCCCTTTATGTTGGGGAACTGTAGCTGTTGTATCCATCTATGCTTTCCCCAAAGCCACCAGACTGCATTGGAAAAAAAATAAATAAATAATTTTACCTCACAGAACTCAGGGGGTTGCTGGTCGACCGCTGCCTCGATCGGTTAGTTTGTTTGTGCTGTTGTGTGACTTTGGTGACTCTGACTAACCAAAGTCGCACAATAACACACAGATACAACGGCTCAGTTACCCGTCTGAAGGCAAGTTAAAGTCGTGAAAATATCCTAAATCTGTACTTAACCCTCTGAGAGCCACAACAGAGCCGTTTTAGTCCTTTTTTAGGGTGGGATAGGGGGTCTTTAGGGGGAGATAGCAGGTCAACCGTAGATGTCACAAAGAAGTGGTGAACATCATCTGAAAGCTGGGAACATGGAGATTAATTTGAGATTCAGCTCAGCACAAATTCATTAATTATTACCTAATAATTACCTAAGTGTATAAGGGTTTAGAACACCATAAGAAATCTGTGATTTTTTTTTTTTTCCTTAACCCCATTGCGCCTTGGGAACACCATAAAAAACTGTGATTTGGGATCAAAAACTTTTGAAATTTGGAGATTTCTGTAGGAACTACATTTTTCAGCGATTGGATGGCGAACACGTGTTGTGTAAACTGCTCAGAAACCCCCTTATAGTCAGTCTAGCTAGTCTAGGGGACTAACATCACACATGAATACAGTTGGACTTTTGGATCTAATTCAAGACTGTTTAGGGACCCCAATATGCAGAAATATTCAAACACACCATTTTTACAATAGGCGAAACTGACAGACTGCAGACTCTAGACTGCATGAAAAAAGTGCATTTTTTTGCCCAAAACTGCATGTGATTATTAATTAATATAATATTATTATTTAATTATTTATTATTATTTTTTTTATTTTTCTTTTTTCTTTCTCCCCCCTAATCCAATTTTAAATTTTTATTTTAATTTTTTTTTTTTTTTTTTTTATTAATATTTCATAAAAAAAAAAATTTAAAATTTTTTTTTTTTTTTTTTTTTTTTGTTTTTTTATTTTATTTTAAAAAAAAAAAAATTAAATCAAACAACAATCATTCAATTATATTCTTTTCTTTTTTATATATTATATATATTAATTTAAAATAAAAAAAAATAAAAAATAAAATTAAAATTTTTTTTATATTAAATATAAATTTAATCTTATTTAAATATATTTATTTATTTATTTTTTCTATTAAATAATTTTATTTTTTTTTTTTTATATAAAAAATAATATATATCTAAATACCAATTAATATTTTTTTTTTTTAATTTATTTTTCTTTTTTTAAACTAGAAACAACAAAATTTTTCTTTTTTTTTCTCCATTCGTTTTTCAAATTATTTTTTTTTTTTTTTTTTTTGTTTTTGTCTTTTTTTTTTTTTTTTTTTTTTTTCTTTCTATTGATTTTCTCTCCCCTCCCCCCTGCCTTGCGCCGGTTGCCAGGTGGGGGGGGGAGGAAATTTTTTTTTCTCCCCCTCTGCTCCCCCCCCCCCCCTGGACACTCTTACTTTCTTTTTCTCACCTCTCCTTTTTTTTTCGCTCTAGACCCCCCCCCCCCCCTTTCCCCTTCTCATTCTCCTTGTTACGTCTCCCTGGGCGCCCCCCCCCCCCCCCTTTTTCCCCCCCTTCTTTTTTTTTTTTCCCCCTTTTTTTTTTTTTTTGCGCGGGTTAGAAATTAACCCACTTCCCCCCTCCGGTCCCTTTATTGGGCAAATTTTAAATTTTTTCGCATTTACTTTCCCCTCATTTTTTTTTTCTTTTTTTTTTTTAGCGCGTTTATTTGCAGCGTAATTAATTAATCTAATTAACGCGTTAAACTGACAGCCCTAGTGATTATCATAAAGTGGGCATGTCTGTAAAGGGGAGACTCATGGGAACCCATAGAACCCATTTTCATTTATATAGCTTGAGGTCAGAGGTCACTCTGAAAATGGCCATGTCAGTTTTTCCTTGCCAACTGGAGCATTATTAAACCTGCTTCCCAAAACACGACTATCATCTCCTGTAATACACTGACTATGGATAAGTACCTCATGCAACCCCACTTTAAAATACCTCGACTATCCCATTAAATTCATGTAAAAGTGAAAGCAGGTCCTACAGCTGTAATGTGACACATGATGGCATTATGTGATTTTAAAACAAGAGCTCACTGATGACGGCTACTGCTCTCTCTGACTGCAGTTTTGTCACTTTATTAATGAGAAGAAGAAGGAAAAACAAAATGTGATTCTCATGTTTGTTTAATTTTACCACTGGAGCGTCACTTATTTCTTGACTTCATCTTGGGTAATGTTGGCTTACCCACACATTTCTAGAGGTCACTCCACATTAACAGCATTTCAAAATAATGGCATGAAGTCAAAGCCTCAGAAACTGTGCTGCTGTCCAGATATTCCTGGGGATTACAGTTTATGCACTCGTTACGGCATCAGTTCAGTCATCTCTAAATAACCTAAAATACGGTACCTTCAGCATCAAGCCTGGTTTCCTTAGCGAATACCTCTTTGGCTCATCTTTCAGTATATCCTTAATTCTTTCAGACTTTCCTCCCATGTGACACTTGAACTCTGGGAAGGGGCCGTTGCCTGGTGGGTTGGTGCTGCTGCCAGGAAGCAGCTTCTTCAGCCAGCGACAGTCCTGCAGACGGTCTCCCGAGGAGGATCAACAGCACACCCTCATAAAAACTACAGATTTTATGCTTTACTGTTCAAAGGAGAAACTTAACAGGCAAGATATTGGTTTTACTTCTCTGGATGGTTGGACAAACAGCACAGACATTAACAGATCATTTTGTTGACTGCTGTGGTGTGGGAGTGTGTTACTCAGCAGCAAAAACTGATACTGGCTCAAACAGCCGCCATCTGGAGCTTCAATCAAAACATATCAATATTGGCCCTCAATACTGAGGAAAAAGCTCACAGCCCAGACAGTTATAGGAAAAAATCCACTCTTGGATACTGCGACTGTTGAATTTAGTGCGTTGCTAGATGCTAGTTTCAGCCTGGTCTCATAGCCAGCTCACTCTCCTTCTTCCCGTGTGTTGTACAGTTTTGTCAATTTAACACAAAGCAAAATCATATACTGCTGTCAGTATACAGTATAGTGACAGTTTGAGAAAATATGACAAAAAGTTATTTTTGTTTAAGTTACCAACTGTAGCTCTAAGACCTTAAGACAATTTTAACTTTGTTGTGCTGTAACACCTTTAGTTAAAGGTCCAGTGTGTAGTATTTAGGGCAGCGGTGGGCAGTTATTTTTGCTGGGGGCCAAACAAATACTGTCAGAAATAACCTCCAATTTATCACGATAGGAAACATACTGTTATTCTTATTTTTTAGCATTTATTATCGTGAAAATCCCTCCAAACAGCATATTATTAAGAAAATGACATTATATACAGGAGTCTATGAACCGTACAGGACTGAGTGTTTAGGGTAGTAATGTTTCCATTAACTAAACTTAACATTTAACTGAACAATAGCACTTACATTTAACTCAACATTAACATTATGTGATGCTAACATTAACGTTAGCACCACACCGTCGGCCGCCGGCTGTGTGTCTCAAATACTCGCTGCCTTGATAACCAGCTGCACACGGACCACAGAGAGATGTGTGGAGGATTTTTAGGTCGGGTAGAATCTAACGTTCATGTTATCTCTGTTGATCCAGTTTGTTTGCTTGCTTCCATGGCAGCAGAAGGCCGTGTTTGTATGCCAGTTTGTTTCATATGTGGGAACAGGGTGTTGAAATGGGCAGTGGAAAGGAAACTTCATACCGGCATGTTGTCAGAGAAGTCAGCCAATTTAGCAGGTTTCCTTAATCTCTGATGACAATTCATAGCCATTTTCTAATTCATAACAGTAAATAAATTACATACTGGTCCTTTAAATGTAGTTCTTGGATACTTTTTCACCAGTGTAGGATGTAGCCATGTTAAAGCCATATAGCTGCCACAGTACACAGTCATGTTGCCTGCAGTGAGTGTCACCTGGTGGCAGTTTGACATTATTTCTATCTGATGGATTTCTCCTGGTTTGCCTGCTGGACTTCAGTATGAAATGGTGCATGTGTGAAGAAGCCCTCTGTTTGTTTCTGACACTGAATGCTGACATTTACAGCTGATGTCTTAGATGTGCTGCAATGGAAATATCTCAGTGGGACATGTGGTTAACATTTGGCCAGTTGCTCACAGGAAAAGTACGCCATCCTACAAGAAACTGGACAGACACATGAAAGGTCTTTAGCAGTTAAAAGTGTCTTATGGTGATTGATTGATACAGCACAGCCTACCAGCCAGGTGAATGGTGACAGGAAGTAGGCAGAAGAAAGCGGGAGGCTTTCTGTGGAGCTGAAAGTCCTCATAGCACTGGCTCCAGGCCCGTATGTCTCTTGAAAATGTAGGCTTCAATATGTTGGCATGTAGGATTTTCTCTCTCCATGGCTTCAATCACAGTGAATAGTAGTATTATCAATGTAACCCAATGTAACAGCACGGTTAATATTATTAGTCATGTCCTATTATATGCTGTTTGGTCAGAGAAAGATATAACTGTTATCCCTGTGCTCAGATTCCTGGGAATGCCAGTAAACTGAGCATTCCCATTCCTGTGAACGCCCTATCACCTAACGCTTCCACATGAGCCTCATCTGAGTGTCAAGGGTGAACTCTGGACTTATCACTGCTCATAGCTGTGAACCAAACTGCAGGGTCAGCTGTGGAGTTGGAGTCATTTTTCAAAATCACGTCTCCTTGCTCCACGGTAGCGCTGTGATACCTCTGACTGTAGGTGAACCTCCACCACGGCACCCGGAGTTATCAGGAGAAGCACAGCACATTTAAGTTTTTCTTCGATGGACATGTTTTGTCCGTGTCCCAGCACACACAAAAAATATAGAATAATACCAACATTATCCTTTTAAACGTGCTCTATACGATATCCAGTGTTAATATAGCAGCAAACAGCTATTGTCTATGGAGGAGGAGTGATGTCTACCTGTCTCTCTCTCTCTCTGTGTTGTAATCAGAGCTTCTCTGTGCTTTGTTGACATCGCAGGGCTGCCTTTTCGTGCATGTTTGTGCATGTGAGCATGTCCTCAGGTTAACACTGTTAGCTCTGTTAGCACCATTAGCTGCTAGCCACTGGCTCAGCTGTCGCCATGTTGGAGAGCCGTGCACAGCCAATAAAATGCTCCCAATCTCGCCTTTAGACTGTACGCTTTTCATTTTTTTCTGCCAATTTTTGAAAACAGGTGTTGATTATTTGGATGCTTTTGCCTTTCTATTAGGCAGGTAGACACGCCACACGTGAAGATTATAAGCTGGTATGAAATGCACCAGGTGTACCATTAACTATAATGTAAACCCGTCTGTAGCAGCACTGATAAACTGCACCAGGACTGTGGTGGCATACTATGAAGAGCGAAAAACACAAACCCTAGGTGGATAGGTCCAACAAACACAAGGCTGTCATCGAGGAGACCGCTGTTTGTATCGCCTGCATCATGTTACAGTCAGCTGTTCATTTGTGTCCCGTATTCACAACGTTCAGTGTCATTTTCACTGTTCAGATGTAGTTTGAAGCCCAACCATGTACCGGTAGTTGTTTCCTTGTTGCCTGAACCTACAGTAAAGCAGAGGGGTGTGATGAAGCGGCGGTATGTGATGAGTTGGGATGAGAACGCATTGTTATAAGATTGTAGTGTTATCAGAGTTTCAGTAGTTGGGTTGAATTTAGTATATTTTTGCCATGATGTTATAGTAGTTGGCTTTTTTTTAACATTTTTATAACTGATTCTGACTTCTTTGGAGCATGTGGCTACACACTGTTGAGCTACAGCGCTACGCTCAAGCTGTACTCTCATATGTAAGATGCATCGTATATATGTACAACTATTAAACACTACTGTACATTATATCGTATATATTGCTCAAACCATGCTCATTTGAGTTGAAGATGTGGATGCTGTAGTTGTGTGCCGGCCTGGCTGCGGACTGTTCCATCCTACATACAGCACCCTCCGGTTTCTGCAACCCCTCACTTTCCTCTTGCACCTTTTTTATATTGTCCTGGAAAATGATGTAACCCATGAGTGGTTCTGTTGAATAAGTCAGATTCAGAATTATTTAGGCCTACAGACCTGAATGAAGTCCTTGGACTGTTATGTTTCCATTTTATGTACGGTACTCTATATTGTGTGTCAAGCAGTGCGTGTCTTTTCATGAGGACAGCCAGAGCGGTCAGGTCCACCTCAGTGTTTGCTTCTTTTTGCTCCCGCTGCTCGACATCTAACTTGCTCATGCTGAGAATCATGTCAGCTCAGGGGAAGAGGCTGCACTGCACCACATCTTTGAGTTGTCTTATTCGCCAAAGCCGGCTAAACCTAGGCAAAATAAAAGCACTTCTCAGACTACCAAGTCTATTATGCCATTTATTACACAATTTATCCCAAAAATATTAATGGCCTTTCATGCATTTAATCAACTTGTAATAGATTACTTCATGCAAGAGTTGAGGAATCCTACCACTAAGGTTTTGCTGCTTAACTGATAATCATGTACACTTAAGTTACATGACCCTTACAGCCAACCATCATCAAAAATATGCATGCACATGTTGGTAACAGATGTGGTGTTTTGCCCCAGCCATCCAAACAAGTTCACAAGCTTTAAGCATTGAATTAAAATGTTTCCAGCATCACAATGTTTGGTTGTCAGAATCGATATCCTAACAGCGGGCTCAATTTCTACAGAATTTCAACAGGATTGTGACTGTTTCAGAGCAACATGGTGTTTCGGGTTAACGTGTTACCGTATTAACTGGTGACTTTTAGTCAAATGTGTCCATTGTACTTACACACAAGGTGAGCATGTACTTTAAATTGACTGAAGGCATTTACAAGGACACCTGTTTGTGTTTTCTACAGCTGCTGTCAGTCATTAACACGGTCACTCATTAAACCAAAACACCAGAACGACATTTTGAAACTCAATAAACCAAACTCTGTCATGGTATTTGACATTCTGCACACGATCACAGATAACGTAGTTGTGACTTGTATGCTTGAAATTTCTCGCTGGTGTGACATTACACGCCAAGTTTCTTCACTAAATACGTTTATCTGGCCACTGAGTATTGGGCCACTTGATAATGTCTTCTACTCACTGACTAATAGCACAATGATCTGTAAAGTAAATTTGTTTAGGTTGCATTCGTGATCTTTGGCAGTTAATGCCCTTGCATAGCTCACCAAGCTATTGTGCTCCACTATACTTCTGTTGCCAAACTGCGTGCACTCTTGCGTACGTCATCATTGTTTTCAGACTGTAAAAGGGTCTTTTGTAAAGTTTAGTTTACACAAAATACACTTACTATCTGCATTATCATAACTGTGTAAACTCCATGATGAAGACTATTAGTTAGTACAGTATGCATAATTTGTAGTAAATGGAGTAAAACAGGTAGATCACAGGTGTGGTCCTTTTAGGCCAGTGTACTCTCACTATACCTTAACAAAGCTTGGAAGCAGGGTTGGGGGACTATGCCTCTAATGTGGACCAGGGGCTGTCTCATGATGGTCTCTAGTGACTCGTATAAGTGGATAGCATAGACATGCTTGAAGAAAGCCAGGTTTGAATTGTGGAGGACTATCACCTGCTCCTCCTCACTCCCACTTAGCCTGCAAAACATCACACAAGCTGCAGGATTCTCACTGGAATTTAAACACTGTATTCAAATAGACAGCCCAGCTGAAAACTGTTAGTAAGGGCTGTCAGGGCAACGTGGTGTTCATGGGCTTACTTCATAGGAACAGCCTCCCAAAGTCTCCTCACCGCTTTATGTTTCAGCCCTTCAAGCATAAAGATGTGTGTCCTCTTATCTAGCACGGGGAATCCTGTAACAAAGTCCAGATCCTTGCTCTTGTCGGGCTTGAAATTCATTATGTAATTTGATAGGGCTCTCTCTGTGTCTTCCAGTGAGTGTGAGCCCAGATGGGATGCCGATGCATTGATTCTGAGGATTTCTGACCTCAGCTTGGTCATCAAAGAGATGCTGTTGTAGTCAAAGAGGTAGAGGATGCACGCAAACGGACAATCACAGGACTCACAGCTGTCCTTCTTAATGTTGAGTGGACAAGCTATCTCAGCCTGGACTTTGAGCTGAGAACTGGCATCAAAATAATGGCCTTGTGTCATTGGCTCTGCACGCTGGTGTGCCCGTCATCTTCCTGTTCCGTGCACTTCACTGCCTAGGCTTAAATCTGCAGTAGTTTTGGCATCATTGGGCAAAAATCCCATAATAACCTTTCGGCATATTGTAATTCAAGTGTTCTGAGAGAAAACTAAACGTCTGCACCTCCTCATAGCTCTGCTTTCAGGCTTTAAAAAAATCTAGTCTGTGACGGGAGACTTTGACCAATCACAGGTAATTTCAGAGAGAGTGTGTTCCTATTGGCTGTGCTCCGGCTGGTGGGCGGTAGGGATGTGCATTCCAAGCAAAAATACTATTTGAAAATCACTGGGAATTATTTGATTATTATTCGAAAATTGCTGCTTGACCCATTTTAATGGAAGTAATGTTACTACTAGGCAGTGCCTGCAATGTTTAATACAAGGGAAATACACAGTATGTTTTAAGGTGGGACAAATTGTCACATTAACTGTTTGATTTTTTTTATAATTTAACGGCAATTTGAATAATTGAAAATCATGACCCATCCCTGGTGGGTGGTGCTTGGCATTTCTTCAGCTGATCTCAATATGGCTCCCGGGTCACAAACCTTCTCATTTTACAGCCAAACAGTAACGACAAGATGTTTCCAAACACATTTGAGGTGACAAATAGTCATTACAGTAACAGAATAATGATGATTATTCGATCACCCCTGCCTAGTTTTAGCGGAGTTGGTGAGTGATTGACAGCTGCTCAGAGATGTCAGGCTCCAGATCAGCTCTGATTGGTTGTTTTTCTCCAGTCTGAAATCTTGCAGATGCTAAAAGGAGCATCGGAGGACACCAATTTTGGAATATGATTTTTTTTCCGATTACCTGTCTCTGACCATTTAAAAAAAATAACTTTTTAAAATCATATTTACTCCATTTCTGCCCACTGCATCTTTAAGGGGTAAAGCAAGGTGCAAACTGCGCAAAAGCCCCACATTGTGTTTCACCCCTAAGCTGTAAAAATTCCTCAGTTGAAAAAAGACAGTGTACCTCTGCTCCACTACATATTGGTCTCTTGGGCATCTTACATCTTAACAAGGTCTAACCCAAGTGAATGACAAAAGTTTACACACCTGGTGGCAATTAAACCCAGGCAAACTGCACTATGAGACCGTTACAGTGGGCTCTATGTTACTGACTGCTGGTTTGTTGGGACCCCTGGTTTGGGATTTTGGGGGCAGTGCTAAATTCAAATGCGCCTTGTTCTAACGCACGCCTCGTTTCAGCTCCGCCAGTCTGCGTGGAGCTTCTTCTGAGAGGATGAACACGAAGACACGCAGGACGATGCCGGAGGAAACAAAGTAACTGAGTAAAGTTTGAGGAAATATGATGTTTCTCAGTAGAAATGATGCAGGACGCACTAGAATCCATTGATCCGTACAGCCGACCAGCGCGCAGGACACAATGGGTCGTCAGCACTCTGGCTTACCACTACGGACTGGACCGGGGAGTGGAGAACGAGATCATAGTTCTGGCTACCGGCCTGGATCAATACCTTCAGGAGATTTTCCATCATATGGACTATCAAGGTGGAGGCAAAATCTCCGTGGAGGATTTTAACATCTTGTGTGAGGTTCTGGGACTGAACAAAGACTCGGAGGACACAGAATGCGTCGGGGTTTTAGATAATTTACCCAGCGAGCTCTCGTTCAGACACTTCCACGCCAAACTGTGCGGATACTTCAGCACCAAGGCGGGGTGTCAGTATGAGAACGGCCGGCTGCTGGTGGGGAAGGACAGCGAGCACATAGAGACTCAGATCCGCCTCAGGAGCCCTCTGAGGCGGCGAGAGAAGCTGCTGTCTGTGGGAGTGAGCGGCGGGGACTCCTGCCCTTTCGCGGAGGGGCGGCACGCCTCCGGCTGCAGGTTCGGATCCTGCACCAAGGAGTGCTACGAGGAGATAGTGGCGCTGGAGGAAGCAGAGGACCGAATAGCGAAGCTGGAAGATGAGAATGCGAGTTTGAGGGAGCTGATAGAGGACATGAGAGCCGCACTCCAGAGCAGCGATGCCCGCTGTTTGGCTCTGCAGGTGAGAGCTGGTGATGCCGAGTTTATTCCGGAGTAGAGGAGGGATAAACTCACAAAACCCAACTTAACTTTTTAAATGATGTCGTCTGTATTCTTAGAATGTAATAACAATATACTTAAGTTGGATCATACAAGCCCCGAGTGCCATTACGCACAATAGTAATCCGGCTGTGTCAGGGAACAGGGGTGCTTAAATGTCTGCATGAGGCGGTATGGAGAAAATCAAACATCACATTTTTTTTTTGTACCAAATACCTCGATAGAGATTTCGCTACAATGTCAAAGGTTTGACTATTGGTGCTTTTAGAAAATATATACACAATGAGCTTTTTGATAAAAGTCAAGTTAGTTTCATTAATTTAACCCAAAATGACAAATTGGGGGACTTTACAGTCTGTACAGGACACAACATCCTCTGTACCGTCAGAGTGACCCTCTCATTGGATAAGGACCCCCCAGCAAAATAATAAAAATAAGAATGAATAATAAATAAAAGAATAAAATGGAAGAAACCTCAGGAAGCGCAACAGAGGACGGATCCCCCTTCCAGGATGGACAGATGTGCAATAGATGTGTACAGGGTAACAACATAATGACAATACAACATAGACAATCCATATGACAAAATTAATATGTTTAATGTGGATATAAGTGTAACAGTGGATCCAGAAGGATGTCAAGCAGCTTCCTGGCCTCGCCATACAGATAGAGTGAGAGCAACAGGACCTCCTCTCCACCACAGAACCTTGAGAGTCTTCACAGTTACTTGGTCATGTAAATTTATGCTACCCACGGCAATAAGCCTCACTGGACTGAAGTAATTTAATCATCAGTAATGTGGATATAATGACTAAGTGGGAAAAGGCGAATAGTAGAACAGCTAGAATAGTCTGGCAAGACTTCAGAAAAATAAATCACTTTACTGTAGTGTAGCCTTTAAAACCAGGAACGACAACACTTGCGCCATATAACCATATCCAAAATTTAAAGGTGATATCTCTTGTTTGGGGCTGCACGGTGGTGTAGTGGTTAGCGCTGTTGCCTCACAGCAAGAGGGTCGCAGGTTCGATTCCGGCTTGGGACTCTTCTGTGTGGAGTTTGCATGTTCTCCCCGTGTAAGCGTGGGTTTTCTCCGGGTACTCCGGCTTCCTCCCACAGTCCAAAAACATGCAATTTAGGTTAATTGATCACTCTAAATTGCCCGTAGGTGTGGATGTGAGTGTGAATGGTTGTCTGTCTATATGTTGTCTGTCTCTATGTGCCCTGCGATGGACTGGCGACCTGTCCAGGGTGAACCCCGCCTTCGCCCAATGCCAGCTGGGATCGGCTCCAGCACCCCGCGACCCCTAACGGGATAAGCGGTTGACGATGAATGAATGAATCTCTTGACTGATTTCACAATATCAATATAATATTGATATATTGCCCAGTCCTAGTCTGAAGGACATATTCAACACCAGTGGTTCCCAAACTTTTTCATGTCAAAGACCCCCAAACTGCATGTGATTATCATAAAGTGGGCATGACTGTAAAGGAGAGACTCATGGGTACCCGTAGAACCCATTTTAATTCACATATCTTGAGGTCAGAGGTCAATGGACCCCTGTGAAAGTGGCCATGCCAAATTTTCCTTACCAAAATTTAGTGTAAGTTTGGAGTGTTATTTAGCCTCTTTCCTGACAGTCTACTATGACATGTCATATCTTCACTCAAGCTTTAAATTGAGCCCACCACAACCTTAAAATTGCAATGTGTTAAAGAAATTAATGGCATTAAAATGATTTTGCATCAACACCTTATTATTGTATTACCTTTGACAGCCCTCATTTATAACTATTATTAGTAAAAGTTAGTTGTTAATAAAAGGTTGTTATGATGATAATCCATCAAGTGTGCTGTTGTAAATGTTGTTCAGAAATGGCTTATAACTAGGGCTGTCTCTGACTAAAGAAATTCTTAGTTGATTTTGTCGACTAATTGTTTAGTTGATTTAATCGACAGATCTGTAAAACTGTGTTTCTCCACAAAGAATCACACAAAAGCATCATTTTAAATCTTGTGTTTACCAGAAATGTGCTCAAAAGTTTCTTAAAGTAAGTCATTCAGGGTGGGGAAGAAGCATAAAACAATGACCAAAGAAATCTTAGTCTACTAAAACCAAATCTTACCTGATCCATAAGGAATTCATTTTATTATTTATTTACCATTAATGAAGCATTAGTTACACCTTAAATAAAACGTGCCTTATTAGAAAGTGATAACAGAACATATGACCCTTTATTGATTATTGTATTAACATGTGTAACTGCAGAATTAATGGTCTATTAGAAGCTGAGAAATCTCTGAATAATGACTTACAACTGCTGACTTGAGCTTATTGGAAGAGTTTATTATTGACTATTAATGACATACTGTACCAGCAATGAGATATATATTTCTCACCAAACATTGTTCTTGTTAATGGCTTATAAGTGCTTTATTACTAAAGCCTTTGTTACTACTTATATATCATCTGCAGAGTCACATTCACAGGAATATGGCTCAGATGCAGTTTGATTTTAGGGAATATCTTGATTTGTCACCTGTTGCTCTCGTGTTCAGGTAGGACTATGGAAAAGCCACTCCAAACATAAACCAGAGGACAGTTGTCTGGCTGTCCACCAGAAACAAGCGGCCCAGAAGAGTTTGAGCAACCTGAAAAGCAGCACCTACAGCAACCTGAAGAGCCTGCAGAACATCCTCCATGAGATAGAGCTGCTGCGGAGCTCCAGAGACCTGCAGGTAGAGGAGGCCATGCTGTGTAATGAGAGACTGGAGCAGGAGCTGTGGAGCTCTAAAGAGACTGTGGCTGCTCTGGAGGACTGCAACCGAGCCCTGAAGAGGGAGCAGGTGGGCATGAGGAGGAAGGTGGAGGAAGCCAGGCAGGCGCTGCTCAGCGGCCTCGGTAAGGTGAAGGAACTGGAAGCCAAGGCCAGCCATGTGCCGGCGCTGCAGAGGCACATCCTCCAGCTGGAGTCGGAGCTCCTCTACTACAGGTAAGAACACACATATAGCATTTTTCACACACCAACTGCCACCAAGTGCTACACCATGAAGGAGAGACTGTCCAGAAGTCTGCTCAGCTGATTCCACTTGGACAAAGAAACAGATTTTTTGAGATCGATGAGGTGGTTTGATAGCAGGTTCTGAGTGATGCCATTTGGAAAAGGTACAAACACATTTGCCCTTCGACATGGTCGAGGACTATGGAATCCCAAAATTGTTCAATATTAAAGGTTTTCCATATGATATCAGAGCATTAGTATAGTAGCAAACAACTATTGTCTATGTTAGGGATGTTAATTAACCGTTTAACTGATAAGTGACATTAAGCATTATAACCGATTAATGCTATCGGATAAACAGTGGGCAAGAAGTCAGTGGCAACAGGTGCATAAACACAGTTTGTCAGACAGTCGCCATCTGGGCAGACACACAGCTGACAACCAGCTAAACTAATCTAAATGTGCGGTGGTGACTTTTACTGGGGAAGTGGCTGCATGTCCATGACACTACACACAGCACCCTGGCTGCTACAGTGACTCTCCTGACGGTGAACTGGAGTCAGTGAACGCAGCACCGTGGCTGCTACAGTAACTCTTCTGACAATGAACTGGAGACAGTGAACGCAGCACCGTGGCTGCTACAGTAACTCTCCTGACGGTGAACTGGTGACATTGAACGCAGCACCGTGGCTGCTACAGTAACTCTCCTGACGGTGAACTGGAGACAGTGAACGCAGCACCGTGGCTGCTACAGTGACTCTCCTGGAGGTGAACTGGAGTCAGTGAACACAGCACCGTGGCTGCTGCAGTGACTCTCCTGACAGTGAACTGGAGTCAGTGAACACAGCACCGTGGCTGCTGCAGTGACTCTCCTGACAGTGAAGTGGAGACAGTGAACGCAGCACCGTGGCTGCTACAGTAACTCTCCTGACGGTGAACTGGAGACAGTGAACGCAGCACCGTGGCTGCTGCAGTGACTCTCCTGACGGTGAACTGGAGTCAGTGAACGCAGCACCGTGGCTGCTGCAGTGACTCTCCTGACAGTGAACTGTTGACTCAGTTGTGTGTTGTGCTCATATACTGCATACGGGGCACAAATCTTGTTGGTTAATGGTTAATAATTGGTTAATGAGGGTCCATTATCAATTAAGGAAAAATTTCAAAATTAGCATCCCGTAATCTATGTAAAGATAAATTGAGGAGTAATGTCTGCCTGATTAGAGAATGAAGTCTCTCCCTCTATATGTGCTGTACTGCACTGCTCTCATACGGTGGTTATAACTGATGGCGCTGTGTCAAACCCATCCTCTGATTTCCCTCCATTTATATTTATATACCCGGCCAGGTAGGTAGACTAGACAATATGTAACTTTACACAACAATGGCCGTCTCGCTGTACATTATGCTGCTTATTACCTGGCTACTTACTTAGGGAATCAATAATTTGACACAGAAATGGTTTGCTAGAGTCCCAACATCAGGACTGCGCCAATAGCAACAGTCTGTTATAAATAAATAACGTTGAACACAGTGATTGAGCCATGTAATTAAAGATTTTACATTAAGAGAGCACAAAATACAAGATACATAGATGTATTTATCATTTATATATATTTATATTTAAAAGATGCTTCTTCAAATTTTCTTGTGTTTATACTTTATAAATAGTTCCCCAAGGTCACAGAGAGAGGGCATACACTAGACAGTAACCTCTTTAACCTCTTCATTAGGTCCAATCAGCTGTCAAATCCTGAGCAAAACAAGCGTCTGGCTGTTCATCATGTCATGAGAAAGAAGGGCTTGTTTTGGCTGGTTATTGCATTAGTGATGCCAGAAAGAACCATAATGAATTATAATCCTTCTTAGAGTAAAATTACTCTGTTTACTGCTGGCGTTGTGCCTGGGGAACTCTGCCATGCTGCTTATGAAGGCTTGATGTGGTTTACTTTTCCAATTTTCAGCCTTGTTGTGTTTTAGTTTATTTAACAGGCGTCGTGTGTGGCAGGTCAGTCCTGCCCGAGCTCCTCTGCTGTTGGGAACTATTCATTTTGGTGGAAGTAAGGTTGTAATTGGACTTTTAAAGTACAACGCCGGTGGTTTAATGTTTATCTCTGCGTCTGTTGTCCCTGCTCCAACCGTATAATCAGTGTCTGCTGGTCTGGCTTTCTTAGGTAGCAAATGTCTCTAAATAGTTGTAACATCTACCTAATGCTGTTATTATCGACTCTAAGATGCAGCCACATATGATTAAAGTCCTCACTACTACCTGCCTTTAGGTGAGTCTACATAACAAATTTGTCCACCACAGTACCCTTCTTCTAACCCTAAACTCCACTAATCTATGCAGACTGCGTTCCAGAGTCTTTTCACTGCCCCTCCATTGATACCCTAATGGCAAATAATTCAACTCCACAAAGGCTGTGGCTTGTCAGCAGAGAGCTGCATTGAGTGAGAACCTCAACAGACTGACCGTTCTCATCAATCTCCGCTCACTTCTTTCATTCTGCTCCCGAATGAACAATACCACACAGGCACCCCCGTCCTATGGATCTTAGCAACCAAGCTCCATGAATATCCCCACTGAAAGGCCCTGTGCTTGCTCAGTCACGTCTCATCCAGGGACAGGGTTAGAGAGGAAGGTGCCAGTTGAGGTGTTGTGCTTTAAGATTTGAGCGAGAAGAAATGCTTATTTACCCTCTTTTACGTCGTATGTTTAAAAACTGCGTGACTCTGAGTTACCTTAAAATGAAGTCATCTCAGTGTCAGATCATTAGGGCTGTCCTCAACCAGAGAAAATCTTAGTTAGTTAATTAGTTGATTTGATTGACAGATCTGTTAAATTCAGTTTCTCCACAAAGAATCACACAAAAGCACCACTTTAAATCTTTTGTTTACCAGAGATGTGCTCATAAAATTCTTGGAAATAAGTCATTCAGCATGAAAAAAGCTTGAAAAATGACTCATCGACTAAAGAATAGATAACTGAGACCTGAGTCCTGTGGACTCCACTTAGTGATAATAAAGATGAAGACAGACAATGCTTTTACATCCTTATGATATTAGAGCACCTAGTCTGAGCCACCCATTGTACGATACCACTTTCTGAAATATATGTATGGTAAAATGCAGCTAGCTTAGTTTAGATCAGTGGTTCCCAACCTATTTTCCTCGAGCCCCCCAACATTATCACCCTAAAAAACATTACAAATCCTCGAACAAAGTCCTCAGTTTTAATAAAGTGATTCAGTGTATTATTATTATTATTATTATTATTATTATTATAATCAACTTTCGTTAATGAATAAAACTCGTCAGTTTCATTAATATAAATGAAGTGGTGATGTCTTGACAGATTCGCCAAGTGCATGGAGATACATAATACCTTTTTTTTTTTTTAGTTAAGACTTAATTAATTTAGATCCCAATTAGATTTTTTGTCATTTAAATGTAATTTATGGTGTTATGGTGATGCTGCTAGACTGCCTTGTTAATGCAGGTGCATACCTCCCTTGGTGTGGGGGGGCAAATAGGTTGTGCCAACAAATATGGATTGAGGCAGAATATTTCTTTAGATTTTACTACTAGTTAGAAAAATATCCATATTGTTTTAAATAGTTTTACATACTGACTTTTGTATAAAGTGTATTTTTATGATTTTATTAAATCCTGGGGTACCCCATGTGCTTTGGCGACCTCCTAAAGGGGCCCAGACCGTACATTGGGAACTAATAGCTTAGATAACTGGGGAAGACGCTAGCCAGACTCTGTCCACAAGTAACAAAATCTGTCTACCAGCACCTCTAAAGCTCACTGCTTAACACTTTATATCTTGTTTGTTTATTCAATACAAAGAAATGAAGTGTAAAAATGAAAAGTTGTGGTTATACGTGTGAATTTAGAGGTGTGGGAAAGCAGATTTTGTTGCCTTTGCACAGAGCCAGGCTGTGACTGACCAGCTGCTGGCTTCATATTTACTGCACAGATGTGAGTGTTTGATTTCCTTTTTAGTGTTTATTAGCATTCAGTGATGTACGGTTTTCCTAGAAAATCCCCTTTCAACTTTCCTTCAACATCCCAGTAGAAATCGGTTGAATTTCAGGAGAAAATGCGGTCATCAGTATGAAACTTAAGATACGTGGGTGTTGTTGCATAACACGTCTGTGATTTCTTTGGACTAGAAGAGAGCAGAGGCCGAGACCCAGATGGGAGCCGCTCCTCTAACACGAGTTGATTAGCACAGGAACGTCTTTGTGTACTGGGATTGTCTAAAAGTGTCACTTTTATTTCTGTATTTTGCTCCAGAAGGTGAAGAAAGGGGTCTAAATCAATCAGTATAGCCTACAGAGCTCTGTGGGCCAGAGGGATGAGACAATAGGAAGCACAGCGAGAGGAACAAAAAGAAATGAGGGGGAGGAAAGCCTACCATCTGGAGGAAGAAGCAAACACTCAACTGTTTGTTCATGAAATGACAGACATGTTTTGCAAGAGAGGAATGGCTTCATTCAGCTTTCTGTCTTGTTTTTGAGCAGAGTGGAGATACAAAACCAAATGAACTTTTCATGCAGAACTTCTTCAGTTTTATTGTCCTCTTGGTTCCAGGTGTCTCTATTTATAGTCCAGCGAGTTCTACCCAAGCACATGTGTCCTAAGTGTGCAAGTTTAAAACTCACTTTCCATTTTATCGGCACGCCTGCAGACTTCTTCTCAGTATGCCTCTAACCCCTGGCCCTCTGAAGGCCGGCCCCAGGGGAGGCATAATCTCCCAGCCTTTTCATGCTCTCTGCATGGCGCCTGAGAGCGAGAAGAGAGGAGGGTCTAGCAGACCATTTATCTGCCTCCACACATGAGCTGCAGCATTGTGAGGAGCAGGTGCTGCCACGGCATTTCTACCCTTTAAATAATGTGTGAAGGACGCACTCGAGGGATGTCTGGGACCTGTGGCATTCTGCTGCTGCTGCCTTACTGTTGTTCTTGAACAGCTTTCAAAGCCCCACACTGCCAAGAAGTGGGCTCATTTTCACATTGAAGCACTGCCCTGCTCTCCCTCTCTCTGGTTTGGAGGTATGCTGACATCAGCAGAAATACATCACACACAAAATATCTTATAAACTTATGCCACCCACCCTTGTTGGACTTCTCTCCCTGTATACTTCCTTCTACTTTTAATAGCCTGGTTTGTTTGACTTTGGGGGTTTCTTTGCGCTCTAAGGAAAGCTAAACTACACTCTGTAAATGTTACAGCCTTTGTTTTTTTGGATTAAGTCCTCAGCTAGTGCTAAATAATAATTGCATCCCTGAAGCTGCCTTTATTTGTATCCCAGAAAGCACCTCATTGTACGGGTGTGACCCAGGAGCACTTGATTAATAACCATCAGCCATGTAAACGTGACCCCTGACCCGTCTCTGTCACGCCGCAGAGCACCGACAAGCACTGAATTTCAAGTTCAAGCTCAGGTACATGGCGTGCCCTCATTTTTAACCTCTGCAAAGACTGTCGTTGACCGATGACACCTGAAAGAGGAAACTGCTCTGCAGGGAGTGGAGGAGGAGGAGCAGTGATGGGGGGGAGGGTGTTGATGGAAAGTTCACTTCAGCTTCACACTGTGATAAACATAAGGGAGGACTCTGGGTATCCTGGCGCTAACAGCAAACAGCTGGACAACCCCCACAGGACAAGAGAACATCTTTAGACTTCTGCTAATATGGCCGAATAAGGATCCTATTAATTAGAAATGCCCTGACATTGCACAATAAAGCTCTTCATGTAGAGTTTTACTCCTGTGCATGCTCCTCTAGGGATGTAGTAATCGTAATGCTGACACTACCGTATGCTTCCACATATATTTAACTGTACCATGCATGTTCTCTGCCAAGAAGAGTTTAAATGTCAGGCCAATAATATACTAATCTGAGAGTGATAACATGGCTTTTTCCTTTGTTGTGAAGAGAGAGTAATGCAGCTTTTCCACCAAACTTATCACACATATGCAGGTTTTTAAACATAGGAAAACCTGTTAAAACTAGGCAAAACACTCCTTTCCCCTTTGCCAGTATGCTATTGCACTGCCCTTTCTTTTTTAACGGCCGTCATTTGATTCAAATATTTAAACAGGATTAATCCCGATTGTCTATAGGTAATCACACATTTTTATCTGTTCAAAATGTGCCTTAAATGGAGATTTATCAAGTATTCAATCAACATGGGAGTGGACAAATATGATGCTTTATGCAAATGTATGTATATATTTCTAATTGGAGATCAATTAACAACACAAAGCAATGACAGATATTGTCCAGAAACCCTCACAGGTTCTAACTTTAGCATAAAAATCTGCTCAAATCATAACATGTCAAACTGCAGCCCAACAGGCAACAACAGCTGTCAGTGTGTCAGAGTGCTGACTTGACTATGACTTGATCCAGACTGACTGGGACTATCATAAAGTGGGCATGTCTGTAAAGGGGAGACTGGTGGATACCCAGAGAACCCATTTACATTCACACATCTGGAGGTCAGAGGTCAAGGGACCCCTTAGAACATGGACATGACAGTTTTTCCTCACTAAAATTTAGCATATGTTTGGAGAGTCATTTAGCCTCCTTCACAAGCTAGTACGACATGGATGGTACCAATAGATTCCTGATGTTTTCTAGTTTCATATGATGTCAGTATCTTCGCTCAAGTTAAATCAAATACTCTCTTATTATACTTTGAAGTCTGCAGTGTATTTTACTCTCTCTCTCTCTCTCTCTCTCTCTCTCTCTCTCTCTCTAAGCAAAATAAGAAAATGAAGAAAATGAATAGATATTTTCGTTTTGGCAGGTCAAACCCACCCATGCTGCTTTTGCATTTGGTACATTGGCGAGAGCTGTGATGTCTGTCTAATGAAACACTGATCAAATTTTGTCTGTGTCTGCCGACCTCTATCCAGGATGTCTGTCTGGACCGCTCTCAGGTGTCTGTGTTCATTCAGTTGGAATTCCCATGTCAGCACAAACAACCGCCAGCACCTCATCATCACCGTCAAACCATGTGATGGGGAAATCTTGAGCATAATCAAAAACAAATTAGAGCTAGTTTCCACATGACAGTTGGGAGGTCATTCTTTTCATTGTAGCTTCAAAACTGAAGATGTTTTTTATCGCTCAAGACTCAAAGCCATTTCTGGCTGGACTGCAGAGCACCAGCCCTACAAACGTCTGTCACTGAGTGACCGACTCAGTGATAAAGTTACAATATTAGTTTCCTCACTGGCCGTTTTGAAGGAGCTCTTTATGCAAATGAGCCTGTCCAGCGCGACGCATCTGGCTCACGAAACTTGGACCAAGCTGTGAAACTAAGTGATCTAGTTCTAAACTGAAACCAGATTCAGCAGTGGCTTATCCTGTTTCCCACTTAAAATGTTTTCAGAAGTTGGTTTTAGTGGATTGTTTAGACAGAATAACAATGTTTATGAGCAGGCGCCATGTTGTTTCCTGTTTGAAATGGTGAGCAGAAAACCAGGGACCAATCAGATGCATTCAGTGTTACTGTGGTATTGTCACTGCATGAATGGCCAGTTGAGTCAGAGAGTTTAGCCGCTGTCACCATTTTGGACTGATATCACTTATTGTATTTAGAGTATTTTATTGTTCAACACAGGCCACTTCAGTAGAATATAACAATAGAAATGAAATCATTTTGATTTACCTTTTTAAGGTAATTTTTAGGCAGACGTTTTACTGGTGTCCGGTAGTTGCTTTCAGTCCAAAATAGCGAAAGCATAGCTTTGCTAGACGCTGATGTTGCAATGGAACGAACACTTTCACGTCTAGGCGAGTGTACAAGTACGTTGTTTGGTTGATTGGAGCAGTGCGTCCCCTAGTGTTCTCGCAGGGCCTGGTGGACTGCTGGATTTAACATTATAGACATGACCACTGACTGTTTGTGACAGAATTTATCCAGATTCACAGACTGACCTTACACGGTCCAGACATATACTCAGTTTAGACTGAGTCTTGTTTTAACCTCTGTGCATATCAAAGGTCCAACCCAGAAGCATGTGGTCTTGCTACAGTATTCACAGGCTGCAGCCTCCCTCAAACCACTGTCAATTAAAATGCAATTAGTCACACCAAAGCCGGCATTTGAAAACGCCTTCCAGAGTCGGAGCGTCTCCACAGCAACCAGTCGAGTAATGTGTGCGTTCACGTCCATGCACCAGCTCCATGTTGGTCTGACAGCAGCTGCTGGCCCTTGTGAACTAACTCCTTCTTTCCTCCACCGTGGCCCCCACCTAACTTAAACATGACTCTGTGATTGATTGCCTGAAATCATGCCACAATTATTGACCTGCAGTGAAGTCACTTGTTTCCCTCCACTGTAGCAAAGAAACCCAAAGTAGTACACAGATGCAGAGTATAATGTTGTTGTTACAGCATATAGTCTGCCTCGTGCCAACAGGATATAAGCATGAGTGCTCAGTGACTTTTTTTTTTTCTTTTTTTCAGGCTGTTGAAAACCTTTTTGAGATTTTCTCTTTTTTGGCAAGACATCATCATCTGGAAACACTTATTCTGTGATTTACGAAGGCCCCCTATCGGATTTCCCCCAACACAAAGAGTAGACGGCAGGAGAAACCTAGAAAATTCAAACCATTACAGAAAGATTGATCCGAGCAAACTGCAGCCGTTTTTTCAGTGACAAGTGTTTGAATGCGTCTGTGAGATGAGGGAAAACACAACATATAGAATAAAAGTGGTACATGCCTTTTCATGTGCAGATGAAAAGGCATGTAACAGAGCTTGGTAAGCTACTCGTGTGCTTAAAATTCTCTGTGCACTAATTTTGTGTCTGCTTGTGTGCTTTTACCTCCCATCTTGAAGCTAACTCCTGCACAGTAACAGCGCCGTTCTACCATTGACCCACTTTACTGTAAAAATGCCTTAAAGATACGATGTCTGGCTTCAATTACCCCACCCAGAATTGGCATACAACATCACAGGCCTCTATAAAATTATCATGGCGGTTGTCGATGTGGCTTAATACACGCTGCCTTGTGTTACTTGATATGTTCTCTTTGATGCTGGCAATTGGTTTGGACCGAAATTTTCTCATCTGTGCAAATTTGAAGAGCAGTTTTAGCCCCTCTGTCGGTGCCAGAGACGAACGCAGCAGCGCAGATGGGGTGTCATGTACTTGCAGAGAACATGCAGTAAAACAGCTGTATTAAACTTACATTGCTCTCTTTCAGGTCAGAGGTATCAAAACTACAACTCCCATGCAGCACCAGGGCAGAGCAGCAGCTGATTATTGGCACCAGGCCGGGCCGGAGATGTTGCCTGGATGCCCAACATGACCGATGTTCTCCGACGGGGCGAGCTGTGACCACACCGGATAAGAGTAAGACTTTTTTGTCAGTGTCTCTCTGCTAGGCATTCGACATGTTCAGTTGATAAACAGAGGATCTAATTGAAGAACCAGTCTCACTATTCAAAATGCATCATATACTTACATACAGTATAGTCTGTAGTGGGGCTGAAACCAGGTCTCCCGGTCTGAAAGGTGAAAGAGATGGAGCCTTAAACTTGCATTCTTTCTAATGGCCAGCAGGGGGCGAAAAGAAGTCAATTTGTATTGAAGTCTATGAGAAAATGAGCCTACTTCTCACCTGATTTATTTCCTCAGTAAACATTGTAAACATGAGGTCATCATTATCATTTTTCATCATTTGATCTTTAATTTGATATTTGATCTTTTGACCGACAAACTGATTAATTGACTAATTGTTTCAGCTTTGGTCTCAAGCCTTTTCTTCCCTGCTCTATGATAATGATGATAATAATGGTGTGTCGTGGCATCTAGTGGAGGAGCAGCTGTTTCGTTCGGTGGAGGGCCAGGCAGCGTCCGACGAGGAAGACGATAAATGGACCGAAGATCAGCAGAGGCAGGTGGACGAGGTGAAGAGGATCTTAACAAGGCTGTCCTGCTGTGGGGAGAGGTACCGTACATTAACACTTAACCTGCTGTACACATGAACAAAATGCAATAAGCAAAACAGCGCCCCAGTATATTGCATTTACGTTTACATGTCAGCACGTGTCACGTTTTAGTGTCAAAATGAAAATGAAAATGCAATCTGACGGTCCTCTCAAGGCAGATCTTCAGTTAACCCTCTGAGATCCACAATAGACCTGTTTTTGTCTTTTTTTAGGGGGATAAAGGGGGTCTTTTGGGGGAGATAACAGGTCAACGGTAACTGTGTACATCATCTGAAAGCTGGGAAGCTGAAGATTAATTTCAGATGCAGCTCAGCACTGTGTCTCAAGTTGTTCTAGACATAAATTAAAAATAAACATTAATAAATTAATTGAAATAAATTGTGAAAGTGTATAAGGGCTTAGGACATTACGATAGAAGTATATGACGGTCATCCCCAGCCTCACTAATGTTTCATAAGTTGTTGCAGCAATTTTTGGGTTGATTCCATTTCTTACTCAGATTTGGTGCTAAATTTATCCATTTTTACCACTTGAAAATTGATAAAAATGATCATAAATCCCTTCAAAATAACCACATTAAGGCACCAAGACCTTGAGGAACACCATAGAAAAAGCCATGCTGTGATTTAAAAACTTTTGACATTTGGAGATTTCTGCAAGGCGATTTGATGGCGAGCACTTGTGTTGTGTAAACTGCTCAGAAACCCCCTTATTGTCAATCTAGCTTTGAAAGCCATCCTCTGAATGCTCCAGGTCTCTAGTTAGTGGCTGTAAAGTTTCATGAGGCTGTGATTATCCTAGAGGTCACCACAGGTCATTTTATACACTGAGGTCAAATTAAAAAAAAAAAAAAAAAAAAGATCTCTACATATAAAGTATGAAACGGCTACTATGGGGACTAACATCATCATACATGAATACAGTTGGGCTCAATATTGCTGATCAATTTGAATTTGTTATTACTTATTGATTATATTTAATTTTATATTTTAGTATCAAATGGTCTACCTTCATGTGCCTGGTGTCCTCTTCCAGGACGACCCTGGCTCACCCTCCTGTCCGACGCCTCCTGCAGGGATTTGACCGCTGTAGAGCAACATTTTTATTAAACACACAGAGATATCCAGTTTATGCCAATTAATGTTTAGGGACGCCAGTATGCAGAAATATTCAAATACCCCATTTCAGAAGAGGCGAAAATAACACTTTTATACTGCATGCAAATAACTGGCTGGTTTCTGCCCCAAACTGCATGTGATTATCATGACGTGGGCATGTCTGTAAAGCAGAGACTCGTGGGTACCCACAGAACCCATTTTCATTCACATATCTTGAGGTCAGAGGTCAATGGACCCCTGTGAATATCGTCGCGCCAGTTTTTCCTTGCCAAAATTTAGCTTAACTTTGGAGATTATTTAGCCTCCATACTTAGTTTTCTAGTTTTACATAAACTGTATGTAGCTTCAATCTAGCTCTAATGCATGTGTATAAAATTATAATGCAATTGTGGAATTACATGTTCATTTTCAAGTTTATGTGATCATTTTAATAAAGTAGGAATTAGTGTTGATGCTTGTTTCAAAACAGACTTGGAAAACATGTGAAGCAAGTAAGAGTGATTATTTTAGAAAAAAAGCAACAGACTAGTAACCAGGCTGGTTTATAGGTGTGCTAAAATATTGCCATACATTAGAAAATTTGAATAAAGACTCCGATGGCTTATGACAGTCTCTGATCCTATTTGACAGCTACTGCAGCTTCTGAGCCTGACAGACTTTCTGTCTTCTGGTTGTTGTTCAGGTGCGACGACAAGGCATTCAAGAAACTGATGTCTAACTACGGAAGCTTGAGGAGCGAGGAGAGCTGCAGCGCTGTGGTGGAGCTCCTGGAGAGGGTGACCAGGTTGCATAAGCAGCTGGAGCTGAAGGAGAGCCAGGCAGAGATAGACATGGACCAGGTACAAACCACCACTGACCTCCATCACACCCGTGGTGGGCTACTACAGGATCCTCAGCTCTCTGTGGACAACGTTGTGCCTGGCTTTACATCCTCAGTCATTTTGTGGCTGTGTGTATTGTATTAAAGTAGATTAGAGAGGACTGGTGAAGGTTGTTATGAAAGTGGAGGTCTTCAAAGGCGAAACCACAGCTAGTGGCCTGATCCTGCAGCCTCCACCTAACCAAACCACCGGCGGCGGGACCAGAGCCTCCCTCGCTGTGTTTGTGTGTGTGGGTGGTGTGTTTGCAGCTGTTTCTCACTGGAGTTGACCACAGAAACACTCCCCCTCTCTCGTCCCGCGTGACACATATGGAGTATCATAAATTAAAGTTCTCCTGTTACAGTCCAGTAGTATTTTCACAACACAGGAAGACAGGCAGAAGTGGAACCGTGACGTAATGTGTTCCCAGGACGTCTCGCGCTCAGAGAGGAAAAGTTAAAACTAAACAAAGTCCTGACTGTGAGGCTTTGTTTATGTGCAGGATGTGTGGGGTGAGACCTTTGTCCTTCAGTACGCCATGACGTAAAGGTGCACTGCAGGGATTTCCAACCTTTTTGGCAGACAAACTGAAAACTCACTCCAACTCTCACTCTATTTGACATACTCTTACATTGGGTTTATTTATATTGTATTAAGATGTTTAGCAGGCGGTAATAATATTAAATTTACAAGGCTGACATATCCAGCTGCTCTTGAAGATCAAATTATGTACACCCTATGAACCTAAAAATATATCTTGTGTCTCTTCTTACAGGATAACACTCACAATATTCAATAATTATCTTAAGGTCAACAAATCCCATGACAAAAAAAATCAATCAGCAATGATCTGATCTTTTCTGAATGATCCTTAAAGGGAGATTTGTCAACTACTTAATACTCTCATCAACATGGGAGTGGACAAAAATGCTGCTTTATGCAAATGTATGTATATATTTCTTATTAAAGTCAATTAACAACACAAAACAAAGACAAATATTGTCCAGAAAGCATAAAAATATGCTCAAATCATAACATGGCAAACTGCAGCCCAACAGGCAACAACAGCTGTCAGTTTGTCAGAGTGCCTACTTGACTATGACTTGATCCAGACTGACTGGGACTATCATAAAGTGGGCATGTCTGTAAAGGGGAGACTGGTGGGGACCCAGAGAACCCATTTACATTCACATATCTGGAGGTCAGAGGTCAAGGGACCCCTTTGAAAATGGCCATGACAGTTTTTCCTCAACAAAATTTAGACACTAACACAAGTTTGGCGCATTACTCAGCCTCTTTCTTTCTAACTTAAAAACTGAGTTTGCTACAACCTAAAAATCACAAGTTGCGTTAATGCATTAAAGAAATAATAATGAATAATTAGGTGCATTTAAACATATTTGCATTATTGTGTCATTATCATGTTAACAGCCTTAGAATAATTATAGATGAATGATAAAACACAGTAGTGACTGTAGTTATTTCATGAAAGTTTCTGCATTAGCCGTTCAGTTTTGAGTTGAAATGATTCAGTTAAAGGTGCAGTTTGTAAGATTAGGTGCCTTCTACTGCAACAGAAACTCCTCCAGTGTGTTCCACTGTTCCTTTAATCCATTATTTCATCCAGTAAAAATTTATGTGCAACTATTTTGATAATTGATTAATTGCATTGCAAAGTTATTTTCTTTCTGGAGCTGCTGCACACTCTCCTCCTAAAGTTGTCTCCTCGTGGAAATGAAGAATACAAATTGTTTTCTCGTCTCTGCCACCTTCGATTTAATCCGATATGCAAACTATCAAAATGTAAATGGTCTACCTTGTAACCTCAACGTGACTGACAAGCCCTGGGGGCAGCTCCACCTCTTGGTCGTTTCATGTTGGTATTACAAGACAGGATAGGCCGCGGCTAGCTGGTTAGCATGCTCATTTCAGTAGATATCTCTGCAACACAATACTGTGCATGTAATCACACGTCAACACTGTAACCTCTTCACAATCTGTTGAAAATGTCAGTTTTTGGATGTTTTAAACTAAACTTCTGGCCAGCTCTTAATGTAAAAGCTGTTTAAAAAAAAATCAAATACTTCGTACTTGGTTTCATGTCATTTTGTTCAGTACATTAAATTAATTCATAACAAAGATAGTCAAGTTCTTTCTGTAATTTGAGACTTTTATAAGCTAAGGTGAGATGAACCACAACGGGAGGCCTGACCCTAGGCCTGGCAGGGGGAGGTAACGGGTGTGTCTTGTGTCTCCCAGATGAAGGACTCTCTGGTGCAGGAGCTGCAGCAGAAGGCCGAGGAGACGGAGCTGCTGCAGATGGAGTTGCAGATGCTGGAGACAGAGAGGGTTCGTCTGTCGCTGGTGGAAGAGAAACTTGTGGACATCCTGCAGCTCCTCCAGCAGCTCAGAGACCTGGTCAGTCACAGTTATACTATAGTATACAGGGTAGCTGCGCTGTTCTGCCTGCAGAGGTCAATCCTGATCAGTGCTTGAAGTGGAAAAAAAGAAGTACCAGTACTTTTTTATTCACATGTTGGAGTGTGTGTCGGCTGGTTTCAGCAGTCTCTCACTTTTTCTTTTAGCATGTCATATTGTCAGTCATAATCAGCCGTGGTTTTATTGCTATATCATTATAATACCCGGGCGAAGCATCTTCTATAGTAGGTTATAATACTCCACCAAACATTCCAGGGTTAAAGTGGTGTGTTTAGTGTTAATATTTAAGTGTTTACCTGTGTAGTTTGTAGCCTATAGTTGGGTATCACTCAGGTTTTAGGAGCAGTGTCCCAGTCAGGATGCTCCTGCATATTATGCATATTATGGTTAGCGCTGTTGCCTCACAGTAAGAGGGTTGCAGGTTCAATTCCAGCTTGGGACTCTTCTGTGTGGAGTTTGCATGTTGTCCCAATGTAAGCGTGGGTTTTCTCCGGGTACTCCGGCTTCCTCCCCTAAGTCCAAAGACATGCTGTTTAGGTTAATTGATGACTTTAAATTGCCCGTAGGTGTGGATGTGAGCGTGAATGGTTGTCTGTCTATATGTTGTCTGTCTCTATGTGCCCTGCGATGGACTGGTGACCTGTCCAGGGTGAACCCGCCTTCGCCCACTGCCAACTGGGATCAGCTCCAGTCCCCCCGCGACCCCTAACGGGATAAGCGGTTGACGATGGATGGATGGATTTATGCATCATTTCCCCTTAGCATTTCACACCTTATTTATTTCACCAATTTGATTTCACATTTCTTCATGCATTTCTGCTTCGTACTCACATTAAGACTTTATCTCGAATACAGCACATGTGCTGTCCTTTCACTCCTTCCACTGGCCTACAAAAACATCTGGTCACATTATTTACTTCTACTTGCACTTATCTACTGTTCCCTCATTCAAAATGAAGACTTTACTTAATGTTGGCCAGTAATAATGCCATTTTAAGGCCCAGACATATTGTTTTGAATTTTAGCACATTGTAAAATCCTGTAAAAAAAACTGTTAATGTGAACTAAAACGCTTTAATGAAACTGAAAACAATTAAAAATCATTTTGTTGGGTTGCACGCTACACTGGAATTAATTTTCTGGTCAGACATCAGAAAGAAAGGCAAACTGAAAGTATTCATGAGCATTGTTCAGAGACAAACCTCCATATGGACATTAAAAGTCCACTTTGACCTGTTGAATCAGCCAACAGATGTCTAATCTTTCATAGGAATTAGATGAATTTCTGTCCATTCTTCTGTGACCTGACCCCAACACTGGGATTGATTATAGATCTGAGAGCAAATTAATTTCAGTTGCTGAACATGTGTGCGAGCCTCTGAGGTTACAAGACGCTTACAAGCCTGTTGAAGTGCCTGTTAATTGCTGGGAGTCATCTGAGAATAGCTCTCTTGTTTCAGAACGTCTCGCGGAGGTCTCTCGGGAAAATCTTGCTCAGCACTTTGGGGTCCTGCAGCGACCCACAACACGGTTAGTGGAGCTCACATGCCCAATAAAATCAATACGAGTCCTGTGAAATGTGATGATGAAAATTTACAGTTACTCAAGGCAGAGAATTAAATTAAATTCTCGCCGGGTCGTGTGAAACATGATTCCCTCTGTGGTCACATCTGTTGTGTTTTTGTACAGGGAAAGCCCACATTCTGGAGGTGCTCAATGCGCTCTATCATGAACTGGCTGCCTGCGAGATCCTGTCTACTGGTGGACCTCTGGAGCAAACGCAGAGTCAGCAGTCTCTGAACGCCCTCATTATCTCCTGCTAATCCAGACTGCCTCCTGCTGGACCAGCGACACTCCTACAGCCTTTCTAGAGAACACTGAAAGCTCAACAGTGGTCAAAGAACAAGCTGATTGATGTGTATATTGTATTATATTTTAGCTTATATACTCCTCAGACCCTATTATCTATAAGGGGATATTAGCCTAGAATGTTAATTAGCATAGCAAAGGGCTTTACTACATATTAAGGAAATTCATGCATGCACATGTTTTTTTCCAAGATTTTTAATTGCACATAACTCTTTCAGACGGAAGCCCTGAGAGGAGACTAAATTCTGGCGATGCATTTTCTAAATCTGATCTAAGTTGTTTTCTTTCCTGCGTGTATGACTTAAAGGGATAGTTCAGGTGTCTTGATGAGGGGTTGTATGAGGTACTTATTCATAGTAGGTGTGTTGCCTACAGTAGATGATGGTCTGCACCTCCCCAGTTTGTAGAAACAGACAGGACTTGCAGCACAAAAGCAAAGAAATGTGAAGCTGTGGAAAGAGGCAGCAGCAAAACAGATTTTAGAGACGTAAAACAACCTATATCAGCTCAACTGTACACAATATTTAGAATATTTTTGCCGGTTTACCTTGTCATAAGACAGCTATACATTCTGTGTTTCCAGCGGGGAACTGAAGATGTTATCAGTGCTCTCATCAAAGAAACCAGACTCCATTGACAAAACAGTAATATTACCTTGCAAAACACAAGGGTTGCTGGTCTACTGGTGCCAGTTGTTGTTATTGTGTGACTTTGGTTAGTTCAGATTCATCAAAGTCACACAACAGCACAAACTAACTGATCAGCGGTAGACCAGCAACTCTCGTGCTCTGCGAGTTAAAATTAGATTTTTTGTCAATGGAGTCAGTGGCTTTGGTGAGAACGTAGATGAACACAGAGGCTTAATTTCCCTGTCAGAGGCTGTCTGATGGCAGCATAAAGTGGTGAAAATATTCTAAATATACCGTACTCTTAAACTGATACTGATTCTTTAAGCTGCCAGTCCCGTCCACAGCAGTACATTGCTTTACTTCCACATGGTAATTCCTGTCTGTTTCTCCAAGCAGGTGGCGTGCTGACTATTACATGAATTGATCATTTCAGGCTTGTGAGCCAGCAGTATGACGACATTGGTATCAGAAGGTATCTCTTTCTCATTAGTTATTGTGGACAAAACAGACAAATGTGATGAAAATGACATTGACTGTAAGAACAGGCAATGACTTGTTGTAAAGTAAAAGCAATGGAACGTGGAGCGACAATCTAGTGCCTGATAGTTATCAGTTGTACCTTTATCTCATAAACACAGGAGAGAAAACTATTTAGATCAGACTTAGAAAATGGATGACAATTTTTGTTTCTCAGGGTTTTCATACATTCATGATCCAAACATGGATCACCCCGACCCCCCTACCCGCCCAACAACACGAGTTCTGAATGTGAAAATGTTGAAATAAGCTAAACCTTAAAGGGGCATAAAGTAGTCTGTGAAATGTATAGACTAGGGCTGTCAAAGTTAATGCAAATTCATTTTAACACCACTAATGACTTTAACACATTAACGCAATCATGTAGTTTTAAAACTAGAGTGAAGATACTGACATCATATGAGCTAGAGAACCTAAAGAAAAACTGTATTTTGTTATTAATGGATTTCTAAAAATAAATATATATATATTTACATTTGGATAAAGCAGCATATTTACCCACTCCCATGTTCATTAGAGTGTTAAATACTTGACAAATCCTTTTAAGGTCCATTTTGAACAAATAAATAAAGTGTGATTAATTTGCGATTATGCACAATTAACTATGGATAAAAATATGATTAATCACAACAAATATTTCAATGAATTGACAGCCCTAGTATTGACCTCCACTGGTCAACAGGTCAACAACATCCCTGATAGAATTTAAAGGCATGTGCATCATTCATCTAAAAGTGCATATCAAGATCAAATGTACATTAAACAAGGTTGTATCATTACAAAAGCTTCTGCAAAGTGAACAGAGAAGTGCAGCCTACATTTGATCAAAGTGATGAGTAATGGTGCATTCAGGTGGTTCATTCATTAAAGTCAGAAATGTTGGGAAACATTACTTGGTATCTACCAGGTATTTGTATTCAGGTACTCATCTATAAGCGGTATATGAATCACATGAACTGGACCAATGAAAAAGCATGTAAATACTGACAGTCAGCCTTAAACTTTTTTTTTTTTAATTTTTTGACGACTAAACTAAAGGTCCATGTATTTGCTTGTTCTAAAGCTTTTGGCCATATCGCATGGCCGTTTTTCTTAGATATTATGGACACAGTATCTTTGCCATTAACCTGCTTTATGTTTTTTCTTTGATATGATGAGGTTGAATGTTAACCATATGCTGCAAACTTTGATATCGTAAGACTTGTTATAGGTCACCAGCATAGGAGGGGACAAGTGTTGCCCAAATGCATCATAAGTTTTGGTCTCTGTGAGCCTTAACCATACAGGCTTAGCCTGTTCAGAACCGCTAAATGGACCAGGCATCAATTTACTATAACAGGTCAAATAATTACAGTAGTGTCTTTTTTAATGTGAGCTGCCAGTTTGTTTGTGTCTGACACAAGAAGGTGGTACACGCCAACTATGGCTGATCACAGGACAAACAAAATTAGAAAGACTTTATCATCTCCAAGGGGGAAATGTGTTCCCACAGTGTGAGCATTATGAAACTTGTTCACATTAGATGGATTAGTTGCATTGTCAGTGTCTTCAGGTTAGAACCTCAGATGCAAAACCACTCATTTGTGTTATTGAGTCATGTCATTAAAGACTTTGACATAACGCCTTTGTGATTTTTCATTTATGCCAGTGAAAAGTAAATGTCTTAACTCCCATTGTGGCCAACTCAAACAAACTGATCCACGTCCACGTAGCGGGCATAAGAAAACAACTCGCCATCGAACACGTCAGGCAGCATGATGCACCAAGATGACACTTTGTTAGGTGTTAGTTGTTAAATGTTAGATCGCTATCCTGCCAAGATCTAAAATAAATGATTAAATAAATGACTTGATAAATCAATAAATATGCCAATTAAAGTAGCAATAATAATAATAAAAATAATTGATTAAAGGTGACAAATTGATATTTGTTTTAATTTGCTTTTGTATTTATTTACTCTGCATTAGTCTTTATACATATTTATTTTTGCTTTTTTAATTGTTTTTATGTGTATGCATTTGTTTCTGTGTTTAAGCATTTAATTACTGATGCATGATTTACCCTTAGAATTTCACCCTTATTTATTTCCCCAAACTTATTTATCACATTATTTACTTCTACTTGCACAAATCTACTCTTCCCTCTTTCAAAATGAGGACTTTATTTAATGTTGGCCAGTAATCTGTGACGATGCATCTATTTCATCAAATGATTTTGTATAGTAACTAGTATGACTTTCTAATAAATGCAGAAATAGATAGATAGATAGCAGTAGGTTATCCAGGCAATACACCGGAACAGTAAATAAAATCTACATATCAACACTAGAGAAATTCAGTATATATATATATATATATATATATATATATATATATATATATAGAATATACAATATAAAGAATATTATTATACAACTACAACTAACATAAAAATATAAAACCTAAACATGAAATAACATACTGCATACATTAGCCCCATTACTGTGCAAGATACAATTTTTGGTTTAGAATAAAAATGAAATGATATACAATATACAAATTAAACATGTGCAACGTTACTGCAGGAACAAAATACAATGGAGTATGTTTGAGACAAAGCGGTATAATTATAAAGTAGCAGTATAATACGATAATATATGATAATATTCGAGTAAGGAAAGCTGAATAGCTCAAAATACTAACTGTAAGTACAGCACAGAGCTCTGTTGGTTGAGCTGCGTCGCTAGGTAACCCTCGAAATATCGCGAGACTTCATTAAGAAGTAGTGGACTTCCTGAATTAGAGGGAAAACAACTGAGACACAGTTTCCGAAGTAATTTGTGGTACTTCGTCCGGGAAATGATAAAGAAACGGAGGAAACAGGCGAACGCTGCATGATATGGTGGATGGAGACACGTAGGCAAAAAAAACCCAAAAAAAAAACAAAAAAAAAAAAAAACGGTGCGAGTTCTCAAGTTCTCGCGAGATATCCCATGTTGCCTGGCGACGAGACTCTAATCACACTACTGGTATACCTGGTGTGTCGGGTGTTCTCCTGTTTGACTTTCCACACTAAATGAATGTATGTTGTTTATTTGCGGAGAGTTTTTGTTGATTTGATTTACAACTTTAAAGTTTGTTCGCCGCTTAAAAACCGTAAAACCACTGAGAAATGGCCGCTGTTGTCGCGCAGTCTCACTTCATCTTCGGTCTACGGACAGGTGTTAGTAACAACTTGTGTTTCCTGGATGAACAAACGGTCGTTTTCCCCTGCGGAAACAGCTGTGTGTGCTACAACACCGCCAAGAAATGCCAGAGGTTCATTCCAGGTAAGTTTATTTTTTATTATGAACCGTCTCTTTTGAGGAATTAAAGTAGGCTACCTTGCTAATGTTGTACCCATCAGTGAGTTCCTGTTTAGGGTTGGATCAGGTGGTCGGCCTCTTAGTCAGACTCGAACTACAAACTAATGTATTTAGACTTGACTTGGACGCAAATAACTTCACTTGGACTTGAATCTTTTGACTATAAAATACTTGATACCTTCCCCCAAAACAAAGATGAAAAACTAGCCCATGTTATTATAAAAGTATGTGCTCAGACGATCAACTGGCCGAGATATCCGTTATTAATTAGTTTGGGAAGAGGAGTCACTCCTGGGGAAATAACTGACCCGAACAAACTGAATTACTAACGGTTATTTATTGCTGAATCCCTGTAAAACTCGGGACTGTTTAATTTTGGGAAATATTATTGCAACTTGCATTTTATTTTCCAATTTTTATTTTTTATTTTATTTAAGGTTAAAAAATACACATACCTTAAAAGGGACATAAAAAGACAGCAGCATATTAAAAATAATTTATAACTGCTGACATAAATTGATATTTGTGCTTTAATTTGTTTTTGTATTTATTTACCTTTATGTTAATTCCCGTATTTATTTACTCTTTTGTTTATTATACGCTTTTATTTATTTATTTATGTATGTATTATTGTAATTTTTTAAAATCGATTTTATTTTTGCATTTTCAGATTTTTATTTATGCATTTTTGTATTTAAAAAGATGTTATACTTATTTAAGTGTATTTATTTGTGTTTCAGCATTTATTTGTAAATGATTTTCCCTCAGCATTTCACCCATAATTTATTATTTATTTCCCCAAACTTATTTATCGTCTTTTCTTTTTACATCATTCATGCGTTTGATTTCACATTTCTTCATGCATTTCTGCTTCGTACTAACATTGCTTCCTTAGGGGGGTAACAAAAAAGGGGTGTGGGTGGGGGGTTCATATTTATATACATACAACCAAACTCATATATAGATACAACTAGCATGGGTTATTTCTTGCATAAAGTGTTTTCAGAAACACATTTCAGTAATATAAGAGAAGAAAGTTTCCATTTTGGTTCTGGTTTGACAGCTGGGGGCAGCAGCCTATGAGGACAAGTGTTCATCCAGTCAGGTACCCAGTGCCTGGTGTCTAGTGGTGGCCCACCAAGTGTCCAACGCTGGGAAGGGAGGTGATCCCTCGTGATTTAAAAAAAACATAAATGACCCTGTGGACATGTACTGTTATTTGCAAAACAATGACTTGGTCCCACCTCTGGTATTAGTCATATGAAGTTAGTTGTTTGTCATCGTATTCCTGTTGTCTCTACAGGCTCAAGGGAAAGCCAGGGCATGCATGCTCTTGCCATCAGTGCCAACCGGCGTTACCTGGCAGTGTCAGAGTGTGGTGAGAAGGCCACCATCACAGTGTTCGACCTGCAGCATGAGCAGGGCAGAAAGAGAAAAGTTCTGACAGCAGGAGACGTGCTTGTTCAAGGGTTTGTCTGCATGGCTTTTTCCCCTGATTCCAAGTACCTGATCGGCCAAACTGGTGGCCCGGAGTGGACACTGATCTTCTGGCTTTGGGAAAAACAAAAAGTCCTGGCAACTGTGAAGACCAGTAACTCCAATAATGCTATTACCCAGGTGAGTCATCCATGCTGTAGCAATGCAACCACAGATCTTGTACATGCAGGCGTGCTATACTATTTTACTGATGTCCCATCAGGTCAGCTTCAACCCTCACAACAACATGCAGGTCTGTGTGAGTGGAACCGGCGTGTTCAAGTTGTTTCGCTACTCAGAGGGAGCCCTGAAACAGAGCAGCTTTGCAAAGGTGGAGTCCATCAACTTCCTGTGTCATACCTGGATGACGGAGGAGCGGGTGATCGCTGGAACGGACACAGGCAGGCTGCTGGTGTTTGAGTCTGGAGACCTGCGAAGAGAGATTAACACGGCTTCTAAGGCCCTGCTGGAGCTGTCTGACAGGTGTTGGACCACATGAATACTGTGTAAACACAGTTTATCTACAGATTATTTTATAAACTTGTAGGTCACATACAGTAAATGTGCAGGATAAGCAGAGTTAATCCAAATTAGTTTTATGTCATTTGTAGATTATGCTGCTTATTCTGAACAAATCTTTCTGTAACACCAACAATGAAGTGATCCTACTAACAAGCAGCGATAGTGATTGAAATCATATGACTTGGATTCAAGTCAGACTTGATTCATGAAACTGATTACTTTATGCTTTGTCCAAAATTGCGTGCTATGGGCCACATACTCAATATTTATATATCTTTCAACATACTTTGTGTGAATAAACAGTAGCGTGTATCTTGTCAGACTCACTGAGCAGTAATTTACGTTGTCACTTCCTGAGAGCCTCCTTGCCGGTTGGAGACGTGTAACCATAGAAACCCATGCTAAACATGTGACAAAAATGGCGCTGCGTCAGAATCAAAGTCTGAATTAATTTAAAAAATATATATTATATATTAATATATTAATATTAAAAAGTAATTCTTTCATTTAAATAGAGGCGTTATTGGTATTACAGAGCTGTTCGTCAACATCTGTTGTGAACGTTATCAGCACTACCACATTGCATTGTGCGTGGGACATTTATCTTGCCTTAATGTCCAGTGTTGCATACTGTAATATTTCTCCAGAAATAGTATGCAAAAACAATAAAAAACAAAGTTTGACAAAAAGGAACATTAAGCGAAGTCTTGAACATCAGTCGTGATAACAGCTCAGTGCTATCACATGAAGACAACTGAGCAAACTACATCCACTGATGAATATTGTGACATGTAGCTGAAACATAGACTGTATATAAGAAGTGGATGTAGTCAACCTGGGGTAGTGCTTTGACTCTGCACTATTACTACTACTACTACTACTACTGCAGTTTTTTGTGGACTGCTGTTTTGAAGCATCAAGTTCAAGTTCTGCATTTTGGCCGTTGCTAGCTTGGTGTTTGCAACCAGGAGTGACACGTAAAGTTTGTGCTAAGTACAAATGTTATTAACTTTCACATACTGAAAGGGTTAAAAGTCTAAGACAGATCATTGACAACTCCCAGACTGGACAAGGCCGTGGTGAACGTCATGCTGTATTGAAGAAGACTTGAAACTAGTGATTGAGACCATAAACTCATGCGTACAATGTTTACTGAGGTAATAAATCAAGAGAAAAGTAGGCTCATTTTCTCATAGACTTTTATACAATCAAACTTGTTCTAGTGACCAGAGGAGTCGCCCCCTGCTGGCTGTTAGAGAGAATGCAAGTTCATGATGCTTCCACATTGGCTTCATTTTTCAGACATGGAGATTGCCCACTGAGCTGAAAGCTGGAGTGATTATGGCTATATTGGTGATGCAGTAGTCTCCCTGCTCGGTCACTGATTCTTTCAATCAAGCCAGTTCATCAATGTGGTTTTGCTGCATTCTTGACAGATCTGCTTGTTTTTGCTGAATCTTCCTGTTTTTTTTTTTCAGTAATTCACTGCACAGGCAAGTGCAAATGAAGAAGATCAGAGACACTGATGTGAATGAAGATCCCAATGTGCTTCGTATCACAGCCATTCTGTCCTACTCCAAGGGCTTTGCTTGCTCTTTGGGATCCGGCACTGTCTGTCTTTTTTGAAAAGAGCGAGGAGGATGGTTATCGAAGAAGTAGGGAGATACGGGTAAATATCCATGCAAGTAACAGTGGTACTGCACGTTCTGTGTATTTTTCAAAATGATCCTATTTTTATTGTTTTCTGTTAGATCCCGCCAGACCCATGCAGCAATGAGCTGACCTCAGCTGAACACCAGGAGGTTGACACCATGTGCATCAGTCCAGCAGAGGAGACTCTGGCCATCAGCACTGACAGAGGACAGCTGTACAGCTTCAGCCTGTCCTCTGTGGAGATCAACAAGGTACAGTCTGCTCTACCAGCACCACCACTAACACCGAGTGTGTTAATCCAGGAGGGTCACTGAGTGAGATTCAACTCTTCTGAGTTCACTTTTTTAGTTTAGTTTTTAGTCATGCTTGCGGCATGGTTCTGTCGATGCCAATGTGGTAAAGATTACACCTGATTTACATCAGCATGTCAGCATTGTCATTACAATCATCTTATTGATGTAAGTGCAGCCTCACGTAACTGCTTGGATGGCTTTAAGTCTTTCTCTCAGGCCAGTTTGTCCCTTCTCCCCCTTCCATCACTCCCTTGGCACATTCTCCCCCTTGTCTTCCTCCAGTATCTGTCTTTCCCTCATGTCTCATACATCAAAGTACCTTCCCCTGGACTTAAGATCCTTTGTCCATATCAACCTTTGTTTGTAACTCTATGTCCATCAGGAGGATCACATACATCACTTTGAGTTCCTATTGCAGTCCTTCCATTCTAAGTCCATCACTGGTTTGTCCGTCTGCATTAGAAAGCCCCTGGTAGCCACCAGCTCTCTGGACCACTCAGTCCGCATCTGGAACTATGAAACAAAGTAAGAGACAAAATCACTCCCAAGCCTTTTACTATTATGGTTGGTGGGACAGGAGGTGGATGGGTCAAAGAAACACAGGACTTTCAACAAGGACTGTGTTCAGTGACATGTTTTTTAGAGACATATTTTTTATTGACATTTGTGACGTGTGTGTGTAATTATGATACATTTAAGGCTGTGAATCAATTAAGATATTTAATCACGATTAAAAAAAAAATGTACCTTAAAGGGAGATTGGTCAAATATTTAATATTCTTATCAGCATGGTCGTGGACAGATATGCTGCTTTATGCAAATATACTGTATGTATATATCTATTATTAATTTATCAGAGGTGAAGGGAAACCTTTGAAAATAGCCATGTCAGATTTTTCTGGCCAAAACTTAGCTAAGTTTGGAGCGTTATTTAACTTCCATCCTGACAAAATATTATGACATGGTTGGTATCAATGGTTTCCTCAGGTGTTCTAGTTTCACATGATGTCAGTATCTCCACTCTAGCTTTAAAACTGAGCCTGCTACAATCTTAAAAGTTCATGATGGCAAATTGAAGATTAAGTAGATTAAGAGTAAGATTAAGTTTAAGTAGTTAGTGGTGTTAACACATTACAACACATTATTATCACCTTAACTTTGACAGCTCTAGTATTTTCTTTATTTCTCCACACAGTCGTAGGCATCGAGCCATACATGTATAAATAAGGTGGGTCACTGTGTATTATACTTCATAGTTTGATTAGGCACAGGGTTATCCAGTGCTGAGCTGGAAGGGGGCGGGTGAGATTCTGCTTGTTGAGGCCCAGCAATCACGCTCTACTGGTATTAAAACACAATTTAAGAAAGTGACTTATCAAGTGTTATGTATGTGCACAGAATCCACATGGCAGTAAGCACAGAGACATGCTACCGTGTCTCTTCATTGTTTCTCTCTGTGACTTGCCATTAGAGTGTTGGAACTGTACAAGGAGTTTCAGGAGGAGGCGTACAGCGTGGCGCTGCATCCCACCGGCCTCTTCATCCTGGTGGGCTTCTCAGACAAACTCAGGCTGATGAACCTGCTTATCGATGACATCCGCACCGTCAAGGAGTTTACTGTACGCGGCTGCAGAGAGGTGGGTTATGTGTTGAGTGTGTGTTCACATAGTGTGTCTAAAATGCTGATATCAGAGCCACATGATGCACTTTTGAGTGCTTACCATTCATTTTGTTTCCACACCTTAGTGTGCTTTTAGCAACGGTGGCCACATGTTTGCAGCTGTCAATGGAAATGTCATCCACATCTACTCTGTCATCTCTTTTGAGAACATCCTCAATCTGAAGGGCCACAATGGAAAGGTGAGTCAGGCAGTAGAGTGTATCATACAGCATGTGCATATTTGTCAAACAATTGGGCAGTTTTAAAGGGATAGTTTGTTTTTTTTTTTTGAAGTGGGGTTGTATGAGGTAGGTATCCATAGTCGGTGTACAGGTGCTGGTCATATGATTAGAATATCATAAAAAAAAGTTGATTTAGTTCAGTAATTCCATTCAAAAAGTGAAACTTGTATATTATATTTATTTATTACACACAATCCTCTCCAGGGTGCGGTTATCCCTATTGCGTGTGTACTTTTTTCTACCACATCTTTTCCTTCCCCTCACCTCTCTATTAATGTGCTTGGACACAGAGCTCTGTGAACAGCCAGCCTCTTTAGCAATCACCTTTTGTGTCTTGCCGTCCTTGTGCAAGGTGTCAATGGTCATCTTTTGGACAATTGTCAGATCAGCAGTCTTCCCCATGATTGTGTAGCCTACAGAACTAGAGAGACCATTTAAAGGCCTTTGCAGGTGTTTTGAGTTAATTAGCTGATTACAGTGTGGCACCAGGTGTCTTCAGTATTGAACCTTTCCACAATATTCTAATTTTCTGAGATAATCAATTTGGGGTTTTCATTAGTTGTCAGTTATAATCATCAATATTAACAGAAATAAACACTTGAAATATGTCAGTATGTATGTAATAAATAAATATAATATACAAGTTTCACTTTTTTAATGGAATTACTGAAATAAATCAACTTTTTCATGATATTCTACTAATATGACCAGCACCTGTATTACCTGCAGTAGATGATGGATGGCACACTCCCAGTTTGGAGAAACAGACAGGAGTTACTGCACGGAAGCAAAGCAGCGTACTGCTGTGGACGGGGGCAGCACCAAAATGGATGTTTGGACATCTAAAAGAAAGGCTCACCTAAAAAAAATCAATATCAGTTTAAGTGTACCCTATATTCAGAAGACTTTCACCACTTTACCTCGCTGTCAGACGGCCCTTTCTGACGGGCACCTGAAGCTGTTGTATCCATCTATGCTCTTGCCTCAAAGCCACCAGACTCCTTTTGAAGGTATCAATAATTTTTACCTTGCAGAACACAGGCGTTGCATTGATCAGGTAGTTTGTTTATGTTGTTATGTGACTTTGGTGAATTTGAACTCACCAAAGTCACATAATAATACAAACTAACTGACTGAGGCAGCGGTAGACCAGCAACTCCTGTGTTCAGTGAGGCAGAGTTACTAGGGCTGTCAAAGTTAATGCAATAATAACGTGTTGATGTAAATTCATTTTAATGTCACTGATTTCATTAACGCATTACTGCAATCAGTCTTTTGGAAGTTGAAGCAGGTTCAGTTTTAAAGCTAGAGTGGAGATACCTGTGGGGGTTTTCTGAACAGTTGTCATTGTTTTGTTTTGGTAATTGATTTCCAATAATATATACATAAACTTGTGTAAAACAAGCATATTTGAGTATTGAATACTGGACAATTCTCCCTTTTTAAGGTATGTTTTGAACAGATAACAATTTGCGATTAATTTGTGACTAATTACAATGAACGATTGGCATGTGATTAATTATTGGAATTGTTTGACAGCCCTAAAAAATCTATTTTGTTTTTATGGAGTCTGGTTGCTTTGGCGTGAGCATAGATAACTGCTTCAGTTCCCTGTTGGAAACTTACTGTATTGCTGTCTGAGGTAAAGCAGTGAAAATATTCTATATATATACTGTAGCATATGCCTTAAACTGATTTTCTGACTTTTTTTAGGTGTCTAAAATACATTTTGCTGCTGCCCCGTCCACAACAGTACATTGCTTTGCTTTTGTGCACTAACTCCAGTCTTTGTCCAAACTGGAGGCCTGCCAACTGTCATCTACTGCAGGTAATACACAGACTGTGGATAAGTACCTCATACAACCCCACTTCAAAACACCTGAACTGTGCCTTTAAATATGCCCCTCCAAAAGGTGATAGTACAGTCCAGACATCCTTTTTTTGCAGGTGCGAGGCATTGAATGGAGCCTGGACGACAGCCGTCTGGTGTCATGTGGGATGGACGGCGCGGTGTACGAATGGAACACACAGACTGGCAAGCGTGAGTCCGAGAGCGTCCTCCAGTCCTGCAGCTACACCGATGTCGCCTTCTCTTCAGATTGCAAGACCATCCTGGCTGTGGGAACAGACTTCGCACTGAAAGAGATCCAAGACTGTCAGGTCAGTAAGAGCAACACAAAAGAGATCCAGTAGTGTACTGGATCTCTTTTGAGTTTCCATCAAGTATAATGAGTGGGAGCACAATGAGGTTAACAGGCTGTTCTTGTAGGAGGGAAGTTATAGGAACAATATGAGACTAGTTTTCAGGCTTTTTCTGAAAGCAGTTACTGGTGCTGTTTAAAGGGTTTCTACTGGGACTGTCAGTCAGTTAAAATAGATTAATCATACATTTTTTATCTGTTGAACATTAAAGGGATATGTCAAGTACTTAATACTCTTATCAACATGGGAATGGACAAATATGCTCCTTTACGCAAATGTGTGTATATATCTATTATTGGAAATTAATTAACAACACAAAACAATGACAAATATTGTCCACTAACCCTCACAGATACTGTATTTAGCATAAAAAATAGGCTGAAATCATAACATGGCAAACTGCAGCCCAACAGGAAACAACAGCTGTCAGTGTGCTGACATGACTTTGACTTGCCCCAAACTGCATGTGATTAGCATAAAGTGGGCATGTCTGTAAATTCATTCATTCACATATCAGAGGTCAAGGGATCCCTTTCAAAATTTTTCCTCACTAAAATTTAGCGCAAGTTTGGTTATTTTAAAGTCCTTCTTGATAAGCTAGTATGACGTTATTGTTGGTTCATTGGTTCCACAGGTCCTGAGGGAGCTTCCTGCTGATGAGGTAGCTCACACCACTGTGGTAGTGTCTCACTCTGGTAGGGTTATCTTCACCGGGACTTCCAGTGGAACCATCAGAGCCATTAAATACCCGTTACCTATCCAGAAAGAATGGATCATGTACCAGGCTCACTGCGGCCCTGTCACCAAGGTTGGTCTTTATCTTTGAATACTGGACTATTTTGGGAGAGAGAAATCTCTCATGTCAACCACAATATCTAAGAAAAAAGGTCTGAGTGGTGGTGTGGTGTGTGCTATTTAGCAAAGTTACAACCTGCAGCTCTTGTGATTCCCAAAGATGGTGTTACCAACATCCTCACACAACACATTCTGTCCTCTCTACTACTACATCTCCACCACTGATATCAGATGTAAGAGGTATATTTATGACACTCTTTCTGATGTATGGCACAGCATATTTAGCACGTAGAATGAATGACATGCACTGGGAACTTGAGGAACTCACACACTCTGTCCTTGATTTGACATGCCAACTTAAAGATGACCCTGAGAAGAAAGCGATGCGAGCTATGATTTTACAGAATAGGATGGGTCTTGACTATGTATTAGCCTCTCAAGGAGGCCTGTGCACAGTTATTGGTGATCACTGCTGCACATTCATTCCTGATGGTACATCTAACTATTCTCTCATTGTTGCTCAGCTTCAACATCTAAAAAACAAGCTCACTAATGATGCAGACGAGGGCGTGGGGTGGGGTGACCCCTTCCCATGGCTTGTGTCTGGTGATTGGTCTACTATCCTACTGAAGATTTTCACACTGATTCTTACACTAATGATCTTCTTTTTTATGTTCACTTGCTGTGTCATCCCTTGCTTCAAGGCCCTCATGAGTAAAACTATTAGCGGGACCGTGTCTGAGGTGATGTTGAGTAATGAGGTTAGAGCACTCATAGCAGAGTACCCGATTGAAAGTGGTTTGAAGATTTGAATTTTTTGATTCTTAATTGATCACTGATTCCTAGATGATGGTTTGAGTGTAAGTTGGTGAAGTTGTTATAAACATGAACATGTTATAAACATGAACATGTTACAGTCGTAATGATGTGATTATGAGAATTTGACATTCATCAATGATAAACAGGAGGGAAATGTTGGAATAATTATTCTTTTATATTGTTTATTCTTCTAAGTTGTCCTATTCTTCTTCTGTGTGTGCTTACTTGTGCTTTAGTTATCATTGAGTGACTGTGACCTTCTACAGATTAGAATAGGTCCAGCAAGTCCTGATATATGCAGCTATCCAGTAAACATGCTTACGACGCACTAATGTTTAAGAAAGAAAGAAAGAAAGATATTCCTTTCTTAGTCCCACAGTGGGGAAATTCTTTTACACTCTGTTGTTCACACAGTACATATAGTGACAGAATGGGGGTGCCTGATATAGAGAGCGTTGGGGTTTGAGCTATGCAAGTATTACCTTGGACTTGGTCCATGGGGGATTTGAATCCCCCCCCCCTCCCCCCCCCCTTCTGTCCTCTCCGCCCCTTTAAATAAAAGGCCTTGCTTTGTGATTCTGTGTAAATGCCTATGTGACGAATGTCTGATATAAGATTGTTTGACTATGCAAGTATTACTGACTGTCCAACCTAAATAAAAGGCCGGGGAGACAGGACTCTGTAGCAGTCGTAGCGGGGTTACAGTGGTGTCCTGTCTCCCCTTGCAAGTAAAAGGATCTGAGTTTGTGTCTGCCTCTCATTTCTTCCTGTGTTCCAGGTTTGAACCTAACACTAACTGACTTTGTGTGCCCTCAGATGGCGATCACGTTCGACGATCAATTCCTGCTGACAGTGTCTGAAGATGGCAGTCTGTTGATGTGGAAGGTCATCGATAAGGAGGGCCGTGGACTGAAGAGCAGTAGAAAAATCATCCACACTGAAGAGATCCTTGTCACCAAGTCAGACCTGGAGGAAAAGGTGTCTGTCTGTCTGTCTGTCTGTCTGTCTGTCTGTCTGTCTGTCTGTGTATTCAACCACTTTATTTGCATGTCTGTTAGAGCTGTCAGTTGATTAAAATATTTAACCTGTTCCAAATGTACCTTAATGGGAGATTCATTAATTATTTAATACTCTCATCAACATGGGAGTGGACAAATATGCTGCTTTATGCAAATGTATGTATATAGTTATTATTGGAAATCAATTAACAACAGAAATCAATGACAGATATTGTCCAGAAACCCTCACAGGTTCTGCATTTAGCATCAGAAATATGCTGAAATCGTAACATGGCAAACTGCAGCCCAACAGGCAACAACAGCTGTCAGTGTGGCAGAGTGCTGACTTGACCATGACTTGATCCAAACTGACTGATTATCATAAAGTGGGCATGTCTGTAAAGGAGGAAACTTGTGGGGACCCAGAGAACCCATTTACATTCACACATCTGGAGGTCAGAGGTCAAGGGACCCCTTTGAAGATGCCAGGCTTTCCTCACCAAAATTTAGCATAAGTTGTGATTTAACCTCCTTCAAAACAAGCTAGTATGACATGGTTGGTGCTGATGAATTCATTAGGTTTTCTTCACTCTAGCTTTAAAATTGAGCCTGTTACCACCTAAAAATCACAACTTGTGTTAATACGTTTAAGAAATTAGCAGCTTTAAATCAAATTTGCGTGAATGTGTTATTGCGTTAAATTTGACAGCCCAAGTTTAACTGCATTTTGCACATTTAAGTTTGTCTCAGTTGATCTCCTTGATGGGTGACATGGTTAGTAACATATAGGGACATGTAACATGAATATCCAGTTCTACAGTATGTCCCGGTCTGTCTGTGTTGCAGAACCAGAACATGTTGGAGCTAAAGATGCGTCTGGAGGAGCTGCAGATGGAGAACGAGTACCAGCTCCGTCTGAAGGACATGAGCTACAATGAGAAGATGAAGGAGCTTTATGACAAGTTTACCCAGCAAATAGAATCTCTGAAAACAACACAACAGGTCTGCTGGTCACCTACCAGACAGCTCCACGCCAAATATACTCGATACGGCTGCAGTTAAAATGTCTATCTGATACCAACAATGCCTTTTTTTAATAATAACTATGATTATTAACATTACTTCATTACTTTCTAGTGGCATGTTTTTAAAGCGTTAATAATATTGATAACATATTTGCAGGATTTGCATGCCTTTATTGTCTCGATTGTATAACTTAAAGCTGGGGTAGGCAGTTTTTGGAGTCATTGGACAAAAATTCCAATAAACTTTCAGCATATTATAATTCAAGTTGTACCCCAGGGTAAATAAAAAAACACACAAAAAACAATGATGCCCAAAGATGCCAAAAACATAACTGCCTACTCTAACTTTAAGGCCTTTATTGTCTATTGATCACTTGTACTGTACCTGTAGGCCATGAAGATGGAGATGGAAAAGCAGGAACGTGAGCACCAGGAGAGTTCTGCAGAGGTCACCGAGAAACACTCAAAAGAGCTAAAGGATTTAGGTAAGAAGAGGACAGGATCAGTATCAGTGTAACCTTGTTTCCACAAGGATCAATCAATGTGTTTGTCAATCAATCGCACACACAGAGTCATCCTACAGCCAGAAGCTGATTGTGGAGTTTGAGAGGTACCAGGATCTTCAGTACAAATATCAAAGAATGCAGGAAGACTATGAGAAGCAGCTGAAGGTTGCAGAGGAGAGTAAAATCCAGTCCCTGGAGGAGCTGACGCAGCTCTCCGAGGCCAAGCTGCAGGAGAAGACTCAGCTCCTGGTTCAGGTCAGGAGGCACCTTATAGTGTCATATGAAGTATATTGGACGCCACGTGAAACTGGTGAGGTACTTGTGTCCACTTTGATTTTGTCCTCCTTTTATTTTGTGCAGTGTCAGGAGGAGGCACAGCAGCAGATCCTTGAGTTCAAAGAGATTATAAAGCAAGCAGAGGAGGATGAGGAGAGTAAGATCCATGCCATCCAAATCAAGTATGAGAGAAAACTGCACACTGAGAAAGAGACAAACATGAATCTGAAAGGAGAAACTGGTGTCATGACACAAAAGGTGACCCCAGCTCCTGTTATCTGCTTCTTATTGCATCTGCGTCATCATTCTCCAACTCTTCGTGTTTCTGCTTCCTTTTTGGTGGATGACTGTGTGATCACAGTTCTACAGTCTGCAGAGACAGATCGATGACAGGAGCACCGACGTAAACAAGCTGAAGCAGGAGCGTCAGAGACTGCTGGGCTTGATCCGCTCCCTGGAGAGCGATATCGAGGACCTGAAGCGGCAGATCTCTGGACACGAAAAGACCAACCAAGACAAGGTGGCTTCAACATTTTAGATTAGAAAAAGATCAGAATAAAATCCAGCAAGATTTTGATATTTTTTTAATTATTATTTTCATTTATTTTACATATTTTTTAGGGCTGTCGATTAAAGTATTTAATTATAATTAATTGCATGATTGCCCATGGTTAATCACAAATTAATCACTTTTTTATCTGTTCAAAATGTACCATCAAGGGAGAAGTGTTTAATACTCTTAACAACATGGGAATGGGCAAATATGCTGCTTTATTGCAAATGTGTGACAAATATTGTCCAGAAACCCTGACAGGTACTGCATTTAGCACAACATTTTTTGTTTGTTTTGAAAAACCTTGGTGGGACTTGAATAATCCCTGTACTTACATTTTAGTTTGAAACTGACAGAAATACTTAAATGGATGACTAAGTGTATATAGAAGAAAAGAAAAAAATAGCTATATTCATTTCACTTAAACAAATGAAAGTAAGATCCTGGTACAATTATGTGAATTAGACCAGGGACCTGCAGTTGATGAAACATGGTAGGTTTTGGTCCTAAAGATGCTCTGATTTATTTTACATTTATGTGGCTGCTTTTGGGTCAGTGGCTAAATAAACAGCTTAACCTGTATGTTCAGTATTGTGAGAAAGTGCTTTAACATGCATAAAGCATTCGGTCCTCCTTAACCTTTTTGAAAAAAAAAAAATAATAAAACATGTTTTCTTCCACTAAATTCCTGTCACTCATACAGGATAAGACCATCTCCAATTTGAAGAAGCAGAACCAGGAACTGGAGAAGTTGAAGTTTGTTCTTGATTTCCAGTTAAATGAGCTAAAGAAACTGATTGAGCCTCAACAAGATGACATCAGTGAGAGGAAGGAGCGGATCCGTCAGGTCTGTCCGAGTTTTCTTAAAGCTGCAGCATTCTACAGTGCAGAATCTAGTCTTCATTAAAACATTTATTATAAACAATGAACATGCCAACAACTTCAGTTAGTTATGTGTTCACGATAAGAAGTTACTTTGTTTTACCGTCTGCGACAGTGATGCTGCTCTCTTTGTCTAACTTGTCAACTTAAACGGTCGGCTGTATTAACAGTGATGCACTGTTCTTCCGGTTTGACAGCTGGAGGAGGAGCTGGTGCAAACTGACAAGAGGAACGCTCAGCTGAAGCTCACTGTCTGTGACATGAGGCTCAGACTGAGGGCTAGAGATGAGGAGATACGCAAGGAGATGCAGAAAGTGAGTACACAACTAACACCTGCTTTCTTTGCTGCAACAAACCACTAGGATTAGATGATGCTGCATACATGCTGTTCATACTGCAATTCCAACTATAATATGTTCACTGACAACTATTGTCTGTTTTCACATGTCAGAGTATACTCACTTTATTTCTCTAATTCAGACTACTGAAGCCTCACATTAGCTTTAACTAGCACCTTGTTTCCAGTATGGCCAGCAGGAACAATTATAGCAACCATTAACGCTTTCAATGTACATATGGTCAGAAAACTATGGAAGCCCTGAGACACAAGTTAGGAAAAAAAAATAAGAAAATCTATTTTTATTCAAGTCTGATCCAAATTGATTTCTCTCCTATTTTTATAACTGAAAAGTCATAACTGCATAGCCAGACCTATCTTCACAGCACTATATCAGCGCTTAAATAAGGTCTGGCTCCACACATTATCATTCTGGTTTAGGCATGTCGAAAAATTTGGTTAAAAAAAAGAGACATAGTAAAGTATGTAGGAAAATGTCATGACAAAATGTCCTAGTATAGTATGTCGACAAATATGAATAAAAGAGTCATGTTGGAAAACATTATGAAAAAATGCATAGTATAGTATAGTATGTCCAAAAGTTTAATGGAAAAAAGTCATACTATATGTCCAAAGATTTCATGAAAAAGGCATAGTATGTCAAAAAATATCATTAAAGTCATATGTCGAAAAACTTTATGAAAAAATGCTATAGTATAGTATGTTGAAAAATTGAATGGCAAAAAGTCATACTATGGTATGTCCATAAAATTTCTTGAAAAAAAGTCATAGTGTAGTATGTTGAAATATATCATGAAACAAAAGTCTTACTATATGTTGAAAAAGTGAAAAACTCCTAGTAAAATATGTCTAAAAATTTCAGGAAAAAAGTCATAGTATAGTATGTCAAAAAAACCATGAAAAAGTCATTGTGTGTATATATATTAAAAAAAATCATACTATACTACAGGTATGTCTAAAAATTTAATGAAAATAAAAATATCGATACAACATGATATGAAAAATATCACGAAAAAAGTCATAGTATAATATGTCAAAAAATTTCATGAAAAAAAATCATACTGTAGTATGTCGAAAAATTTCATGACATAGTACTATACTATATCGGCAAATTTCCTGAAAATCACATAGTATGGTATATAGACAAATATTATGACAAAAAGTCATAGTATAGAATGTCGAAACATTTCATGAAAAATTTAGTACAGTATGTCGAAAAATTTCATGTAAAATATAATATAGAAGTCGAGGAATTTCATGAAAAAAATGTTATAGTGTGTCGAATTATTTCATGAAAAAAAAAATTCCTGCTATACTATGGCGAAAAATTTCATGACAAAATTCATAGTATAGTATGTCAAATTATTTCATAAAAAAAACTGTGTAGTTTGGCGACAAATTTAATGAAAAAAAGTCATAGTGTAGTTTGGCAAAAAAAATTCATAAAAAGACGCCAGAGCATTGTATGTTGAATTATTTGATTAAAAAAAAAGTCATAGTGTATTATGGCGACAAATTTCATGAAAATTAAGTACAGTGTGTCGAAAAATATCTTTAAAAAGTCAGTATAATATGTTGAAAAATTTCTTGAAAAAAAGTCAAAGTATAGTATGTCGAAATTTTTTTTTTTGAAAAAAAGTCATAGTATAGCTTAAATTTAGTTCATTTAAAAGGGGACAGTGCAATTTCATAAAACACATGATTACACATGGTTTAAAAAAGCCAGAGTTTGCCAGAAAGCTAGTTTTCATCTGTAGTCCCCTGGACATGGTGTAAAAAGGCAATAAAATACATCTACAATAAAAAAAAAATTGGGCAAACAATGAAATGGATTTGTAAACATTTGCTATACAATTAAGAAAATATGACATCACAACATATCACAACACATGTCAAATTTAAAAAACAAAACAAAAAACAAGTCATCGTATAGTATGTTGAGAAATATGAAAAAAATGTCCAAGGATAGTATGTCGATAAATTTCATGAAAAACGTCATTGTATAGTATGTAGAACAATTTCATGAAAAAATGTCGTAGTGTAGTATGTCGAAAAATTCAATGAAAAAAAGTCATAGAATATGTCGAAAAATTTCTTTCTGAAAAAAAATTCATAGTATGCTTTTGAAAAATTTCTTGAAAAAAATCATAGTATAGTATGTCGATCAAAATTCATAGTATAGTATGTTGAAAAATTTCATGACAAAATATATCGCACGTCGAAAAATAAAAAGAATAAAATAGTACAGTATGTCAACAGATTTCATTTAAAAAGTCAGTATAGTCTAGATGAGTTTCATGAAACAAAAGTCACAGTATAGTATGTTGAAAAAAATCATAGTATATGTCAAAAAATTTCATGAAACAAAAAATAAAGTCATTGTATAGTATGTAGAAAAATTTCATGAAAAAAGTCATAGAATAGTATATCAAAAATATATTGAAATAAAGTCATAGTATAGCATGTTGAAAAATGTCTGAGTAAAAAGTCATAATATAGTATTTTGAAAAATATAAAATTGTCGACAGTTTTCATGAAAAAACGTCATAGTATGTCAAAAAATGTTGTGAAGAATGTCATAGTATACTACATCGAAAAATATGAAAGATGCCATTATAGTGATCGTGAAAGGTCAATGTATCGTGTGTTGACAAAAAGCCAAATAAAGCCACAGTATATAGTATCCCAAAAAAAGTCATTAAGTAGCCATTGTCTGGTATGTCAAAAAAACGTAATAATATGCCATGTGTAAAAAAATCATCACACAGTATGTCAAATTAAGTAGTAGAAAAAGCTACAGTATATGCATGTTTGTCAAAAAAGTCATAGTATATAAGTATCATATAATAATATATTCAAAAAAATCATAGTACAGTATGCCAAAAAAAGGAGTAAAAAAACGCTATAGTACAGTATGTCCAAAAAGTCACAGTATAGCATTTCAAAAAGTCATAAATGTCTCGTAGTAGTAATAGTACATTATGTTGGAAAATGTCATGAAAAAACATGGTGTAGTATGCCAAAAGTTATAGTATACCATGTGAAAAATTCAGAAAAAGCCATAGAATAGTATGTCAAAAAATATGAAAAAATCACAGTAGACTGTGTTGAAAAAAAAAGTCATAAAAAGCCACGGTATATATTTTTTTTTTAAAAAAAGTCATTTTATAGTTTGTCAAATTGTCTAATAATTTGGAAAAAAGTCACAGTATACCATGTCGAAAAAGATCATAGTACAGTATGTAAAAACAGTAGTTAAAAAAGCTATAATACAGTATGTCAAAAGACAGTATAGAATTTCCAAAAAAATCATAAAATATCGTAGTACTATGTTGAAAAATGTCATGAAAAATGTCACCGTGATTGTGAAACGTCATTGTATAGTGTGTTGAAAAAAAGTCATAAAAAGCCAAAGTATATAGTATGTCAAAAACGTAAGAAAGTCATTTATAGTATGTGGTTAAAAGCTATTGTCTGGTATGTCAAAAAAAGTCACAGTATACATGTCAGATAAAGTCAGAGAATAACATCGAGGTGAAAAAATGTTTGATATCTTTTCTGTGGCTAGGTGAAAGATTTGGAGACACATGTTCAGCGGTTCAAGTCAGACCTCCATAACTGTGCCGGCTTCATCCAGGAGCCGAGGAAACTGAAGGACAGTGTGCAGATGATCTATGCCCAGTATTTACCGCCGGCTGACGGGGTGAGTGCAGCAGCATAACGTAACATAACTGATGATGTGATTGGTGTAGTTTCAATTCACAAGAGCACACAGGCACATACACACACAAGCAAAGCAGACTGTTGCTATGCCACCACAGTGAGGCTCGCCATGCACCTCCCACACTGCAAAGCAGCTTTAGATCAGCACCACGGACAGCAGCCAGAGCACCAAATTTCTCAACGCTAATTAATAAACAGTTTACTGAGGACTTAGCAGCCAAATGTCATCGCAGACAGAATTCAGCAGGTGCACATTTTCCAACATATGAGACATATCATTCACAGTACCGTAGATTGAAATAATAATAATATTAAAAAGAAACCAGTACTCACCCATTAGTTCATGCAGGTCTCATGTGCCGCGAAGTCATCAGCTACACTGCTTAAGAACCAGTCAATGTGTTTTCTGTTTAAAAATACCAAATGAAGGAATAAAAGTGGTTACATCTCCAGTCTGATCTGGAGCGCACAGCTGATAAGAAAAGAGCATACAGTATGATGGATTCAGTGTGGACACTTTGTATGAAGGTGATTTTTGGGCTCTGACAGCCTCTGCACCGTTGATATTTGTGCCACCGGACTCACTGGGTCACTCACCAGTCATCATTGTTAAGGTGCAGAGTTGAATTCCAGTTATATTGACACTTGTAATTTACTTTACACAGTAAGAAATGTGGGGAATATGTAGACCATGTGCATGTGCTGTTTCCTAGTTGGTGAAAAGCAGCGTAGACGACAACATTCAGAGGGCTTTCTGTCACCAGCGCGATCACCTGGAGAAGACTGTTAACAGTCTCAAGACGAGGCTCGCCAAATCTGCTGAGGAGCATGAGAAAGTCTATGTCAAGATCATGAAGGTAAATTATAAAACAGAGAACACTGCATGGACAATTCCTCTAGTCGTTAGGGATTTAAGTCTTTTTTTTCTTATTGTAATTATTGAAACAATCGCCATCTGATGATAAAATTCAGTATTCTGCTTCCTGTGATGTAAGTCTGAGCATAGTTTTACTGAAGACATGATACTCTCCACAGGACAATGTGGCTCTGATTACTGAAATCAATGAACTGCGTCAGGAGCTGCGTTTGCAGAGGACTCAGGTCAAAGATTACAAAGCTCAGCTGTTCACTTTGAAGAAGACCAACAAGTCACGTCCTCGCTCAGATGAAGGGCCTAAAACAGATGAAGGCGTCAACTCAGAAATGATAAAAAACAAGACTCAGTGAGCAACCCACATCCTCAACCAGGAGCCATCGTGGCCCTGCAGCGAGTCCTGCTGAGGATTACCCTCCTCAGGCCCCCTCACTCTGACACCTCTCCATTAATGCATGTATGAGTACTGTGTGAAATTAACAACAGAGTGTAAAAACTGAATTTCCCTACGGGGATTAATAAAGGTTCATCTTATCTTATCTTATCTTATCTTCTTGTTTAGTCACGATTAACATCGACACTTTAATAACTTGCGTCGGCATAATTAATTGGTATTTTTAAAAAGCACTAATTCAAACAGAAAACAATGATATGAAGTCATTAGGAACAAACTGTCTTGAAGAATTTGAATGATAGAATAAAGCACCTGTGAGATAGGAGAGGACAGAACCGCCAAAATAAAAAAAATATATCCATCCATCCATCCATCGTCAACCGCTTTTCCTGTTAGGGGTAGCGGGGGGGCTGGAGCCGATCCCAGCTGGCATTGGGCGAAGGCGGGGTTCACCCTGGACAGGCCGCCAGTAGAAAAAATATATGAATAAATAAATAAATGGCTCGACAAATAGTCATTAAATGTAGCAAAAATAATATTATAATTAATTGATAAAATGTAACAAATTGATATTTGTCGATGTTTTAATTTGCGTCTTTATTTATCTTCATATTAATTCTTATTTATTTAAATTAGTCTTCTGTCTTATTTATGTATGATTTTGTTAATCTTTAAATGTGTTCATTTTTTATTTACTTTATAATTTATATCTTTTAAATAAATGTATTCATTTATTTATGCATGAGATTTGCTTTGCATTTCACCCCTTATCGATTTCCCCTAACTTATTTATTTCTTTATACATTTACACAAAAAAGAATACAGAAATCTGTGTCTGGGAAAATAAGTAAGGGATGAAATGCAAAGGGAAAGATTTGGAGAAATAAATAAACAATGTATAAATAAATACAATTAAAAATAAAAGCAAAAATTAATACAAGTACATACAGTACAAATAAAAAGGAAAATTAAACAGAAGAATAAGTAAATAAGGGAATTAAAAAGTAATATATAAAGAAGAAAATTAAAACAAATATCAATCTGTCCCTTTTTATCAATTAATGAATAATTTTTGCTACCTTTAATGACATATTTTTTTGCAATTTGAGGCATTCATTTATTTATTTATTTTCTGTTTTGGCAGGTTCTCCATAAGGCGGTAGGATTAAGGTTAAAAGTATAATATGGATAGGAGCTTTTTCATTATTTTATTATTAATATTACTTATTTTGTATATGTGTATTTTTTGTAGACGCTAGGGGCACTAAGCACCAGACCAAGCACCGAGGCGAAGTGATCATGGTAGCAGGTGTGTTAATGTCAGGTGATGCACCAGGAGGAGACATGAGAGGCAGCGTGATGAAATTTAATTTTAGTATTCAAACACATAAGCAATTATTTTTCTTTTTCCAGCTGTCCTTCCTGCATTTGGCAGCTTCAGATGGGTTATTTTTAGTCTGGATTATGTGTTTAACTGAACTTACTTGTTTTTGTCTCATATTGTAGTTTAGTTTGTAAAATATGCCGCTCTGCTGACAGTAGACTTGTCCATGTTTGTGATTGGACACTTGCTGCAGACACCGCCCCTTTTATGTGCACGCACTCATAGCCAGCTTGACAGACCCAGGGTTGACTTACCGAGTCCTAATCTTACAAACTCCCTCATCTGGGCGTCCTCATCGGGTTCCAGCAGGAGCCTCTTGCAGTGATGGTAGATATCCAAGCGATGTCACAGGCCTCAGGGTGATGCAAAGCAAGCTCCAGTGGAATACCTCATGACCAGTCACCTGTTTGAAATGATGCACTAAGGAAGACTGCAGATGACAACCAGTCTCAGGTCTCTACAGAAGTGGTCAGTATCATCAACTGCAATCTCCATGTGGGGACAAGAGGGGACAAGTGTTGCCCAAATGCATCATTAGTTTTGGTCTCTGTGAGCCTTAACCATACAGGCTTAGCCTGTTCAGAACCGCTAAATGGACCAGGCATCAATTTACTATAACAGGTCAAATAATTACAGTAGTTTCTTTTTTAATGTGAGCTGCCAGTTTGTTTGTGTCTGACACAAGAAGGTGGTACACGCCAACTATGGCTGATCACAGGACAAACAAAATTAGAAAGACTTTATCTTCTCCAAGGGGGAAATGTGTTACCACAGTGTGAGCATTATGAAACTTGTTCACATTAGATGGATTAGTTGCATTGTCAGTGTCTTCAGGTTAGAACCTCAGATGCAAAACGATCCACTCCCTGGAGAGCGATATCGAGGACCTGAAGCGGCAGATCTCTGGACACGAAAAGACCAACCAAGACAAGGTGGCTTCAACATTTTAGATTAGAAAAAGATCAGAATAAAATCCAGCAAGATTTTGATATTTTTGAAATTATTATTTTCATTTATTTTAAATATTTTTTAGAGCTGTCGATTAAAGTATTTAATTATAATTAATTGCATGATTGCCCATGGTTAATCACAAATTAATCACTTTTTTATCTGTTCAAAATGTACCATCAAGGGAGAAGTGTTTAATACTCTTAACAACATGGGAATGGGCAAATGTTTGCGTATATAATCATTACTGGAAATTAATTAACAACACAAAACAATGACAAATATTGTCCAAAAACCCTGACAGGTACTGCATTTGGCACAACATTTTTGTTTGTTTTGATTTTCTGAAATGTTACCGAAAAAAAAAAAACCTTGGTGGGACTTGTATAATCCCTGTACTTACATTTTAGTTTGAAACTGACAGAAATACATAAATGGATGACTAAGTGTATATAGAAGAAAAGAAAAAAATAGCTATATTCATTTCACTTAAACAAATGAAAGTAAGATCCTGGTAGAATTATGTGAATTAGACCAGGGACCTGCAGTTGATGAAACATGGTAGGTTTTGGTCCTAAAGATGCTCTGATTTATTTTATTTTATGATTTACATTTACGTGGCTGCTTTTGGGTCAGTGGCTAAATAAACAGCTTAACCTGTATGTTCAGTATTGTGAGAAAGTGCTTTAACATGCATAAAGCATTCGGTCCTCCTTAACCTTTTTGGAAAAAAAAATAATTTTTCTTCCACTAAATTCCTGTCACTCATACAGGATAAGACCATCTCCAATTTGAAGAAGCAGAACCAGGAACTGGAGAAGTTGAAGTTTGTTCTTGATTTCCAGTTAAATGAGCTAAAGTTTGTTCTTGATTTCCAGTTAAACGAGCTAAAGAGCTACAGAGCAACAGATTGAGCCTCAACAAGATGACTTCAGTGAGAGGAAGGAGCGGATCCTTCAGGTCTGTCCGAGTTTTCTTAAAGCTGCAGCTGCTCTCTTTGTCTAACTTGTCAACTTAAACGGTCGGCTGTATTAACAGTGATGCACTGTTCTTCCGGTTTGACAGCTGGAGGAGGAGCTGGTGCAAACTGACAAGAGGAACGCTCAGCTGAAGCTCACTGTCTGTGACATGAGGCTCAGACTGAGGGCTAGAGATGAGGAGATACGCAAGGAGATGCAGAAAGTGAGTACACAACTAACACCTGCTTTCTATGCTGCAACAAACCACTAGGATTAGATGATGATGCATACATGCTGTTCATACTACAATTCCAACTATAATATGTTCACTGACAACTATTGTCTGTTTTCACATGTCAGAGTATACTCACTTTATTTCTCTAATTCAGACTACTGAAGCCTCACATTAGCTTTAACTAGCACCTTGTTTCCAGTATGGCCAGCAGGAACAATTATAACAACCATTAACGCTTTCAATGTACATATGGTCAGAAAACTATGGAAGCCCTGAGACACAAGTTAGGAAAAAAAAAAATAAGAAAATCTATTTTTATTCAAGTCTGATCCAAATTGATTTCTCTCCTATTTTTATAACTGAAAAGTCATAACTGCATAGCCAGACCTATCTTCACAGCACTATATCAGCGCTTAAATAAGGTCTGGCTCCACACATTATCATTCTGGTTTAGGCATGTCGAAAAATTTGGTTAAAAAAAGAGACATAGTAAAGTATGTAGGAAAATGTCATGACAAAATGTCCTAGTATAGTATGTCGACAAATATGAATAAAAGAGTCATGTTGGAAAACATTATGAAAAAATGCATAGTATAGTATGTCCAAAAGTTTAATGGAAAAAAGTCATACTATATGTCCAAAGATTTCATGAAAAAGGCATAGTATGTCAAAAAATTCATATGTCGAAAAACTTTATGAAAAAATGCTATAGTATAGTATGTTGACAAATTGAATGACAAAAAGTCATACTATGGTATGTCCATAAAATATCTTGAAAAAAAAGTCATAGTGTAGTATGTTGAAATATATCATGAAACAAAAGTCTTACTATATGTTGAAAAAGTGAAAAACTCCTAGTAAAATATGTCTAAAAATTTCAGGAAAAAAGTCATAGTATAGTATGTCAAAAAAAAATCATGAAAAAGTCATAGTATAGTATGTCAAAAAATTTCATGAAAAAAATTCATACTGTAGTATGTCGAACAATTTCATGACATAGTATGAATATCGGCAAATTTCCTGAAAATCACATAGTATGGTATGTAGACATTATTATTATTATTATTATTATTATTATTATACATGCGGCTCTGGAGCCACAGATTGCAGACCCCTGGTATAGTATGTTAAAAATTTTCATGAAAAAAGTCATAATATAGTATGGTGAAAATTATTTTTTAAAAAACTCATAGCGTAGTATGTTCATGATTTTTTTGAAAAAAAGTCATAGTATAGTGCGTCGAAAAATTTCTTGAAAAAAATGTATAGTATAGCATGTCGAAAAATTTCTTTCTTGTAGTTTGGCGACAATATTCATGAAAAAAAAGTCATAATATAGTATGGCGAAAAATTTCTTGAAAAACGTCATAGTATAGTATGTTGAAAAATTTCATGAAAAAAATTCATAATATAGTATGGCGAAAAATATCATGACAAAAAAATCATAGTATAGTATGTCAATCAATTTCATGATAAAAAGTCATACTATAGTATGTCACAATTTCTTGAAAAATAGTCACACTATCGCATGGCAAAAAATTTCATTAAAAAAAGTCATTGTAGAGCATGTCGAATTATTTCATGAAAAAAATTCATGTATGCTATGGCGAAAAATATACATGACAAAAGTCATTGTATAGTATGTCGAATTATTTCTTGAAAAAAAACTCATTGTATTGTATCGACAATTTTCATTAAAAAAAATTCATTATATTGTATGGCGAAAAACAAGTCATAATATAGTATGGTGAAAAGTATCTTGAAAAAAGTGATAGTATAGTATTTCGAAAAATGTCTTGAAAAAATGTCATAGTATAGTAAGTCAAAAAAATTCTTGAAAAAAAATCATAGTATAGTATGTCGAACAATTTCTTGAAAAATAGTCACACTATAGCATGGCAATAAATTTCATGAAAAAAAGTCATATAGAGCAAAAAAGTGATAGTATAGTATGTCGAAAAATTTTATGAAAAAAAGTCATAGTATAGTATGTCGATAAATTTCATGATAAAAAGTCATAGTATAGTATGTCGAAAAATCTCATGAAAAAAAGTCAAAGTATAGTATGTCGAAAAATCTCATGAAAAAAAGTCATAGTATAGTATGTTGAAAAATTTCTTGAAAGAAAATCATAGTGTAGTATGTCGAAAAATTTCTTGAAAAAAAAATCATGGTATATTATGTCGAAAAATTATTTAAAAAAAAACTCATAGCGTAGTATGTTCAAGATTTTTTGTGAAAAGAAGTCATAGTATAGTGTGTCGAAAAATTTCTTGAAAAAACGTCATAGTATAGTACAGGGGTCTGCAAGCTTTATTATCAAAAGAGCCATTTTGCCCCCTCTTCTACCCAAAAAAAATAGTCGGGAGCCGCAAAAAATAACAGAGCTTGTAAACTGTAAACAAAAGACTGTGGAGAGGTAATCCACTTCTTGAAAGATAGTTTGCTCTCTTCAGCTTTTTGTAGCAGTTCCGAAATTGCTCTCTTTCGCTTATCTTCGGTTGGGTATTTTTCGGCGAATGCAGAGTGCTTGTTTTGAAAATGTCTTTCAACATTACATTTTTTGTTGTTCGATATCTTCTCGCCACATATCAAGCACAAAGGTAAGCCAGCGTCATTGGCGATGAAGGCAAATGAATATGTCCACGCTGAATTAAACTCTCTATTTTCTTCCGAAACTTTTCTTTTTTGGGATTTTTTCATGGTTAGGCTATTGCAGGGTTTGCACACTACAAAAGCCGCCAGCAGGTAAAGGCGAAGGCTGATGACGTTATGTGACGTATATTTTCGTTGACAAATTATAAATTAAAAATAGCTCTTTTAAAATTAGATGGCATCAAGTCAAACTCCAAAATAACTGCGCAACAAAATAAACTAATAATGGTAATATTTTATATGAATAAAAATGAATGAAGAAATACCATTTATTTATGTTTGTTTTTTTTTTTTCAAGGCCAAAGGGAGCCGCTACAATGAGGGTGAAGAGCCGCATGCGGCTCTGGAGCCGCAGGTTGCAGACCCCTGGTATAGTATGTTGAAAATTTTCATGAAAAAAGTCATAATATAGTATGGCGAAAATTATTTTTTAAAAAACTCATAGCGTAGAATGTTCATGATTTTTTTGAAAAAAAGTCATAGTATAGTGCGTCGAAAAATTTCTTGAAAAAAATGTATAGTATAGCATGTCGAAAAATTTCTTTCTTGTAGTTTGGCGACAATATTCATGAAAAAAAAGTCATAATATAGTATGGCGAAAAATAACTTTAAAAAAGGGATAGTATAGTATGTCGAAAAATTTCTTGATAAAACATCATAGTATAGTATGTTGAAAGATTTAATGAAAAAAGTCATAATATAGTATGACGAAAAATTTCTTGGAAAAAAAATCATAGTGTTATGTCGAAAAATTATTTTTAAAAAAAATCAGAATAGTATGTTCAAGATTTTTTTGAAAAGAAGTCATAGTATAGTGTGTCGAAAAATTTCTTGAAAAAACGTCATAGTATAGTATGTTGAAAAATTTCATGAAAAAAGTCATAATATAGTATAGCGACAAATTTCATGACAAAAAGTTATAGTATAGTATGTCGATCAATTTCATGATAAAAAGTCATAGTATAGTATGTCGATCAATTTCATGATAAAAAGTCATAGTGTAGTATGTCGAAAAATTTCATGAAAAAAGTCATTATATGGTATGGCAAAAAATATCTTGAAGAAAGTCATAGTATAGTATGTCGAAAAATTTCTTGAAAAAAAGTGATATTGTAGTATGTCGAAAAATTTCTTGAAAAAAAGTGATAGTTTAGGATGTTGAAAAATTTCTTGAAAAAACATCATAGTACAGTATGTCGAAAAATTTCATGAAAAAAAGTCATAGTGTAGTATATTGAACAATTTCTTGAAAAAAGTCATAGTATAGTATGTCGAAAAATTTCTTGAAAAAAAATCATAGTATAGTATGTTGAAAAATTTCATGAAAAAAAGTCATAGTATAGTATGTCAATCAATTTCATGATAAAAAGTCATAGTATAGTATGTCGAAAAATTTCATGAAAAAAAGTCATTATATAGTATGGCGAAAAATATCTTGAAAAAAGTCATAGTATAGTATGTCAAAAAATTTCTTGAAAAAAATCATAGTATAGTATGTTGAAAAATATCTTGAAAAAAAATCATAGTATAGTATGTTGAAAAATTTCTTGAAAAAAAATCATAGTATAGTATGTCGATCAATTTCATGATAAAAAGTCATACTATAGTATGTTGAACAATTTCTTAAAAATAGTCACACTATAGTATGGCAAAAAATTTCATGACAAAAGTCATAGTATAGTATGTCGAATTATTTCATGAAAAAAAACTCATTGTAGTTTGGCGACAATTTTCATGAAAAAAAGTCATAGTATAGTGCGGCGAAAAATTTCATGAAAAAAGTTATAGTATAGTATGTCGAAAAATTTCTTGAAAAAACGTCATAGTATAGTATGTTGAAAAATTTCATGAAAAAGTCATAGTACAGTATGTCGATCAATTTCATGATAAAACGTCATAGTATAGTATGTCGAAATATTTCATGAAAAAAAGTCATTATATAGTATGGCGATAAATATCTTGAATAAAGTCATAGTATAGTATGTCAAAAAATTTCTCGAAAAAAAAATCACAGGACAGTATGTTGAAAAATTTCTTGAAAAAATGTCATAGTATAGTATGTCAAAAGATTTCATGAAAAAAAGTCATATAGTATGGCGATCAATTTCATGATAAAACGTCATAGTATAGTATGGCAAAAAATTTCTTGAAAAAACGTCATAGTATAGTATGTCGAAAATATTCATGAAAAAAAGTCATTTTTAGTATGAAAATATCTTGAAAAAAGTCATAGTATAGTATGTCAAAAAATTTCTTGAAAAAAAATCATAGTACAGTATGTTGAAAAATTCTTGAAAAAACGTCATAGTACAGTATGTCGAAAAATTTCATGAAAAAAAGTCATTATATAGTATGGCGATAAATTTCATGAAAAAAAGTCATATAGTATGCCGATAAATATCTTGAAAAAAGTCACAGTATAGTATGTCAAAAAATTTCTCGAAGAAAAATCACAGTACAGTATGTTGAAAAATTTCTTTAAAAAATGGCACAGTATAGTATGTCGAAAGATTTCATAAAAAAAAGTCATATAGTATGGCGATAAATATCTTAAAAAAGTCATAGTATAGTATGGCAAAAAATTTCTTGAAAAAACGTCATAGTATAGTATGTTGAAAAATTTCATGAAAAAAAGTCATTATATAGTATGGCGAAAAATATCTTGAAAAAGTCATAGTATAGTATGTCAAAAAATTTCTTGAAAAAAAATCATAGTATAGTATGTTGAAAAATTTCTTGAAAAAAAATCATAGTATAGTATGTCGATCAATTTCATGATAAAAAAATCATACTATAGTATGTGGAACAATTTCTTTAAAATACTCACACTATAGTATGGCAAAAAATTTCATGACAAAAGTCATAGTATAGTATGTCGAATTATTTCATGAAAAAAAACTCATTGTAGTTTGGCGACAATTTTCATGAAAAAAAAGTCATAGTATAGTATGGCGAAAAATTTCATGAAAAAAAGTTATAGTATAGTATGTCGAAAAATTTCTTGAAAAAACGTCATAGTATAGTATGTCAAAAAATTTGATGAAAAAAAGTCATATAGTATGGCGATGAATATCTTGAAAAAAGTCATAGTATAGTATGTCAAAAAATTTCTTGAAAAAACGTCATAGTATAGTATGTCGAAAAATTTCTTGAAAAAACGTCATAGTATAGTATGTCTAAAAATTTCTTGAAAAAACATCATAGTATAGTATGTTGAATTATTTCATGAAAAAAAACTCATTGTAGTTTGGTGACAATTTTCATGAAAAAAAAGTCATTATATAGTATGGCGAAAAATAATTTGGAAAAAAGTGATAGTATAGTATGTCGAAAAATTTCTTGAAAAAAATTCATAGTACAGTATGTTGAAAATTTCTTGAAAAAACGTCACAGTATAGTATGTCTATAAATTTCTTGAAAAAACGTCATAGTATAGTATGTTGAATTATTTCATGAAAAAAAACTCATTGTAGTTTGGCGACAATTTTCATGAAAAAAAAGTCATTATATAGTATGGCGAAAAATAATTTGGAAAAAAAGTGATAGTATAGTATGTCGAAAAATTTCTTGAAAAAACGTCATCGTATAGTATGCCGAAAACTATCTTGAAAAAGTCATATAGTATGTTGAAACATTTCTTGAAATAAATTCATAGTATAGTATGTCGAAAAATTTCTTGAAAAAAAATCATAGTATGTTATGTCAAAAAATTGTTTTAAAAAACTCATAGCATAGTATTTTCAAGATTTGTTTGAAAAGAAGTCATAGTATAGTGTGTCGAAAAATTTCTTGAAAAAACGTCATAGTATAGTATGTTGAAAAATTTCATGATAAAAGTCATAGTATAGTATGTCGAATTATTTCATAAAAAAAAACTCATTGTAGTTTGGCGACAATTTTCATGAAAAAAAAAGTCATAGTATAGTATGGCGAAAAATTTCATGAAAAAAAGTTATAGTATAGTATGTCGAAAAATTTCTTGAAAAAACGTCATAGTATAGTATGTTTAAATATTTCATGAAAAAAAGTCATAGTATAGTATGTCGATCAATTTCATGATAAAACGTCATAGTATAGTATGTCGAAAAATTTCATGAAAAAAAGTCATTATATATAATGGCGATAAATATCTTGAAAAAAGTCATAGTATAGTATGGAAAAAAAATTTTAGAAAAAAATCACAAAAATTTCTTGAAAAAATGTCATAGTATAGTATGTTGATCAATTTCATGATAAAAAGTTATAATATAGTATGGCAAAAAATTTCTTGAAAAAAAATCACAGTAACAGCATGTTGAAAAATTTCTTGAAAAAAGTTATAGTATAGTATGTCAAAAATTTCTTGAAAAAAAGTCATAGTATAGTATGTTTAAAAATTTCTTGAAAAAAAATCATAGTATACTATGTCGATCAATTTCATGATAAAAAGTCAAACTATAGTATGTGGAACAATTTTTTTAATATAGTCACATTATAGTATGGCAAAAAATTTCATGACAAAAGTCATAGTATAGTATGTCGAATTATTTCATGAAAAAAAACTCATTGTAGTTTGGCAACAATTTTCATGAAAAAAAAGTCATAGTATAGTATGGCGAAAAATTTCATGAAAAAAAGTTATAGTATAGTATGTCGAATTATTTCATGAGAAAAAACTCATTGTAGTTTGGCGACAATTTTCAAAAAATTTCTTGAAAAAATGTCATAGTATAGTATGTTGATCAATTTCATGATAAAAAGTCATAGTATAGTATGGCAAAAAATTTCTTGAAAAAAAATCACAGTATAGTATGTCGAAAAATTTCATGAAAAAAAGTCATTATATAGTATGGCGATAAATATCTTGAAAAAAGTCATAGTATAGTATGTCAAAAAATTTCTTGAAAAAAAATCATAGTACAGTATGTTGAAAATTTCTTGAAAAAAACGTCATGGTATAGTATGTCGAAAAATTTGTTGAAAAAACGTCATAGTATAGTATGTTGAATTATTTCTTGAAAAAAATCATAGTATAGAATGTTGAAAAATTTCTTGAAAAAAAATCATAGTATAGTATGTTGAAAAATTTCTTGAAAAAAAATCATAGTATAGTATATATAGTATAGTATAGTATGTTGAAAAATTTCATGAAAAAAAGTCATAGTATAGTATGTTGATCAATTTCATGATTAAACGTCATAGTATAGTATGTCGAAAAATTTCATGAAAAAAAGTCATGATATAGTATGGCGATAAATATCTTGAAAAAAGTCATAGTATAGTATGTCAAAAAATTTCTTGAAAAAAAATCATAGTACAGTATGTTGAAAGTTTCTTGAAAAAACATCATAGTATAGTATGCCGAATTATTTCATGAAAAAAACTCATTATATAGTATGGCGATAAATATCTTGAAAAAAGTCATATTATAGTATGTCGAATTATTTCATGAAAAAAAACTCATTGTAGTTTGGCGACAATTTTCATGAAAAAAAAGTCATAATATAGTATGGCGAAAAATAACTTGAAAAAATGTCATAGTATGGCGATAAATATCTTGAAAAAAGTCATAGTATAGTATGTCAAAAAATTTCTTGAAAAAAAATCATAGTACAGTATGTTGAAAATTTCTTGAAAAAACGTCATAGTATAGTATGCCAAAAAATTTCATGAAAGAAAGTCATTATATAGTATGGCGATAAATTTCATGAAAAAAAGTCATACAGTATGCCGATAAATATCTTGAAAAAATATCATAGTATAGTATGTCGAAAAATTTCTCCAAAAAAAATCACAGTACAGTATGTTGAAAAATTTCTTGAAAAAATGTCATAGTATAGTATGTCGAAAAATTTCATGAAAAAAAGTCATTATATAGTATAGCGATAAATATCTTGAAAAAAGTCATCGTATAGTATGGCAAAAAATTTCTAGAAAAAATGTCATAGTATAGTATGTCAAAAAATTTCATGAAAAAAAGTCATTATATAGTATGGCGATAAATATCATGAAAAAAAAGTCATACAGTATGCCGATAAATATCTTGAAAAAAGTCATAGTGTTGTATGGCAAAAAAATTCTCGAAAAATAATCACAGTACAGTATGTTGAAAAATTTCTTGAAAAAATGTCATAGTATAGTATGTCGAAAGATTTCATGAAAAAAAAGTCATACTATAGTATGTCAAACAATTTCTTAAAAATAGTCACACTATAGTATGGCAAAAAATTTCATGACAAAAGTCATAGTATAGTATGTCGAATTATTTCATGAAAAAAAACTCATTGTAGTTTGGCGACAATTTTCATGAAAAAAAGTCATAGTATAGTACGGCGAAAAATTTCGTGAAAAAAAGTTATAGTATAGTATGTCGAAAAATGTCTTGAAAAAACGTCATAGTATAGTATGTCGAAAAATTTCATGAAAAAAAGTCATAGTATAGTGTGTCGAAAAATTTCTTGAAAAAACGTCATAGTATAGTATGTTGAAAAATTTCATGAAAAAGTCATAGTATAGTATGTCGAAATAATTCATGAAAAAAAGTCATTATATAGTATGGCGATAATTATCTTGAATAAAGTCATAGTATAGTATGTCAAAAAATTTCTCGAGAAAAAATCACAGGACAGTATGTTGAAAAATTTCTTGAAAAAATGTCATAGTATAGTATGTCAAAAGATTTCATGAAAAAAAGTCATAGTATGGCGATCAATTTCATGATAAAACGTCATAGTATAGTATGTTGAAAAATTTCTTGAAAAAACGTCATAGTATAGTATGTCGAAAAATTTCATGAAAAAAAGTCATTATATAGTATGGCGAAAAATAACTTTGAAAAAAAGTGATAGTATAGTATGTCGAAAAATTTCCTGAAAAAAAGTCATTATATAGTATGGCGAAAAATATCTTGAAAAAAGTCATAGTATAGTATGTCAAAAAATTTCTTGAAAAAAAATCATAGTACAGTATGTTGAAAAATTCTTTAAAAAAACGTCATAGTACAGTATGTCGAAAAATTTCATGAAAAAAAGTCATTATATAGTATGGCGATAAATTTCATGAAAAAGTCATATAGTATGTGCGATAAATATCTTAAAAAAGTCATAGTATAGTATGGCAAAAAATTTCTTGAAAAAACGTCATAGTATAGTATGTTGAAAAATTTCATGAAAAAAAGTCATTATATAGTATGGCGAAAAATATCTTGAAAAAGTCATAGTATAGTATGTCAAAAAATTTCTTGAAAAAAAATCATAGTACAGTATGTTGAACATTTCTTGAAAAAACGTCATAGTATAGTATGCCGAAAAATGTCATGAAAAAAAATCATAGTACAGTATGTTGAAAATTTCTTGAAAAAACGTCATAGTATAGTATGGCGATAAATTTCATGAAAAAAAAGTCATACAGTATGCCGATAAATATCTTGAAAAAATGTCATAGTATAGTATGTCGAAAAATTTCTCCAAAAAAAATCACAGTACAGTATGTTGAAAAATTTCTTGAAAAAATGTCATAGTATAGTATGTCGAAAAATTTCATGAAAAAAAGTCATTATATAGTATAGCGATAAATATCTTGAAAAAAGTCATAGTATAGTATGGCAAAAAATTTCTTGAAAAAACGTCATAGTATAGTATGTCGAAAAATTTCATGAAAAAAAGTCATTATATAGTATGGCGATAAATATCATGAAAAAAAAGTCATACAGTATGCCGATAAATATCTTGAAAAAAAGTCATAGTGTTGTATGGCAAAAAATTTCTCGAAAAATAATCACTGTACAGTATGTTGAAAAATTTCTTGAAAAAATGTCATAGTATAGTATGTCGAAAGATTTCATGAAAAAAAGTCATACTATAGTATGTCGAACAATTTCTTAAAAATAGTCACACTATAGTATGGCAAAAAATTTCATGACAAAAGTCATAGTATAGTATGTCGAATTATTTCATGAAAAAAAACTCATTGTAGTTTGGCGACAATTTTCATGAAAAAAAGTCATAGTATAGTATGTCGAAAAATTTCATGAAAAAAAAGTCATTATATAGTATGGCGATAAATATCTTGAAAAAAGTCATAGTATAGTATGTCAAAAAATTTCTTGAAAAAAAATCATAGTACAGTATGTTGAAAAGTTTCTTGAAAAAACGTCATAGTATAGTATGTCGAAAAATTTCATGAAAAAAAGTCATTATATAGTTCGGCGATAAATATTTTGAAAAAAGTCATAGTATTGTATGTCAAAAAATTTCTTGAAAAAAAATCATAGTACAGTATGTTGAAAAATTTCTTGAAAAAATGTCATAGTACAGGGTGTCGAAAAATTTCATGAAAAAAAGTCATTATATAGTATGCCGATAAATATCTTGAAAAAAAGTCATAGTATAGTATGGCAAAAAATTTCTCGAAAAATAAGTCATTATATAGTATGGCGAAAAATATCTTGAAAAAAGTCATAGTATAGTATGTCAAAAAATTTCTTGAAAAAAAATCATAGTATAGTATGTTGAAAAATTTCTTGAAAAAAAATCATAGTATAGTATGAAGAAGAAGAAGAAGAAGAAGATCTACCTTTATTAGTCCCACAGTGGGGAAATTCAATTTACACTCTGTTTAACTTATACATGGTACATGCACACAAACACACACACACACATGCAGTAATGGAGAGATGTCAGAGTGAGGGGGCTGCTCCAGACAAGCGCCCCGAGCAGTTGGGGGTTTGGTGCCTTGCTCAGGGGCACCTCGGCAGTGCCCAAGAGGTAAACTGGCACCTCTCCAGCTACCAGTTCACACTCAGTTTTTGGTCCATGTCGGGACTTGAACCGGTGACCCTCCGGTTCCCAAGCCAACTCCCTACAGACTGAGCTACTGCCGCCCCCATGTCGATCAATTTCATGATAAAAAGTCATACTATATGTGTATGTATGTGGAACAATTTCTTTAAAATAGTCACACTATAGTATGGCAAAAAATTTCATGACAAAAGTCATAGTATAGTATGTCGAATTATTTCATGAAAAAAAACTCATTGTAGTTTGGCGACAATTTTCATGAAAATAAAGTCATAGTATAGTATGGCGAAAAATTTCATGAAAAAAAGTTATAGTACAGTATGTCGAAAAATTTCTTGAAAAAACGTCATAGTATAGTATGTCGAAAAATTTCATGAAAAAAAGTCATTATATAGTTCGGCGATAAATATTTTGAAAAAAGTCATAGTATAGTATGTCAAAAAATTTCTTGAAAAAAAATCATAGTACAGTATGTTGAAAATTTCTTGAAAATACGTCATAGTATAGCATGTCAAAAAATTTCTTGAAAAAACGTCATAGTATAGTATGTTGAATTATTTCATGAAAAAAAACTCATTGTAGTTTGGCGACAATTTTCATGAAAAAAAAGTCATAATATAGTATGTCAAAAAATTTCTTGAAAAAAAATCATAGTATAGTATGTTGAAAAATTTCTTGAAAAAAATCATAGTATAGTATGTTGATCATTTTCATGATAAAAAGTCATAGTATAGTATGTCAAAAAATTTCTTGAAAAAAAATCATAGTATAGTATGTTGAAAAATTTCTTGAAAAAAAATCATAGTATAGTATGTCGATCAATTTCATGATAAAAAGTCATACTATAGTATGTCGATCAATTTCATGATATAGTACAGTATGTCGAAAAATTTCTTGAAAAAACGTCATAGTATAGTATGTCGAAAAATTTCATGAAAAAAAGTCATAGTACAGTATGTTGAAAATTTCTTGAAAAAACGTCATAGTATAGCATGTCGAAAAATTTCTTGAAAAAACATCATAGTATAGTATGTTGAATTATTTAATGAAAAAAAAACTCATTGTAGTTTGGCGACAATTTTCATGAAAAAAAAGTCATAATATAGTATGTCAAAAAATTTCTTGAAAAAAAATCATAGCATAGTATGTTGAAAGATTTCTTGAAAAAAATCATAGTATAGTATGTTGATCATTTTCATGATAAAAAGTCATAGTATAGTTTGTCGAACAATTTTTTGAAAAATAGTCACACAAAAGTATGGCAAAAAATTTCATGAAAAATGTCATAGTATAGTATGTCGAAAGATTTCATGAAAAAAGTCATATAGTATGGCGATAAATATCTTAAAAAAAGTCATAGTATAGTATGGCAAAAAATTTCTTGAAAAAACATCATAGTATAGCATGTCGAAAAATTTCATGAAAAAAGTCATTATAAAGTATGGCGAAAAATAACTTTGAAAAAAAGTGATAGTATAGTATGTCGAAAAATTTCATGAAAAAAAGTCATTGTATAGTATGGCGAAAAATATCTTGAAAAAAGTCATAGTATAGTATGTCAAAAAATTTCTTGAAAAAAAATCATAGTATAGTATGTTGAAAAATTTCTTGAAAAAAAATCATAGTATAGTATGTCGATCAATTTCATGATAAAAAGTCATACTATAGTATGTCGATCAATTTCATGATAAAAAGTTATAGTACAGTATGTCGAAAAATTTCTTGAAAAAACGTCATAGTATAGTATGTCGAATTATTTCATGAAAAAAAAACTCATTGTAGTTTGGCGACAATTTTCATGAAAAAAAAGTCATAGTATAGTATGACGAAAAATTTCATGAAAAAAAGTTATAGTACAGTATGTCGAAAAATTTCTTGAAAAAACGTCATAGTATAGTATGTCGAAAAATTTCATGAAAAAAAGTCATTATATAGTTCGGCGATAAATATTTTGAAAAAAGTCATAGTATAGTATGTCAAAAAATTTCTTGAAAAAAAATCATAGTACAGTATGTTGAAAATTTCTTGAAAAAACGTCATACTATAGTATGTCGATCAATTTCATGATAAAAAGTTATAGTACAGTATGTCGAAAAATTTCTTGAAAAAACGTCATAGTATAGTATGTTGAATTATTTCATGAAAAAAAACTCATTGTAGTTTGGTGACAATTTTCATGAAAAAAAAGTCATAATATAGTATGTCAAAAAATTTCTTGAAAAAAAATCATAGCATAGTATGTTGAAAAATTTCTTGAAAAAAATCATAGTATAGTATGTCGATCATTTTCATGATAAAAAGTCATAGTATAGTATGTCGAACAATTTTTTGAAAAATAGTCACACAAAAGTATGGCAAAAAATTTCATGAAAAATATCATAGTATAGTATGTCGAAAGATTTCATGAAAAAAGTCATATAGTATGGCGATAAATATCTTAAAAAAAGTCATAGTATAGTATGGCAAAAAATTTCTTGAAAAAACATCATAGTATAGTATGTCGAAAAATTTCATGAAAAAAAGTCATTATATAGTATGGCGAAAAATATCTTGAAAAAAGTCATAGTATAGTATGTCAAAAAATTTCTTGAAAAAAAATCATAGTATAGTATGTTGAAAAATTTCTTGAAAAAAAATCATTGTATAGTATGTCGATCAATTTCATGATAAAAAGTCATACTATAGTATGTGGAACAATTTCTTTAAAATAGTCACACTATAGTATGGCAAAAAATTTCATGACAAAAGTCATAGTATAGTATGTCGAATTATTTCATGAAAAAAAACTCATTGTAGTTTGGCGACAATTTTCATGAAAAAAATGTCATAGTATAGTATGGCGAAAAATTTCATGAAAAAAGTTATAGTACAGTATGTCGAAAAATTTCTTGAAAAAACGTCATAGTATAGTATGTCGAAAAATTTGATGAAAAAAAGTCATATAGTATGGCGATAAATACCTTGAAAAAAGTCATATTATAGTATGTCAAAAAATTTCTTGAAAAAAAATCATAGTACAGTATGTTGAAAATTTCTTGAAAAAACGTCATAGTATAGTATGTTGAATTATTTCATGAAAAAAAAAATCATTGTAGTTTGGCGACAATTTTCATGAAAAAAAAGTCATAATATAGTATGTCAAAAAATTTCTTGAAAAAAAATCATAGTATAGTATGTCGATCATTTTCATGATAAAAAGTCATAGTATAGTATGTTGAAAAATTTCTTGAAAAAAATCATAGTATAGTATGTCGATCATTTTCATGATAAAAAGTCATAGTATAGTATGTCGAACAATTTCTTGAAAAATAGTCACACAAAAGTATGGCAAAAAATTTCATGAAAAAAGTCATAGTATAGTATTTCGAATTATTTCATGAAAAAAAAACTCATTGTAGTTTGGCGACAATTTTCATGAAAAAAAAGTCATAGTATAGTATGGCGAAAAATTTCATGAAAAAAAGTTATAGTATAGTATGTCGAAAAATTTCTTGAAAAAACGTCATAGTATAGTATGTCGAAAAATTTCTTGAAAAAAAGTCATATAGTATGACGATAAATATCTTGAAAAAAGTCATATTATAGTATGTCAAAAAATTTCTTGAAAAAAAATCATAGTACAGTATGTCGAAAAATTTCTTGAAAAAACGTCATAGTATAGTATGTTGAATTATTTCATGAAAAAAAACTCATTGTAGTTTGGCGACAATTTTCATGAAAAAATGTCATTATATAGTATGGCGATAAATTTCATGAAAAAAAGTCAAAGTATGGCGATAAATATCTTGAAAAAAGTCATAGTATAGTACGTCAAAAAATTTCTTTAAAAAAATCAGACAGTATGTTGAAAATTTCTTGAAAAAACGTCATAGTATAGTATGTCGAAAAATTTCATGAAAAAAGTCATTATATAGTATGGCGATAAATTTCATGAAAAAAAAGTCATACAGTATGCCGATAAATATCTTGAAAAAATGTCATAGTATAGTATGTTGAAAAATTTCATGATAAAAAGTCATACTATAGTATGTGGAACAATTTCTTTAAAATAGTAACACTATAGTATGGCAAAAAATTTCATGACAAAAGTCATAGTATAGTATGTCGAATTATTTCATGAAAAAAAACTCATTGTAGTTTGGCGACAATTTTCATGAAAAAAAAGTCATAGTATAGTATGGCGAAAAATTTCATGAAAAAAGTTATAGTACAGTATGTCGAAAAATTTCTTGAAAAAACGTCATAGTATAGTATGTCGAAAAATTTGATGAAAAAAAGTCATATAGTATGGCGATAAATACCTTGAAAAAAGTCATATTATAGTATGTCAAAAAATTTCTTGAAAAAAAATCATAGTACAGTATGTTGAAAATTTCTTGAAAAAACATCATAGTATAGTATGTTGAATTATTTCATGAAAAAAAACTCATTGTAGTTTGGCGACAATTTTCATGAAAAAAAAGTCATAATATAGTATGTCAAAAAATTTCTTGAAAAAAAATCATAGTATAGTATGTCAATCATTTTCATGATAAAAAGTCACAGTATAGTATGTTGAAAAATTTCTTGAAAAAAATCATAGTATAGTATGTCGAACAATTTCTTGAAAAATAGTCACACAAAAGTATGGCAAAAAATTTCATGAAAAAAGTCATAGTATAGTATGTCGAATTATTTCATGAAAAAAAACTCATTGTAGTTTGGCGACAATTTTCATGAAAAAAAAGTCATAGTATAGTATGGCGAAAAATTTCATGAAAAAAAGTTATAGTATAGTATGTCGAAAAATTTCTTGAAAAAACGTCATAGTATAGTATGTCGAAAAATTTCTTGAAAAAAAGTCATATAGTATGGCGATAAATATCTTGAAAAAAGTCATTATAGTATGTCAAAAAATTTCTTTAAAAAAAATCATAGTACAGTATGTCAAAAATTTCTTGAAAAAACGTCATAGTATAGTATGTTGAATTATTTCATGAAAAAAACTCATTGTAGTTTGGCAACAATTTTCATGAAAAAATGTCATTATATAGTATGGTGATAAATTTCATGGAAAAAAGTCATAGTAGGCGAAAATATCTTGAAAAAGCATAGTATAGACGTCAAAAAATTTCTTTAAAAAAATCAGACAGTATTTAAAATTTCTTAAAAAACGTCATAGTATAGTATGTCGAAAAATTTCATGAAAAAAAGCATATATAGTAGGCGAAAATTTCATGAAAAAAGCAACAGTACCGAAAATATCTTAAAAAATGCATAGTAAGTATTTAAAAATTTCTCAAAAAAATCACAGTACAGTATTTGAAAAATTTTTTGAAAAATGTCATAGTATAGTATGGCAAAAATTTCTTAAAAAAAATATACAGTATTCGAAAAATTTCATGAAAAAAAGTCATATATAGTATGGCGATAAATATCTTAAAAAAGTCATAGTATAGTATGGCAAAAAATTTCTTGAAAAAACGTCATAGTATAGTATGACAAAAAATTTCATGAAAAAAGTCATTATATAGTATGGCGAAAAATAAATTTGAAAAAAAAGTGATAGTATAGTATGTTGAAAACTATCTTGAAAAAGTCATATAGTATGTTGAAACATTTCTTAAAAAAAATATAATGTTATTCAAAAATTATTTTTTAAAAATTTTTTAAAGAGCTAATATTGAAAAATTTCATGAAAAAAACATAATACACAATTTCATGATAAAAAGTCATTATATAGTATGGCGAAAAATATCTTGAAAAAAGTCATAGTATAGTATGTCAAAAAATTTCTTGAAAAAAAAATCATAGTATAGTATGTTGAAAAATTTCTTGAAAAAAAATCATAGTATAGTATGTCGATCAATTTCATGACAAAAAGTCATACTATATTATGTCGAACAATTTCTTTAAAATAGTCACACTATAGTATGGCAAAAAATTTCATGACAAAAGTCATAGTATAGTATGTCGAATTATTTCATGAAAAAAAACTCATTGTAGTTTGGCGACAATTTTCATGAAAAAAAAGTCACAGTATAGTATGGTGAAAAATTTCATGAAAAAAAGTTATAGTACAGTATGTCGAAAAATTTCTTGAAAAAACGTCATAGTATAGTATGTCGAAAAATTTGATGAAAAAAAGTCATATAGTATGGCGGTAAATACCTTGAAAAAAGTCATATTATAGTATGTCAAAAAATTTCTTGAAAAAAAATCATAGTACAGTATGTTGAAAATTTCTTGAAAAAACGTCATAGTATAGTATGTCGAAAAATTTCTTGAAAAAACGTCATAGTATAGTATGTTGAATTATTTCATGAAAAAAAACTCATTGTAGTTTGGCGACAATTTTCATGAAAAAAAAGTCATAATATAGTATGGCGATAAATTTCATGAAAAAAAAGTCATACAGTATGCCGATAAATATCTTGAAAAAATGTCATAGTATAGTATGTTGAAAAATTTCTTGAAAAAATGTCATAGTATAGTATGTTAATCAATTTCATGATAAAAAGTCATAGTATAGTATGGCAAAAAATTTCTTGAAAAAAAAATCACAGTACAGTATGTTGAAAAATTTCTTGAAAAAATGTCATAGTATAGTATGTCGAAAAATTTAATGAAAAAAAGTCATTATATAGTATGGCGATAAATATCTTAAAAAAGTCATAGTATAGTATGGCAAAAAATTTCTTGAAAAAAAATCACAGTACAGTATGTTGAAAAATTTCTTGAAAGAATGTCATAGTATAGTTTTCGAAAAATTTCATGAAAAAAGTCATTATATAGTATGGCGATAAATATCATGAAAAAAAGTCATACAGTATGCCGAAAATATCTTGAAAAAAGTCATAGTATAGTATGTCGAAAAATTTCATGAAAAAAGTCATTATATGGTATGGCAAAATATCATGAAAAAAAGTCATACAGTATGCCGATAAATATCTTGAAAAAAGTCATAGTATAGTATGGCAAAAAATTTCTCGAAAAATAATCACAGTACAGTATGTTGAAAAATTTCTTGAAAAAATGTCATAGTATAGTATGTCGAAAGATTTCATGAAAAAAGTCATATAGTATGGCGATAAATATCTTAAAAAAAGTCATAGTATAGTATGGCAAAAAATTTCTTGAAAAAACATCATAGTATAGCATGTCGAAAAATTTCATGAAAAAAGTCATTATATAGTATGGCGAAAAATAACTTTGAAAAAAAGTGATAGTATAGTATGTCGAAAAATTTCATGAAAAAAAAGTCATTATATAGTATGGCGAAAAATATCTTGAAAAAAGTCATAGTATAGGATGTAAAAAAATTTCTTGAAAAAAAAATCATAGTATAGTATGTTGAAAAATTTCTTGAAAAAAAATCATAGTATAGTATGTCGATCAATTTCATGATAAAAAGTCATACTATAGTATGTGGAACAATTTCTTTAAAATAGTCACACTATAGTATGGCAAAAAATTTCATGACAAAAGTCATAGTATAGTATGTCGAATTATTTCATGAAAAAAAAACTCATTGTAGTTTGGCGACAATTTTCATGAAAAAAAAAGTCATAGTATAGTATGGCGAAAAATTTCATGAAAAAAGTTATAGTATAGTATGTCGAAAAATTTCTTGAAAAAACGTCATAGTATAGTATGTTGAATTATTTCATGAAAAAAAATTCATTGTAGTTTGGCGACAATTTTCATGAAAAAAAGTCATTATATAGTATGGCGATAAATTTCATGAAAAAAGTCATAGTATGGCGATAAATATCTTGAAAAAAGTCATAGTATAGTACGTCAAAAAATTTCTTGAAAAAAAATCACAGTACAGTATGTTGACAATTTCTTGAAAAAACGTCATAGTATAGTATGTCGAAAAATTTCATGAAAAAAAGTCATTATATAGTATGGCGATAAATTTCATGAAAAAAAAGTCATACAGTATGCCGATAAATATCTTGAAAAAATGTCATAGTATAGTATGTTGAAAAATTTGATGAAAAAAAGTCATATAGTATGGCGATAAATATCTTGAAAAAAGTCATATTATAGTATGTCAAAAAATTTCTTGAAAAAAAATCATAGTACAGTATGTTGAAGATTTCTTGAAAAAACGTCATAATATAGTATGTCGAAAAATTTCTTGAAAAAACGTCATAGTATAGTATGTTCAATTATTTCATGAAAAAAAACTCATTGTAGTTTGGCGACAATTTTCATGAAAAAAAGTCATTATCTAGTATGGCGATAAATATCTTGAAAAAAGTCATAGTATAGTATGGCAAAAAATTTCTTGAAAAAAAAATCAGTACAGTATGTTGAAAAATTTCTTGAAAAAATGTCAGAGTATAGTATGTCGAAAAATTTCATGAAAAATAGTCATTATATAGTATGGCGATAAATATGTTAAAAAAGTCATAGTGTAGTATGGCAAAAAATTTCTTGAAAAAACGTCATAGTATAGTATGTCGAAAAATTTCATGAAAAAAGTCATTATATAGTATGGCGAAAAATAAATTTGAAAAAAAAGTGATAGTATAGTATGGCAAAAAATTTCTTGAAAAAACGTCATAGTATAGTATGTCGAAAAATTTCATGAAAAAAGTCATTATATAGTATGGCGAAAAATAAATTTGAAAAAAAAGTGATAGTATAGTATGTTGAAAACTATCTTGAAAAAGTCATATAGTATGTTGAAACATTTCTTGAAAAAAAAATCATAGTATGTTATGTCGAAAAATTATTTTTTAAAAAACTCATAGCATAGTATGTTCAAGATTTTTTTGAAAAGAAGTCATAGTATAGTGTGCCGAAAAATTTCTTGAAAAAACGTCATAGTATAGTATGTTGAAAAATTTCATGAAAAAATGTCATAGTATAGTATGTCGATCAATTTCATGATAAAAAGTCATTATATAGTATGGCGAAAAATATCTTGAAAAAAGTCATAGTATAGTATGTCAAAAAATTTCTTGAAAAAAAAATCATAGTATAGTATGTTGAAAAATTTCTTGAAAAAAAATCATAGTATAGTATGTCGATCAATTTCATGATTAAAAGTCACACTATATTATGTCGAACAATTTCTTAAAAATAGTCACACTATAGTATGGCAAAAAATTTCATGACAAAAGTCATAGTATAGTATGTCGAATTATTTCATGAAAAAAAACTCATTGTAGTTTGGCGACAATTTTCATGAAAAAAAAGTCATAGTATAGTATGTCAAAAAATTTCTTGAAAAAAAATCATAGTACAGTATGTTGAAAATTTCTTGAAAAAAACGTCATGGTATGGTATGTGGAAATTTCTTGAAAAAAACGTCATGGTATAGTATGTCGAAAAATTTCTTGAAAAAACGTCATAGTATAGTACGTTGAATTATTTCTTGAAAAAAAATCATCGTATAGTATGTTGAAAAATTTCTTGAAAAAAAAATCATAGTATAGTATTTTGAAAAATTTCTTGAAAAAAAATCATATTATAGTATGTCGATCAATTTCATGATAAAAAGTCATACTATAGTATGTCGACTTATTTCATGAAAAAAAAAAGTCATAGTATAGTATGGCGAAAAATTTCTTGAAAAAACGTCATAGTATAGTATGTCGAAAAATTTCATGAAAAAAAGTCATAGTATAGTGTGTCGAAAAATTTCTTGAAAAAAAGTCATTATATAGTATGGCGATAAATATCTTGAAAAAAGTCATATTATAGTATGTCAAAAAAAATTTTGAAAAAAAATCACAGTACAGTATGTTGAAAAATTTCATGAAAAAAATCATAGTATAGTATGTCGAAAAATTTCATGAAAAAAAGTCATTATATAGTATGGCGATAAATTTCATGAAAAAAAAGTCATACAGTATGCCGATAAATATCTTGAAAAAATGTCATAGTATAGTATGTCAAAAAATTTCTTGAAAAAAAAATTACAGTACAGTATGTTGAAAAATTTCTTGAAAAAATGTCATAGTATAGTATGTCGAACAATTTCTTGAAAAATAGTCACACAAAAGTATGGCAAAAAATTTCATGAAAAAAGTCATAGTATAGTATGTCGAATTATTTCATGAAAAAAAACTCATTGTAGTTTGGCAACAATTTTCATGAAAAAAAAGTCATAGTATAGTATGGCGAAAAATTTCTTGAAAAAAAATCATAGTATAGTATGTTGAAAAATTTCTTGAAAAAAAATCATAGTGTAGTATGTCGATCAATTTCATGATAAAAAGTCATACTATAGTATGTGGAACAATTTCTTTAAAATAGTCACACTATAGTATGGCAAAAAAAATTTCATGACAAAAGTCATAGTATAGTATGTCAAATTATTTCATGAAAAAAAACTCATTGTAGTTTGGCGACAATTTTCATGAAAAAAAAGTCATAGTATAGTATGGCGAAAAATTTCATGAAAAAAAGTTATAGTATAGTATGTCGAAAAATTTCTTGAAAAAACGTCATAGTATAGTATGTTGAATTATTTCATGAAAAAAAACTCATTGTAGTTTGGCGACAATTTTCATGAAAAAAAGTCATTATATAGTATGGCGATAAATTTCATGAAAAAAAAGTCGTAGTATGGCGATAAATATCTTGAAAAAAGTCATAGTATAGTACGTCAAAAAATTTCTTGAAAAAAAATCACAGTACAGTATGTTGACAAATTTCATGAAAAAACGTCATAGTATAGTATGTCGAAAAATTTCATGAAAAAAAGTCATTATATTGTATGGCGATAAATTTCATGAAAAAAAAGTCATACAGTATGCCGATAAATATCTTGAAAAAATGTCATAGTATAGTATGTTGAAAAATTTCTCGAAAAAAAATCACAGTACAGTGTGTTGAAAAATTTCTTGAAAAAATGTCATAGTATAGTATGTTGATCAATTTCATGATAAAAAGTCATAGTATAGTATGTCGAATTATTTCATGAAAAAAAAATCATTGTAGTTTGGCGACAATTTTCATGAAAAAAAAGTCATAGTATAGTATGGCGAAAAATTTCATGAAAAAAAGTTATAGTATAGTATGTCGAAAAATTTCTTGAAAAAACGTCATAGTATAGTATGTCGAAAAATTTGATGAAAAAAAGTCATATAGTATGGCGATAAATATCTTGAAAAAAGTCATATTATAGTATGTCAAAAAATTTCTTGAAAAAAAATCATAGTACAGTATGTTGAAGATTTCTTGAAAAAAAGTCATAATATAGTATGTCGAAAAATTTCTTGAAAAAACGTCATAGTATAGTATGTTGAATTATTTCATGAAAAAAAACTCATTGTAGTTTGGCGACAATTTTCATGAAAAAAAGTCATTATATAGTATGGCGACAATTTTCATGAAAAAAAGTCATTATATAGTATGGCGATAAATATCTTGAAAAAAGTCATAGTATAGTATGGCAAAAAATTTCTTGAAAAAAAAATCAGTACAGTATGTTGAAAAATTTCTTGAAAAAATGTCAGAGTATAGTATGTCGAAAAATTTCATGAAAAAAAGTCATTATATAGTATGGCGAAAAATAAATTTGAAAAAAAAGTCATAGTATAGTATGTTGAAAACTATCTTGAAAAAGAATCATATAGTATGTTGAAACATTTCTTGAAAAAAAATCATAGTATGTTATGTCGAAAAATTATTTTTTAAAAAACTCATAGCATAGTATGTTCAAGATTTTTTTGAAAAGAAGTCATAGTATAGTGTGTCGAAAAATTTCTTGAAAAAACGTCATAGTATAGTATGTTGAAAAATTTCATGAAAAAATGTCATAGTATAGTATGTCGATCAATTTCATGATAAAAAGTCATTATATAGTATGGCGAAAAATATCTTGAAAAAAAGTCATAGTATAGTATGTCAAAAAATTTCTTGAAAAAAAAAATCATAGTATAGTATGTTGAAAAATTTCTTGAAAAAAAATCATAGTATAGTATGTCGATCAATTTCATGATTAAAAGTCACACTATAGTATGTCGAAATATTTCATGAAAAAAAAACTCATTGTAGTTTGGCGACAATTTTCATGAAAAAAAAAGTCATAGTATAGTATGTCGAAAAATTTCATGAAAAAAAAACTCAGTATAGTGTGTCGAAAAATTTTCTTGAAAAAAAGTCATTATATAGTATGGCGATAAATATCTTGAAAAAAGTCATATTATAGTATGTCAAAAAAAATTTTGAAAAAAAATCACAGTACAGTATGTTGAAAAATTTCTTGAAAAAAAATCATAGTATAGTATGTTGAAAAATTTCTTGAAAAAAAATCATAGTATAGTATGTCGAACAATTTCTTGAAAAATAGTCACACAAAAGTATGGTAAAAAATTTCATGAAAAAAGTCATAGTATAGTATGTTGAATTATTTCATGAAAAAAAACTCATTGTAGTTTGGCGACAATTTTCATGAAAAAAAGTCATTATATAGTAAGGCGATAAATTTCATGAAAAAAAAAGTCATATAGTTTGCCGATAAATATCTTGAAAAAAGTCATAGTATAGTATGTCAAAAAATTTCTCGAACAAAAATCACAGTACAGTATGTTGAAAAATTTCTTGAAAAAACGTCATAGTATAGTATGTCGAAAAATTTCATGAAAAAAGTCATTATATAGTATGGCGAAAAATAACTTTGAAAAAAAAGTGATAGTATAGTATGTCGAAAAATTTCTTAAAAAAACGTCATAGTATAGTATGTCGAAAAATTTCATGAAAAAAAGTCAATATATAGAATGAAAAACAAAAGCATAGAAGTATGTCGAAAAATTTCATGAAAAAAGTCATTATATAGTATGGCGAAAAATAACTTTGAAAAAAAGTGATAGTATAGTATGTCGAAAAATTTCTTAAAAAAACGTCATAGTATAGTATGCCGAAAACTATCTTGAAAAATTCATATAGTATGTTGAAATAAGTCATAGTATAGTATGCAAAACATTTCTTGAAAAAAATATAGTATAGTATGTCAAAAATTTCTTGAAAAAAAATCATAGTATGTTATGTCGAAAAATTATTTTTTAAAATACTCATAGCATCGTATGTTCAAGATTTTTTTTAAAAGAAGTCATAGTATAGTGTGTCGAAAAATTTCTTGAAAAAACGTCATAGTATAGTATGTTAAAAAATTTCATGAAAAAAAGTCATAGTATGGTATGTCGATCAATTTCATGATAAAAAGTCATAGTATGGTATGTTGAAAAATTTCATGAAAAAAAATCATAGTATAGTATGTTGAAACATTTCTTGAAAAAAAATCATAGTATAGTATGTTGAAACATTTCTTGAAAAAAAATCATAGTATAGTATGTCGATCAATTTCATGATAAAAAGTCATACTATAGTATGTCGAACAATTTCTTTAAAATAGTCACACTATAGTATGGCAAATTATTTCATGAAAAAAAACTCATTGTAGTTTGGCAACAATTTTCATGAAAAAAAAGTCATAGTATAGTATGGCGAAAAATTTCATGAAAAAAAGTTATAGTATAGTATATCGAAAAATTTCTTGAAAAAAAAATCATAGTACAGTATGTTGAAAAGTTTCTTGAAAAAACGTCATAGTATAGTATGTCGATCAATTTCATGATAAAAAGTCATAATATAGTATGGCAAAAAATTTCTTGAAAAAAAAATCACAGAACAGTATGTTGAAAAATTTCTTGAAAAAATGTCATAGTATAGTATGTCGAAAGATTTCATGAAAAAAGTTATAGAATAGTATATCAAAAATATCTTGAAATAAAGTCATAGTATAGCATATTGAAAAATTTCTTGGAAAAAAGTCATAATATAGTATGTCGAAAAATATCTGGCAAAAAGTCATAGTATAGCATGTTGAAAAATTTCTGAGTAAAAAGTCATAATATAGTATGTCGAAAAATATCTGGCAAAATGTCATATATAGCATGTTGAAAAATTTCTGAGTAAAAAGTCATAATATAGTATTTTGAAAAATATAAAATTGTCGACAGTTTTCATGAAAAAACGTCATAGTATGTCGAAAAATGTTGTGAAGAATGTCATAGTATACTACATCGAAAAATATGAAAGATGCCATTATAGTGATCGTGAAAGGTCAATGTATCGTGTGTTGACAAAAAGCCAAATAAAGCCACAGTATATAGTATCCCAAAAAAAGTCGTTAAGCAGCCATTGTCTGGTATGTCAAAAAACGTAATAATATGCCATGTGTAAAAAAATCATCACACAGTATGTCAAATTAAGTAGTAGAAAAAGCTACAGTATATGCATGTTTGTCAAAAAAGTCATAGTATATAAGTATCATATAATAATATATTCAAAAAAATCATAGTACAGTATGCCAAAAAAAGGAGTAAAAAAACGCTGTAGTACAGTATGTCAAAAAATTCACAGTATAGCATTTCAAAAAGTCATAAATGTCTCGTAGTAGTAATAGTACATTATGTTGGAAAATGTCATGAAAAAACATGGTGTAGTATGCCAAAAGTTATAGTATACCATGTGAAAAAGTCAGAAAAAGCCATAGAATAGTATGTCAAAAAATATGAAAAAATCACAGTAGACTGTGTTGAAAAAAAAATCAGAAAAAGCCACGGTATATATTTTTTTTTAAAAAAAGTCATTTTATAGTTTGTCAAATTGTCTAATAATTTGGAAAAAAGTCACAGTATACCATGTCGAAAAAAATCATAGTACAGTATGTAAAAACAGTAGTAAAAAAAGCAATAATACAGTATGTCAAAAGACAGTATAGAATTTCCAAAAAAGTCATAAAATATCATAGTATACTATGTTGAAAAATGTCACAGTTATTGTGAAACGTCATTGTATAGAAAGTCATTTATAGTATGTGGTTAAAAGCTATTAACTAAGGTACTGCTAAGGTATGTCAAAAAAGTCACAGTATACATGTCAGATAAAGTCAGTCTGTAAAACATCGAGGTGAAAGAATGTTTGATATCTTTTCTGTCCTGGCCAGCGCGATCACCTGGAGAAGACTGTTAACAGTCTCAAGACGAGGCTCGCCAAATCTGCCGAGGAGCATGAGAAAGTCTATGTCAACTTCATGAAGGTAAATTATAAAACAGAGATCACTGCATGGACAATTCCTCTAGTCGTTAGGGATTTAAGTCTTTTTTTTTCTTATTATAATTATTGAAACAATCACTGTCTGATGATAAAATTCAGTATTCTGCTTCCTGTGATGTAAGTCTGAGCATAGTTTTACTGAAGACATGATACTCTCCACAGGACAATGTGGCTCTGATTACTGAAATCAATGAACTGCGTCAGTTTGCAGAGGACTCAGGTCAAAGATTACAAAGCTCAGCTGTTCACTTTGAAGAAGACCAACAAGTCACGTCCTCGCTCAGATGAAGGGCCTAAAACAGATGAAGGCGTCAACTCAGAAATGATAAAAAACAAGACTCAGTGAGCAACCCACATCCTCAACCAGGAGCCATCGTGGTCCTGCTGAGGATTACCCTCCTCAGGCCATCACCACCACCTTTTATAAACACACAACGAAACCATTTCATTCTTTGCATTTGTTGAGAACTCTAGGATTTACCTGCACTGAGCTTATTCAAGCTAAATTATTTACAAAAATCTAGTTTGTCTTAAATTTAATATACACTTTGTGGCATGATTTTGAAGGGATTTTTGCAACAATAAACTAAAACTCCTAATTTCACCACACATTCACAGTGAATAAATTTTATGCATTAAAACCATTGTTCTTGTTTATTCACGATTAACATCGACACAGTTCTAACTTTAATAACTTGCGTCGGCATAATTAATTGGTATTTTTAAAAAGCACTAATTCAAACAGAAAACAATGATATGAAGTCATTAGGAACAAACTGTCTTGAAGAATTTGAATGATAGAATAAAGCACCTGTGAGATAGGAGAGGACAGAACCGCCAAAATAAAAAAAATATGAATAAATAAATAAATGGCTCGACAAATAGTCATTAAATGTAGCAAAAATAATATTATAATTAATTGATAAAATGTAACAAATTGATATTTGTGTTTTAATTTGCGTCTTTATTTATCTTCATATTAATTCTTATTTATTTAATTTAGTCTCCTGTCTTCTTATTTATGTATGATTTTGTTCATCTTTAAATGTGTGTATTTTTTATTTACTTTATATCTTTTAAATAATTTTATTCATTTATTTATGCATGAGATTTGCTTTGCATTTCACCCCTTATCTATTTCCCCTAACTTATTTATTTATTTATACATTTACACAAAAAAGAATACAGAAATCTGTGTCTGGGAAAATAAGTAAGGGATGAAATGCAAAGGGAAAGATTTGGAGAAATAAATAAACAATGCATAAATAAATACATTTAAAAATAAAAGCAAAAATTAATACAAGTACATACAGTACGAATAAAAAGGAAAATTTAAACAGAAGAATAAGTAAATAAGGGAATTAAAAAGTAATATATAAAGAAGAAAATTAAAACAAATATCAATCTGTCCCTTTTTATCAATTAATGAATAATTTTTGCTACCTTTAATGACATATTTTTTTGCAATTTGAGGCATTCATTTATTTATTTATTTTCTATTTTGGCAGGTTCTCCATAAGGCGGTAGGATTAAGGTGAAAAGTATAATATGGATAGGAGCTTTTTCATTATTTTATTATTAATATTACTTATTTTGTATATGTGTATTTTTTGTAGACGCTAGGGGCACTAAGCACCAGACCAAGCACCGAGGCGAAGTGATCATGGTAGCAGGTGTGTTAATGTCAGGTGATGCACCAGGAGGAGACATGAGAGGCAGCGTGATGAAATTTAATTTTAGTATTCAAACACATAAGCGATTATTTTTCTTTTTCCAGCTGTCCTTCCTGAATTTGGCAGCTTCAGATGGGTTATTTTTAGTCTGGATTATGTGTTTAACTGAACTTACTTGTTTTTGTCTCATATTGTAGTTTAGTTTGTAAAATATGCCGCTCTGCTGACAGTAGACTTGTCCATGTTTGTGATTGGACACTTGCTGCAGACACCGCCCCTTTTATGTGCACGCACTCATAGCCAGCTTGACAGACCCAGGGTTGACTTACCGAGTCCTAATCTTACAAACTCCCTCATCTGGGCGTCCTCATCGGGTTCCAGCAGGAGCCTCTTGCAGTGATGGTAGATATCCAAGCGATGTCACAGGCCTCAGGGTGATGCAAAGCAAGCTCCAGTGGAATACCTCATGACCAGTCACCTGTTTGAAATGATGCACTAAGGAAGACTGCAGATGACAACCAGTCTCAGGTCTCTACAGAAGTGGTCACTATCATCAACTGCAATCTCCATGTGGATGGCAGACCTGACTGGTCTCTGTCGCAGAGGGAGGTTGAACCGCCACAGTGGATAAGCAACAGCTGCACAGTTTTGACATCACTTTCAAAGAAACGTTTGGTACCACGGTGCAAAAATGACCCCAGACGAGGAGGCATCCTGTCAGAGGTGAGTTCCCTGTCCTGAGATTTCTTTTCCACACTTCTCTGCAGATGTTTCTGACCATATTTAACTGCTGTTCTGCCCGAATACTACTACCTGATTATCAGTGCCCTGCACGGCAACGGCCTGCAATAAAGGAATGACTGTAGAACACCGTGATTTATTCTGCAGTTAGTTTTCTATGAAACATTTAAATTTTTTTTCTTTTAAATCCCTGTTTAACTCTCATCCTACCAGCCTACAGGAGATGTCGGTCGACACGTCCACAGTTTGGAGTCTGGTGGCTTTGGCGAAAGCATAGACGGATACAACAGCTTCAGCTCTCCATCAGAAAGGGCTGTCAGACAGCGAGGTAAATCTGTGAAAATACAATCAATATAGCAGCTTTTAGATGACTAAAATCTGTTTTGCTGCTGCCCCCGTCCTCAGCAGTACATTGCTTTGCTTCTTTGCAGTAACTGCTGTCTGTTTCTTCAAACTGGGGGTGTATCACTTGTCATCTACTGCAGGTAATACACTGACTGTGGATAAGTACCTCATACAACCCCACTTTAAACCACTCAAACTGTCCCTGTAACATACGGCTACAGCCTCACCATTCCTAACTACATATACATATATAGACAGCATACTTGTTTGTTCTGAAAGATGGAAGCCTTTGAGCCACACAGTCTGGACTGATCAGCTTTATTAACTTATAATATACAACTATAAATGATTTTAAATAGTAAAGATCAATTTAAAAGTTTGCAGACATCTTGGTGACGTCTTGTTTCAGGTCCTCAGCGTGCATCTCAATTCTCCTGTGCAGCTTGTCCATTGAAGTTGACAGGGTGTCATACAGAGCCTGGACACAGTGAAGTGAAACAGGTTAGTGTCAATCCTTAGAGACGTCACGAGAGCCAACGATACACATCAGTGGCAAAACGGTGAATACGTCTGAAACATTCAGTACACGTCTCTATGAGCCAGTCTCGATCGGAGTGACAGTTTATCATCCACTCTTAGAAGACAAGAGGGATTTCTGAAGAAGACGGGACATCAAAACACAGGTATGTTTACACACAACTGTAGTCTTAATAGCAAGAATGTCATGTTTGAACTGGTGCATGTAGACTGTTTTTGTTTAACGATCTGTGATGTTGTAGTGGCTTAAAAAAAATTCATACATGCTGTTAGCTTAACCTTAGCTTAATTACCTAGTCACTCGTTCAAAAGACTCATCTAACGTATTGCTGAATTTAATGTATTTCTATAAAGTATGACTCCTAAAGAAAGACTTTCCGTTTCTACTGATTCAACCTTAACAGCCAGTGAGTGGTGAAGCGAGAGGGAGAGCGAATATGTGTGAGCTAACGAGTTAGCAGCGGCACCGACGACAGTTTAGCTTTTATAATATCAAGTGAATGTACAGTGCAAGTTGAAGCTTATGCAGAAGTAAATGCTGCAGCACCTCAAGACCAACTTCAGGCCACGAGTGGAGTGACGGCGGGGGTTAACTTCGGACTGAGTAACCATATTGACTCAGGTCCTCAGACCAAGACAACAATGTCTTATGACAGTAGGAAAACATCTGAAAACATCTTACTTTAGTTTATTTAACTTATGTTAACTTTTCCTGCTTCGGCCCTCCAACCATAGTGGGAAAACAGGGGAGACACTGTTGTTTTGCTCTCTGGTTTTGATGTTAACAGAGTCTGGACAGTAATAAGGCCAGTGTGTATTTTCAGAGCAGTAGGAATTTGAGTGAGTGACTGAGTAACTGAGTTAACATTAAGCTAGCCGCTACAGGCTGATTAAACAGTATGTAATTAAACATCATCAGATCGTTAAAACAAAAACAGTCTACATGCACCAGTTCAAACATGACATTCTTGCTATTAAGACAGAAGTTGTGTGTAAACATACCTATGTATTGATGTCCTGTCTTCTCCATGAACTTCAAAAGTCCCTCTAGTCTACCAACGGTGGCTGATACCAAACTGTCACTCCGATCGAGACTGGCTAATAGAGACGAGTCTTATGTCTTCCAGCGTAAGTCCTGCCCACACAATGATTTGCAAACAGGTGTTTGATTCGCATTAATACATTATCAATCACATTTATTTCACTTGTAGTAAAACATTTTTTGATTGCAAGTGTGGAAAGTGTTTCTCTCAAACCTTCTGTTTGATGGCATGATAAAGAAAAGTCACTACATATTGGCGCAGCCTATTTTATCCCTGATAACGACTGTAACAGATCTGCTTTGAAATCAGCAGGACGGGAGCTAGTTAACGTCAGCAGGACTGTGCTGCTTATCCGCAGCTCTCATCCTGCTGATTTCAACACAGGAGGTGCAATGATTAACATTATGATGCGTTCAGGCTCTAGTCAATAAAAATGTTGTAGTATTGAGTACTGGGCAAAGGTAAATTCTAACATTATCACAATGTGTTCAAATGTAATCTTATAAATGTACATAATGGAGAGAAACCTGAATAAATCCAGTTTGATGGAGATGTTTTCACAGTAGGGATGCTACTTTTGGGAAAAAAAATGTCTTAACCGATAACCGACCCTCATTAACCGACCAGATTAGTGCCTCGCATGCAGAGGTGAGCCAGCTGCAGTACATGAGCACAACTGAGTCTCCAGATCACTGTGAGGACAGTTACTGTAGCAGCCACAGTGCTGCGTTCACTGTCCCCAGTTCACCGTCAAGAGATTTCCTGTAGCAGCCACGGTGCTGTGTTCAGTGTCTCCTGCTCACCATCCAGGAGTCTTAGGAGACTTGACAGTGTGTGTTTGTGCTATGTTAGCAGTGGCTAGCATTGCCGGTGGCTTCGTGCCCGCTGTAGCGGACAGACTGTGTGTGTGTGGTGGCGGTGAGTGTGTGTTTGTTGGTGGTGTTATAGCTGTGAACGTAGCTGTAGCAGACAGTGTGTGTACAGTTTGTTGGTGAATAAATGCTACGAGGCTACAAGCTACAACTCCTCAGCTGGAAGTCCAGAGCCAACTTCCTGTATCTGCGCCGGCTCTCTCTTAAGGTGGACCAGCTTTTCTCGTTAAAGTGACGAGAGGCTCTGAGTTTTTCTTGACTTTACAATTAATTATTATTTCTTTTAACTGTTTAATCAATAGCGTTAATCGGTTAAAATGCTTAATGTCGGTTATCAGTTAAATAACATCCCTGTTTCACAGGAAGATAAAATAGATAATAGAGTGAGAATTATAACCTGTTCAACATTCTAACAAAAAACAGAATGCAAACAGTAATAAAGGAGTGGATGTTGTACATCGGATTCATTGTTTTTGTTTTTTTACCATGGTATCAGATTGGTATCGACTACTAAATAAATCTCTACTCAAATCATGAATATAACAATAAATCTGTGCAGACATGTCAGGAGATGCTGTCACCTGAGCTTTCGCTGTTTCTTGGCTGCAGACATCTCTCAGGCTCTGGATCTTGGCCTTCAGCTGCTGCGTCTCTCTGGAGATCTCTTGGATTTTGTCGACCATCTCCTCACGCTTCTGATGGACCTGGTTGTACTGCCTGCAGAACCGTTCAATGTGGGTTTTTAAACTTTCAGCTGTCAAACTGTTTCTATTCATCACATTTATGAGTATGAATAAAATCCATGATATTGTAGAAATGACGAGTAGTGAATTATGCTGTATATCATGGCATTAAATACCCCTGCATGTCTTGAAGATCCCGCTCCTTCATCTCTCTCTTCTTCTGCCTGCGGATGTTCTGCTTGGACTTTTTGTCCAGCTTCATGCCCAAAGCCCTCTTCAATTGGCCTTCCTCGCTGCACAGGTTCTTCAGCTCCTTCTGCTGCTTCTCATACAGAGCTGTCAGCTCCTGGTACTACACACAGAAAAATAAATTATATGCTAATGCAGACTTGTACAAAGACCAGCTGTAAAGAAGGGATTCTAGTGTTTCTGCGTGTTGTTAAAGCCCAGTTCACACTACACGACTTTAGCCCTGGTTTTCTGGTCCCAGACAGTTTTTTGAACTCCTTGACAAAAATCCCAGATCAGGGGCAAATTGTCGCTGGAGCATCGTGTATGAACTGCTCAAAGATGCTGACAACACATTCCAGATATCTAGCATGCTAAATATCTGGACCTGTTGGGAACTCCAGCAACGAGCTACAGCATTGTCAAGTAATGAATTACTTTGTAATTTAGTCTATTTTTTCATAGATTAATGAATCAATTTGTAAACACACTTAATGCCCTTTTTATTGTGCAATTAGTTGACTCTTGTGGCCCTCCATATTGCTTTAACCCTGTTTCTATGAAACATTTTTTTTATAAAATCCCTTTAACTCTCATCCTACCAGCCTACCAGTTTGGAGAAACACACAGCAGTTACCGGCATGGGAGCAAAGCAATGTACTGCTGTGGACGGGGGGCAGCAGCAAAATGTATTTTCACTGAAGCTGTTATCTATATTCTTTTCTATGCCACCACAATACGTTGACAAAAATAGTCATTTTACCTTGCAGTACAGGTAGAGTACCTGGTCTACTGCTGCCTTGATCAATTAGTTATTAGTTATTGTGTGACTTTAGTGTTTTAAAAGTGTTAGTTTGGATTCAACAGTCACACAATAACACAAACAAACTAACTGATCAAGGCAGCGGTAGACCAGAAACCCCCGTGGTCTGCAAGAGAGAATGATTGTTTTTGTCAGTGGAGTCTGGTAGCTTTGATGAGGGCACAGACGATAATCACGGTTCAGTTATCTGTTGTAGAGTGGGCTGACATCAAGGTAAAGTGGTGAAAATAATCTAAATATAGCGTGATTTAAAGTGATGATTTGTTTTAAGGTGTCTAAAATACATTTTGCTGCTGACCCCCGTCCACAACAGTACATTGCTTTGCTTTTGTACACTAAAGTCCAGTCCTCCAGTCTGTTTGTCCAAACTGGAGGCCTGCCAACTGTCATCTACTGTAAGTAGTAGTAGTAGTAGTAGTAGTAGTAATACACAGACTGTGGATGAGTACCTCATACAAACCCACTTCAAAACACTCACACTGTCCCTTTACGGCAGAGATTTGTTACCCCCAGGTCATGGACCGGTACTTAGCCTTTTCTGCCAGGCACCAAGGAAACAATATGAATGATCAATATGATTTAGCAAAAAAAAAAATCTGAATAATAATTATTGAACGTTATAGTCTGTTTAACTAAGACATTACTTTAAACTTGGTGCAATCTGTGCAGCAGTTTTCCTCATCACTCTCTGCCATAATATACTGATTTTCAATTAACTATAGGCTATTAGCAGAGCACACAAAGTAACATGACACATACATGAAATATGTGTGAGGATGCTACCTGGGTTTTCCTGAGAGGTCTGTTTATATTTTTTAAATAGCAATTAGCAACCAAAATATTGTAAGATATATGTGTTGTTCATTATGGAGGACAGAACCTGCCCAGAATAAATAAATGAATAAATAAATGTCATTAAATGCAGCAAAAATAATATTAAAATAAATGTAGCCATTAATTAATTGATAAAATGTGACAAATTTATTTGTTTTTAATTTGTTTCTTTAAATGTTTATCTTTGTATCAGTTCCCTCATTCATGTACTCTTCTGTTTAATTTTCCATTTTTGTATTTATTTGTATTATTTTTAAAAATGACTTTTTGCATTTATTTTTATGTATTTATGCATTTCACCCCTTATTCGTTTTCCCAAACAAATTTATATCTGTATTTTTTTCTTTATACATTTCTTTACACATTACCATGAGTTAATGGCCACATTTATTTTTACTATATTTAATTATTTATTTATTCTGGATTTTGGCAGGCTCTGTCCTGCGTAGTTCATACCTCCTCCTGTCGCTGCTTGGTGTTGCTCATGCTGCTCCCCAGGTCCTGCAGCAGGTTGTACACCTGCTGGATCTCGGCCTCAGTGTGAGTCACACTCTGCACCATGTTCTGCAGCTCCACCATACGCTCATCTGTTCCCGTCTGAAATCAATGCAATCAAAAAAAAAAAAAAGTATCATACAGGTGAAAAACAAAAAGGGTCCCATATTTTATCTGTCCAAACTCATTTCAGGAGACAACCGTTTTCTTTTCGACTCACGATGGAGTTCTTGATGTGCTTGACGTTCTCCCTCATCTTCTCCATCTGACTCTTCAGCTCCTCTGGAGACTCCACAATCTGAGACTTGAGTTTGCTGATGTCTTCCTTCAGGTTGCAGACATCCACCTTCATCTGGGCCTGACACACATCAAAGGAGCACACACACCTCTTTTCAGTAATTCTGATTTATCTTTCTGAGGTGGTTTGGGACATCAGGCCAAAGTACCACTTAATATAGTCCTTGGGCCAGTTCAGATATTGGTCCCACCAGTGGGCAACCTCTGGTTCTGAGAAGCAGTCAACGCTGGTGTCTTAAACCTGCATTGTTTCTAACAGCCAGCAGGGGGCGACTCCTCTGGTTGCAAAAAGAAGTCTGATTGTAAAAACGTCTGAGAAAATGATCCTCCTTCTCACTTGATTTATTACCTCAGTAAACATTGTAACCATGAGTTTATGGTCTCAGTCACTAGTTTCAAGTCTTCTTCAATACAGTTTGACCTTCATTTAGTAAATTATGGTCCCATTTAGAGTCAAATAGACCATAAAGCAGGGGATGCTTTAGGACGGGGCTACCTTGTGATTGACAGGTTGCTTCCACACCGTTGTCCAATCAGTGTTTTCACTTCATGAAAGTTAATTATGACATTTTGGGTCAGTTTTTGGTTTGTCTTATTCAGTGTTTGGTAGTACTTAGCTCCACCTTTTCTTGTTCTGCTAGTTGCAAAAAACAAGACTCAAGGCAAATGCCAAACTCAAGGCTTCAAATCGGCAGTTCACAAACCAATAGGTGACATCGTGGTGACTATGTCCAATTCTTATTTACAGTTTATGAGTTCTGCCCAATGGTGCCATTTTATTTGTCACACAAGGAGAAGTGAAATAATACACCATAACCTTTCCTAATAAGCAGCTGTTTCTTTTTTCTTGCAGGAAATCTGTTTTTGTACCTGCAACAATCACATTCAGTACATTCACCCACATGTTACAAATATAACATTACAACACCTCTGCTGTTAACTAAGTCAGTGAATAAAACTAAGACAATGGATGTTTGTCCCCCTATGTACAAAAATAATACAGAACCATCAGTAGTTATCCAGTAGATGATTCTAAGCAAACAAGCTGCTAGAAATAGAAGGAAAACAGACAGCACTAATCTATGCCAGATTTAACTAGGTCCCTGATATTGAAGAACAAGCATGAATAAATGCAAGAATATGTATGAAATACTGTGCATGCCTAGTGGAAAAAAACAAGTTTCACAGCTGCTCATTTGGAAAGGTTATCATGCTATTCCGGTATTTTCTTTTTACCCAACAGAAGTTTTGCCACCTTGGGTGGTAGCCTGCTGATATCTGGTCTGGCCCAAGAACACATGCTATTCCTAATTATCTTGTATTTTCACAGTGTATTAAAACAAATATTTAAAGACCAGATTGTGACCCAGCTGGCTTTAGTCTGTAGTTTATCAGTAATGATTGTTCTGGACGCCTGTCATAGGGTATGGGTATAAGAGTCAAATTAACTAGAGGGTAACACTTTATATAACCACTTCTAAATGGTAAATTGAGAGTCAATTAAAGTTAGTTCATAGTTATTTTACTGTTAAACAAAATGTTAATTAATGTTTACTCATTTTTAGTAATGCGATAATTTATCTTATTTTATCATTAGTTTGTGTAATGTGAAATAATTTATATACTGAATCATAGCCAATTAGAGCTGATAATTACATTATTACACTACATACACTATTAACAGTTTATTGTTAAACATTACCAAATTATTACCAAATTATTTGTAAACCTTTTAAAAATAGTTTGTAGAACACCCATAAACTTTACATAGAAAGACCAGAAACCAATTATTAATCATTGACAATGTGTCATCTATCTAAATAATGTTTACAGATGCTTTACATAGTATTTATTAACCATTTAAAAAGGTATTATAATCATCAGTACTAATAGCATCCAAATAATGTTTAAAGATGGTTTACAAACCAATTATTACCCATTAGTTCTAAATATCTGGTCCATCTATCTATGTGATGTTTATTAATGCTTTACAAACATTTTTTAAAGGGTTACAAATATTTAGTAATCATTAACAAATACTTAATATAGTATATAAAATGTTGTGGCAACAATAAACTGTTAAAATAAATTATAGCATAACAGTATAATAATTAGGAAGCATTATTAATCATATTATTTCATTGTGTATTAAGAGTAAAATAACTATAACTTTACCATTTATAAATGATGGTTATTTTACGTGTATTTATGTGTGTGTCACTCCATAAAGGTTATAATCAGATATGCTCCAAACACATGGAGGATTACTAGACTCTGCCAGCTCAGGTGGTACCAATGATTGATGTTTTGGTCTGGACTAATATTGTTCACAGAGACGTATTAAAGGTTTCTATCATATAGTCACAGTCACATACCAGTTTCTGAGTCTTCTCTGCAATCTTGGCTTTCCACTCTGCAATGCTTTCATTTTTGGCATCCTGAAAGGAGATTTTATGTCACTTGAGAGCTCTCACAGCCACACACACAGCAGCTTTTATCATTTGGCTGTGTTTCACCACCACCTACCACTTCCTGGTACTCGTGGATGTTGGCGGCCTGCAGCTCGGAGAGAGCAGCTGCCAGCTCGTCGGCCTCAGCCTGCTGCTCTGGTGGGATGGTCCTGAACGAGAGCAAAGTGTGCAGTGATGTTACTGGAGAGGACACGCATCTAAATATACTCTGATACGGAGAGACGCTGCCGATTAATACAGTAAAATATTTAACCAATAGATATCATCATGAAACTTCCCCAGTTGATTACTGACTTAAAGGCAAATATTTTTTGTATTACAAGTTTTCTGAAATTTTATGTTTAATGTGAAAATGATGAATTATCTTATTAAATATATGCTAATTTTCATACATTTCCGGAAGAGAAACGTGAACACCAGATAAAACCAGGTTCAAAATTCTTGTTTAATTTTGTGACATATTAGAGTCAACGGTTTTTACAGAGGGGATTTTGGATATCTCCTTTTATCACTCCATAAATCTGAAAATACTGTCAATAACCATGAAAAAAGGAAGAAAGGAGTTTTTAGGAATAAAATGTCCCATAACTCAGTATATGAATTACAAATGAACAAGCCCCTCAGTGAAAACCTTCAGAATGTAGAGGAATGAAACTGTAAAGTTTGGTGGATAGAAGAGCTGCAGAAGTGGAGATTTCAGCCTTTAAAGATATGAATTGTAAAATTTCATACATTTTGAACACACTACAGGTAAATAAGATAAAAAAAATATTAACCATGAAACTTCACCCATTGATTACATTAAGAGAATTATTTTTACCATACAATTTTTCTGAAATATTATATTGAAATATGCAAATGAGGCATTATCGAATGCTAACTTGTGGTGAATTCAGGAGAAATCTACAGATGCAAATAAAAAGTAGTCAAATAAACACCTCAGAGTGTATTTTAGATGTTTTCTGCCCAGTAAGGAGACATGTTATAGAAGAAATACAGCCCAAAATCTCAAACGATCTAAAATAATGACCCAGTCACTCAAGATAATCCACAATTCTTGTTCTGAGCAGTTTCATGTGGGAACTACTTTCTTTCTACTGAACAACATGTGCCAACCGCATCACACAGAAGGAAGCTGATCAATACTGCCTGCTCACCGAGCGCCACTGAGCTAGCTAACATTATATCTCAGCTGAGGAAGATGGTATTGACGTTTACATCTCGTGCTATCACGAGCCTCGTCCATGAGAAGGTGGGTGTAGCTCAACAGAAAGAAAATAATGGTGAATTGAGGTGAACCGTCCCTTTAACCAATTGACCTTTCTTTAGTCCATAAACTGTCCATTAAAATTTCCCAGAGCCGAGTTTGGCGTCTTCAAATTTGCTCATTTTGCCCAACTAGGTCAACTAAGACATAGCATAAAGAACAGTAAAAAAGCAGCTAAAAATTACACAGAAGAGGCGAAGCAGCAATACACCAAAACAACAACAAATCACAGATATCTAATCCAAGACTTACGTCAGCACCTCAATCTTCTTCTCTGCTTCTTTATTGGCTTTGGTGTAGAACTGCAGTCGGTCCATGTCTGCCCTCTAACAACAGAGAGAGGAGAACCGGTACAATAAGTCTAACCAGGATACTGGATGCTGTCTGCTGACAGTAACTACAACAGTACATTATGGCCAATGTAAGTGGAAATGAATAAATAAATAAATAAAAAATTGTGCCGGAGACGGAGCTAATATTCAGAGAAAATAAACTTTGAGATTCTATCTTTTTTTTTGTCAAGGAACCACATCGCTGATTGCAAAATAAGATTAATTATATTTAATTATTTATATTTATGTATTTATTCATTATTTATTTATGTTTATAAAAGAACACAGAAAGAGCATGAAATTGGCGTACAGACCACATATAACTTAATTATTATTATTCAGCGGGTTTTATTTTACATCGTTATGCATTCTATGTATTCTATTTCATCTTATTTTTATTTCATAATGCATTTCTTGATTAATATTTTATGTGAACTGCTTTGAATTGCCTTGTTGCTGAAATGTGCTATATAAATAAACTTACCTTAACTTTCTGTGTAATTCAAAGTTATTTCACATTTTCATTATTTTTGGTTTCATTGGCCATGTTATTATCTGGGTAATGTTATTGCCTCCCATTGGTTGTTGCTACTACATATATAGGTTTATCCACCATCATAAAGGCTAATTTAATACGTCCTTCTATGTTGTTACTTTTTTGTTGTCTTTTATTATGGAGTGCATTATGTTTATTACATTATGTTACAGGCTAGTCAGGTCTAGGGTTTGAGTGCCAATTATCTTATACTAGTCCAAACCCAGAGAGTAAAGAACAGGGGAAAGAAACAGAAGCAGATGGACTGATTACCAAGACTAGAGGTGGGTTAGCTCTCTGAGTTAGCATGTCCATCACATTGGGGGATTACCACATTACAGATCCCTCAGACAAGGCAGCAGGTCTCTGCTCTGGTGAGCATTGAGTTCTTTGGTGTCAATACATCTTAACCACACCTCATTATCATGTCTTCATGATAATTGCATTTCTGTTTTACCCCATTTTCCAACTGCACCCAACATATTTTGATCTATGGTTGCGCATACAGAGCCACCAGCTTTTAACCCTAGCCTTGTGTTATATTTCAGACCTTTCTTCATCTGGGAAACATGTTAAAACTGTCCAGTATAGCCTGTCTATTTTGTAACTGGCCCCTGTTAAAAGCATATTCAGCCCCCCTCCATCACTATGCCCATGTGGACCAATATAACTTACAAATTTGGCCAGCTTCTCTGTGATCATGCCCATCCTCTGCTTCCTGAAGTGAAGAAAGTTCATGATGGCACTTAGAATAGTCAGAGTCTTCTGCTTATCTGGAAAGGAAGAACAACACAGTAAACCAGTGTCATCTGACATCTAGCTATCAGATGTCCAAACATCTTATAACAGTTTCTGAACTACTCTGGACAGACAGAACTGAAAAACATGTACTTACTTGGAGCTAGAAGGTCCATCAGTGAAAAGTCGTACACCATGCACATTGGCAGAAACTGCTGCCTGTGAAAAGATCACACACAATAATGTTATAAATACATGCATAAAAATTGCTGAAACCCAGTTCTGGAGCTGTAGCCTTTCAAGTAGACTTCAGACTTTTATTGTCTCCAAGGGTGAATTCCTTTAACAACAATACATACAATCAGGGTGGGTGATATATCGAATATACTCAATGTACTGCAGCCGGTTCTATGTGGGATGTAGTACTTAATACTATAATTACTATATTGCTAAAATCAAGTAGAAATATTAATTGACGGAATTTTTTTAAGCCACCAGCATGAGACTCGTTAAGGCGTTTTGCTTCTCCCTCTCACAGATAAATGCGCTGTTTCAGTGCTTCAACTGTACTACTTCATTCATAAAACAAGGAAGTACTCTTGTGTCAAATTAGGATCATTATAGGACGAGGGGAGAGCATTTCCCTTTGTTGGACAACTTAAAAAGTGAACTTAGGCTCTGCTGTCGGCTTCCCAACTCATTTTTAAAAAGACTAAAAAGACGAAAAGAGAGAGATCACACAAGTGAGGGCGAGTGGTAGAAGAGAGAGACAGAGAGAGAGCTCAGTGTGGCAGTGAATGAGAGTAAGTTACGTTCTAAAGCACAAATAAAGAGTCTCAGTTTTATTTTCCTCCTCTGCATTTCATTCATTATGTCCAAGATGCATCAGTAAATATCATTGCAGTGAGATAAAACATTTTTTCCAACGTGTTTTTTATATGAAACGGGCGGACACACTGAACAGCAAACTGTATTTACTGCTTTGACCTCCAGCAGGCTTCAGCACGTTATGTTGCTTTTCATAAGTCAGCTGATTAATTTGCCTTATCTTCACAGGTCTTTAGACCACGGTGGAAATGCAGACGACAGAGGGCTGAAGGAAACATTTAGTTCCTTAAAAGTAGTTCCAGGGACTAAAAGACACAGACGAACTTTAGATGGAAACTCAGCTATGCTGAGTTTGGTGAATTTCACATAAATTCAACAAATCAGGCAAGCAGTCTATCAATAATAAATAGAATTAATCATAATTTTTTTAAATTACCTCCCGCAAACTGTAGTGTGAATAATTAATAAAACTGAGTGACTTTGTATAGTACAACATCTCAGAGTGTTCAGATTAGTTTCTTTGGATGATCACGCTAGTATGATCACCATATCAAAGGGTTAAATCAAACAGATGTTTAAGAGAAAATAAAAAAAGTATTGAGATATATTGTGATAAACAATATATCTCGATACTAATATCAAGATGTTATTTATAACATCTTAAAGCAAAGCCCTACATACAACATTAACAACATGACACAGTAAACACAAACTGAAGGATAACAAAAACAGCCGTGTGCTCTACTCGTGAGTTTATTTGGTTCACTTACATATACTGGATCTACATACAGTATATCCATAAACTTGTTATCAGCGATCATCCTATCAGCCGTTCTGTGTGGGTTGGTTCATATTGTGTTATGTCCAGGAGAGAAAGCGAGAAAACTCACATGCATCTGGAGACGCTCATGATAGCGGTTGTCATCTCGTGATATACTGGATTCTGAATGTTCTCCAAAAGTGGAACCTGCGGGAAAAACAAGATCAAGCTCTTTAATATAATGAGGAAAACAACTAGATGCATGGTGATGAATCTGTGACCTACAGCCTACTACCGCATCATTCCCTACATAAACATGGGGGTGTTACATGTAACATTATCATGCCAAACAAAAAGGATTACATAAGGCTGCTCTGTGTAACTTGAAAACTATACTGAAATCAAGAGTTCCTTCATAAACTGGTGAGCAGGTTTAAAGGGACAGTTTGAGTGTTTTTAAATGGAGATGTATGACGTACTTACCCATGGTCAGCGTATTACCTACAGTAGATGATGGCCGGCAGCCCCCAGTCTAGGTAATACACTGACTATGTATAAGTACCTCACACGATCCCACTTCAAAACACCCAAACTATCCCCTTAATGTTATCTGTCAAACACAGAACTTACCATGGAGTGACACTCGGGTCTGAAACGATACAGGAGATGCAACACTCTCATGTACAACGTTTGAACTGCCTCTGGCTGTAAGAGAAGAAGTGAGCACTACGTTAATGATTTGTAGTTTATCTGAACATTGAGGACAGCTGGCTGAAACAAAAACAGCATCTCCAATACAGGCAGGTATCGCATCTGGTCCACTTCTTTGCCTTACTGGAGTCCAGCTGGCTGAATGTTTACAGCTGGTTCCCATCCAATTTTTGTAAACTGGAACACCATGAAATGAATATATGAAATTTAATTTATGACAAGCATTAGAGAAGGTGGATTTTCACCAATTTTACTTAAAAAAATAACTAAAACGATGAATCGATTGTCAAAGTAGTTGCCATTAGGGCTGCAATTGATGATTATTTTCACTGGCGATTAATCTGGTGATTATTTTCTCGATTAATCGATTAGTTGTTTGGTCTATAAAATAGTGAAAAATGTGGATCAGTGTTTCCCAAAAGCCTAATATGACGTCCTCAAAGGTCTTGTTTTGTCCACAGCTCAAAGATATTCAGTTTCCTATCACAGAGAAGTAAAGAAACCAGAAAATATTCACAGTTAAGAAGCTGGAATAAGAGAATTTTGACTTTACTTCCCCAATAAATTTCTCAAATCGATTATTAAAATAGTGCCAATTAATTTAACAGTTGACAACTAATCAACTAATTGTTGCAGCTCTAGCTGCCAATTAATTTTCAGCCAACTGATGATGAATTAATAGTTGCCACTCTATCCAAGGTAGTCAGATCAAGTGGGTATCTACCAAAGCTACAGACTTTTAGTACAAACTTCCTCTGTTGGTTTTACCAGACAGTGTTTTCCATGCTGTGCTGTGGCAGGGTAGTTTTATTATAACGTTACAACACTTTCAATGTATGTACTGGCTTTGGCTCAGTTTTCAACAGTTTCAATAAGAAAAACTATTCATGTGAATGTCTAAACTGGCTTGCACAACGCAAAATACTGTTCTTACATACAAAATGTGAAACACATAGCAGACACAGCAAAAACATTAAATAAATGCAATATTGTAAAAAAAACTGCAATACATTTGTGTTCATTTTGTTTAACACTCTTGGTCTCCCCTTTACAGACATACCCCACTTCATGATAATCACATGCAGTTTGCCATGTTTTGCAAAAAACGTGTTTTCATACTCACTTTTTTTTAATGCAATCCAGCTATTCTAAAAATAGTGTCCCCATAGTAGTCATTTCATTGTAGTAAGACCATTTTTAACTTGATGTCACTGTATAAACTGACCTGTGGTGACCTCTAGGATAATCACAGCCTCGTGAAACTTTACAGCCACAAACTAGAGAGCTAGAGCATTCAGGGGATGGATGGCTTTCCTAGGTAGACTGACAATAAGGACAATAAGGGGGTGTCCGAGCAGTTTACACAACAGAAGCGCTCACCATCCAATCACCGAAAAATACAATTCTTACAGAAATCTCCAAATGTCAAAAGTTTTTGATACCAAATCACAACATGGTATTTCCTGTGGTGTTCTTCAAGGTCTTGGTATCTTAATGTGGTATTTCTGAGGGACTATTGGTCATTTTTATCAGTTCACCAGTGGTAAAAAAAAAATGGTTAAATTCAGCACCAAATCTGTGTAACAAATGGTACCAACTGCAACAACTTATGAGACATAACAAAGCATGGGAATGACCATAATATATGTACAATAATGTTCTAAACCCTTATACACTTTTACAAAGCATTTTAATTAATCAATTCATACTTATTTGTGATTTAAGACGAGTACAACTTGCCACACGGTGCTGAGCTGCATCACAAATTAATCTTCAGGTCATCTTTCAGACGATGTACGCCACTTCAATGTGACATCTACTGTTGACCTGCTATCTCCCCCTAAAGACCTCCTGTACCCCCATAAAAAAGACAAAAAAACAAAAAAAAACAAAAACAGGTCTATTGTGGACCTCAGAGGACTGACTGGGGGTTTACTATTTTATGCTTTCCAACGCTGTATACAATACGAATACACTGTACTTTTTATTATCGATCTGATGAAATGTGAAACTTTTTTTTACTTTCCATGAATATAAATTTGTGAAAAATGTACGTCTTTTCAAGTGAATTAGTTATTGTTTTACAGTATCCAACAGGTAAGATGCAACGTACTGTCAGAGCTGAACAATGCTATGCGATGCTCTTATAAACTAACGATAACGTTACACATGAAACATGTCTGGAATTAACCCATCAGTCCGGTCCCTCGCACCATTACAGTCATAATTTAGCTATCAAAGCCCATTATATACTTTTTCTACCGTTCAAATGTACTCTTTATCACATATGTATTGTTTGTCGGAGGACATTAGCAACAGTACGGACGTTAACGTTACCCGTGGAGTGGGCGTCAGGTCGCTCTTGGTGAAGTTCTTTGCCTCTTGACCAGTGAGAACCTCTGTTCGGTAAAAATTCACTATTGCGTCTGCGGAATAGACGGGGAAGGTGTTTTCAGTCATTGTCGCGATTTTATTGCAAATTACAGCAGAAAACGCGGAGAAACTATTCAGCGACGACACAAATTTGGCGCCTTTAAACGACTTCCGTGTTGATTTCAAGACGGCGCATCTGATTGGTCAGTTCATACTTCTTCTGTTACGACAGTGACGATCATTACTCACCAGCGCCCTCTAGCTCACCGACTGTGTTTTTTTTTTTTTGACTGTGTTAAACTCTTGAACGGTTCCCCCTCAGTTTTTACCTCATACTCTAAATGTGCGATGTATGGAGGACGGAACCTGCCAAAACCAAAAATAAATTAATAAATAGATAGCAGAAATAATATTAAAACGAAATTTTGCCATTATTTAATTGATAAAATGTGACATAAATTGATATTTCTATTTTAATTTGCTTCTTTATTTATCTTTGTATTAATTCCCTTATTTATTTATTCTTTTGTTTTTCCGTTTATTTACAGTATATATTGATTTTAATTTATTCATTTTTTTGTATATATTTTGTATGTATTTACTTTTTCGCCTTTTCAATTTTTTATATTTATTTTAAACGTTCAAGATTCAAGATGTTTATTGTCACACCGGTTATACAAGTACAATTGTGCTAAATACTTTTTTGTTGAGAATCTCCATTAAAACCCTTAAGTTAAAACAAACAAACAAACAACAACAACAACACCAACAACAATAATAATAATAATAACAAAAATACATGACACTACAATAACAATAAGTGTATTTACAAATAATATACAATAAAAAAAGGAAATACTTGGTCCACAGGCATATTAAGAACACAAATGTGTGTATTTATCTATGTATTTATTAATTTCTGAATGATTTTTCTTTTGCATTGTATTGTGTAGTCATTTCTCCAAACTTATTTATTTCTGTATTCTCTTCTTTATACATTTCTTTACACATTTCGTTTTACACAACTGCCTCTTTATGCAAATAAGAGGGGGTGTCACTCTTGTTGCTCAATTTGGGGAAATAAATGAAGGGGTGAAATGCAAAGGGAAAATCATGCATAAATGAATAAATATTTGATTTTTTTTTCCTCTTAAATAAATAATAACTTTAACTTTATTCTTAAAATGTTGTTAAAAAACATGATTATTCTAGAGAGACTCTTTGGGTAGTCTATCATTTTTATTTATTTATTTATTTTCATTTTTTAAAAACATCTTTTAGCTGCAGCCGCTCTGTAAGTTATAGTATATTTCATATTTCCGGTTCACACTCCGAAGCAGCAGGGGGCGCTACGGCGACACTGCTGCTGCTAAATGGGCACGTGACTCAACGCGGAAGTGCGCCGGAAGCTGTCAGTGAGGAGCACTTTGTTTTCGTTTTGAAGTCAAAGCTCAGTGTGTGCAATGACTTTGGAATGAGTTATTACCGCATAACTTGCACATCGCCGCGGGTTGAGATTTGAGCGATAATGGCGGAGAACTGGGCCGAGAGGATCTCTGCTTTCTCCCGCAGTCCGTCCCGCTTCCTCTCCGGGACAACGGCCGAGGCTTTCCTCGCAGAGTTGCTCCGAGAGCTCCGAGATGACAGAGCCAGTTACACAGTCAAGGTAAATAAATAATAAAGGAGGCACTAAATTGCCTGATTTTTAAATGGAGTTTGGCTTGTTGCAGCCAAAACACCATCCCGACCTCTGTCATTTTGAGCACAAAATGCCAAAACGAGCTGGTTCCAGCTTCACAAATACAAATATTGTATGGTTTTCTGAGTGCTATATGTTCAGAAACTGAATTGTATTTGAACTCTTTTTGGGCTTAGGGTCATTTTTCCACTGTTTTTTAAAATTATGTTACTTTAAACTGAGTATTTGACGGCACACACACGCTCATCTGCTCCCAAATCATTCAACACAGAAGTCGTTTTCATTAAAGATTTCTTAGTACTTTTCAGAGTGTGTGTGTATAATTACTAATATGAAGTACTTGATATTATCTTTGATGTTTTCCTTTGTCCAGCTGTATATTTAAAAGGTACAGTGTGAAGGTTTTTTGGTGACATCTAGTGGTGTGGCTGCAGATACCATCTGAACACCCCTCCGCTCACTCCTTTCCAAGACTGTGGTAACGTGAGCCGCAGTGTGAAAAATCCTGTTAACGCTGTTCGGGTTTTCACTCTGCACGTCACTTTACGTTTCGCCATTTGCCGTATTTGGCAACATGAAAACGTGAAAGTCTCTTTGTAGAACCACTGTTTGGTTTGTCTGTTCTGGGCTACTGTGGAAACATGACGGAGCAACATGGTGCACTCTGTGACAAGGACCTGCTTCGTATGTAGATTTGAAGGGCTCATTCTAAGCCAATGAAAACACAACCATTCTTAGTTTCAGGTCATTATACACTAATGAAAACATAGATATGTATTTCACCCCTGAAACCTTGCACACTGTTGTTTAATGTAATCCTAAATAGTGTTTCTGGTCTCTGGTATTGTGATGGCTCCATAATTCTAACATTTTACCCACCTCAGGTCCTCCTGTTGTCCCCGCTATGTGAGTACCCGACCCTGCTGTGTCCCTCAGACTCGGTGGGTGAGGAGACCGCCCTGGAGCTCATGTCAGTGTTCGACCAGTGCCCTCCCAAGTCTGTCCAGTTTCGTTGTCACCTCCTCCTGGCCCTCACCTCCGTGCTAGTCTGCACCTCCTGCGTGAGCAGCTGCTCCCGTGCATCGCAAGACTTCCTGGACTTGCTACTTCAGATAGCCCAGGACACCAGTGACCTCCACGGTGACGGTGCTCTTCGCTCGTTGCGGGCCACGGCTTGCGACTGCCTTCGGGAGGTGGAGGCCTGCTCTCCAGGCCTTCTCTCCCAGCGCCTCGAGCTCTTAGGTGGGCTCCGGCAACGAGAAACCTCCCGACTCCACCAAGCCTACGCAGGACTTCATACTCTGGTGTTAAGAAACGCTGTGTATCAGCTCACACAGGAAACAGGAGCTGGTGCTGAGCATCTGAAGGCTCTTCTGGGAGGAAATACATCAGTTGCATGGGAGGCCGAGCTGGACTCATGCCTGATGAATAACAAAGACTCAGCCATACTGTCTTCCCTTATCCTGGGACCAATGGGGACAGTGCCAACCCTTCAGACTGGTCCTGATTGTAAGGAGTTGCGATCAGTCCTGTCATCGCTCCTGGAGGAGTCCTACCTCCTCACTCCTCTGTGTCAGGCTGCACTGCTACATAGACTGATAGAGGTGGTTGCCATGGTGCCTGGTGTCCCTCCAGCCATATTCAGAGCTCAGCTGCTACGACTGCTGGGCACGAGCGAGGTTTGTGTCAAGTGGAGTTAAGTAGCCTCTGACGTGTTTTAGTCTATTTTTTGTGTTTAGGTGTTAAAATGGTCGGTTCACCCCAACTAAAAATCTCTAAACTTCTCTAGTAGTATTATTTTGATTTATTTAGATTTCTGTCTCCGACCTACTGTAGCGAAGGTGAATGGATTCACAGCATTGAAAATTGTTTTTTTCTGATACAGTTTTGACATAATGAGATTTTTTTGACACATTGCCTTCCTACCTTCCAGGTTTGCCTCCTTCACGCCACTCTGCTGATGAAGTGTGCGTTCACAGACAGCCTGTTCAGCGCCGAAGACGAAGCTTTCATCCTCCAGCGGCTGGTCGTGCTCTCCCAGCACCCTCTGTTGAGTACACCCGAGAAGCTTTTCTACATGGACTGTATCCTGCACTTTCCCGAGAACCGGCCAATCGGCTGCGGCGACGGAGACGAGACCCCCCCTGTGCTGCTGACTCCACAGCTCGCCTCGGCTCTAGTGCCCACTGTATTCAACGACAGCGCCACCATGCTGGCCCGGCTCAACCTGCTGTCTCTGGTCTACCTGGAGGAGGGGGAGGAGGGGGAGGGGGAGGGGGAGGGAGAGGAGGGCAGGGGGCCGGCCTTCCTCTTTGAACACCTCACCGCACTGCTACACATTGTGGAAAATGGAGGCAGCCGAGAGATGGTTGTTACCTTCTTTAGGGCCGCCTTCCTCTTCCTTTTCTACTTCTGCCATGTGGAGCGCTACTTTTACAGCCTGATGGAGAAGCTGTGTAAGCTCTACCTCCGCCACACCCACCTGGCTCCACACTTCATCAACCTGGCTGACCAGACTCAGGACAAGCTCACCGAGTCCAGCTGGGCTGTGGGGTTCCTGAAGGCCCTCCAGGGAGTCATCACCGAGGCCCCGCTCGCCCAGCTCACCTTACAGGACCTGAGCCGGCACCTCAAGGTGCTGGCTCGTGTGGCAGAGGAAGGCGAAATCCCCCAGCACAGCACCCTCAGCTTCCTGTCCAGCGTCACCACTCCATCCTCCTCCTCTCTGTGCGTGAGCGGTGACTGGCGCTTGGGGAACAACCTGCTGGGGGTTTGCCGCCGCCTCCTCGTCCACCCCAACCTGGACCTACTGCTCATCCCTCTGGCTGACATCCTGCAGCATCTCACCTGCCGCTACGGAGACACAGACATACAGGATCATGCCCGCCTCTACTACACCCTCCTGACCACGCTGTCCAGGGAGAAACTGGCCGGGGTTTTGGCACAGGGTTCAACCGAGGGAGGGCGGCAGGTCAAGAAGCGTTCGCTGTCTGGCATCATGGCTGAGAGCGAGGGGCTGGTGAGTGTGCTAACCATCCACCAGACAGAGAAATCCATATTCAGGCTGATTGAGGTCCACTCTGAGCCACAAGAAGAAACAGAAAGTGACCCAAACCAGAAGGACCCCTGCCCAGGAGAGGTGACCAAAGTATACAGAGCTCAGTTCGACAACCCGAGCTTCGCCTCAGAAATCACCTTAAAGTACCAGCTGACTCACACTGAAGCAGGTAACTCCTGCTTTGATCAGCTTTTCAGCATTCGCCTCCACTTCAACCTCATAGACGACCACTATGAGGAACTGAGCGACATCAGCGTCCCTTGTCTGTTCAGAAACAGGCCGCCCCCCAAGGTCGAGCTGAGGCTGAAGCCCAGGCGGCCCTACCCCACCACCCTCCACGCCAGCGCCATCTTCACCACCCAGGACGGCCTCTCATGGCTCACCGTTCTGCCGCACATCCACGTGGCTTTCCAGCAGGCCTTCCTGCCTCTGCCTGCTCCCCCGGCCTGGGGACGAGGCGCCAAACTGAGCTTGTTTGAGGGTTTATGGGAAGAAATCAGCTCTGAAGGCGGAGAGCACCTGTCCGACTGTGCTACCAGCCTTTTCTGCTGCCAGCAGAAGGAGGCAGCTCTGATGGCGTTGGTGGAAAACCACTTCCTCCCCTTTCTTATATCAGATTTGTCCGATAAAGAAGAGTTCAAAGTGCTCTTCTTCCTCCCGCCGCAGTCTCACGTGCTGCTGAAGATCAGATCGGAGGACTCTGTCCACTTTAACATTGCCACCGATAACTGGCAGCTTCTGCATCACATAAACTCGTATCTACTGACAATCACATCCTCACAGGAGGACATTTGACTGTGATGTAGCTTACTGGCTTGTTTTTAATTTTTTTATAATCATATTTTAACAATCAAATTTATTGTCAGCGCTTTAATAACTCCAGTTGTAGTTGAAATTGAATCGCTGAAGACAGAGTTGATTGAAAATAAAGTTATTGCACTTTAATTGTCTTGACCTGAAATTAAAGAAATGTGTGAAATGATTTGTAATTTATTTACCAAATACAGTCAAAACAACCTCATTGGTTATAAATAAAAGACAAAATACATCATTTACTTGATGACTTGCACCGGATCTCACTGATAGATGGCTCAACAGAAGTTGTATTTCCCTCCTGAATAAAAGTAAAGCTTTACAAAACTTAAGTGAGAACCCTAATACATGAACAAGGCACCCTGGGGATATTTTTTGTTATTTTACTACTTTGTCTAGTTGTATCTGTAGATTTCTCCTAAATTAACCAAAAGTCATTAGATAATGCTTCATCTGCATATTTAAAGAAAAACTTATAAAACAAAAAATAACTGTCTTAACTTAATGTAAGTGATCAACTTGGGAAGTTTCATTGTGATGCCAATGAGTTAATTTAACCTATTAACCTGTAGTGTTTTCAATTTGTATGAAATTTTACAATTCCTATTTTTAAAAGGGACATTTTCTCAAAATCATTTTTTTTCTCACTGAACCAGAAATCTTCACTTCAGTAGCGCTCACATCCACTAACCTTTCCAGTTTCATTCCTCTCTATATGCTATTCAAAGTTTTTACGGTTTTTCATGTATCTTTCATAACCTAATTTCTAAAACATTTTATTCCTAAAAACATGGAAAAAATTTATTTTTTTAATGGCGGTTGACAGTATTTTTGGATTTATGAAGTGATAAAAAGAGATGTCCAAAGTTCCCTCAGTAAAAACCTTGACTCGAATATGTCAGCTAAATTAAACTAAATGAATTTTGAACCTGGTTTTATCCAATGTTAAGATTTCTGTTCTGAAAATGTATGAAAATTAGCACATAAGATAATGAAATGCATGTATATTTAAACATACAATTTCTGAAAACATGTAATACAAAAAAACTGTCTTAATATAAGTAATCAGCTGGGGAAGCTTCATTGTTATATCTATTAGTTAAATTTTTTACTCTATTCACCTGCAAGTGTCTGAAGTCGGTGTATGAAAGTCACCAAAACACTGTGACGGATTTTTTGGTAACAGCGATTCCAATCCATCTATGGATTTTTGCCTATTCAAATTTATGTCCATTAAGACTGGTAGTTGCTTAGCGTCCTTTTAAAAATTGCCCTCCGTTATTGCGTCAAGTCCAGCCGTCCTTTAATCAGAGAGGCCCCTGAAGTTGGGTTCTGTGTACGGAGGTAAGGCGGTCTGCTGGCTGAGAAGTTTGTCCATGATGGCGATCTCTGCGTCCCTCTTCTCCACCTGGTCTATGGGCGTCCACGACATGTCGTGTTGAAGTTTGAAAGCACCGACAAACGTGTGAGGGCAGCTTGGACCCCATTCCTTCAGCGGAGAACACAAAGAGCGTTTAGTATGGTGAGCTGCAACGATCAATCGATTAGTTGTCAACTATTAAATCAATCGCCAAGGATTTTGATAATGGATTAATTAGTCTGACTCATTTTCTCTGCTTCCAGCTTCTTTAATGTGAATATTTTCTGTTTTTTTCTCTTTACTCCTCTATGACAGTAAACTGAATATTTTTGAGTTGTAGGCAAAATAAGATATTTGAGGACATCATGTTGAGATTTGGGAAACAATGATCAACATTTTTTCACCATTTTCTGATATTTTATAGACCAAACAACTAATCGAGAAAATAATCAGCAGATTAATCAACAATGAAAATAATCGTTAGTTGCAGCCCCAGTGCGACATGCACCACTTAGTCAGAAGACAGAAGTTTTTCCTTCTAGAAATCAGAAGGGAAAAAAAAAATCAATTTGTTGATCATTTTTCATGGTCATCACCATGTCACACTAGCTTGTCACAAAAGAGGTTAAATAACACTCAAAACTTGCTCTAATTTTTGGTGAGGAAACACTGTCGTGGTCATTTCCAAATGGGTCCCTTGACCTCTGACCTCCAGATATGTGAATGTAAATGGGTTCTCTGGGTCCCCACCAGTCTCCCCTTTACAGACATGCCCACTTTATGATAATCCCAGTCAGTCTGGATCAAGTCATAGTCAAGTCAGCACTCTGACACACTGACAGCTGTTGTTGCCTGTTGGGCTGCAGTTTGTTATGTTAGGATTGGAGCATATTTTTATGCTAAATGCAGAACCTGTAAGAGTTTCTGAACAATAATTGTCATTTTGTATTGATTTACAATAATAATTATATACATGCATTTGCATAAAGTAGCATATTTGTCCACTCCCATATTGGTAAGAGTATGTGCAATTCATTTATGGTTAATCCCGATTAATTATGGACAATCATGTGAGTAACTGTGATTAAATATTAATTGACAATCCTAGTCTTCAGTCAAAATAAAATGACAAATTTTAGGTTCTGAGATGCTGGTCGAAGAAAAAAAGCAAATTGATTTCACCTTGGCCTTTTATAAAAAGCATTTTTCCACCAGTCAGGTCTCAGTCTCAATAGTCTCTATTTTTTTAATACTAATCAAGAAAATAAATCAGTAAGATAATGGACAAAAATGATGATGATGAAATAATCAGCAGCCTTTTTATGTTTCCAACATATAAAAGGTTGAAAATAATCAGTGAGTTTTTATCTCTGCAGCTCCTTGTTTTGATTACAACTGACAAAATTCACTGGCATTACATGAAATACCATGACCACTAGAAATGTGGTCTGTACCTGAAAAACATGAGTGATAAAACTACAACCAGTCAAATCCAACCTGACCTGCCTGTGTTTTGGCCACCTGCTCACTATCAGCTTCGTCTGGGTCACATGACCTTTGAACACTAAACACATCCAACTGTCACCTTTTACATACAAGCCTGCAGGCGTTTGGTTAGACATTCACGTGTAGTTTGAGGAACTCGCCCTCAGGGGAGGTTAAGTAACAAGCTCTGTACGGCCGTGTTATAACGTGTTATATCATGGCCATGCAGGGTGACGTAACATTAAAGGTGTAAAGAGTAGTGTATAGAGGACAGAACCTGCCAAAATCAAAAATAAATAAAAACATAAATAGCTCAATACATAAATAAATATGCCATTAAATGTAACAAAAACCCAAACCTGATCTGACCCCTCATTTGCATAACGATGCAGAAATGCATCTATCAGTATGTATCAATATAATACCGACCTTAGGAGAGATGATGGAGAAGTATTTCTGTCCAGATGGCCGCTCGTAGAGATAATACATGTTTCCTGGCTTTTTCACGATGTTACAGGCAGCATGGTGGAGATCAGCATCTCTTTTTGCATCTTCTAAAACCTGGAAAGAGAAAAGAAAAATATGTGTATTGGACTGAAAGCATGTCTTGTCTTTTTCTTTTGTTATCTGATGCAAGTATTAATTTTTTGCCTTACATCTTTTTTCTATTTATTTTATTTTATCGTTTATTTAGGCAGAACAATAAACAAAACATACATTGTACCAGATATAGCTAAAAGCTCATTTTCATCTGTATTCTCTGGGTGGAGGCCACTGCCCTTTTGCAAATAGGCTGTTGTTATACTGCACAGTAACATCAGAAGGAAAACATGTTTTTATTGCACTATGATCACATCAGCATGTGATATCTGGTCTTGATCGTAGTCCCCAAAAATCCATTTTGGATGTTTAAACTTGCCCAGTATGTGCATCCTGGCATGATCAGCTACACAGCTGCACCAGTTAAGTAGCATTAAAAGAATAGTAACTGCAGCATTTGTGTATTGCTACCATATTAGCATCGTGTGTGTCTTGCCGTTTTGGCTGCTTACCTTTCTCGCCTGCTCTTGTAAGTATCTGATCTGATCAGCAATGACTGTCAGTTTGTTGCAAGCGTTGGCTTTTGTGAAATCATCTGCCTAAAATCAAAGAGAAAATATTAGTACTGTACGATCTATTCACAACAAGAGGCTTTGCTGTGTATAATGGCACAGTTTGAATGGCTTTTAAAATAAACCTCAGTCCATACTTTCTGTACTTGTGATGCCAGGGCCACCAGATCCATGGGGTCTCCCACCCTGTTAGTCTGGTAGGAACTGACCAGTTCCAGCCCGCTGGGGGTGCTGCTGCTCTCAACCAGCGTCACTGCAAAAACCACACCAGCCGAGTTACCCTACTCTTACATAATAAATGTAACTGAATCATCAGGAGGAATGTTATCTCTAAATGCAAGTACAACTGTATCACTGTCAGTACTGCAACTACTGCTGTTACTATTAATACTATAACACTGTCACAGTAGTTACTGTAAAATGTGAATTTATATAACATTGAATGAAAGTGTTATTACATATTTTTTGTTTGCTTTTTACAAATAACCTGCAGCGTTGGCTTAATTATATTCCTCTAAATAATCCTGCTTTAAATTATTAATTGCTAGCTGTTGAGTTGGCCCTGAGGCTTTTAGGTCTATTATCCAACTCCGTTCAATGTGATTTCTATTATTCATTATTGATGTTGAATGTGAAAATACATGTATCTAGACAATTATATATATTTTTCCTTCTTTCATAAATTCATGATTTACACATTGTTTTATTTGAGATAATCTTTTTATGGGTTATTATTTTTTGCTTGTGCCGTTTTACACAGTGCAGTTATGGACCTCCAAATGAGATGTTTGCCATCTTACAGAGTCATGCAGTGCTATAATTAGATAAATACAGAGAAAATAATCTACAGATTAATCAACAATGAAAATAATGAGGGCTGTCAAAGTTAACGCAATAATAACGTGTTAATGCAATTCTGTTTTAACGGCGCTGATTTCTTTAATACATTAACACAACTTGAGATTTTTAGGTTGTAGCAGGTTCAGTTTTAAAGTGAAATTACTGGCATCATATGAGACTAGAAAATCCATCTTATACCAGCTTGTCAGGAAGGAGGTTAAATAACGCTCCAAACTAAATTTTGGTGAGGGAAAACCTGTCATGTCCATTTTCAAAGGGGTCTCTTGACCTCTGACCTCCAGATGTGTGAATGTAAATGGGTTCTCTGGGTCCCCACTAGTCTCCCCTTTACATACATGCCCACTTTATGATAGTCCCAGTCAGTCTGGATCAAGTCATAGTCAAGTCAGCACTCTGACACAGTGACAGCTGTTGTTGCCTGTTGGGCTGCAGTTTGCCATGTTAAGATTTAAGCATGTTTTTATGTTAAATGCAGAACCTGTGAGGGTTTCTGGACAATATTTGTCATTGTTTTGTATAGTTAACTGATTTCAAATAGCAAATATATCCATACATTTGCATAAAATTGCATATTTGTCTACTCCGCTGTTGATAAAAGTATTAAATACTTGACAAATCTCCTTTTAAGGTACATTTAGAACAAATGAAAATCGTGCGATTAATCACGACTCAATTTCAATCGACTTAGCATTCAAATGAAACTATATCATTTTAACTTAACAATTACAATTAATTACTTGTACAACATTTCAGTAAACATACAGCCTGTAAGAAAACAATCAATAGAGCAGCAATTACTCCAGTAAACTGTATTCTGCAGCCATTATTCAGGTGCGAATGAAAAGCAGATCACATATTTAATACTGGATTACACTGATCGTTGAACAACAGCGGCTCACTGAGGTAACGTTAGCTAACTAAGCTAAAGACAGATAAACCATGTTGACAGTAACAGGGAGCTCTGTAAAAGACACGTTAAACAGTTTGGACACTGCTCGGGACGGTGGGAAGATTTTACAGCGAGTCTCGTTAAAGTTTACCTGTGGTGGTTTTGTCGGGCTGGTTGGGAAGGCTGACCGTCCTGTCCATGTTGTCTTCTTTCACTTTTTACGACAAACTCTTCTCTCGGGTGATTTTAACAAAAACAACCTCCCTCTACACCTGCTGGTTTTGTAATCAGCTAATATTTGACCAAAGAAGCAGAGCCGGAGTTTGGGGCTTCACGGGGTCCTAGTTCTCCGCCCCTGTTTGCCTGTAATAGTAGCCCTAATTTATGCCTTTATAAAAGACATTAAAATAAAAAATCTTTATCAGAGCTATAAACTCATATTTTAAACATATGATCTTCAAGAGCATTTAAATTCAAATACAATAAAAATATATGGTGTATTTTTTAATCTATCCCTTATATTACTTAGATTTGTTTTCAGGCACGTCACCATCACAGAGCATTTATACAAGAGAAGATGTATCACTGCTCCGATACCGAACGAGCAGAAGTCGGGATGTCGCCCCATTAAACAGTTGCTGGTTTAAATTTATCATCATTTGGCTTCACATTCTGCGTAACCTCACACAGAGATATAGGATATACTACACCAAAGACTTACAGTAGTCTTGTTTTGTGTTTTCTGCCATTTCCTTACATGGTTTCCCCCATGATCCTTTGCGCCTGCACACTTACACAAGTTTTGTTTAGACACGTGTTGGTAGTAGCAGTTGTTTTCCCGTTATTATTTAACAAAACAGTGAAAATGTTTAATAAAGCCCTGTTTATTGGTGGCAGAAGTATTTGGATCCTTTACTTAAAGGCCCAGTGTGTAAAATTTCAGGGGATTTATTAGCAGACATTCTTTACTGTTTTCATAATCACCTGAAACTAAGAATCATTGTAGCTTCATTAGCTTAGAGTGAGCTCTTCATGTCTTCATAGGGAGCCATGGATGTATAAAGTGACCTGGATAAAGCGCTGGACGCGGGGCCCCATTCATTCCTATGAAAGTTTCTCTGTGGCACATGACGCCAAAATGGCTGTCAATCACTCATGAACTACAATCAAACAGTCAAATTAGGCAGCGCTCATCAATTACGAATCAATATTCTGTTACTGTAATGACTATTTATCACCTCTGATATTTTCAGAAACATCTTGTAGTTACTGTTTATCTGTAAAATGAGAAAGTTTGTGAACCGGCAGGCATGTTGAGATCAGCTGAGGAAATACCAAGCACCGCCCACCTGCTGGTACAGTCTCAGGCATAGACCCTATAGGCGGTTGCCTAGAACGCCATCCTCTTGTGCTGGTCGCCATCTAAAATAATAATAATAACTAGAATGGCACTCAGAGCGCAGACCTCTGCACCCTCCTCTCCGCTCAGCTTGCGCCATCAGCCAGGAGTATTTTTGTTGAAGTTGAGATTAGTTGTATGTAGTGGAGCATCGTAAAACACTTGCAAGCTAGACAGAAACAAAATAAAACTCACTTAAACCGTCATCGTTATTCTTTCTAATAATCACCAAGTGTGCTTTGGTCCAACTCAACTCTAATTTCAGCAGTTACACTGTGAACGTGTTATACCCAGTGGTCTTAATGTTATGGCTGATCAGAAACCTTAAAAAAAATCCCTGAATCTGAATCATGATCTGAATCATCACCAAAATGTAATAGATTGTTTATTGTACCACACCCCACCCCTCCAAAAAATGTCATTCAAAGCCATTGTGGACTTTTGGAGTACTCCTGCTAAAAGACATACAAACAAACAAACAAACCAACGCTGGTGAAAACATAACCTCCTTCCTCGGAGGTAATAATAATAATAATTAAAAAATAAAAGCGGATGGGTGCCCTTCATTTTCTGCATTGAAATGACAAAGAAAGAAAGAAAGAAAGAAAGAAAGAAAGAAAGAAAGACTCTCCAAAAACAAATTTTCCCTCAAGCACCAAAAAGACTAGAGCCTTTATGTTTTGGGACTTTTCAACTTTATTGCCCAGTTTTAAATGATTGTTAGAAAAGTAACAAAACATAGAAAGTTACATTACTTTGATGAAGTAATTGAAGGAAGATAGTATTTTTTAACAGGAGTATATTGCATTTTTTCCTTGCACATTGCAGGCCCACATTACTTCTATGGCATTATCATAATGATGTCAGATTATAATATTTGTCATAATAGTAATAAGGAATCAAATGTAATACGTTACTTTGTTAAAGTAATTAAAATAGTCAGCCTACGTTATAATTACATTTTTAACAGAGTAACTAGTGATTATGTTGCGTTTTTCCCTGCAGGCCCACAGTACTTCTATATGGCAGTATTATAATGATATCTACATGTGTGTTGGGGATAGGGATGGGGTAGTGGGGGTGTTTCCAGGGGCTCAACTGTGCAAACTCCACCTCCAGACAAGTTACTGTGGGAGAGAGAAGTTACACCTCCTCCTCTCCTCTCTCTGCCGGCTTCCAGTCTCTGGTCCAGGTTCCTGTCCGTCTGCAGAGCCCTGACATTTAGCACCATGGAGCTGCGTCCTGCGCTGCTGCTCTTCTGCCTTGTTCTTCCGCTGTGCGCCTCGGACACTTTGGAGCCCTATGATTTCCTCTTCGACGCGGCGGTGGAAGCCTACTACAAGGGGGACTGGCTCACCGTGATCCTGAACATGGAGAAGGCGCTCAGGAACAAAGCCACGGTCCGCACTGTGAAGGCTCAGTGCCGGCTGAGCTGCGCCAACCAGACCGCTTTCGGCGATCGTCTGTCCGGCCTGGGAGTTCCCATTCCGGGGGCCGGGTCTTTGGACGACCTGGGCTTCTTCCAGAAAATCCTTAAACGGGCGGACTGCGTGAACTCCTGCGAGACTGAGAAACTGGGCTCACCAACTCTGCATCAAGTCACTGAAGATGTGGAGCTGGAGTTCACCAAGAGGACCCCCTATAATTACCTGCAAGTCGCATATTTCAAGGTATTATAAGTTCAGTCAGATCAGCGCTGTCCTGTTCAGGCATCCTGCAACATAACAGACGTGTTTTCAAGTGTTAGCTCATGATAAAGGCCCAGAACAGGAGAAAAACATACAGTAGAGATCTCATTGAGGCTTTAAGAGTTGATGTGGAGCTGGATACTGTAAATGCCCCAACCCCCCAAAACCGAGACAGCCGTGCCACGTCTTAAGGTGGAGTCAGCTCCTGCGGACTCTGACGCGAAGACGTCGGTTTTTGTGATCCAGCGGTTTAAAGCAATGCTGCTTTCAAATGCTCCTGATAAACCCAGAAGACGAAATGTGTTGACACATTGGAGTACTGTAAGACAGACAATACTCTTCTCTTTGTCAAAGCAACATATTTTCATATGTTTTTGTGGATCGTTACGTATAAATAGCCGAAAATTACTACTCTCAGACAGAACTTGAAAGCAGCAGCATAATAATGATGATAAAACTGGTGCAGAATGTTAATCTAACTACAAATCTGTGGAAGTGGAGGAAATAATCTCTAATATAACCACTGTGTATTTCTACAGCAATCTCTATCATAAGTGTCCCTACATGTAGGGTAGCCTATGTACTGTATATATGCAGGTATCCTGCATTAAGTAAGTACACTGCGCTAAGTATAAATCCTGCATTGAGTATGTATCCTGAATTGAGTATGTCTACTTCACTGATTATTGGTGCCCTCAAGTGTGGTCCTGTTTACCGTGTTTACTAGTTGGGTCCATATGAACGACCCCTCATGTCGCATTCACAACCTCTTTGGTGGAAAGTTTTCTGCGACTTTTTCACGACGTGTGACGTGTTTGTTGACGTTGTGAGAAATGGTGGAGCCCATGGAAGTTCATTTATCGGTGCATAATAAGTTAATAATAACTTAATATATATTATCATTTTAGTCATATATTGTTTTTCTTGATAATGTTATATGTCTGAGAAAAATGTTGATATTCCCAACAACCTCATCTTTCTCCTCTGGCATTATGTCTTTGCATTTCCTTCATTATGTTACCCACTAGCTAGCTTTCTAAAGTGTTAGCCTCTGTGGTTTCTAGACTCGGATAGTAACGTTAACATTGCAGTTGCTTAGCAGCAGTGTTCTTCACAACTTAACCATTGAATGCAATGCAACCTGTCAATCACAAGGTAGCCACGCCCTAAAGCATACCCTGCTTTAAGGTCTATTTGACTCTGAATGGGACCATAATTTACTAAATGAATCATGCTGTATTGAAGAGGACTTGAAACTCATGATTGAGACCATGAACTCATGTTTACAGTGTTTACTGAGGTGACAAATCAAATGAGAAGTAGGCTCATTTTCTCATAGACTTCTATAAAATCAGACCTCTTTTTTCAACCAGAGGAGTCGCCCCCTGCTGGCCATTAGAAAGAATGCAAGTTTAAGACATTTTCATATAGGCTTCCCTTCTCAGACCTGGCGGTGTGTTCATATCCTCATCTTGTAAAATTGGCGAGTAACTTGAGGCAGATCATCAGAGATTAATAATAAATTCACAAAACCAGCATGCAAACAGTAATAAAAGGGTGTATGTTAAAGTACAGGGGATTTATTGTTTTGTTTGTTTTACCGTGGTATCAAATTGGGTATTGAGAATAGTGGAATTTCACTTGTATTGATATTGACTACTAAATTTCTGGTATGGTGACGTCCCTAGTGATAATATATCACTATTTTGTGTTTATAGTTTGTTCCGCTGCCCCAAGTGGCCAAAAAATAATTTCTTGCTGCTTTAACATAGATTGTTGGATAGACTAAACACTTTTTTTTTTTTTCAGATCAATATGTTGAACAAGGCAGTGGCAGCTGCCAACACGTTCTTCATGGCCAACCCGGATCACATCGAGATGAGACAGAACCTGGAGTACTACAGGATGATGGCAGGAGTACAGCCAGAGGACTTCAAAGATCTAGAGGCCAAGCCACATATGGTGAGAGCAAACGCCTTCTCTGATGAGTTCATTTCCTTTTTGTCCTCTCAGCATCTTCAGAGAGGGACTGGTTGTATTTATTTTGCTCATGTCAGTACTTTTCGGTTCAGTATGTTTCAGATGGTCCACTCTACAGTAAAATCGTCACATCCCTATTGTTGCTGCAATTGGCCAAATTTAAAGTTTTTAAATAGCTACACAAATGTTTTGGCCTGTAGGGCGACAGATGTAAAAGGAGTGTCAAATATGGTGGGAAATTCAACACAATTTTTTGCACTATTATCGCTGTAAATTACATATTCTTTTTATTCTTAATACTGTGAGGCTTTGTACGTAGGTCATACCTATTTTTCAACACTTACTTACAAGCAAATTCCGTGTGAAAATCTACTTGGCAATAACCAGACTCAGATTCGGACTCTCTAAAGGCAAACTTAAGTCCAGTCTAATCATTTTAAAAACCTTGTGTGCACTTTGTTATAACCTTGCTATGACCACGATCCACTTTGTCTCTCTTCAGGCCGACTTCCTGCTGGGGAAGAGTTACTACAGCGACGACTCGTTCGGCCTGGCGGCTGATCACTTCGAAGCGGCCGTAGAGGAGTACTTCACTGCCGATAAGGAGTGCAGAGCGCTGTGTGAGGGAGCCTACAACTACGACGGGTACAACTACATGGAGTACAGCGCTGACCTGTTCCAGACCATGACAGGTGAGACGGTCAAGCCTTTTGTGCAGAAAAGATTCATATTATGAAAGCTGACCATGTGTGTAAATGTGTTTGTGTGTGTCAGACCACTACATGCAGGTACTGAACTGTAAGCAGCACTGCTCTGTAGAGTTGGCCTCAAATGCTGGCAAAGACAAGCCCTTTGAGGACTTCCTCCCTTCACATTTCAACTACCTGCAGTTCTCCTACTACAACAGTGAGTCCAACAGCCCTTTCCTTTTCAGCCTGTACTTTATCCAATGGCTGTAACAGAAGTGCAATTAAACTCTAAATCCACAGAGATTTACAGCATCACTGATAATGCTTATGGCCAGATGTATTTTTTGAATATTATGAGACAGATTTGGGGCTTTTATGAGAAACAAGACGTGATGACACCCTATAGAGTTTCCAGCAGTCTTCCCTATTGTATTGACTAACAATTATAGAGGACGGTAATACTCAATGATGAGAAGTCACTTTATTTACAGATAACAAACGACCATCTGACACTCATCAGTATCACAACTCCTGTAGTACATATTCCTCTTAAGCTATGTTCACACTACAAAACTTTCTCTCTTGTAATCAGGAGTTTTTAAGTCGTTGTGCTTTTCACACTACATGACAGGAGGTCACACACGACAAGATCTTTCACCGGGAGGAATCCCTGATGTATGTATGTCTGGTGTCCTGATTAGGTTTTGCCTCAACACACACAGAAGTGTCAAGGTAAATGATGTAATACCATGAGTGAGATGATTTATTTGTTCAAGTGATCTGCAGAACTTTCCTTGTTGTCATGCTCATTGATGTTGGCACATACTGTATGTTTCACACGTCTTTACTATTTATAGCCCGTTTCCTCTAGGTACAGCAACAGCTTTTCTCCATGTTGTAAATATGACACATACCGTAAAGTTCCTATTGTTACAGGTGACCCCCTCAACTCGTGTTTCATGCTCTCATTGGCTGTAGCTCCCTGACAGGTCCAGATATTTAGCCTGCTAGATATCTGGGATGTGTTTGCGTCTCGTTGTGAGTGCCGAGCTGATTTGCCTCTGATCTGGGCTTTTTTTCGGTGAGCTCCAGAAGCTGTCGGCGAGTGGAAAATCAGGGCTAAAGTTGTGTAGTGTGAACACGGTATTAAATAGCAAACAGACAGCGGATGCCAAGGTAAGTAACTGGCATTGCACCTAGCAAGGCAATCATTCATTTACATAACAACCTATCAGCTTTGAGCATTGGAACAAGGAGGAACAGTTAAAGATGAACCAATACATTGATCGTGATCAATATATCGATTCAATGATCAATAATCTAATCTTGTTGATGCAAAGTGAAAACCCAGATACATATCATCATCTATAAAATATGCATTTATTTTGAAATTATGCCCTGTAATGAAATTATCAAATCATATGTTAGCTGCTTTTTGTGAGTGTAAATAAATTTAAGTTATTGTGTTAAATGGGCATTTAATATCGTCTCATATTGATTGCAGGCCCCTGACTTGAATTAAATCGAAATTGTATCGTGGCAGACTTGGTGATATCAGCAAATACTGTATCATTGTCCAAAGCATCAATATATTATCGTATTGTGATGAAACTTGTGATTTACACCTCTATTTACATTTCCCATAATGCAGTGCTAGACCTGCTCTTCACCCTCCTCCTGTTCCCTCTCTCCAGGTGAGAAGTACGAGCAGGCCATAGAGTGTGCTAAGACCTTCCTGTTGTTCCACCCTGACGATGAGGTGATGAACCAGAACCTGGCTTATTATTCTGCCGTGCTGGGTGAAGACAAAGCAGGAACTATATCAGCCAGACAGGTACAGCCGTACATAACTGGCACTAAATTCAGTAGTGCCGTTATTTTTAGAAGTGTATTATCATAATCCATAATGATCAGCGGTAAATCAACCCACACAACATGTGGTGAGAGAAAGATAGCCTCCATTAGCACTCAAATGGACTCAAGGGCTCAAAAGAGACATTCAAAAAGCATTGATCGTAATCTAAAGCACATAAACGTTTGCTGCCTTTTAAAGAAGCAATAACTCTGATTCTTTTTTTTTTTACTTCCCCAGGCTCTAAATGTCCATATTCTGCAGTATTTATTGTGAGGTAAAACGGTTCTGGATCAATACCAGTGCTGACATTTCTGACTTTCATAGCTGAATAAAAACACTCCCAGTGTGTAGGCGTGTGGGTGATTCTTCACCTCCAAAGAAAACCTGAAACCAAGTGAATGCCTGTGTCCTGCATGTATACTCATCTATAGTTATGGGTTACTGTGCTTTCCATAATAATGAAAGTTAACAAACTAATTGGAAATACAAAGTAAATTGCTTTACTGTATTAACTTTCCACCAACCTTACTTAACACTAGGGCTGTCAGTCGATTCAAATATTTAATTGCAAATTAATTACACATTTTTATCAGTTCAAAATGTACCTTAAAAGGAGATTTGTCAAGTATTTAATATGCTTATCAACATGGGATTAGACAAATATGCTGCTTTATGCTAATGTATGTATATATTTATTATTGGAAATCAATTAACAACACAAAACAATGACAGATATTGTCCAGAAACCCTCACAGGTTCTGACTTTAGCATAAAAAAATATGCTCAAACATGGCAAACTGCAGCCCAACAGGCAACAACAGCTGTCAGTGTGTCAGAGTGCTGACTTGACTATGACTTGATCCAGACTGACTGGGATTATCAGAAAGTGGGCATGTCTGTAAAGGGGAGACTGGTGGGGACCCAGAGAACCCATTTACATTCACATATCTGGGGGTCAGAGGTCAAGGGACCACTTTGAAAATGGACATGACAGTTTTTCCTCACCAAAATTTAGCACAATTTAGGTTATATAGGCTTTGTACTTTAAAAACTGAGCCCTCTACAACCTAAAAATCGCAAGTTGTGTGAATGCATTAAAGAAATTAGTGGCGACAAATTTGTGTTATTATTGCGTTAACTTTGACAACCTTGTTAAAGATAGTGGGCAGGATGTCTCGTGTCATGAGTCTCTGACCAATCAGTGGTCTGAAGTGGGTTAACTCCACCTTCTAGTATCGGCTCAGCTCGCTTGGAACCTCGACCGAGGTGCTACCAAAACAAAGTACCAAACAGCCTGCTATCCACAACTTTCGCTAATGGAAAACCAAAAACGAGCAAGCTGAGCTGAGTAGAGCTGTGCTGTACCATGTAGTGGAAATGCTTCAACAATTACTGTACCTCAGACAGGGTACGACACCAAAGATGACACGAATCAGAGGGTGAAAAGCTAAGGCCAGGGCAATTAAATGCACAATTATAGTCCACAAACATCATGCCATTTCTTCCAGTTGAAGTAGAAGTACTTTATAGACAATTACAGGCTCCCATACAGCAACAGGATGGAAAGGAAGAGTGGACTCTTTTACAGGTTTAGCTACTTTGTGCGGAGGCCAGTAGAGGCCGCTCAAAACTAATTAATGCCCAACTGTTTTCTGCACTTGAATATTTAATGGTACATGGTATCTTATGGATATATCTCCTGGAGCTGCTTTGCAGACTGTGGTTAATGCAGTCAAGGTTCAGTTAATTTGTTTTACCTCCAGGTGGTGAAACAGTACATTCAGCAGTCCATACTGGAAAAAGAGCTGCTCTACTTTGGATATGAAGCCTTCGGTATCACCTTCGTAGACCCAGTGAGTGAATAAATCATTTCTTATCGATCAACAGATTGCTGTTGATCATATTTGATGCAGTGGTTTCATGCATATTTGTTTTTACTGTCATATTGTATTCAGGACACATGGACTCCTGAAGAGGTCATGCCCAAGAAACTGAGAGACAAGCAGAAGTAAGATTGAAGACACTGACACCACACACATTTGTGTAGGGCAAAGTGATGTTAAGGCCTCTGTCATTCTGCGTATCTGTGTGTGTCTCAGAGCCGACAGAGAAACTGCAGCGAGGATCACAGAGGAAATAGGAAACCTAATGAAGGAGATTGAGACTCTGGTCGAGGAGAAGAAGAAGGATTCTTCAGATATGGCCATGATGTTAGCGCCGCAGGAAGGTAAATATTTCTCCCAGCTGTTAGTGAGATGATAGTGCATTTGTTCCACATTATGCAGTCTTTAATATTTAATGTAATATTTAAACAAACTACAGTGAAAAGTAACTTGACATTACTGTGAGGAACAACTGGCTATGAAACGGTCTCAAATCGATACTGAAACAAGACCATCAGCAAGAAGACTGACTTATTCTGTATAGTTATTCTTAATGCTTGTTGTGGGGTCGATTCCCAGCTAAAGCAGATGAAACAATTTACGGCACACGGGTTCACCAGAAACTCCTTCAGCTCAGAGTCCAGTGGGGGGCCTTTGGCAGCTACCAGCCCACCGCAGACAGAGCCAGATCCAGCTTTGCTGCTGCCTTGGACCTGCAGTTGGAGCTCCGAGGTCAGGCGGAGAGGTTCGCGCCCAGCAGCAGCATCTCCTCCTTAAGCCAGGACCAGAGCTTCATCTCGCTGCTCCACCAGTCCTGCTGCTGGAGCCCTAAGCTGTATTGCTATGCCTCCCTGGAAGAAAGGGAGGCATGGGAGAACCAGAACCAGGACTGCACGGGGCAGACTGTCAGACCCTGCTGAAGTAAAATGAGAGGTTTTCTAAAGGGACTCTGGACATTTTGTCCACAGGGACCACCGAAATCAACTCAAACTGAGAGTTCCTCATAGTAGCTTTAACTACGGTGCCTTAGAAAGTCTCCTCTTGTCATAAAATGATGCAAAATCAATATCAGACTATTTCCTTGTTTATGAATGATAAGGTGCACAAGGTGAAACAGTAGCGCTGAGTGTGTTTTACCAATCACCGACAATCATCCCTGCAAACCCTGAAAGTTCCTTTACTTTCAGAAAGTACTACCCCATGACCAGGGCCCTGGTCCCTAAGGGGGGAAATGCAATGAGTTCCTCAAAAGTTTCTCACTTCCGGGGAAAAGTTCCTGCAGTGGAAACAGGGCTAAAGGTTCAGTCTTTGACTTTTACTCTCTTTGATCCTGTGACCTTTCTCTCCTCTAGGTGGTGCTCTGTTGTATGATGACATCAAGGTGACCATGACGTCCAAGCATCTGAACGGCTCCCAGCGGGTGCTGCTGGACGGGGTGATCACTGATGACGAGTGCAGGGAGCTGCACCGCCTCTCCAACGTGAGTTGCCGAGAGAATGAAGTTGCTCACAGCTACATCTCCATGAGGTTGCATTGGTACTACAACAAAATGGAGGGGACTATTTGATTATCATTTTGTGTGTCAGTCCATAATGTCAGAGTGTTGATGATGTGGATATTTCCCAGGCGGCTGCTCTGAAAGGTGACGGCTACAGGGGGCGCCCTTCCCCCCACTCGCCCAGTGAAATGTTCCAGGGAGTCACTGTCCTGAAGGCTGTGAAGGTCTGTAGTCCTGCTGCCTAAAGCATAAAACATCATTCAGTCAAACCTGTGATGTTCTCATAACAAAACAGCTACACAGACACATAATGAAAACAGTCTCATTTAAAGACTTTGACCGACGTTGGTTTCGTCCTGTTAAATGGTGTTTCCTCCTCCCGCAGCTCGGACAGGAAGGAACTGTTCCACTGAAGAGTGCTCGCCTGTTCTTCGACCTCAGCGAGAAGGTGAGGAAGGTGTTGGGGTCGTACTTCCGCCTGGACGCTCCGCTCTATTTCTCCTACTCCCACCTGGTCTGTCGCTCCGCCATCGATGGTGAGTCTGTCAGGGACAGTCTGAAGAGACTGACAGTGGTGATGTTGTGGGTTGGTCTTCTCTGTCGGTTCATTCATAAAAGGGGGCTGCATGGTGGTGCAGTGGTTAGCACTGTCGCCTCATAGCAAGAGGGTCTCACGGGTTCACACAGGTTCGAATCCCACTTTGGGCTCTTCTGTGTTCTCCCTGTGTTAGTGTGGGTTTTCTCCAGGTTCTCCAGCTTCGTCCCACAATCCAAAGACAGGTTAATTGATGAATCTAAATTGTCTGTAGGTGTGAATGTGAGCGTGAATGGTTGTCTGTCTCTATGTCCAGACCTGTACCCCGCCTTCACCCAATGCCAGCTGGGATTGGCTCCAGCTTCCCTGTGGTTGTTAGATCTATCAACTAATGTTTAGTCTCAAAACGTAAAGACATGGGTAGAGAATGATTGATGGATTCACCTCATTCAGGTCGTTCAAAATTGTTTTTAACAGTAATAAGCAACAGTAATAAGCAACAACACAAACATGAGAAATTCCCAGATTTCCTTCATAAACTCATCCCCAAACAAATTACATTAAATTAAAAACAAGAAAAGATTTGTGTGTGGCCTTATGATATCCTACATTACTTACTGTCCTCATGGCTCTTTCTTATAGCATAATAAGCGTATGGTGCTTTTGTATGTGTTACTTCCCCCACACCGCCACACAGTAGCTCAGATATGGTAATACAAGTAAACAATAGAGCGTGATTTATGATCCAGAACCTGCCTTGTTTTTTCCCAGAACTGCAATACTCCTTGTAAACCTTGCTCTTACATATCTTATATAGGGTTTCCACCAGGTTTTGTGGTCTAATATCACACCTAAAAATGTATTTTCATAAGTATTTCTATATTAATATTTCCTATCATCACTTGAGTATGTATCTCACCATTTCCAAACAGCATAAGCTTGGTTTTGGGCTGCAGTGGTTAGCACTGTCGCCTCACAGTAAGAGGGTTTCAGGGTCGATTTGGGACTCTTCTGTGTGGAGTTTGCATGTTCTCCCCGTGTTAGTGTGGGTTTTCTCCGGGTTCTCCGGCTTCCTCCCACGGTCCAAAGACATGCAGGTTAATTGATGACTCTAAATTGCCTGTAGGTGTGGATGTGAGTCTGAATGGTTGTCTGTCATGTCATGTGGCCTGTGATGGACTGGCGACCTGTCCAGGGTGAACCCTGCCTTCGCCCAATGCCAGCTGGGATTGGCTCCAGCCCCCCACACTGGATATTAGCCATGCAGGATTAGCTTATATCATTAATATAATACATAGCATTATGACATGATATCAGCATTTATTTTGTATCTGCCCTCCAGTATCTAATAAAAAAATCCAATATTTAACTGTTTATTGCTCCAAACCAACTCATGATAAAAACTTGTGGCTCATTAGCTGCTAAATGCTCCACTATATTCACCAGCTAGTCACCGACTGTGTCTGCTGTTTGGTGCTGGTCAGTTTATTAGAGCGTGTTTAATGATGCTGCTGGTAACGAGACCAGAGACCAGAGTCTACGTTCATGCTCCTGACAGGCCACAGTGGTTTGAGTTGTGTGATCTAAATGCTCTAACTTCTCTCTGTATTGTTGTTCGTTCAGAGAAGCAGGAGGACCGCGAGGACCTGAGTCACCCGGTTCACGTGGACAACTGTCTGCTGGTGTCTGAGCTAAATGAGTGTATAAAGGAACCTCCTGCATACACACACAGAGACTACAGGTGAGCACACACACACAGAAGTACACTACAGAGTGTATCCTACAACCAGACAACGCCACATAACATCCAAACGTCTCTCCGCTGCAGTGCCATCCTTTATCTGAACGATGACTTTGAGGGAGGAGATTTCATTTTCACAGAGTTGGATGCTAAAACAGTCACGGTAAATATTCCGCTTTTATTTGCATAATCTTTTTCCAACATGTGCTGCATATAGATATAAAACCAAAAATAAATATCAAACCTCACCGCTCTTAAATGTTTCATGTTCTGCGTGTTGGGCCTTCTCCAGGCCGAGGTGCGTCCGCAGTGCGGCCGTGTGGTCGGGTTCGGAGCCGGACAGGAAAACCCCCACGGTGTCAGAGCCGTCACCAAGGGTCAGAGGTGTGCTGTGGCGCTGTGGTTCACCCTGGATCCTGCTCACGAGGAAAAGGTACGGGCAACCTCTGCAGACTAACGCCAACATAACTCCTAACTTGAGGTTTTTATATCATTCTGTAGCTTCCCAGTGGTGTTCAAATCTGAATATTGAGATTAGTAGTATATTTATGCGCCAAAATGCTATTTTTCTAAAAACATTTCCCCACGTAGGTTTCTGCACGATGATGTATACTGTACATATATCATTATTATCCATAGTCAGTGTATTACCTGCAGTAACTTAGATGGCGGTCGGCGTGCTCCCAGTTTGGAGAAGCAGACAGAACGTCACACACTGACACAAACAAACGTATCGAGACAGCGGTGAAAATATTTTAAATATAGTGTAAACCAACAGAGAACTGAAACTGTCTTATCACTCTTTTCAAAGCCATCAGACTCCATTGATAAAAACATTACTTTTACCTCTCAGAACATAGGAGTATACATAAAACCTCACGTCAGAAAATCAAAATTTACGCTGACACAGATAGTGCTAGCATTCACATTATTCAGAACTAACACTGCAATAATAATTCATCGGGGGCGGCAGTAGCTCAGTCTGTAGGGAGTTGGCTTGGGAACCGGAGGGTCACCGGTTCAAGTCCCGACATGGACCAAGAACTGAGTGTGAACTGGTAGCCGGAGAGGTGCCAGTTTACCTCTTGGGCACTGCCGAGGTGCCCCTGAGCAAGGCACCAAACCCCCAACTGCTCGGGGCGCTTGTCAGGAGCAGCCCCATCACTCTGACATCTCTCCATTAATGCATGTGTGTGTTTGTGTGCAGGTACCATGTATAAGTTCAACAGAGTGTAAAAATTGAATTTCCCCACTGTGGGACTAATAAAGGCTAGATTTCTTCTTCTTCTTCTTCTTCTTCTTCTTCTTCTTCATTTTAATGGCACTAGTTTATTTAACACATTAATACAACTTATATTGTTTAGGTTGTAGTGGGCTCAGTTTTAAAGCTAGTGTGAAGATGATGGCATCACATGAAACTAGAAAACCTAAAGAATCGATCAGTACAAACCAGGTCTTTCCAGACATGCCCACTTTATGATAGTCCCAGTCAGTCTGGATCAAGTCATAGTCAAGTCAGCACTCTGACACACTGACAGCTGTTGTTGCCTGTTGGCTACAGTTTGCCATGCTATGATCTGAGCATATTTTCAATGCTAAATGCAGAACCTGTGAGGGTTTCTAGACAATATTGTCATTGTTTTGTGCTGTTAATTAATTTCCAATAATAAATATATACATACATTGTCATAGAGCAGCATATTTGCCCACTCCCAAGTTGATAAGAGTATCAAATACTTGACAAATCTCAGTTTTACATTTTAAATGGAAAAAAAAAGTGCAATAAATTTGTGATTCATTGCAATTAAATATTTTAATCAATTGACAGCTGTATTTATAACCGTATTGATTAGCTTGCTGTGGTATCCTTTGTCACTGATGATGGACCTGCCCTTTAATGGAACAGTTATTTTCACAGCAGCCAGTGGCTAATGCTCTACTATGAGTACAGTTTTTGTCTGCTTCTGGTGTCGACATTTTGAGTCTTAATTGGCTAATTTTGCGTTCTGTTTTCCCTCAATGTTTCTGTTTCTGTGCTGCAGGAGAGAATCCAAGCTGAGGACATGCTGAAGATGTTTTCTACCCCTGTGAATGCGGAGTTCATCAACAAGGAGGCGAGTGACGCCTCCAAGCCCCAGCCGACAACACCAGAACCTCCTGCACAGGCTGAGCAGGTCAAAGCAGACAATGGGCAAGATGATAAACCAGCAGAGCAGAAGCCGGACGCACCAGCAGACAAGCAAGCTGATCCACCAGCCGACTCGGCAAAGGACAAAGTTGAGGCAAAGCCAGTCAGCAAAACAAAAACGGGCACTAAAGCCAAAGCAGCTCCTAAAGCGAAGGCCAAGGAAGCAACGACCAAGACAACAGCCAAACCTGCTGTTAAAAAAGATGGTAAAAAGACGGTTAAAACACAAGCCAAGCAGGCAGTGAAGAAGGACGCAAAACCGTCTGCAAAAAAGACAGTAAAAGTTGCTGCTAAGAAGGACTCCAAAAAAGCTAAAGCTGACACCACGTCAGCCTCAGACTCTCAGAACGGCAAGGACGAGCTGTGATCAGTCGGCACCTGTGACTGTGTCTATGTGGAGTCTGTTTTTCTACAAGGTCTTATCTGTGGGTGGTTGAATGAGTGAGAGGTGGAGTTAGTAAAACGCTGTTTCACTGCAGCTGTCACTGAAATCATTACTTGGGTACAATCAAACTGACAATCACTGCTAGAGTGCCCAAATCTCTGTCACCGTCTTTGTTTTGGCATCCAAAGCTTTTGTATCTGTATAGTTGGTACCTATTCTCCTCTCTGTTTGCAGCCTTTATTTTCTTTTATTTGTGATGCAACCAAACGCAGGTGGGTTAAAGAGAGTTAAATTTGAGCAGAACTTCTCTGTTGAGAAATCAACTGTGTGAATCACTGAAATAAAACTGACATTTCTAAATTATGGTGAGTTTTCATTTAAGGTGACGAACCGCTTTACATGTTTTCTTTCTGACTAGTGGAAAGAAAACATCCAAAACACATGTTTAGGTGTTTATTTTACTAATTTGTCTATTTGTGTCTGTAGATTTCGCCTAAATTGACTAAAGGTTAGCATTAGATAATGCTGCATTTGCCTATTTAAACACATTTTAGAAAACTTGTAATACAATAAACAATTGTCTTAATGTCAGTAATCAACTGGGGAAGGTTCACTGTGATATCTCTTAGATAAGATTTCTTCTATTCACTTGTACTGTCTTCAAAATGTATGAAATTTTACAATCCAAATCTGTTAAATTAGTTGTTTCTCAGACTGAGCCATAAATCTCCACTTCAGCAGCTCTTACATCCACCAGACTTTCCAGTTTCATTCATCTCTTTAGTCTGAAGGTTTTTACAGAGGAATTTGTTCATATATCATTCATAGCCTGATTTATACAACATTTTGTTCCTACAAATGTGGTGAAAATTGATTTTTTAAAAAAAAAAAAAGATTTTACTGAGGGGATTCTGGATATCTCTTTTTATCACTCCATATATCATAAAAACCTTTGACTCTAATAAGTCAACAAAATGAAACCTTTGAACCTGTTTTTTTCCCAGTATTCACATTTCTGTTCTGACCTGTATGCAAATTGGCAGATATTTAATAACATAATGCATCATTTGCATATTCAAAGATAACGTTTCAGAAAACATATAACACAAAAAATTATCTTAATGTGAGAAATCAGTGGGGGAAGTTTCATAGTGATATGTAATAGTTATTATTTTGTGCCATATTCACCTGTAGCATCTTCACAATGTATGAAAATGTTCAAACCAGCAGCAATTACATCCGCCTAACATTTCAGTTTCACTCCTCTCCATATTCTGAAGGTTTCTACAGAGGGGTTTGCTCATACTATCACTCATAGCCTAATTTTATCATTTTATTCCTAAAAACATGGAGAACTACGTACTATGTCAACTAAATGAATTTTGAACCTGGCTTTACCCAGTGATCGCATTTCAGGTCTGGAAATATATAAAAATAGCACATTTAATAAGATACCGCCTCATTTGCATATTTAAACATACATGCAAAGAAAACTCATATAAAATACATTTGTCTTAATGTAAGCAACAAAGAAAAAAGCAGCAAAAACATAATGCAGTACTGTAAACAGTCACTGGGTGTCAGGGTGGAAGCGTTGCTCAGTCGTCCATCTCATTCCCTCTGCTCATTTGACAAACCATAACAAATTCACTTTCAAGAGAAATCCTCAGGTGGTGAGCTTCAAGATTTTGGGAAGTCCTGCTGTGATTTGATTTCAGCCTGAATAATTCAAAGCCCCGGCGCTCATTGTTCTCCCGACTTCCTTGAAGCTCAGCACATTTCAACACTGTCACATTATACGGTAAATCTCAGCACCTGCTTTGGAAAGCGAACATGTCTGAGTTTGAAGTTTAGGCCTACACTAATGTACCCGTTGTCTCTGCGGACACTGCTGTTGGGAATTAATTACATTTTGATTTTTGCTCTTCACAAAAGATATATTAGCATCAAGTTTCCCCCACAGAGCCTCGACTGATAGAAAGCACATCATTAATGAGGTGGAAAGTAACACAGTACGTTTACTTAACTACTGCACTTATGTACATATTTTAAGTTTAGGTTATTTTTTTTTTTACTCGTACTTGAGTCTTTCCATTTTATGCCACTTTATACTGCACTACATTTCAGAGGGACATAGTTAATACACACTACATTTAATTGACTACTATAGTTACTAGTTACTTTGCAGTGAAAGATTACACACAAATAATAAATACATAAATTAATACATAAAATAATATTAAAAATCAGTTTAAAAAAACATGATGCATGAAACCACCCAATTAAATCATCCAACATATGTGCATATACACGGCACTTTTCTTTTAGATCAGAAGTCCAGCCATAAGATGTGATAATGACGAAGTGTTTTGTTCCTGATGTTAGTCTACTTTTGGGAAGGCAAACAGTTGTTGACGTATTTTGCCAAATAAATGAAAAGCATACTCAAAATGAAATTGGAAATTGACCTCCTTGCTGTACCATAAATGTACCGAACTGAAAACTGTGACCCTAAACTATGAATTTTATGAACCGACCCATCCTTAATGTACAGTATGAGGTGCTGCTTACATTTGAATAATAACACAGTATTCAAATAATATGATATTGAGGATAGTATCACTTTAAAATTTAAATATTGACTCTTGTTCTGAGCTCCAGCTGCTGCCAATCAGGCTCCACAAGACCAGACCACAGGATCACAAAGTGATGTGTTTCATTCTGAAAAGTCAGCTTTTTAAAACCAGCACGGCTCAGTTCAACATTTAGTTTCAAAACAAAACTCCTCAACTCAACGACGTGATTTAGACATTAGATGGTTTGCTACCAATCAACCGGAGATCAAAACAAGAGTCAGTACCAACAGCAGAAAACACTGTTCAGCATCGGCAGAGAGGTTTGGCAGATTTCACCTGGGCGCTACCCACATAATCAGCTGTGCTGCTCATCCCACAAATGTATGATCCTGACAAGTTGGACATTATTGTGAAGGTAAATAAACAACCATGTAAAAAACAATGAAAGTCAACATTGTAACAACAAAGAAATAATCAACCAAACACAAATTTTCAAACTTTTTTTCCAAGTTTACATCCATTTTTGCTCCACACTATGCGAAGATGCAAACTTGGCAATTTGCAAATGTTTTATTCTCTCCTGCTGTGGACACTGACCTTTTACAGTAATTAGTATTTGGAATCATGTGTCCACCTGATTAATGTAAAAAAAAGTCCAATATTCACCCTCTTTTAGAGCTGTTCTTGGTCTCCACCAACTCCTGAGACAAATTTCTATGTCTTTAGTTGCTAAATGTTGACCAGCTAGTCTCTAACTGTCTGTTTGCTGCAGAGTAGTATAGCCTACAGTGGGTCTTTAGAGCTTTTTCACTGAAAACCACACTACTGATGAAAATGGTGCTATAAGAGCGGTGAGAGTGAAAGGAAACAGTAAAGTTGTGGACCGGACAGCTAAACAGGGAGCTGAAACTCACTATAAAACTAGATTGAGGAGATAATTCTCTGAAGGGCGTCATCACATTGTTCTAGATGGAAGTGAATAAAAGCATGAATGATCGTCTCCATCTCAGCTGTTCATGTCTGGACTAACATTATGGTCCCTTTATGAGTGTCTGTTGTAACGTCTGGAGCTGGTTTGTTGGCAGCTATGATGCTGGGATATGTGAAGTGACGTCTGTGTAGGTTTGGCACGTGGATGAGGTCACTGGACACACACACACACACACACACACATGCACGTACACACACAGGACACAATTACGGCAACCTAAATATAAAGTGTTGTTTGCTCTGATGTTTAAAACTAAATAATTTGGAGGTATATAATGTTTTTTTTTATCCCTTTAGCCTTTTTGGGAAGCCGAATGCACAGATACCATTTTAAATGTTTTAGTCTGTTTATGCTTTCTGTTTTTGTTTGTTTAAATTTGGGAGTAATTTGTTTGGGTGTAACCCAAACCAACCAGTAATGTTTATGAATTCTTTATGGGCTGGAAGAGTCAGCAACGTTTCCACTGACTGTTGATTCAGATACACGTTATGATTTCTATAGATCAGCATTGACAAAATATCTCATAAACCAGCTTAGTAACTGAGTGGGACAGGAGTGAGTCCTAAAACCATGGATGTATAAAGAGAAGTGGATCCAGCGCTGGAGGCGGAGCTCTGTTCATTCCTATGAAAGATGCTCAGTGGTGCATGAAGTCAGCGGGAAAAAGTACAATTTTTGAGTATCTATACCTTACTTGAGTAATATTTTTGGGGTATACTTTTACTTTCACTCCACTACATTTGAAGGACAAGTACTGTACTTTTTACTCCACTACATTTCTATTGACGCTCTCGTTACTTGCTGCTTTTGTGCTTCTGAGAAAATAAACTTTGTGCTGTGCTTTGCGTATGTTTTTTTTCTTAGCTGTGTACCCGTACCTGTACTACATCATGCCATACGCCGTGTTCGAAACGACACTTAACATTGGCGGTGTGGATGTGTGTGGAAGAAAATGAATGAAGAAATGGAGGAAGAAACTGCAGGAAAAACTCCGCCCGAGCAGCCGTGGCCTGATCTCAAGCTCATGTTTGAGACTGTTGACACCAAAACGGATTTGTTTCGGTTCAAGCGTTCGTTGTGCTTACCGCCAACGAAATACATCACGCCCTACAAAAACTCGTCATCCAACCTGAAAAAGCATGTCGCGGGAATGTAAGTAGAGCTAGCTAGCTAATGTTAAATTGCAGATGAACATTTTAAACATAATTGTCTGTGCTTGTAGTATCGTAGTTGCCATTTTTAAATAGTTTAAAAATATGACTGTCGCAGTGCAGCTGAGTGATTAAGTTCATGTCATTCGTGTGTGTGTGGGTGCATTAGTGAGGTGTGGCTGTCTCTCATGGGATTATCCAGATAATTTTTGGCAGTGATGCATGATATAAATTAAGTAAACTAGCCAATAACTTGTTTATCCGTATATGTTAATATAAGTTAAATTATAAGTTCTTGTAGGACCTATACAAGATATATAGAGAAACAATAAATATGTCTGTAGCAGAATCGCATCAGTGTGTTGTAAAATGACAATAAACCTCATTTCCTTTCCTGTATTTCCTGATATAGTTTTTTAATACTTTTACTTAACTAATTTTTTAATCAAATACTTTTCCAGTTTTACTTAAGTAATATTTTAACTATGCTACTTTTACTTGTATTGGAGTACTATTTGACAAGGAGTATCTGTACTTTTACTGAAGTAGTGAAGTTGTGTACTCTGTCCACCTCTGGTCACATGACTCACGGGGTCCTGACCTCATGGCTTAGTTTCATATTTGTTCTCATTATTGTCCTTCCTTGTTGTCAGGGTTTTGGTTCATTTTGTTAAATAAATAAAAAAAATGCAATCTTTTATAAAGAGGTAAAAATAAAACACCAACGTATGGTTTACATTTTTGTGCTAGCTTGTCATGTACATGTGCTTTCATCATTTTTTAATTGTAAAAAGAAATGTTATGTACGTCCCGTTTGTCTTTATATCAATAAGCACAAAACAGTAGCCGAGTCCTTCAGAGAGGAGCATGGAGTCCCACTGCTGCTCTACATGTACAGACTGTGTCAGTGTGTGTTTAGTGAAAGATTCTTCAACTTTGTTCAAACACTGCAGTCAGAGCTGACGCACAACTCTGAAACACATGTGTGTTACACCCACTCATCCACCAGCACCAACCACACATACATCCATGCGACTCCTCACATACCCAGGCTTTGTCAGACAGCGTGGCGTCACTTTATGGTCGCGGTAAGCATGTGCTTAATATTGTAAATTAAAAAAAAAAAAGGTTCAGGCAACAAACCCACTTAGTTAGGTTTAGGAAATCACATCAGCTACAGTAGCTCTTCTATTGGATCAGACAACACGGGCAGCCTTCACTCCCCATGTGCATCACTGAACCTTGGCTGCCCATGACCCTGTTGCCGGTTCTCCGGTTTCCTTGGACCACTTGCCGTAGGTCCTGACCACTGCAGACCGGGACCATCCCACAACAGCTGCAGTTCTGGAGATGCTCTGACTCGGTCGTCTAGCCGTCACAGTTTAGCCCTTGTCAAAGTCGCTCACATCCTTACGCTTGCCCATTTTTTCTGCTTCCAACCATTAACTTCAAGGACAAAATATTCACTTGCTGCCTAATATATCCCCCTCACTGTCAGGTGCCATTGTAATTAGATGATCAATGTTATTCACTATTATTATTTATTTTTGTCTAATGTTTTATTGCATTAGTCGTATTTATGTTCTTTGTTGTGACGTCTTGTGTCGCCTTGCCTTCTGTCGCTGCCTCTTGACCAGGTCATCATTATACATGAGAACTGGCTCTCAAGTGACTTATGTGGTAAATAAGGGTAAAATAAATTTAAAAAATGAACAAAACAAAACAAAACAAAAACCATGAGGTGCCAGTATTTTACACCCTAGTAATGAGAACGGGTTGGTCCATGTAAATACAGACACACTTGGCATCTTGGCCAAGAATTTCCACGAAGTCCCATGCTGATTTACCTTCAGAAAATGGCCAATGTGCGTTTGATTGAGCTCGTAGTGTGATTAATGTGAAGGGCAGATGGACTTGGCTGTCATGCATAAACCAACTCCCAACCTCCTACAGCCCAGAATACATAAACAGCTCTGCTGCAGTGTGTGAGTGTGTGTGGGTATACTGTCAGTGCTTTCTTTGTGTCTTCTTACTCATGTTTGATTGAAAGAGGGAGAGAAACACACAGGCCACTTTGTTTTTCTGTGTATTTGTGGCCTATGGATTTGACCATTGTTTCTCAAAAAGGGAGTGGGAGAAACAAGGGGGGGGGGGGGGGGGGCTGAGAGTACAGTAGACAACGGAGGTCTAGTCCGTGATTGGTACAGCTGTCTCTGACTGTTCTGCCTACAGCCGCACCAAATTTCAATACATTTTCATCTGTATCAAAAGTTCTTTTATTTTTCCTCTTTAAACACCACAAACTGTGCCAGTGCACTGAGTATGTGTGTGTGTGTACATATACTGTATGTGTGTGCGCTGCATGGTCAGCCCTTGTTGCCATGGCGACGCGGTGGGCATGGAGACGGAGGTGGCAGGTTGGGGTCAGGCACAGCGGGGCACCAAGCTGAGATTAACTGTGACTGTGACTCCGGAGAGAGGAGAATAAAACAGCGGGCTATCGAGGACTGACATGACCTCCGTCTCGCCGCTCCTCCGGCTACCGGCGGCTACAGCCAAAGGAAACTTTTCATTGTCCAACGTCTTGGCTGCAACTTTCAAGATCAGCCTTTCACTTATCTCTGTAAACCCTTGCTCAGCGCTCTGGGAGGTGTGTGTGTGTTTGTGTGTGGCATTGTCCTGCTACTGAGAAGTCATGTACAGTTAGCAGAAACTGGATGTTTCAGGCCCAGAATAAATCAGGTCCAGTGGGAATATTTAACAGATCAACTCGAGGAGACACCCTAATATTAATCAAACTCTCCCTCTGGAGGACTGTGAGGTGTTACAGTACGAGACAAGGTCAAACTGTAGCTGTCAGTTCCATAGCTGCTGCCGGTCCATCTCAGCGCTGTCCGGCCTCTTGTCTAAAACCAACCTTGTGTTAGTGTGTACAGAGGGCTCCATTGTTTTGGTGGCTGTTCTGACGGATGCCTGCCCGATGACTTCAGTTCTGCCATGAACTGTCTCCTTATTCTCCTATAGGACTGGGATCACAGCCGTGCCGGTCTGGGCATGGGACCACAGCTGAGAGGGAAGCAGAGGTCCAGTAAGATGCTGGGCATGTATAGCTGTGGAGGAAGCCAGATCCATAGATATAGATGGGAACTTACACAAAAAAAACAAAAACTGGCCAGTTCTGCTTTTATTAAAGCTTTTGATTGTTTAAACTAGGGCTGTCAAAGTTAACTTGATAACAGCGCAAATTTTCTTTCATGCAATTTGGGATTTTTTCGGTCCTAGTGGGCTCAGTTTTAAAGCTAGGTGAAGAAAACCTAATGAATCCGTTGGCACAACCATGTTATACTAGCTGGTAATGAAGGAAACTAAATAACGCTCAAAACTTATGCTAAATTTTGGCAAGGAGAACTGAAAATTTGGGAAACAATGATCAATATTTTTCACCATTTTCTGACATTTTATAGACCAAAATAACAACTAATCGAGAAAATAATCAGCAGATTAATCAACAATGAAAATAATCGTTGCAGATTGCTGCAAATTAGTTGCAGCCCCGGTGCGACATGCACCACTTAGTCAGAAGTCAAAGTTTTTCCTTCTAGAAATCAGAAGAAAAAAACAAATCAATTTGTTGATCATTTTTCATGGTCATCACCATGTCACACTAGCTTGTTGCAAAAGAGGTTAAATAACACTCAAAACTTGCTCTAATTTTTGGTGAGGAAAAACTGTCATGGTCATTTCCAAAGGGGTCCCTTGACCTCTGACCTCCAGATATGTGAATGTAAATGGGTTCTCTGGGTCTCCACCAGTCTCCCCTTTACAGACATGCCCACTTTATGATAATCCCAGTCAGTCTGGATCAAGTCATAGTCAAGTCAGCACACTGACACACTGACGGCTGTTGTTGCCTGTTGGCTGCAGTTTGCCATGTTCTAATTTGAACATATACTTTATGTTAAATGTAGTACCAGCAAGGGTTTCTGGACAATACCTAACATAGTTTTGTGTTGTTAATTGATTTTCCAATAGTAATATATTTGCACAAAGCAGCATATTTGGCCACTCTCTTGTTAGAGAGTATTAAATACTTCACAAATCTCCACTTAAGGTACATTTTTTAAAGCATTTCATGTTTCAATCCTTCACCACAAATTGCTTATACTTTACATTACTAATGTCTAAGGGTTGAGAGTAGTGTACTGATTTCAACTGATCATTCAAAATATGTTTTTTTTAACTGGTGCTTTCGAACATTACTGATATAGATTTATTATCTCCATCAGGAGATTATGGATTTCTGTGTCTGCCTGTCCACAGCTAATCTCAGACACTTCTGGATCCATTAACCTCATGTTATTTTGTGCTCATTTATGAATGTGTGAGCACCTCTCATTGTTACCACATATTTCATTGACTGTTTTATACTGTCTTTGACTGCTGACTCCTCACCACTCTTTCTCCTTCAGTTTGGACTCTTGTTTCTGCTACAGAGTACAAATTGTTCCTCTCTTCATTTGTAGGCCTTGGTAAGACAATTGCATGTATCCATGCATTTAACTATCACTTTGTAAATCAGAAACTGAACCGAGCCCTGAGCTGATCACAGTGAAATGCTGTTGAGCTGCATGGAGCCGGTGCAGGCAGCTGCAGACGTGCGAGTGAAAAACATCTGATACACTTATGGTCTAGATGGTGGGGAATTGTGGTCATGTCTAAAAGATAACCCGTAAATTGCAAAAACTCTTGTGAAACTCGCAGCCCAACGACCTATGTTCACTTTAAGCATTCAAGGTCAATGCCTAAGCTTTAAGCGAGGGTTTCACAATGTCTGTGTTACCTTCTAGAAGCTGGTTGTGGTTTATATACATTCAAACAAACATTACAGCAGTGGTCGTTACGGACAGATCTGGCCGAGATCTGCACTCGCCTGAGTGCACTGTCTCAGTTGATAGTATGTTCCAGTCCTGTTTTAAAATGTGACAATGATGGAGATATAGCCTACCGTTTGGTTTACATTTGGATAACGGATTGTGCCTTTATGAGAAAGAGTTACTCAATGTGAGGATCTGGTTAAAGTTACGTTTCTGTTTGTTTAGCGCTGTGTGGAGGAGCTAATGGGCCTGAACTACAGTGCTTACGGCTGAAAGACATTTTTATTAGCCCTCATAAAACAGGATGTAGAAATAATGATTCTAATTTACAATTTCAATGAAAGCCGAGGTCCTGCTTTCAATCAGTGTGGAGGGTGAAGCACCGCAGTGTGTGAAACGTTAGCCCAGCTGCTGTTAAGGGAAGTTCACAGAGCTAGGGGCATTTCAGGGAGGTTAAACTCCATGTTGATAAACTGTGCTGCTCCCTCCAGGCACCTCCACTCCCCATTCCTTCCTACCTGTACCTTCCTCTCCAAATCTCCAGCTCTCGGCCCGTAGGCAGCTGGCTAGCACCCATAAGCCCCTGGGGGAACAGCTGTGATTCTTGGAGGCCCTTTTGTCCCATCAAATGAAGACATCTTCTCTGGTTGTTACGGTGAAGGCAGACCGGGGGATGCTTGGCTCACTGCCATTCACTTACACAGAGACAGATGGGAGAATAAAGCAGGCGGGGGGGATGAATATCAGGTAGGGAAAGATGTTAGCACGAGGACAGACAACAGAATGTAGCATAAGAGGAAAAAGTGTTTTTATATGTGATAATAAGATGCATATGTTGGTGGGAAAGAGCAGAAAAGGGGAAGTGAATGAGACAGAGAGGTGGAGGTTCTCCTTCAGCAGACAGCAGGTAGCAGGAACATGACACATTTTTGGAATAGCAGCCAATAAAAAGGTGGCAAAGAGTGTGAGAAAGGTTTTGTAGACACTAGTATCTAAACAGTGAACTAAACGTTAACACCTTGTCACTTTCAGGATGGAGAGGTCTTACATTTATCCTGGAGTTAAATGTAACTTTGCTTGACTTGTAAGTGCTGCCTGTATGTTCATTAAGGTTTCATATTGTTTATCTTTAGCTAAATATGGAGCATACCAGCTTGGTCTCACCAAATGGTGTATGAATGACAAGGCAATTTTTGAGTTTTGCATGCAATAACAATGACGTTGCATTTAACGTGTCATTTCATGCCATGTAGTCTGTACTGACTGCAATGTAAATGCTTTAACATCATGGTTGGGATTAAAATGACTACATTTTTTATGATGAAAATGTGACTTGATGTCGTGAACACGGGATACGAACAAACAGCCGATTGTAACGTGAAAGTGAAACTTCACGCAGGAGATACAAACAGTAGTTTCCTGGATGGAAGCCTTGTGTTTGTTGGAGCCATCCACCGTCCCTCCTGCCTGCCCAGTGTATCTGTTTTGCTCTTTAAACCCCGTCACCACACTCCCGGCATGCTTTCTCTGAGCATTTACTGTTGCTGTGGATGGGTTTACACTGTAGTTAATAGAAAGCACCTCACACCGGCACTAAAGAGTGCCTTGCGCTGCGGTATTGAACGCCGACGGCCGAGCTTCGTTATTTGATGCTCTGGAAATGAGTTCGGGTTGCCCCAAGTGTTGCTCACGTTAGTGATGTTTGTGTGTTTTCTGTGCTGTTTCCTTACGTATTTTAGTTTATGTACGTATTTTAAGCTCAACCATGACATTTTCCCAAAACCTTACTAGGTGGTGTTGTTGCCTAAACATAACTATGGCTGTTATAGTTTTTTTGCCAAAACATAATCGTAACTGTTTCACAGTAACTACATGGCATTAAATGACACACGACAAGTCGTTTCACAAAGTTAAAGGTATAAAATATAACATTTGTTGGTTGTTGTTTGCAAACACACTGCTCAACAAGTGAGTGAGAAGCAGTAAATCAGAGAAAATAGAGTTTTTGCAGGAGCCCAGAAATGTCCTGTGCACAGTAAAATAAGAAAAGGCAAAGGGCAGGATCTCTGCAGATACAGATAACACCACATACTGCTAGTGGGCCAGAAGCGATGACTGAGCTGGATTATTTTTCTATCAGTCTATACAATGTTTTTTAGAAAAATCCTGCATATTTTACATTTAACCTGGTGGCATGTAATGACACACGAAAAGCCTAAAATGAGTTATGACACATGGGGTGTCCTTAAAATGTCATATTATTTATACGCCTTCCCATGAGAACGAGTTGAGCCTGCTGCATTTAGACCAAGCAGTGATTCTGCAGTCAAAATTACATAAAAACAATTTAATTTCATGGATCAAAAGTTTTCGCTTCTCTTGTTGCTTTCCTTTTATCTCTTCAACCTTCCTCAAATCTGACCATATCGTTTTTTGCAGCATTTGCAAGCAAACAAACTAAACAAGAGGTCTTAAGAAGTTCCACTTTGCTACTACACTATATTTGTACTGGACCCAGACCATGGCCATCCCACTGGAGTGGTAACCCTTTAGTGTTTGCATCCAGCATATGACATAGAGTCCCAGACCGAGGATTAGTGGATGTGGGAAAACGTGCCGGTGTCATGCAGGTGGCACATATTTGAATGTGAACAGTGAGGAATTTAACCTACTTCTGTCCTGTCATGTGAAAAGAAGGAAAGTGGAGGTCAAGAGAGAGGGGAAGTAGTACATTTACTCCAGTGCTATACAAGTAATAGAAATGATGAAGTGCTTGCACTTTACTAGAGTACTTCCATTATGTGCTACACTATAATAAGCACTATACTTAAGAGGGAAACTATTGATAAAGATTGATAATAAAGTTTATTTATGGGTGTTACTGCAACTACGGGCGTTTAAAGGTCCTGCAATGAAATTTTGGATTTTTGTAAAAATTTTGGCTTGATAAATATATGCACAGTGTTATTACTCATCTTGACTTAAAAATATTACTAAATAAAGTTAACTAATAAAATAAAATTTCCAAACATCACTTGTTGTCATGTCCCACAACTGTGGTCTCATTGTTGAGATATATTAAATGAGATAATTCAATTATAATGTGACATTATTTAAAATGGGATTGTTTCATATACATGTTACTTTACACCACATTAAATTATGTATTATGTTTGTAAATGTTAATCAAACATGTTATAGATTAACATCTTAACCACTGTGTAATTTTGTGTGGAGCTTTTTATATGTATTTATTTATATGTATTTTATATGTATTACATACTTTTTTAACTTGGGAGAGTCAAAAGTGATTAGTTGCAGAAAGACTTTGAAACAGCACTTGGGGAAAAACAAAAGAAAAGCACTTTATTCATAATAATAATGATACTGTGCTTGTGACATAACGGTGAAGTGGGAGCTGAGGAGGTGAAAGGCTGCGGAGGGTTGAGGGTGAAGATGGAGAGCGTGCGGTGGCGGAGGAGGGTCGTGGGGCGGAGGGCCGGGGCGGATCAGGGTCGAGGGGCTGCTCAGTGTTTGGTTAAGGCCAGATGGCAGGAGAATGGCATCTGTAGCCCCTGCTCTGTGCGCTGCGTAGTGAGGGCTGGGAGGAATGCTCGTCTTTTCTTTGCTTTCTCTCAGTGAGTGGAGACTCAGAGGGACTGCTGTATAACGGTGGATTAAGTCCCACATTCCCTTTTTAATCTCTCTATAGTCCCCCTCAGCTGTTCACCCTCAGGCCTGTGCTCCTCTACCTCCCACTGCCTGTCTGTTGATGCTGGGCTCGTGTACAGTATATAAACACACACACACACACACACACACACACACACACACACACACACACACACACACTACAGTATGACCACAGACATGCACTAACCCCATCGCTCAAATGGATTTCTCACAGATTGGGACTGAAGGTCATCTCAAGCAAACAGTCATGCTCACTGTGTTGATTGCATGCTGATAGGACTAAAGCATTAAGTTGATTTATGCTTGCAGCATCCACGAGGGTTACGCCATCACCATCAGACCCTTCGTGGGGGTTCAGTGCATCAGGTTTTCACCTGTGCATGCACATTCAAATTTTCTAACTATGCGGACGCAGATGGGTCGAGCAAATCAAGACCTTTGACGAGCTTTGAAAATGTCATTTGCCATGAAGAGAAACCCGCATAATGTACAAAAAGATCCAAGCAGAGGGTATAAGCGAGGCTTTATACAATATTACACGTCAACGAGTACGCTCAGGTTCTCGTATCGTAAATTTCACATCAGAGGGTGTATGTATAGGCTCTGTGCGGGCTTCACATAGCTGTTGTGATTGTGCGGGCCTGTTCGAACTTGTCCACGCAGCCACTATGCTACAACTGCTGGCGTAGCCATCTACTGTACGTTTGGAGCAAACACAGTCTCATCCCAACTCATCGCATACTGCCGCTTTGTCATGTCCCCTGGTGTCACTTTAGGTTTAGGCAACAAAACCACATAGTTGGGTTTAGGGAAAAAACCTACATTACTGGGCTTTACAGGACAACATTTGTAAAAGGAAACTGAACTTTGTGAACACGGGAATACGAACAAACAGCTGATTGTAACGTGAACGTGAAACTTAACGCATGGGACATGAACAGTGGTCTCCTGGATGAAAGTCTTGTGTTTGTTGGACCTATCCACCTCCTCACCCTCCCACCCTTAGTCTTGTCTTTTTGTTCTTCAAACTTTTGAGCATTTACTGTTGCCACTGCTGGGTTTACAATGTTGTTAATAAAAACCTCAGGTGGCTTCACACCCTGTGGTACCTGCAGCTGTAACAGATGCTTCTTGACATACACATGGACAGACCTTTGACTTTGACTTATATTGGGTCTACAGATGAAATGTGAGCTTCAAAAATCATGTATTACCAAAAACATTTGCTTTAATAGTTAGAAAATGTGTCTCAAAAACTGCAGTATCAGACAAGTAGTTTTTTCTGTGAATTAATGTCTCAAAATAACAGCAAACACATCTCCAAATTTTGAAAAGTTTTGGGTGCCAGGCAGCAGCAAGAACAGAAGCCACGTCACACCGACGAACGCTTTTTGCTGAAATGCATTTGTTTGTTTGCCCAACATAATAAAGAAGACACTTTATATCTGAGTGCCAGAGATTTTATTCCTACTTAACTACTGTCTCACACATTGAATGAGGTCTGCAATGGTGCGTGAAGCTAAATGCTTACGTCAGCTTGCTAACATGCTAACAATGACTATGTGAACAAGCTGATGATATGTTTAATGTTAACATTAACATTGGCTAATTAACCACAGTGCCATCTATGGTATCAGAACACTTTAGATTTCTGTGTCACATCATTTCCTCAAAAATAAATAAATAAGTAGATAAATAAATATGAATCTTAGCAAAATTAGCAGTTTCCATTTGGTTTTCCTAGCTTGACGCAGCTCAAAAAGGCATTAAAATCCTTTGGTTGAAACCCAGCTTATGCTCCCAGGTGGGCCTGAGAGGAAGCAGTACTGCAACAGAGGAACTCAGAGGCCCCACTCCAGACCAGAAAGGCTTTTTTTTCTGGGGTCCTCGTTTAAATCAGTCATTTTGCAGAGCCCTGGGTTAACCTTACGCGACAATAAAGCTCTTTCCGGCTCCAGATAAATGTGCACCCATAAGAGGAGCCCTCCCCTCTACCATCAGCACTACAAAGGTTCCTGCTCTCCTCTCCTCTCTGCTCCCCCTTTCCTTTCTCCTCTCCCCCTCATGTCGCTGACTTTCTTGGAGGATCGGATCAGCCGTGCTTTCAGGAATTCAGGGAACCGGATGGAGCCTGGACATGCAGGTGCAAGAGATTTTGTTCCAGCGAGTGTACAGTATGGTACAAGGGGAGGCGGGTAATAAGGTGCCAAGAGCAGGAGGGCCGGAAGGGAATGACGGAAGAAGATACAGACAAAGCAGGCTGGGTAATTTTATGGTTGCTTTGTGGATAAAGAGGAGGAGAGAGGATTGAGAAATAGTGAGAATGGGCAAAGTAACAAGTATTTATGAGTAAGAGTCAAATTCAGGTCGGTGCTTAACTTTGTTACGGTTCACATCACAAGAAAAAAGCATTTTTCTCCAAACCACGTCTGTTATTTTAATTAAGCGACTTCCAGTCTTGAATCTCAACCAATCTTCCTGACACCTTGGTCCTACAGAGAGAAGACAACAACTAATCAACATAATGCAATAATCTTTATACTCTACTGTATATACAGTACTTAAGTCTTTCACAATGTGTAGCGGTGTAAATTAGTAGAGGTGTAAATCACAAGTTTCATCATGATACTATTACAACGACGACAACGTGACATTTGCTGATATGACAAAGTCTTACACGATACACTTTTGATTTGATTGAATTCAGCACCTGTGATCAATATAGTATCAATATCATATGCCCATTTAACACAATCAGTTCCATTTATACTCGGTTTCAACAATTTTATTACTGGGCTCTGTGGTAAGGAGGTGTGCTTGGACGGAAATGGTGATGGAAAGGCATGTCATGGGAGTTAAAAAAGGTGTGTCTTAAAGATGACGTATATTGATTTTTTCCTTTTTGCATCAGTGATATTGGATCATTGATCATTGAATTGATACATCAATCCAGATCAATCATTGCACCCTTAGTGATTAGTTATCACTGTCGCCATCATGTTAATTTGAATGCATGTAGCTTACACATAATTTACGTTGTAGAATTGATGCCTCCCTTCACTGCCTCACTTGAATAACAAGCTGACAGATTTGTCTTCACGGCAACGTTACTGTAAGGCAGACGGCTGTAACTTTATCCATGATTTAAAAGGCTTCCTTGTTATTTCTCAGATGGATTGATGTAATGGTTATCTGCTAGCACTGCTCGGTGCACAAATGCCCAGTAAGACGTGTCAATTTCTGCTCATTAAATGCATAGAGTCTTTTCAAAATAAACTTCTGTCTTCGCAGGAAACAACTTCCTTAGGTTTAGGGAAGAAAGCTACTTAGTTAGGTTTAGGAAAAAATCTATCTGGTTAGGATTAGGTGGGGCGGCAGTAGCTCAGTCTGTAGGGAGTTGGCTTGGGAACCGGAGGGTCACCGGTTCAAGTCCCGACATGGACCAAAAACTGAGTGTGAACAGGTAGCTGGAGAGGTGCCAGTTTACCTCTTGGGCACTGCTGAGGTGCCCCTGAGCAAGGCACCAAACCCCCAACTGCTCGGGGCGCTTGTCAGGAGCAGCCCCCTCACTCTGACATCTCTCCATTAATGCATGTATGTGTGTTTCAGGTCTGCATGTACCATGTATGAGTTAAACAGAGTGTAAATTGAATTTCCCCACTGTGGGACTAATAAAGGAAGATCTTCTTCTTCTTCTTCTTCTAAAACTACTTAGATTTAGGCAAGAAAAATACTTAGTTATGTTCAGGAAAAGATCGTGGTTTGGCTTAGAATAACACTGGAAGTGGCATTACTTAAGTACTTTACTTACGTGACAAATAAATCAATACTGACTTTGGGGTTCACACGAGACATGAACAGCAGTCTCCTCGGTGGAAGTCCAATATTTTTTTACCCATCCATCAACCCAACCTCCTCCCTATGCTGCGTTCATCAAAATCTATATTCCCTGGTTCGTGATTACTTTAATTACACACAAACTGATTTTGTGGGATATACACGAATTACAGTGCATTATTTTTTCGTAGGTATAGTAACAGTGTATGAGACCAGACTGAATTATTATTATTAAGTTTTTCCCACTGTCGAATGGTAGACTGAATTTAAACATGTGACACCCCTTGTCCAACATTTAGCAGCATAAAAAGACATCATTGCAGAGGATTGTGGTTTCATTCTTGCTGGGGTCAACCAGCAGCCTACAGCCAGCAGGGCTACAGGACACAGTGTAAAAACAGTATGGAGGAAAACAGAGGGAAAAGGTCGTGAAGGACAAAAGAAGAGATGGGGAACAAAGGGAGGAGGACAAGAAGGGAAAGCCTGCTAGGGCTAATTAGAGTAATAATAGGGGGCCAGAACATACAGAGGAACCTGGAAGGGGTCGACGTGATGAGGAGAGTGGTGGGAAAACGACCTGGGCCTTCCCCACACCAGGAGGACGATAGGTAATGGAGGGTGGCTCTATCTGCAGACTTACAATCTCTAGAGCAAGACGGCAAAGTGTCCCATGGACCCAAGCCCAGCCTCCGCAAGAATAAATACATAATCCCAGGAAAACAGACACGTCTGAGTAAGTATATCACACCGCTACTAATGCAGCCACGTACACAGAGTGTAGAATCAGCCGGGTCCCTCCACGTAGATTCTAGTTACAGTAGCTCTATGGTGGTGGGAACCCCTGGGAGGTCCTGTGTCGTTGGGAACTCTCGCCTCTTGTTAGCCACTACATGGCTACGGTCTTTGATCAGCTCAGCTGACTCTTAAGCTCAGCTTAGTGCGGCAGGGGTCTGGAAAATCTGGGGAGAGGGAGAGAGGTAAGAGGTGGGGAGAGACGATGGAGAGAGGGAGTAACAGATGGCACCCACTGAACCATGTATCCTCTGGTGAGGAGCTGGAAGGAGGAAGAGGAGGAAGAAAAGATGGAGGTGATGAGGGAAAAGCAGGTTGGAGGGTAAACGGGTGGAGTGGATGGAGAGGAGGGGGTCTCCTTCCATTCCTCCCCTGACAGTCTCACGCTTCACTACTACCATCACCAGAAGGCGCTGACCCAACAACTGAGCTGAATCCAGGCATGAAAGTAAGGTCGACCACAGTGAGTTTAGGAAACAGAGGGATGAAAAGTATTCGTAGAGCGCGTTGCCTCTGCATGCCATTGGATGAACAAGACATACATGGAAAGTGCCCTCACCAACCTCACACTTAAGTATCCAAAATGACTTAATCACAGCAATTAGGACATCAGTCAACAACAATAACCTCGCCAAACATTCAGCTCTCAAGCTGTTTTTCTCCTCCACTTTCTTAACGTTGTTTTTTGTGTGTCACGGCACTTGATGCTGCCGGGCGTTCAGCTCCATAATGAGCAGAGCCAACAGGCTCTTCAGGGGCTCTTGAGCCCGACCAGAGGAGCTCTCTTTGGAGCGTACATTATACATTTCTGCACTGAGTTAGCATTCGTTTAGACGCTGCCTTCGCATGTGGCCTCTCTGGGTGAAAAACATTAACAGGAAGAGCTTGACGTACTGTAATTAAAGTTTACTAGAGAGGACCACAAGGTCTGTGGGAATACTGCTAACTCGTGTACAAATTTTGTATGACTGCATATAAATTTCCTTCAAGTGACATCAAAGTGAAGCTGCTTCACTAAATAATCCCATCATCTGTTTTTTTGGTGCAAATACACTAATCTACAACCTGCCTTTTGTGTTACATAATTCTTCTCCAATACTGTTTACATGTCCACATGTGTCTCACAGTAACCATGACAACAGCTAATTGTGTGTGCATGGGTATGAGACTTAACTAACCACATTTGTAGGTTTCCTGTTTGGGGCGGGTCAGACCAATGAGATAAGAGATTATCCATGCTGGTAATGACCAGACCGACACTGCAGGGATCAACTTGGTGTATAAAGTCAGATGAAGTGATGGACTTCATCTGAATCTGTCTTGTCACTTTTATTCAGTTATTTAAGAAAGAAGGGTTTACACTTTCTTTTACACTCAGTAACTTACAGCTGTTCTGAACAAATAAAGTGAAAGAAGCCAACATTTCTACTAAGAGTTAAGTTTAAGTTTTCAGCAACAACAAAAAATGATTTAAAGCTTTAATCCAAATTTTATGATATTTAACATGGTTATTGGTGCCTTCAAATGGAGTCGTGCTTACCGTGTTTACAAGTCCATATGAACACCCCCCTCTTGTCGTATTCACAAGTGTAAAGTTTCTGAAAGCTCAGAGTTCATGACTTGTAACATGTTTGTTAACACTGTCAGAAATAGCAGAGGCCATGAAAGTTCATTTTTTGGTGCGTAATATGTTAGTATATTGTAATTTTAGCCAGTTGAGGTGGTTTGCATATCTGGTAAGGATGCTCCCTGGACGCCTTACCAGGGAGGTGATCCAGGCACAACTTCCCATGTTGTAAACACAAGCTCACAAGTTTCATTTGAAGGCACCATACATGATATCTAGCCATACCAATGCTTTTTAAAGAAATCTGAAAACTGTTGGTAGTGTAGTGTGGATTATCCAGAATAATAGGTACACTGCAGGAAAGTTGAATTTTATAAACATAATTTTTCAACAATGTGAAACTGTGTCATCCTCAGGATGTCAAATAATAACATTTGACCGGGCTACATAGTGTCTTTTCAAAATAAACTACCATGTTCTCAGGAAATGTACTGCTTGTTATGCGCATACAGTGTCTTTCAAAAATAAACTTCCAAACTTTACTTAGATTTTATGTTTACTTAATTAAAGTACTTGGCTAGGTTTAGGAAATGAATGTTGTGAAAATTCACACGGGAAACGAACAGCGGTCTCCTGGGTGAAAGTCCTTTGTTTTTATTTGACTCTTCCAACCACCTCGATCTCCTCCCTGCTCTGTTGGTCTTCATACGACGTCACTGGACCAGCTGCTCTGACCATCTAATATTGGAGTTACTTGAAATCCTGCAGTGTCTCATATATACTCTAAATGGTCCCTCGGCGTGACGCCGTCGCACCAACTAAGCACCTGTATATGATGAGTTGGAAGTGATGTTGGTCCCATCATAGTAAATGCTGATTTGTTTTCACCATGGGGACGATACTATAAAAAAGTAGTTTTAGTTGCCTAACCTGAACCCAATAGTATCCATGGAGCTGGGAGATGTGAAAATCATCTGATCATATTCATTTTGTGACACGAGGGGTGATCAGAGCCTCATATATGAGGGTAATTTTGGAAGGCAGTTAACTTGTTTTCTCATTGAGGCATGAGGACTTGCTCTGTTTTTGCTCTGAGTCGCACACAGCATTTGACACTCAAAACATTGCTGAGTTGAGTTTTTCACTTTGACTTTACTGCCATAACCCCACTGCCCCACCAATAGCAGTGTGTTGCTATGATTCAAAAAATCAGAGAGCCCCCAGCGCTCCACCCACTACACCCACTATACACTGGACCTGACCTGAGCCTCTCTTTCATCTCTTCGCACCTCTCATGCTCAGCTGACCACAACTCAGCCTATGTGTCAAGCTGCTCATTAGACACTATCACACGAACATACACCCTGAATATGCAAACCTCTAGGCTTGGAACCAAACCAGGGTTGGTTTGAACCAGGTGTACACCTCCATGTATGGCTCTTTCTATACATCTGTGTGTGTGTGTGTGTGTGTGTGTGTGTGATGTTAAGGGTTTTCAAAGACATGCTTGGTGTTGGATAAGTACGGTCACATGCATGTTCACATGTTCTGGTGTTTTTGTGATGTTATGGTTGGATCAAGTTTAAGGTTCAGTTGGTAGGAGAGGTGAGAAAGAAACAAAAGGGCAAACAGAAACAAAACGAAAGTGGAAAGAATTGTAAAACAGAACAATTAGATCACAAACAACATCCTGCTTTTCCATTTGTATTGCTTTATGTTTCTTTTATTTTCAGCTATATTAGGGCTGTCAGTCGATTGAGAAATTTAATCGCTATTATTCACATTATTGTTCATAGTCAATCACGATTAATCGCAAATTAATCACACATTTTTCATCTATTCAAAATTCAAAAATTTTCATTCACATATCTCAGAGGTCAAGGGGCCCCTTTGAAAATGGCCATAGCAGGTTTTCCTCAGCAAAATTTAGCGCAAGTTTAAAGTTTAATCTTCACGTTAGCTTTAAAATGAGCCCGCTACAGCCTCCATAGGATTGTTTGCATTAATGTGCAAATTTATGATTTTTCAATCTGTCTTTACTTTTTTCTATTTTCTATTATGTATATACTAATTTATTTTTATTTGTATTGCTGCTGTAACGTGTAAATTTCCCCACTGTGGGACTAATAAAGGAAGATCTTATCTTATCTTAATGCATTAAAGGAAAAAGTGGCGTTAAAATTAATTTGCATTTAGGTGTTATTATCACATTAACATTGACAGCTCTAATATACAGTATATACAGTATATTTTTACATCTAAAAGTGTGTTGAAACCAACCCTAGAGTGTAGGCAAGAACATGGTTGTTGTGTAGACTGGCTGTGTGTGTGTATGTGTGTGTGTGTGTGTGTGTGTGTGTGTGTGTGTGTGTGCAGGGTGGGGGTGAGACATGTCTCTTACAGATGTGAGAAAACGGTTGTGTCTCTGCAGACTCAGTGTGTGGACAGTCTAATTGGCAGAATAGAATTATAGAGTTAGTCTGAAGTGAATTGAAGGTAATGTAATGAGTTGAGTTGAACTGTGGGAAAACTCTCCAAAAGACACAAAAGACTGGAGTGTGTTCGCGTTTGCAGCCTGTTAGGATGTACAGTCGGGTGAACTCTCTCTCTCTCTCTCTCTCTCTCTCTCTCTCTCTCTCTCTCTCTCTTCTCTTGTCGTGGTTGCCGTGGTGACGGGGGGAGGCTTGCCCATAATTTCCAGAGAGCCTGTCTGGATGTGACACGTCCTTTTCAGCCAGGCATTGTTTAGATGCTGATATACGTGTGTTTGTTGCACTTTACCACCACCTCCTCCACACTTCCATTGGGGGCGGCCAACCTTTAAAGGATCAATGCATCCCAGACCTGGTCAAACAGCATGGGGATGTTTCGTTAGATGGTCCGATTGAGTGATTTACATACCGATTCAAAGTCCTTTGCTAGAAATGCTTCACTGTTTTTCATTAATTAACTTGTCATTATGACTTTACCTTTGCTGAGCTGCATCTTTTTTCTTTTGCCTCTCAGTTTGAAACAGTGCTTGTTTTCCCAACCAGCCCATCCCTCTTCCCTCCTAGTAGGCGTTACTACAACACAGAGGAGTCCAATCACAGGCCAGCCCTTTACCCCATCCCTCCGTGGTCAGCCTCTTAAGGACTTTTTGTGTTTTGTTTTTTTTTTTTCTTTTACTTTTTTTCCCCTCTGCTACCCCTCATTGAGCCACTTGAGCCTGTAGCAGATGGAAAGATTGTAGTAGGGGGGAAGTAAGCATTAAGCAGAGAGAGAGAGAGAGTTGGAAGAAGCCATGCAGAGTGAGGCAGCCCACCGACAATGCTTGATGAACTGAACCACTGACCACCAGAAAGGCTTTCTACCACTTTGACCAGTCTGCAGGGAGAGATCAAGGAATCTGACAGGACAGTCTGAAGGGAGACATCAGCGCATCGTCACAACTGACGGGCAAAAACCAGCCAAGGACGTGGACAGCTCAAGAGAAGAGAAAGAAAGAGTTAGAGACGAGGAGTCCTACAGATGAGAGTTAAAGCAGAGAAGCAGAAGGAGATGCTCAGAGTGACCAGATAAGAGAAAAAGTGAAACAAGTATTGTGTGTCCACTCTGCTCAAAGAAAGGGCGACACACCAGGGTCACCCGAACAAAAGCAAGTGAAACAGGGAGTTGAAAGCCAGAAGTAGAAGGACAGAGATAGACAAGGATGGCCAACTCAGGTCTCCAGTTGTTGGGTTACTTCCTGGCGTTGGGCGGCTGGATTGGCATCATCTCCACCACCGCCTTGCCCCAGTGGAAGCAGTCGTCGTACGCCGGCGACGCCATCATCACGGCCGTGGGTCTGTACGAGGGGCTGTGGATGAGCTGCGCCTCGCAGAGTACAGGACAGGTGCAGTGCAAGATCTTTGACTCCATGCTCTCGCTGGACAGTGAGTACCGTGTTTGAATTTGACTAACTTGTAGTGGCTTTCACCGGCTGTTACGCTGCCCTCCCCCCTCTAGACTGTTTGGTAAAACTTCTTCCTAAAAGATTATACTTATTGTGTGTTTGTGATTATTAGCACCTAGGGCTTTCAATCAGTTGAAATATTTAATCCTGATTAATTGGCCATTTTTAATCTGTTCAAAATCTACCTTAATGGGAGATTTGTCAGGTATTTAATACTTTTACCAACATGGGAGTGGGTAAATATTCTGCTTTATTCAAATTCAATTTAAATTTAATGGAAAATAATTTACAACACATAGCAATGACAGATATTATCCAGAACCCCACAGGTACTGCATTTAGCATAAAAAACAGGCAACAACTGCTGTCAGTGTGTCAGTGTGCTGACTCGACTATGACTTGCCCCAAACTGCATGTGATTATCATAAAGTGTCTGTAAAGGGGAGACTGGTGGAACCCAGAAAACCCATTTACATTCACATATCATGGAGGTCAGAGGTCAAGGGACCCCTTTGAAAATGGTCATGCCAGTTTTTCCTCGCCAAAATTTAGTGCAAGTTTGGAGTTTGGTTGGTACCAATGGATTCTGTAGGTTTTCTAGTTTCATATGATACCAGTATCTTCACTCTTGCTTTTTTTTGAGCCCACTACAACCGCAATCGCAAATGCCATTTAAACAAATTTGCATTAATGCATCCTTATTATGTTAACTTTGACAGCTCTTTTTGCAACATGATGTAACTAACAAAATATGCAAAAGTCTTAGTAAGGGAGTGTAAGTGATGCTCAGTGGATAATTTGTCAGATCATTGAAAAGCACAGTTAAAATTCAAGTAAGACAGTTATGTTAATCATACTTTCCACTGTACTCACTTTCTTTCTCGGCTGCTCTCATTTAAATGTCTTTAATCATTTTGATAAGGCAGCTCTGTGTGACTTTTTCATCAGCTAGGCTGACGAAAGAAAGATCCAGTGAAAATCTCTCACCTTCAGTTTGTCTTCCCGAGTTACCCCGGAGAAAACATCCCCATGGTGTTGTAATACAAATCACAACAGTTATTGCAGCTGGAACATTCATTTGGCCGCATGTATTAATCAGCAGCGGGAAAACAAGTCCCCGAGCCCTCGCTATCTGGACCGGGGTGCATTCAATTCAGTAGCTGTAAATCTCACAAAGAGTCATCGAGGTTGATTAAAAGTCCAAAACATCATAATGTGTGAGGAGTGGGAGGGGGTCAGGAATGTGGGATTCAGACATAAATTAGCTCAGAATATGAGCCTCCTGTCATCTCCAATCTGTATGTGGGACCTAGTGACTCATAATTAATGGCACACAGATTATAGGAATCCATCCGTCTACTGCCTGCTTAAATCATCCTAGTAGAGAGTCTAATGAAAGGCTATGGGGGGGTGGGCTTGGTTCAGAAGTCATTTTCATGAAACAATTGAACGCTGAGTTTGTCTGTTTTTCTCTGTGGTTTGAGACGGATGGCTTGAAGCAACAAATGAGGCGCTTTGCAAACATTTTGGTGCCTTGGCGAGCCGCTATATCAAAACACTTTCTGTGTGACGGGCGCCCGAGCTGATCTCCCATCTCCTTTGCTTCATTGCAGCAATAAGAACAGCGTATTGTCTTTCGCCGATGAATAGGGGCTGTTAGGAGAAGAAAAGGGCAGTGTTGAGCCAAACACCAGAGATATTCCCAGAATGCACTCTGTCTTCCCCACACGCACATTGTTCGTTTGTGCATTAACACGCCCAGTGAGTACAGAAGACAAACACTGAAGAAATCCCTCTAAAGGGTTACATACATGTAGAAGTCGTGACCGAGCATTCTTGGTCTATCACAGGTTTATTCAGGTGTTTCCCCAGACAGATTATGAAATGGAGCAGATCAGCATCCAATCATGTGTCCGGGGTCAGAGGAGGCACTGAATCTTGATTAAACGGTGTCGGTTTGATCCAGCTTCAGGAGCTCTCTCCTCCCTGGCTACATTCGCAGCAGGAGCAGCATGTGATGGAGGGTATAATTGTTCACCAGACTGTGCTGCGATCTAACTGATGCGGCCAAGCAGCCGTGGTGGAAACTGCTGGATGATCTGCTGCAGGTTTACTGAGGTTTTTTTTTGTTTTGCTCAAAAAGGAGGTGACGATCAGGAGACAGATGATTATTATTTTCAGAAGAGTGCAGATGGTGGTGCTGAAAGGACAGCTCTTCACAACCAGAAACATACAATTACATAATTACCTTGACTTCACTTTAGGGCTGCAACTAATGATTATTTTCCTTATTGATTAAGCTGCCAATTATTGTCTCGATGAATCAGTTATATGTTTGGTGTATACAATAGTCTATCTCAGTTTCTCAAAGACCAAAGTGATGTCTCAGTCCAAAACACAAAGATATTCAGTTTAATATGATATAACATGTTAAATGTTAATGTTTATGTTGATGTGTAACTCTGCTGAATGCAGCTTGAGATTCAGAGTAAGATTGTTACTGTAATATAACACTAGATATTTCAGCTCAGTCAGTGGTCAAGACAATTCACACATCAATTCCCATGAATTGTCATTTATGAAAGGATAAGGCTGGTGTTATTATGTATGTTTCTTATAGTCAACATTCCCCATAAAAATACCAAGCCAACAATATTTTACTCTCTCTCTATATATAGGACTATTTTAAGCGTGGATTAACACATAATGCTGTAGTGAGTATCTGTGGCAGCCGGACGACGTATCATACAACATATGAGTCCAAATAAACTACAGCGTGTGTGTTCATGGTAATGAAGGAACATCCAGTGACACAATGTGGCTCATTAGCTATGTTTACATGGACACAAATGATCAGAATAAAGACCCAATCAGATTAAAAATACTTCATGTAAACACAATTGGAAAGAAATTGCATTCTGAATGAGAGTTGTTGCGATCAGCGTCCATGTGCACACCCAGTCGGATCATGTCTTCCTGGTTGGGGTAAAATTATCTCCACTGCACATATGTGTTTCGTGATGTATGCATTTAAACACCTGATGAAGGTGCATATTACAAAAAACCTACATAAAGAGACACTGTCAGAATAGAGGAAAATTAAAATGTGCGGGGCACAAAGAGCGAATGAGCTGACGGACGTGCAGACAAAGTGGCGTTTGTTTACAACACGGGCGGAAGTACAGTTCTTCTTCTACTATTTCTGGGAAATTAGACAACTCTCAGAACGGATCGGAGAAATTTGGCGCATGTAAACATAGCTAATGATGTGTTTTTAATAGATAGAAGATATATCAGGCTTTGATACACACAAGCTTACTATACTAGTAGCTCCACAAATGGTGAACATATGGTGTGAAGTTAATGTCTTCCAATCCAGAAGAGTAAGTGTGATGCATCTGTGGCCACATAGTCAACAACAACAACGACAACAACAACGTCTATGCTTCATTTCATTAATTTCATGTTTATTTGACAGGGACAAAATTATTCAATGCCATGTATCGTATTTATGCAATGCACATCCCCAGACAGGCCTTTAACATAACAAATCTAAAACATGTTCACAGATTACAGGTTAATGTTAAAATATGTAGTATATTTTGTTGCCCTTAGAGAAATAACAGTACAACTTGCTGGCATACAGAAAGCTACATATGACTATGTGCATATACAGTATATGAATAAGGCCTTTCACATCGGCAGCATTTTTTCGTATGATTAATTTGTGCGTTAATATATTTTTTCATAACATTTTTGTAAAGAGTACTTTCACACAAAATGTGAATATTATGCTGCAAAAAAGCACCGTAATGTTTTTCAGGAACAAAGTCGATTTTCTGAGCTTTTGTATTGTGAATAAAGGTATTAACCAATCACATTGTGCGGAGTGGGGTGAACTGATGAACTGTGCCCTCACCTGGAAAGTAGATGAGATCAGGTGGCAGCAGCAGGAGGTGTTGAGGTGGTTTCCAGCTACCTTCACTGAATTTACAGACAGAGTTACATCCTCTTAGATCCGATCTGTAGGCTACTTGTAGTTTTCAGGCCATGTTGAGATTTATTTATGTTTGTTTGTAAATATATGTGGAAATGTGCATGTATCTGGCATTGGATTCTATCCTTTATTACTTTTATGTCCGCCTTGTAAAGCCCTTTGTAATGAGCTCTCATTTTGATAAATACTATATAAATAACTTTCTTTAGTATTATTATTATTATAATTATCAACCACACAAGATGTGTTAGTTTACAGGTGAAACTTTAATTGCACATGTGACTAATAACCTACAATCTAGCGTTGAATATTGCAGTTACACAGAAAGTTCAGACTTTCTACAACACGAGGCGTTTGCTGTCAAAACCAAGAGCCAATCAGCTCTTTGATCAGGTGACAGCCAGGTGTTTCCCATAATGCCCTGGGTCTTGCAGTCGGTGGAGAGCAACTCCAGCGCCTGGCTCTAAAAACTGCGGCTGCCTCGATCTCGTGAGGTCAATGTTGCCCATGTGTGCATGACGTCACAACAAGTCGGACACATATCTAACCAGCATGCATTGCGCGGCGATCGGCGGTGATCGATTCAGCGCAGGCCTGGCTCATCTCCAACAAGCCTAACAACACAGAGGCTCTGTAGTTCAAACCAAGAGGCAAACTTTATTACTCCTTTCAACCTTGACAAAGGCAACACAGACCAGATCCACTCCTTCTATTTGTACCTTTCACAATAAAATCCCCAGATATAATATTTGCAGGCAAGGATTTTATATTTTTCATGCCGTTTATTCATCTCGTCCACAGTGTGTAAAGACCTTTACTGTAACACTTTTTTTTCTGTTTGTCTCATTTTTTGGCTTTAAGAGTTTAGTCTTGAACAGAGAACAGGATAATTGGGAAAAGCAATTAAACCTCCTTTACTTAACCGTCCTGTTATGTTTGTTTCTCAGGAAGAGCAATGATGTTCCTGGGGCATGTTTAATTATCCAAAGTGTCATAAACTAAAAAATACCAATAAAAATTGTTTATATCTCATTATTAACTCCATTACTAACCATTTCAATCAATATTTACCGCAGTTGTGTTCTTTACTTCTCGTTGTTCAATGAGGATAATTCACTCGTTTTCATTAAAAATGCATGTTAAAACTTTTTTTAATGTACATTGGAAAGACTGACATATAAAATAAAGTAGTTTTACAAGAAATTGATTTTTAATTTAATTTTATATATTTTTTTTCTTTTTATGGAGTAATGTTGATAAACCCAACCCAACAATAAAATCAGGACAAATGAATCATGAGGATTTGTCCCGAAAGTAAACTTTACTTAAGTGAACTAAATGTTTGCTAAATAAAGACTGACGAGAAACTTTAATTAGTGAGTTTGAGTTAAAAGTGTGTAGTGAGTGGGCAAACAGATATTACGTACAACAGAGTCACAAGTGACCTCACAATGGGACCTTACAGCGCCCACACACACACACACACACACACACACACACACACACACACACACACACTCATTGAAATCTTGTGGCTGGCACTGCCAACCTTGGCACTGGAAAGAGAGAGAAAGAAAGAGGGAGAGAGAGGGAGGGCATGGTGGGAGAGCCAGCCTCCCCCTTCTCCCTCCCTTTATCCTCTCCTTTACCCCAAACGCCCTTCTGGTTTGTGACCGACTGAAACTGGTCAGAGCATCGTCCTGAACCCCGCACGCCCTCAGACGAAAAAAGAGATGAACGCTCTGCGTGGATGAAAGAGAAGAAAATCAGACCTCTCTCAGTTGAAGACTATTCAGAGAGTCCATCAAAAGGAGCTCTGAGCCATAAATCAGACTTCAAAGATTGTCCCGTCCCCCCCCTCCATCATAAGTCCCTTCAGATCGGCCTCTGAAAAGCTGCACCATGAATGATGGGGTGTGTACTTCTGTCACAATGACAAACGATGACTTCAGGTTCCTGCTCAGGCTGCTGCTCCGGACCTCTTTATGAAGCCATGCTTTTTTCTAACACGTAAAGTCACAGTCTGTTATGTTCTAGTTCATTCTTTACAATGGAAACAGTAATTTGACAAAAAGATCTCAACTACAGCTCCAATTGCTCGCTTTTTTTTTCCATTCATGAAGCTTTGAAGACCGTGACATGTAAATGAAAGCTCTGGAAACATATCAAGTGTATTTTATTCTACTACTGTGTACTCTACTCTAGTTATATTGTTGATCTTATTGTTTGTTGTTGAAGTTGAAGACATATTTTTGTCGAGAAATTTGAAGAGATGCTGTCGAAAGCTCTGAAAAAGGCTGAAGCAGATTGTTCTGAAGCAGATTGTTCAAAACAGTTTTAACACATAAAAATTTTAACTCAAGGTCCATTGAAAAGGGTTTTTTTGGGCTTGGAAGAAGATGGTGAGATCCATTTGAAAGCTCCAGAAAATAAGCTTAATTTATGCTTTTGGGGTTGTTTTTTGTTTTTTATTCAAATTCTATTGAAGCACAAAAGTTCATTCTTGACCTTTGACCTTTGACCTCTTGACAGTAAAAAAATGCCCCTCAAGGTCGTCTTGATAGGTCTCTCTAGAGTTTTGAAGACAGTGAAATGTGGTTGAAAGCTCAGTATAAAAGCAAAACAACTGTACACTGAGCCATTCTGTTGTATTTTTAATTTACTCAGTTCCATCTAATTGAACATGAAAGTTCATTCTTGAGTTTGGAAACAGTCACTCAAGGTAATCTTACTATACTTTCTCTTTGAAAATTGTGAGCAGTTAAAACATATGCAACAACTGTCAGACTTTACTGATCTATTCTACTTTATTCTGGTCTAGCTGAGTGTGAAACATTACCGTTGACTTTGAAATCCATGCAAAAGTGGGTGAAAGTTAATTCTTGATCTTAGAAACAGCTGTCTCTTTTTCTTGAGCTCTGAAGAGGATGAGATGCATTTAAAAACTCCAGAAAAAAAAAGCAAAATTTGAAGCTTACTTTTTAAGTTTTTTGTCAAACCATTATTTTCTAGTGAAGCAAAAATTATTTAAAAATAAAACTGTCACTCAAGGTCCTCTTACTATAATAGCTCTTTCTCAGAGATTTGAAGATGTGTGTATATAGCTTCCAATAGAAGCTATTCTGTTGGATTTTATAGGACTGTAACTAATTATTTTCACTGTCAATTAATTTGTTGATTAATTTCTGGATTAATTGATTGTTTGCTCTATAAAATGTCATAAAATGGTGAAAAACGTCGATGTCGACATTCAGTTTACTGTCACAGAGTAAAGAAACCAGAAAATATTCACACTTAAGAAGCTGCAAAGAGACATTTTGACATTTTTTTCTAAAAAAAATGACTCAAACCAATTAATCGATTATCAAAACAGTTGGTGATTAATTTAATAGTTGACAGCTGATCAATTCATTTTTGCAGCTCTAGTATTTTAATCTACTCTGTTCCACCTAACTGAACGTGGAAGTTCATTCTTGACTTTGTAGTTTGACCAAAAATAAAAGTAATCAAAGCTTCCCAAACCTTTGAAGACCATGAAATGTAGTTGAAAGCCCTAGTAAACAAAACTTGACTTACTCACTTTTTTTTTTTTAGTTAGTTTCTGTTTAAGTCTATTCTGTGATGTTGCGTTTGTGGCTTCGATGTAATTTGATTTCTCCTCCGATGTATAAACACTGGCTCAAACTTGAAGTCATTGTTATTTGAAGCTGTGACCTTGCTCTTAAACCTGCATGAAAGCCTCTGTTATGTTTACTTTAAATACTGTATATTTGTCAGCTTTGTCGGGTATCAGAATCAGGATATTAGACTTTGCTTGTTTTCGACCGCTGCTGGGATTTCAACAGTCCCCTTTGCTCTGTTGTTAATAAGACTCCATCAGTGTTTTGACAGTATCATTAAGCGCTTTAGCATTTCTTCTAACACATTTTTTGTGTGAGCGGTTTGCGTTTGAGGCAGCAACGTCTGATCGCTCTGGCGACAGCCCCGTGAAAACAATCTTGCTTTGTGACAAAGCCACACTAATCCCACTGTGTGAAACATGTAAAGCAGGCCCTCCTACAGCTGCTCCGTGTGTGACAGAGAGTTGTGTGTTTCATCCGTGTCTATTCCACCTACAGTAATGGCGTGTGTGCACATATTGTGCAGTTGTACATATGTATGTGTGTAAATATGTTCCTCCCACTAAGTTATGTGTGCGCTGAGGCTTGTGTGGGCGGCACATTAGATTTTTGAGAAGGCAAAAACCACACTGGAATTATCTGGAGAAGATTTACAGGATCGTTTAAGGTCCCAGAGCTTGGCCAAGAAAGTCACCTCTGGAAATGAAAAAAGCTGGAATTACCCTGCTGGGAAATAGGACAGTGGTGGACTCTCCCTAATGAGCATGTGGTCTCCCATCAATCCTGCATGGCGCATGTAGCTTCATTCCTTTATAATCATCACTTTAATGTCCTGAAATTTGCATTTTATTCCAAGTAATGGACTAAAAGACTATTTGTTTCCTCATCTCCTCACCACTTTCTTTTTTTTTTGCCCTCCCTTTCTTCCATATCTATTGTATCACCATTCTGTGCAATCTCCTCCTTTCCTTTTCTTTATCTAGTCCACATCCAGACATGTCGGGCCCTCATGGTAGTGTCAGTACTGCTGGGCTTCATCGGAATCATCGTCAGCGTGGTGGGCATGAAGTGCACTAAGGTGGGAGATAACAACCCGGCCACCAAAACCCGCATCGCTGTGACCGGAGGAGCTCTCTTCCTGCTCGCAGGTGTGATTTCTGCTGGGTTTAGTTTGCAACCAGTCATATACTGCAGTCTCACAGCAGTCTGGTATTTTTCTAGCCTGAATCTCTCAGTAGGGGTCTTCTCTGTAATTAGAGTCCCTGCTGTAAACAGGAAGTGGTCATTTTAGGAGGCATTAGTCGCTGACCTCAGCCATAAACCACAAGCCCAGGGGAGAAAATTAAGTAAATACGGATTTCCCAATTCATTTGTGTGTTATTGTAACTTCAGCAAATGCTTTGCAGGTTTAAATGATACAGAGACCACACTTTTATGAATCCTTTCCCCCTCCACAGGTCTATGTACGCTGGTGTCTGTGTCCTGGTATGCCACTCAGGTGTCCTATCAGTTCTTCAACCCAAATACACCGCCCAACGCCAGGTATGTAAAAGCACAGCTACTGCTGAACAGCTCAACTTTATATGTAAGATTATAACCTTCCTTCTCGTAGTCCTTTACTTACGATCCAACACAATCTCATGAGAAGGCTTATAGCAGCAAAATATTACAGTTACATGACATTCAGCACGTCATGAACAAAACCACTAAAGGCTGGCCCACACTAAAAGATTTTTCAAATCTTAACAGACGTGTTAAGTGTGAGAGAGCCCTTGCATAATGACATGTTATGTTGAATTTAACAGTTTTGTTCCTGTAGTGTGTGGCAAGCAACGATTTGGCCAAAACAGCACACCACACACTAACAGATTCACTCATGAACAACAAGAGTCCACCGTGAGCGTAGTGTAAACAAACATGGCGGATGACGGGTAGGACGAATTAGTGATGTTTTTACCTCGTACTAAAAATGAACAAAGGATGGATGTATGAAGTCATGGAGACATGTTAAAAAAACACTTTTGTTGCTGCCACAAATCAACAAGTGGGTCCATGCATTAGCCACCATGATGGCGGTGGTTGTGTTACCACAAACACAACAGGATATCCCTTCATAAATACTGACCATGTTTAATATTTACAATTTAAAATTTCGTCAGACAGGATGCACTTCTGTGCCGCTGTAAAAACACTCTTAACATACCTCACACCACAGGAATATTGGAAAGATAATCTTTAGCACCATCAAAAAAACAGGGCTGTGCTGACGATTGTTGAAATCTGGCCCAAAATTGGCTCGATTCTCGTGTTGTGTGTACACGGCGTCAGCTAGGTTTTGGAAAAACATCATGATTGGGCTTAAAACAAGTATGTGAACTAAATAAAATACGTTCTAACACAAGTACCAAAAACTTAGAAAACATCAGTCCCTAAAATCATGTATTTGTTGGACCCCACCTCCCCTGCCCCCCACCCGCCATGAGCAGACTTTCTCACTTTCTATTCTACATCACTGACTCTGAGCACAGCAGATTTACACAGATGTGTTTACATTGCAGTCAGTGTCGACCACATGGTGTACAAATGCAAGACTGGTGTTCCTATTGCACGCTAAATGCATTGCACAATACGTGTCCTTCATACGCCTCTTCATGCGACTAGCCTGTTGGAGCCGATTGTTGTGTTGTCAAGCATGGACGTCTTGTTAACTATTGATGGTAAATGACACATTTTATTCAGCATATATGTATGTTCCATTTAAACTCTTATTGCCATTATTGTTCATATTGGCTGAAAAAGGGACAATTTTCTTTGGACTGTCCACTGTGTACAGAACTATATACCAAAAACATCAAATTACCCACCCCACAGTCTAGTGGGTTAACCTCTAGATAGAGCCCTGGCCATGTAAACATAATATTGCATTATGACAAAATAATCTCAGGAATGATTGAGCTGCAGGAACAAAACCCTGTTTATTAAAGTTGTTGTTCTGTTTCCGAATAACCAGAAGTTTGAGGCACATTAGACAAATAACAGATTAACACATTCAGCTTCATTTGAGTCATTCCCCACATACGAGACAGCAAGATGTGTGATGTTTGTTTGAATCGATGTTGAGAAGAGGCTCTAAGAAAGAGAAACTGACAGAAAGGGAAGATGTCTGCCTCCAAAGTAATAATGATCTGTGTTTATGTAACAGCACTGAAGTAGTTCAGTGTTTCATTCCTCTCTCTTGCCTACTCGCCCACTCTCTTTTTTATCTTGTTTACTGGCATATTTGACAACTCCAGCCCTTTATCTTGATATTTTTAGACCACTCTGAAGCTGGATATGTAACAGTTGTCATCACTTGTCCTAATATTGATAGGCTACCAATGACAATTGCCTCCAGTCTAAATAAATTGTGTGTGGCGGGACTGATTCCTCCAGATTTCAATCCTCAATCACAAACATTAAAACAGCAAAGAAGGGCCAAAACACCAGAGTTTCTGGCTAACAACATCTGCTAAATGAGGTCTGCATTATATCAAGGAAGGATCAGTATGCTCAAGAGGTAGAGTTCCTCTCCTCTCTTCAGCCTTAAAGGAAAGGCGTCGTCACACCCTGATTGGCCAAGAGGGGAACGCACCAAGCTGCTCTTAGTTCTTAATTAGACGCCATCAGTCACCACACTCTACACAACAGGTGATCTGAATAACCTCCAATCAACTCAGGGGAGATGTGACATTCAGCTAAAATGAATTGGGAAAAGGGAAAAGTGACATTTATAAACTGGAGACAGGATTTATGCACACAGTAGATCAGTACAAAGTCAAAGTGAGAAAAGCAGTATTTCAAAGTCAAGATAAATTCAATCAATTACTTTTTAAATTTGGTCTTTTATGTGCGCACTGTGAAAAAGACGCTTGTTAAAGCACCCTTAGTGGCACATAAAACAGCAAAATACAATCCTTTTTTTTTTTTTTTTTAATCAAGCAGCCCTTAAAAAAAGTCTCAAAACCTTGAAATGAGTTTTAGCACTTATGGTTCCCTCTCTTCTGGAAGTCGAGTTGAAGAGATTTTAACACTTTGTTCTGCAATATAAAATATGCCAGTAGTCAGTAAATATGTCACCCAGGAAAAAAGGTCACTGCTAACAAATGACTAAATGAGACGACTAAAAGTCATCACGCTGCCTCGTTGTGTTTACTCACACTCTAAACCTAATGTTAGCTTTACACTTCAAAAATCCTAAAAGCGGTGTTCATTTGTGGAGATTATCTTGCTGAACAAGTATCCACAGAGCCACTGAGCTTATTTTCAGCAATAATTCAAAATCCAATGGAAAAATCCCATTGGACTGCAGGGGAAGGAACCAGGGGAATGCTAACTTCCTCGTTGGTTTACAAAAACACGTCATCCCTCTAACACTCTATAGCTGTTTTTAACTGTAAAATCAAGTTCTTTTTATCCATTTCACTTGTCATCAGGTTCATTTTGAGAAACACTTAAGTGGGTTTATAAGTAAAACTGATTTAGATACAAGATTCTTTAGATATTTATTATTATTATTTGATAATCATAATCTTGAAGGAAGTACAAAGAGTAAAACTGTATACCCGTCCTCTTTACGAACCTTTCCCCCTCTCTCTTTTACAGGTATGAGTTCGGCTCGGCCCTGTTTGTGGGCTGGGCCGCAGCCAGTCTGACGGTTCTGGGCGGCTCCTTGCTGTGCTGCTCCTGCTCTAAAGACGACATGCGAGGGCAGCAATATTACCGCCAATCACAGCCTTCCACAGCCAGGGAGTACGTGTAAACCCCTCCCCTTTCCAGCAGTCACCCAAACAGAGAGCATCGGACACGCTTGGCACCGCTCCCTCACCGCCCTTTTCCTCAAATTATTCCCGCTAAATTACAACAATAAGACTATCATGTGTGCACACATGCAATCACATAGCATTATACACTCTGGCATACGTGTGCAGAAACAGGTACTCATACAGTATATTGTATATACAGTATTATACCCAAGCACATTATCCACCAGTAGGATGTATTTTGGTGGCTAAAAAAGCAACCTACATATTTCATGTCAATCATGCAGCTTACTTATAAAATAATATAAAGCTTGCGATGGTGAATGGAAGCCTCTCACATGCCTTGATGTCATTATTTACTTGAAATTAGTGTAGCTGCTTAAGTCTGACCCCCTAAAAATCACAGCTACTCACTCTGAGTCACCCACTTAAAATGAAAAGGAAACGAATACTCACAGAATGGACATGGAGCTAGAAATACCGGTACTTGCTGAACTTTATTAGCATGTCCTATGCTTCCTGGTTGGAGCTGCATCTGTGTTTTGCCTCCATATTGCTTTGTGTATTCACCCTCCACTGGTGCAGTTATGTTGTGTAAAGGGAGAGCCCCAAATTCACTGTACAAAAACTTGGAAAAGTTCATGAGCGGCTCCTACGCTGTTGTGGGAGAAACAGAGGTAAACAAGAGGCTTGTATGAGCTCACCCTGGCTGTGATCACAGAGGACACTGATTTCTGGCTGCTCAAACTTTCAGCTTCAAGCAAACAGAGAGCGGTTTTACTGTGGTGCAACCAGCGGTCGACCTACCAAACTTGAAGCTTCTTAAAATACACTAGAGTCAGCTTATAAAGTAGGCACCAAGTGGTAGTTTGTAACTGTTGACTACTGTAAACTACTTCAAAACTACAGCCTGACGAAGACAGCTTATGTGTGATTAAACTAACCGAGACGACGATAAAGAAGCAGATGTGCTCAGTGTCCTGTGTATTAAAGCTTCAGGCAGCCAGCGGACGAGCTTTCTCACTTTAACAGAAGCTAGTGCTTATGAACGATATAGTCCTGTTTTACACAGCAATCACTTGGTGAGGGCTGCACATGAAGACACAATCTGAACTGCAGGAGTGGAGGAGAATTGTTAGTATGAATGCTGTTAATGATCAATCCACCATTTTACTCCACACTAAGAGAAAGTGGAGGCTCTCATTGACTCATATCATCATTTAGCCTCATTTACTAACACCATCATCACCATCACCATCAGATTCATCTCATAATCTCATGTATAACTAAACCAGTGTCTAAGATCTAATTCATGTATTTCTCACACAGGTATAATCTCACTGGGGATCATAAGCTATAAGACACTAGTATCGTGACTTTACAAAGGACTATAAGCTAGCATGAGTTGTAAATTAATATAAACCATGTCATATCTGAATTCCCTGCAGTAGAACTACAGGTGTTTTGCAAACCACTGACTACTCCACGAGGATATATTACAATAGACGTCTGCAGCATTTTAAACGCCCCGCATTGCTGCCTGTAAAACTCAACAGTGCGTCTAAATTGGCTCTTGAGCTCCCACCTGATGCTCCCACATCAATTTGCTTTCGTTTGTGTTTCTGAAAAAGCTGGTCCATCACTGCTCCAGATAATAAAGCCATTAACTTTTCTCAGAATCGCTCCCAGTCCCCCCATTTCCTGGTCATATGGCCTCTCTTCTTGGTAGGCACTTGTTTGTGAAGTGCTCTGTGCTCCGTCAGATTGTGGGGGTTGTAGGTCTATAGGAAATTCCTTGTGCCCTTTAAATAAAGGGGGTGTCAGGAGTCAACGGTCTGTCATTGGCAGCTGTGCTCTGAATGGGGATTACTCAACAGCAAGTTTGTTAAAAACTACCAAAAAAAAAAAAGAAAATATGCATTTAAAGTAATAATTTGACATTTTGGAAAGTTAACATATTTGCTGTTTTTGTTATAACTTAGATAAGAAGGTTGTAAATAAAATAGACATAACTAGAGACAAATAGCTATAGAATACACAATAGGCTATAATGAATGTATTAGAATACACTATAAATATATCAGACTACTACAACAAACAAGACATACTATCTCAAGTATTGAGCTTTAGATGTGCTGGTTTTAGACAGAGCCAAGCTAGCTGTTTCATCCTGTCCCACCCACCCTGTCTGTGTACACGCATCAATTCATTAAATTTCATGACTATTTCACGATCTGCTGTGCAAATGGGTTGAGTATTCATGGCAAAAATAACAATAAATAAAAAGCCTATATTGATGTGTGAATTCACATGAAAATACGCATAGAGCATAGAAGTGTATTTCCCAAAATGTCAAACTATTCCTTTAATAATATCAGTTAACTTCAGAAGGCTGCTGACTTGTGTTTCCCCGTCATCAGTCAGTCCATCTCCATCATTAATATTTATTTGAAATCTCTCTAAACATGTAGCATCACCTCCGATGCTCCCTCTCATTAGCTTTCCATGTTTTTTTTGCTAACACCTTTATAATAATCAAACATCCTGCCTTCTTTCTAACACGTCATGGCTGTTGTGAGAATCTGAGAGGTCTTGATGTGTCTCGTATTTCCCCTCCTGTCTTTTCTTCTGTCTTCTTCTCTCCTCTAATTCAGGGCAGAGTTGTTGAGTGAAACTAGTTTCCCTGACTGATCAGCCCCCGCCTTTTTATCGAGGACTGTCCGACTGTCCAACCACTGCCTCCCCCCTTTTCTCCCTCCTGTTATCTCTTAGACCCTAAATTTGGACCCCTTGTAGTTTTCCTCAGTACATCTGCACCGTATCAGTTTTAATGGGAGCCAAGATGCATTGTGTTCTCCCGTTGTTTCCCACCTTCTGAGCCTTTTCTGTAAATACGGACTCTTATGTGATCAGACCTTCTATTTAAGAAATGAGGTGGCCTCCTCCACTTCAGCCCGTCGACCCTCTACTACACCTCCCACGCCCTCCTCTGTCTCATTATTGGCTCGAAAAGTTAACAATGAGTTGAAACCCTTTGTGGTTTTGTTGCGCTGATTTACGATTCCCCTTATATCCTATGACCTCTGGGTGTTTTTGTAAATGTGTCTCTTGGGTTTATTTTGTGCGCTGTGACTGTACTTTGACTGAAACGTGTCTTTTTTTTTCCCTTTTGAATTGCAGACCAAATGTTAAAAGTACCCCACCAGAGAAAAGGGAGCAGTACTTGTAGTTTGGGAGAGTCTTCTGGGCCTTACCATGGTTTAGAGTCTGTCAACAGACAAAACCCTCTCACTGAGGAACTCAAAACAGACAAACAGACCGGCAACATGAATTAAAGTCTTTGTTGAAGAAAAGGGGATTTGGGGAGGTTTTATGAAATAGATGATATCCTGGTCTTGTCTGTTTTGTTGACTTTGGGAGAGACAGTCATTCAGGGTATGTTTTCTATAACATGTTAAAATGCCCGGGTGTACATACCACCTACTCTATTCTTTTTTTTTTTACTACATATATAATGTTTTACTACAGTGCCTTATAACACATGTTTGTGCACATGTACGTTTTTGACTTCTTTATAGTCTCCCATCCCGTCTCCGGGATGTGTGTCCATAGTTCCTCTGCCAGCAGCTCTGTGTGCCTTTTTCTATTGTTGGATTTCTGAAAATGAATGTGAAGCTACTCTACCGTACCACTTATGAGACAACAAAGACACACATGCGATAGATCTTAGTGCCTTTATGCCACTGTTTGTAATGTGCCTGTTTCCAAGTAGCCTGGATTGAGGATATACCCAGTACATTCATTCTGTTTTGTTAAGTGTCAATATGATTTTGTGTGAATGACAGAGTCACTGTATTATTGACTCTAAAGGATGTACTGTACTGTGTGTTGTCTCCTGTACTAAGGAACGCCAGTGTTCAAATGCCCTTCTGATGCCTGCATTTATTTACCATGCCATTCCTTTTTCTAATATTTACCTCCTCAATGTTGTGTATCATCTCATTTATGATTATACCCCTGTCTGTTTCTTTTAGAATAAAGTAAACAGAGACATAAAAGCGGATGTTTCCTAACTTTTCACTGACGTTCCCTCCCTCCCGACTCGTTCCTCCTTCTCCAGTTCAAATACTTCTTTTGCACCCTGTTGTTCTGTAATTGCGAGACGTGGAATTCCACTTCTGCTCCACTGGGCTGTGGCACAAGGTGGACTCACAAAGTTAACTTGCTCTCCGCTGCTGCTGCTGCTGATAACAAGGCTTTGATTTTCGTCTTGTGTGGAGTTTCAGCCGCAAAACATTTGTTGAATCACAAGCTTGGAATTAAGGGTTAGCCTCCATGTGGGTGGATGCAGTTACATTTTTGTGAGATCTTACAGGATTTCATATCCCTGCTGGTGAAACTATTTATATATTGAACCCAAAAAGGTTAATGGATAGGTTCAGATTTTTTTCAAGTCAATCTTTATACAATATGCGATTGCCCATATGCACATTACTTATGTATTGGTCACTGCCATCATTCCTCCTGTCTATACTGGCCATGAAGACGTTGTCCCCAAAGATAAGAGATGATTCACAACTCTCAATCTGGCTAAAAATGCATTCCAAAGTTTGGTCAAAGCTTATATTAGCAGGTTTAGCAGTATGATTAAACCAAATCATACAAGTATTTTCCAAAGTTACTGTCTTTGTCAACCCAGACAACATATTCTCAAATACCAATGCCTGGTTGGTGGCGCTACACTTCAAACCACGCTCTAGGTACCCCTCTTGTGATAGTTTCATAATCTCTGATTTATTTTCCTCAATGAGGCCCTAATACTCCGTCGTAGATGTTCGTTGACACGACAAGTCAAAAATGAAATCAGTTTCTGCTAAACTTCCAATGTAGGTTTACTTAGTTATGTTTAGGCAACAAAGGTATTTGGTTAGGCTTAAGAAAAGATTGTGGTTTGGGTTAGAAAAACCAGCCCGTTCTCCTTCCCAGAGCGTCAAATACCGAGGTTTTGTCCCGCCGTCATCATTTGGTATGAGGCCCCCTTTAGCGCCAGTATGAAACACACCAGGTGTTCAATTAACTGTAATGTAAACTCATCCACGGCAACAGTAAACGCTCGGAGAAAGCATGCTGGGAGTGTGGTGACAGTGGATGGGTCCAACAAGCACAAAGCTTTCTTCCAGGAGACCTCTGTTTGTGTGCTGTGTTCACAATGTTCAGTGTCATTTTCACTGCACAGATGTAGTAGCTTAAAGTCCAACCATGTCGTTCTTGCCGAAACCTAACATATAGTGGTTTTGTTGCCTAAACCTAAAGTGATGCTGAGGGGCAGGACAAAGCGGTGGTATGTGAGGAGTTGGGATGAGAATGTCTAGAAATAACTGTTTGTTATGTAACTGGCATTAGAAAAGTATGGAAGTTACATAGCAAAACTATAGCAAAATAAGTAAATACTGACTTTTGGTGTCAAGCTCGGTTTCTTGGTTGGCACCAATCAAGCGTTGGTATTTGATGAGTTGGGAGTGAGAGCTGGTTGACCCAGTCTGTCATTTTAAACTTAATGTAAATGTTAATCCATGTCCATTGAGTGTCATTTTGACTTTCCTAAAAGACGATTTTCAATGTCAGTGGAAACACCTTTTTAGTAGAAAATACCTCTCTAATCAGGGCGTGTATGTATGCAAATCAGGTGCCAAATGCTAAACACACCTGCAACTTTCAGGCTTGTGAGAAACAAGAGAGAGAGTCTGCTACTTTCAGACCATATGTGTGAACAGGTGTTTACATTGGAGTGTTAGGAAGGGATTTCATCACTGCTACCAGGGAGAGAAGGACTGCAACCAATTCAATATACATATGGACATGTGGGTATTGCATTAAGACTGAGTTGGAAACGTGAACCTTTTCTTTAAGAAAATCACACAAGCATAAAATAACATTGAAAGATGTTGAATATGTGGATGATTTGAAGGACTTAATAATGATGCAACATTTTTTAGTACAAACATAGTCAGTTTCCAAGCTGCTGTCTTTTTACCACAGAGACAGACTGTCCATGAGTTTGCATTCAGAGTTAAAATAAGGGGGAAAAAAAAAAGCACAGAGAAGTCACCAGTGGTGGGAACAGAGTGTGGACGTGAAATCTCACATGCAGCTGACATGTACGGACGCTCCTACATTACCTATGACTATACAGTCTGTTCAACAACACTGACATGCACCATTCATACCATTTAAAACCATCACGCAAAAGAAACAAATTTTTCACAGGGACTTCTGTACACGATACTAAAGCATTTCACAACAACTGTGATTTACAGCACATTCATAAAACTCACATCCTATATCAACATCAGCATCTGCCTCTTCCTGCTAAGCTCTAGAGATATTTTCATCATTCTTATCAGAGATAACACGTTACTGATATGAGATATTCAGCCACTTTATCTTCATTCATTTACTGTAAATCAAAATGTTGAAACACAGAGCAGCGGTTCCTTACATAACGAACCCAATGAACTGAAGTTTGCAGCAGAAACCAAATCATTATAGTAAACACAGGAATGTGTTTTCCCGCTTTTAGCACTTTGAATGATGGATGATGTGTTACACATGCCTTTGATTTTGACTTGCACATCATGGTTATGTAGGAATGTGAGACTGGAAACTATCTCCTTCATTGTTAAACTGTAAATATCAATACAAGAAAGTTTTCATACTGAAACTCATTCATATTGCAACCTGTTCGCCAGAAAAAAAATGTTGGCATTTAGCGTTTCGGCAAACCACAGGATACGCTGAATGTGAATGATTCTGGACCAAAAAAATTCATATCAGTCTTGTATCATGCTTATGGAAACAATATGACAGGTAGTAATGGTGTGAAACAACCTATCTATCCATCCATCCATCGTCAACCGTCAATCTCAGCTGGCATTGGATGAAGGCGTGGTTCGCCCTGGACAGGTCGCCAGTCCATCGCAGGGCATAAAGAGACAGACAACATATAGACAGCCAACCATTCACGGTCACATCCACACCGACGGGCAATTTAGAGTCATCAATTAACCTAAACAGCACGTCTTTGGACTGTGGGAGGAAGCCGGAGTAGCTGGAGAAAACCCACGCTTATATGGGGAGAACATGCAGGTTATTCCTCATTTTTCCTATGTTTTCCTATGAATGTCCAGCAACACATGATACATGATACACACCAACACAACACACTTTTTTTCACTGACACATCTGAGAACTAACCAATCAGAGACCAGAATGAGCGAGATTAAGCTAAATCTCAGGAAGATACTTAAAGGTAGATTCAAGACATTATTTAAATTATTTCAAAGATGCTGCTGTAAGCTGTTTTTTGACCGCCCATTCACCCCGACTTCCTCCCTGTGTAGCATTTGTTGCTTTTTGTACTGGGCTATGATTAGGTGGATTACATACGAATTGTTTCAGTGGGATCTATATGAAATACAGTGCGAATTTCCCTCCGGGGATTAATAAAGGTTCATCTTATCTTATTTCTTATCTTATCTTTTTGTAGGTATAGCTATGAACACTGTATGAGAACAGCCTGTGTGAAACAGTTGGTTAGGTTCAGGCAACAAAACTACTCGGTTAAGGTTAGAAAAAACATAATCGTAGTTTGTGTTAAAAAGGTGACGTAACACCTTTTTTTTTTTTTTTTTTTTTTTTTTTTTTTTTACCCCTAAAATTTTATTTTTTTCCATTCCCATTTTTTTTTCCGGTAACTGGGCTGCATATTGAGGAGGGAAATGAGGACAGACATTGAAAAGCTTTAAATGTAAGTCTTGTAGTTTAAAGTAGACTGTGGTGACATGGCAGTGGTGCTTCGGCCTGGCTGACTGGGAGCGAGTCTTGTTGGCATCCTGATGGCATCACCGATATGAGACACACTCCTGATTGCCAGTATGGCTGAGGTAAGACAGCAGAACACACTTCCCACCATCAACCAGTAGGAGAGCCCGAACTCAAATGTTATCCCGGGCATCCCCAGAGTCACCTGGTAGAGAGCAAGATACAAAAATAATGAAGTACGGCCATTATTTCTTACTTTGAATATGCCTTAAAGGCATGAAAACTTTCTACCTGTGATTTATCCTCCTCTCTCTAATTAGAAATTCAGTAAGAAAAAATGGATACGGCAGTTTCAAAAGTATGCCTACCTTGATTTGTAAAACTTCTTTGAGAACACCATTAAACCTGTGCTGCAGGCTTGTATCCTCTCCCTCTCTGAGACTTTTTAGTTTTATGAATCCCACTGCCTCGTATCTACATTAGTTAGCAGAGTGTCTAACTGCTCTGCAGCTCTTTCAACTTATTTTAGCTCGACATGGCAGGTTTTGTCCTGAGCTGCATCAAGCTTCAGTTTCCGTTCACCAGCAAAACACACTGTGACTGACAACACAGCAGCAGATTCAGGAGCAGAGGAACGATAAACACGAAATAAAGGGGTTCATTGTTATCAAAATGTTGCCAGGTAATTAATATGCCCACAACAAGCTCTTGATAACAAGCATCTTGAGAGAAAATAAGTGGGATTTAAATGATTTGCAATGCTGATACAATTAGTATCGTCAGTGCAGTGAAAATATTGAAATATTCAAGATGCTTATCAAAACAGTGTGATACAGAGAGGTGAGTTTAACATCTGCTATGCAGGAAATTAAGATGTTGGATCACATTCTGACAATATTAGCAGATAAATTCTGAATGGGAGCCAGTTTAGATTTGCTTCTTTTGCAAATGGAAAGACAGAAATGAGTTTGTACATAGACTATATTTATACTGTATATAAGAAGTGGATGAAGTCACACTGATGTCACCCATTGGTTTGTCGACTGGTGTTTTGAGGCCTTAAGTTCAACATTTTGGCCGTCGCCATGTTGCCTTTTTGCAACCAGAAATGACACAAGAGGGTGGAGCAAAGTATAACTAAACGCTGAACAAGACATTTTTAAGCAACCAACATGTTACAAATAACTTCCACGAACTCTAAACCCACCTGAAAGGGTTAAATTTAAAACTCCCAGGCCGGACAGCACTGTAGTAAACACCTGTCAATCACAAGGAAGCCCCGCCCTAAAGCTTACCCTGTTTTATGGTCTATTTGACTCTAAGTGGGACCATAATTTACGAAATGAACGTCATGCTGTATTGAAGAAGACTTGAAACTAGTGATTAAGACCATAAACTCATGTGTACAATGTTTACAGAGGTGATAAATCAAGATAGAAGTAGGCTCATTTTCTCATAGACTTCAATACAATCAGATTTGTTTTTCCAGTCAGAGGTGTCGCCTCATGCTGGCTATTAGAAAGAATGCAGGTTAAAGTCACTTGAGCACTGGTTTTACTTTTCAGACCTTGGAGTTGCCCACTGGTTTGGTAGCGTCTACAGGTTTTTAAGGAAAAATCTATCAGTGTTGTGTGGTGACACTTACTTCTTGTCTGTATCTGGTGTAAGTTTCCACCCCATACCACAGCAGGCCAGCGGCACCACACACACCTGAAGAGAGACACACTCTTTTGAAACCAACAGATACGAGTCAGAAGTTCAATGTTACAACTGTTGCTGCATGAAGTGTAAATAACTTTAATTATGAGGAAATGTGTCTGAACCAGAGAATGATATGAATTTGAAGTAGTCGCCCACTGTGCAGAAACCACAAACCAGACAAACTGCTTCTGGCTGGATTTGATTAAGGCTGTTTTTGAGAGCGAGGCGCTGCAGTACAGACCTCCACACAGACAGAGGGCGCCAGAGACCTGCAGCAGACGACCCTGGGCCAGCATACTGTGGATCAATGTAGTGCCCCTCAGGCCCGGTATCATGATCAGGACGGAGACCACGGACAGACCACACATCCCCACCAACCCCACTCTCATAGCCAAAACATCAGCTGTGGGAAGAAAAATACACCAGAGTGAAAGTTCGCACACTACAGTTCATTCACTGTTTGAACTTCTTATCCAAAGAACTCAAAATTACAGAAGAGAGACAAGTGAGAAAAAACAGTTCTGGTGATTAATTGTCTGAGTCTGATCTCCTCTGCCCATCGGACCAGACGATATGAAAGGGCAGAAAAGGAGGAGCAGCAGGAGGAGAGGAGACGAAAAATGGACCTCTTGAAAAGAGATGGAAAAAAGGCTTTACCCTGATAATCTCTCTAAGTCCCTTTTTTCAGCTTTAAAACTGCTGGTTTTTTTTTTTTTTTTTTGGGCCAGGTAAATTTTTTTGCCAGGATCATTTTTCCAAGTTACTTTTTTTTCATCCGTGAAAGAAAAAGAAAGAACGAAAAGAAAAAAGTCTTGACAGGTGATTTATTATTATTTAATTATTTATATATATATTTTTTGTTATTGTAATACTCAATTTGGCTACAAGAGACTGAGGTGCACCACTACCCCTTAACTCTAAGTAGGACTAAAAGCATTAATGTTTTTTTCAGAGTATCTGCAGGTCTCAACAAGTTAAATTTGACTTAAATTTAAGACTTTTAAAGACCCTTTAAGATAATCATGAATGCAATTTAAGACCTATTTCACATCCATTCCCCCTTTTTACTGTGTTGTATCTTGCTTGTGTTTTCTTTTATTGAAACTTACTGTTTTTGCACTATCCCCTTGCTGCTGTAAAAAAACACTGTGGTACTAATGAAAGTAATATCTTATCTTATTTAAGATGACTATGAATGCTATTTAAGACCTATTTCACATTCATCCATACTGGTAAGAAAGTACTAAAGATATGAAAGAAAACTGGAACATCAATATGGTCAATATGGTCATGCTGCTATATGACTGATGCTACCTCACCAAGTGTTTAGCTTTTAGTGGAGGTGGAGCTTCAAACGCCGTCTGGAGGTCAATTGGAGTTGATGATCTAGTTCCCGATGTGGAACAATACTGGCTGATTTGCTGTAATGTTTACATTTTATGTTTTTCTGACTTGGCATGCGACTCCAAAGAGCCACGTTCCACGTTTCAGAGTTTTCTTGCAGAGGACGCAACGCGATTCAAATGCGTTTTCAGGCACCGGCTTCAACCACTAAACCACTAAATTCACTGTTCTCTAACCACAGCTATTTTCACGATTTTTTGTAGATTTTAGGGACAAAATATTTGATTGTAAATTCATATTTAAATAAACAGAGTGCTGTTAAAATCTCTAAATGTTCTACTTTTACTTAGTTATTGTCATCTATAGTGGTCATTTGAATAAAAACACAGAATTAGGAAATAAATTATTTTATTTCTATTGATAAAAAAATCTTGGAATTAGAGCTGCATGGTGGTGCAGTGGTTAGCGCTGTCGCCTCACAGGGTCGAATCCGGCTTGGGGCTCTTCTGTGTGGAGTTTGCATGTTCTCCCTGTGTAAGTGTGGGTTTTCTCTGGGTTCTCCGGCTTCCTCCCACAGTCCGAAGACATGCAGTTTAGGTTAATTGATGACTCTCTTGCCCGTAGGTGTGGATGTGAGTGTGAATGGTTGTCTGTCTCTATGTGCCCTGTGATGGACTGGCGACCTGTCCAGGTTAAACCCCGCCCTCGCCCAATGCCAGCTGGGACCGGCTCCAGCCTCCCCGCGACCCCTAACGGGATAAACGGTTGAAGATGGATGGATCTTGGAATTTGTAGTTTAGTCACAGTTCACTCAGTTCTCATAAATTTGCCATGTTTCACAAAGCACAACTCTGATTTAATGAACTTGTGTTATAACAATTGCGTGGACGTGCTGACTGATGGTGTTTCACAATGTCTAACAGGAAAAGTTAAATAAAATGATAATAAATAAAAGTTAAATAAAACCGACAAGACTTTCTTTAGGACTGATGCAAAGTCATACATCATGATTTAGGAGTAGGAACTCACATCTGTTAAACTGAGCAATATCTCAATAATTATGTCACTATGTCACTGGACTCTAACAACTCCAGTGTGTTTTTAGGCAGCTGAATGGCAGTTGTCCCCCCCGACCTTAGATTGACAGAGAGATTGAGCATTAAGCCCTGCAATGTGAATGTAGACTTAGACACCTCTGTAGTGACATTTGAAGGAGGGAAGGATAATGTGATTGTTGTGAATGTGTTGTTGTACCTGGCAGATGCTCCATGTAAGATACTGACACGTCACACGTCCTCCAACCCACCAGGCTGTCATGAACACACTCCCCCCACAGGCCTCGACAACGGGAGCTCAGACCTACCGAGGTCAGCTGATCTTTAGCTCCTTGCTGGACCAGGAGACACATTAAAATGTGTGACTGCCAACATGGGCATTATGATTACAGTCAGAGACTACCAAGTGGTAAGATTATACACATATGAAATAAAGAAAAACAAAAAACATGACTCACCCTTTACAGGAGTGTCTGCCTTGTGGTAACCACACACTAAAGCTCAGAGATCACCCACCAGTGTATCGCTGCAGTCAGATAGACTACACAGTAGTGCAGCCTAGTGGTAACTCTACACTCCTCATACAAGGATTAGCAGTGAGATGTGTGAGTGAATGCAGACACGTTCCTACCCTCCAACAGTCCTGTCCAGCAGCAGCGATGAGCAGCAGCAGGCTCGTCAGCGCTATCAGCAGCCCCAGGACCTCCGTCCGTCCTCTGCTCATCCTGTCCTTTCAGTCAGTGGCTTTGCAATTGCTGAACAAGTCCAACAAATTTCCAGACAGGATTGTGTTTCAGTGATGAAGAGAAGCAGCCATATTCTCAGATGGACTCGCCGTGTATCTCTGAAATAATGACTTTTAAATGGAGTTACTGACCCGCACACTCATAACACCTAGTCAGTACAAGTGATGGAAGAAGTGTTGAGACTCTTTACCTCGGTAAATGTACCTACTGCACTACAATAATGTCAGAACACAAGGCGCTAAATGCCAGGCTGGGAGCATTTCTATTGCCTCCGCACGGCTCTCAACATGGCGACGACTGAGCTGGCAGCTAGCAGCTAACAGTGCTAACAAAACAAAACAAAACCAAACAAAAAACAACAGCAAAACTGAAGAACAGAATTGGTGTTACACTTCCGTAACGGTCAGGACGGCATTATCAGCTGTAATCGCAGTATGAGAGCAGCGCAGAGTGGCGAATTAATTAATTAATTAATTAATTAAAAAGTTAAATAAATGGATAAATAAAAATAAATGCAAAAATAAATTATAAATAAATCCATTTAAAATAATCAATAATAATAAATAAATTAAAAGGAAAATAAAATAAAATAGAAGAGTAAATAAATAAGTGAGAATTAATAAATAAAAAAAGTAAATTAAAACAGAAACATTAATTTATGTCACATTCAATCAATTATATGAAACATTTCTTTTTAATATTATTTTTTTCTACATTTAATGACATGTTCATTTATGTATAAAGTCATGTATATATTTATTAATTTATTTTTTCTTCTGGCACTAGACATTACTTCTCTATATCTCTGCAAACAGTCATCTCATGCTATATTAATGCTCTGGATACTGAATAGAGCAATTTTAACTTTACCTGAGGAAGATCATCTGGTTGAAATAACTCCTGCTAAACCACATCAAATAAAAGGCTGGCAGTGAAAAGACAGTATTATGCCAGTGCTTTTATTTGTATTATTTATTTCACTGAAGTTACTCATTCCTTGAGTATTTTTTTCAATAAAAACTTTTGTGCTCTTACTCAACTAATTGCTTTGATGGCTATTTTTACTTCTACTTGAGTACTTTTTTTTGGCAAAGTAACAGTACTTTTACTTGAGAACAGTTGATGATTACTGTACCCACCTTTGGTTATCGCCAAAAAATGTCAAACCAACACTTCACCGCCACAAGTTTACACACCTTTACATCATGTCAATGCTAAAGTCAAAATGCTTTCTATCTTAGAAATTTATTGTATGTTGCTTTCATGTAAAATCTAAAAGATTGTAACAGTAGATGTCAGATAAATGTAGTGCAGTAAAAGTAGAAGTTTAAATTAGCACTATATGGAAATAGTCAAAAATCAAGTACATTAATGTTTTCAGGCTTTTTGCACTGAAATGCATGTTATGATTACGAGATTTAAAATAATATTTTTTTTCAAATGTGGCATGAGGATGGATAAAGATTTGTGGATGAGAGAGAATTTACACCTTGAGAGAAGTGCAAAAAAAAAGTCTATTTTACATTATTTTTTTAAAGTCAGATTTAATGTATAAAAAAGTCCCTCCATAACTTTAAGATGGTTACTGTACTTCCAAAAAAAATCAGCTTCAAACATTATGAGGAAATGTTTTCAGAGCAGTTACATTATCTTTTAATGAGGAAAATTTCCCCAACTGTTAAAAATCTCCTCGTGTGGTGAAAGTCTTTCTTTAAATATCTTGAAAAATAAATCATGGTAGTAATCTTGCAGCTGTCACGAGGGGTAATGAACAGTGCTGTGGAAGTATCGAGAAAAAAAAAATAACACACTTACCTCTTAGAAATTGTTTTATTTCAAGGACTGACTCTCAAAGTGGATCTGTTCAGCTCCCACAAAGACGAACGTGGGAGAGATCTGGTGTAAAAGCAGCTTCAGGGTGTGTGTCTTTGGTCTTGATTATTCCCAAATGAAGTGCTGTGTTACTGGGGTTTCACAGAGAGCTGGAATTAAGAGTATAAACACATTAACCATGCATGACCTTCATAGCTGCAATATGACTTTCCGTTTTGCTCCCCTCTCTGGTTATCCTTTGACAAGTCTAAACTTCGACTTAAAAAACCCTCAAACTGCAGTAAATCTTCCTCATCTGATCTGCCTCATCTGCCATTTAAGGCGGCTCAGATGGCAGTGAGGAGATACTGTGTGTTGAGATGACAAGATAAAAAGGAAACATTTAAACGCATGGTAGAGAGACATAGAGACAGAGACAGCGAAGCCATATTGAGATGTTCAGATGGCTTATTATTGCAGAGTGAAAATGCCAGCAGGCTCAGAGCCAGCCGCCAGTCGCCTGCGAGCTGCTGCTGGGAAGCTGAAGAGGGCAGTGTTAGTCTTCCTACTGCACCACACCTCAGTGGGAAGAGCTGTTCAGCAAAAAAAGCTCATATCCATAATTACTTTCAGTGATGTATACTGAATCCAGAAAGCTCTCTGCATATTAATATTGAGCGTTAATAGGTTTCACAATAATTAAAAGTGATTTTTTTTTTTTTTTTTTTAGAATTTACAAAGATTAGTTCAGGTCTTATAAATAAATGTGCTTTAATAAAAATAGGAGGATTTGGTTGCAGGAGTTTCTGCTGGGCCAGTCATTAGTAATGGAGCTGAACACGAACAGTCATAGTCAGCCATATTTATGTGTGTGTGTGTGTGTGTGTGTGTGTGTGTGGTATGCAAGATCACACTTAAGTAGTCATTTGTGTGTGTGCTTGTAAATACTGGCAGTTTTGTCCTTGCATATGTGCGAGCATCAGTTGCATTGTGTGTTCTTGTGAGTATTCGGCGGCGTTTGTGTGATATTTTGTGTCCCTACTCGGGTGCATGATTTTGGTATTAGGTGTTTCTAGCTCCGTCCCATCTCCTCTCCACTCCACTCCTCCATCGCCTAACAAAATGACTTAAAGGCTCATAATCACCTATTGATTCCCCATCATCATTACCACAGTTATCGCCAGTGTATGAACGAAGCCTCGTCAGAACGGGAGGCCGAGGCGAAGCTGCACGGGACCACCGCACCCTGCCTTTGATTCGAACAAGGTCAGAGGAAATCGATCCCCTTTGATCGGAGACTTGCTAAGAGAAGCAACAATTTCCGCAGGCGCTGCCAGCAGAGCACACAGTCTGGAGCTTCTCCTCCATCCAAAGGTCTACATCCAGAGAGCATGTGCCGCTAAAAGACCACACTTCAGAATCAGGTTGTCCTTTCATGAAGCCTGTCCTGGTTTCATTGCGGAGCTGCTGCTAGGTAGATTTCGTTTCCTTACGATGGAAGCAGACTAACTGCTTCCCCTACTTTAAATCTTTATGCTAAGCTAAGATAAATGTAGCTTCATATTTAGACATAGACATGAGAGTGGCTTCATTTTTCTCATTTCATACCAAACTTTTGCTTTAAAGCCAATATGTGTTGACTCAGCTTGTTCACAGAAAACATGAATGACTCAATACGCACAAGACAATGTGGGCAATAAGAATGCATTTCTTGTTTTTGCTGTGCCATTTGCACGGCATGTCGACTGACTGCAACATAGATACATCTGTGTAAACCTGCTACGCTTTGAGCTATTGACGTAGAACAAAAAGAGAGAAAGACCACTGACGGCGGTCAGAAGGAGAGGTGGATAGGTCCAGGACAGGTGTTTGAGACTGGTGTTTTGTTTTGTAAGTTAGTGATATTTGTCACCAGTTTTCCATACTTCTTTTACATTGTTTCTGTGTTTATTTTACTTGGTTTACATACTTATTTTAAGCCAGACCATGATGTTTTTCCTAAACCCAGAACAGTGGTTTTGTTGTCAAAACTTAACTGCAGACATTTCCGTCGATAGGTTGTCTGACATACAAATGACACATGAAAGCTGTGTACAAATGCAAAGAGGCGAAATGCTTCCTCATGACATGCAGAATATCCATGTAATGTGCTAGTTAGACGACGTCCTGTGAGATCAAGTTGGTTGACTTATTATGTGATTATAGAAACTTTTAATTCATTCCCATGGAATATTGGTGAAAAATGGTAGTGTGTTGCTTTCAGCCTTTTATTGTCAGTGTCCCTGCTGTTTTTTTAATACACGGGACTTTAATGTCTACAGAAAATACTACAGAAATTATTAGCTATGTTTATGATATATCCTTTGTGTTGAAAAGAGCCAGGTGAGGTGGTTGAGGATGCCCCCTGGGCGCCTCCCGAGGGAGGTGTTTCAGACATGACCAGCTAGGAGGAGGCCACGGGGAAGACGCAGGACTAGGTGGAGAGATTATACCTCCATACTGGCCTGGGAACGCCTCGGGATCCCCCAGTCAGAGCTGGTTAATGTGACTCGGGAAACGAAAGGTTGGGGTCCCCTGCTGGAGCTGTTGCCCCTGCGACCTGACGCCGGATAAGAGGTTGATGATGAGTGAGTTATCTGTCAAAGCTACCACCAAAAAGCTCACTGCAGAATAATTTTTATGTGTGCATTTATTTTTCTGTCCATTGGATTTACATGTAAAGACATAAACAATATTACAAACAATCATATACTATTTATATTATTTACTTATATGTCGTCATCATGTAGTCCACTTACAGTTTAGGGCCTTTCCATGAATAACAACTTATGGACGAACAATGATATATTTTATATATTTTCAAATTAGGCACTGATAGCCTACAGTTTTTTATTAATTAATTTAGGAGAATGGAAGTGGTCTACCAGCCTGTTCTTTGTTGAGTAATGTATGCTGTGATAAAGGTCTGACGGTCCGAAAGCTTAGTATTTTAGTACTTAGTGAAATACTGCACAGATGTAAGTGTGTGAAAATCTTTTCTTTTACCTTTTGGACTCATTAATTTTTCCTTCACCTTAGCTAAGATTTAGACAGGTGGAGTGGGTGGCTTAGTTGCCTATTTGCACTACTGATAATTCTGTTCGTAAACGGCACAATACTTTTTTTTTGGCCTAATTATAATTAACTATATTTTATATATATTGTGCAGTGCTGTATAATAGTCTACTTGAATTATGCACAGTAATTTAATAGTTTGAAACAGTTGCGCTGTATATAAACAGTCATTAAAATTAAATAGCAAAGCGGTCTTTTTATGTACTTTATATTCATGTAATAAATACAAAAATGAAAATTAGATGTAATCTGCATGGGAAATAAAGAAAAGGAAACAAACATAATATTCATCCACTTATAGTGATCAATTTGACCAGCACAGATGTGATCACTAGAAGAGGTTTCTGCTGTATAAATAAACTCTTTCTACATCAGAGCATCTCATCCCCAGTGTCAGAAATAAGTGAAACATTAAAGTAATCAGCAGCTCCATCCAGTCCAGCTCCAGCTTGCACAGTAAATCCTGATTCCACAACCCAGAGAAGAGTAAAAATAATGAAGTCCTTCAAACTTCTCCAGCACTCACATTTCAAACAGGGATGTGTCACTGCTGCTCGCGGCTGTGTTGCCTTGGGCAGCATCACAAATAAAAAGCCATCTCTGCATCTGTTCTCTTGTCTTGCTGATCTTTGAAGTCTTTCCATTGAGAGACGACAGTACTCAAAATTCAGGCCTGTTTTTTCCCCTTTCTTTCTTATCATTCTCCTGTTTTTGCTTTGAGACTTTCCTGAGATCTAATTTCCTCTCATCTCATTTTTGTTTTTAGATGGCTGAAGGCAGAGCTGTGCCTACCATGCTACACTGCACCTATATACAATGCAAAACAGCCAGAGGATTTGGGAATAATTATCTAAATTTGCCTCCACTTATCATGCTGGACCACAGAGGAGGCATTTCTCTATTCCACCAGCTCGCTCTCACCAAATAGCGTATGAATGGCACAGTAACTTGCAAGTTATTTTGCATGCAATAAAAACAACGTTCTTCCTTTGTCATTTCTCACTATGAAGTCTGCACTAACTGCGTCCATGTGAATATGCTATGCTCAGAGCTAGTGAGGTGGGTGGATGAGTCAAACCATAAACTGTACATAAAGATGGACGACATGACTGGCCAAAACATCTGGATTGCCCCCTGGTGGCTGGCTGTAGTGTAGGTCATAAAGCCCGCCCCCTCCATGTTAGCAGATGGGACATGAGCCACACTAACAGTAATTTTCCCAAAGATGTTTTCTGTCATTTTATGTAGTTCTTATCATGCTGATGTATGTTCAAGTGATCATTTTCCTGATAAGTCTGGTTTTAATTAATTATCCGATGCTATAAAAAGAAGGAGAGACATCATGATTGACAGCTGCTCTGACTGAAGTATACGCAGAGTCGGCGTTTCGGGAGGAGACGTAACTTTAACTTTCCATAACCGTCACCAGTCGATGTAATAGAACATGTGTCAATTAGACCATAAATGTAGTTATTGAGATATATTACAGTTGTTGTGTCTTTCTTGGTAAACAGCTACCATGGTGCTAACGTAGCAGCTAGGTGGCTCATGCTAACAAACTGTAGCTATGCTCAGCTTGTAATTGGCTCGGGCGGGTGTGTGGGTGGGACCTCGATAGCACGGCTTCAGTCCTCTGATCACCACTGTGCAGACTCTGGCATCAAATGATGTCAAATTTCAAGATGGCAGCTCCCATATCCGGGATATTTTGGCCTCACTTCTGTGGGAGGATGCATTGTTCATCATATACACCGATCAGCCATAACATGAGGTCAGCATGGGCACCCTGACCGGTCTGCAGTCGTCTAGCCATCACAGTTTGTTCCTTGTCAAAAATCGCTCATATCCTTACATTTGCCCATTTTTTCCTGCTTCCAACACATCAATTTCAAAGGACAAAATGCTCACTTGCCCTAATATATCCTACCCACTGCCAGGTGCCATTGTAACGAGATAATCACTGTTGTTCACTTATCTGTCAGGGGTCATAATGTTATGGCTGATTGGTATGAAGTCTTTCAAGCAGGAGACCAGTGTTTGTGTGCCAGTTACGGAAGTGACCGTGTGATGTGTTTTCTGTACTTATATTATGTTTTTACTTAGTTTATGTACATATTTTTAACCCAACCATTATGTATTTCGTTAGCATAACTAAGTAGTTTTGTTCTCTAAATATTACCGCGACTCGTTCATGGTAACAACACGGTGTGAAATGACACAAGAAAAGCCTAAAATGCTTTATCTTGACGTACGGAATGGCCTTTAAATGTGATATTTTGTGCTTCTTCCAGTGAGATCAGGCTGACTATATTTACATGCATAAAATATTCGTTTTTTTTTAAATTCTTTTATTGGGGGGCTACTGTGGCTCAGAGGGCAGAGCAGGCTGTCCACCAATCGGGAGGTCGATGGTTCAATCGTTGGCTGCTCTGGTCACATGTTGATATGTTCTTGAATAAGACACTTAACCCCAAATTGCTCCCAAAGGCAACCATCCTTAATTGTGTAATGGGTGAATCTAACATGTAGTGTAAAGCTCTTTGACAGGTCAGAAGACTAGAAAAGGGCTTATAAGCCATTTAAAATAAATGGCAATAAAATAAATTCCAGTGAATTCCTTTTACATGCAGCCGTGAACTCTATTAATAACCGTGGGGACTTGTTGACCGTGCAACACAGCCTCCCTCTTCCTTCAGTCATCTACTTAAAACGTGTTGATTTTCATATCCAAAACCTGTTAATATCCAAGTCTTTCATAATATTTAAAAGTATGTATGTGTTTCTCCTCCTGACCATAAATGTGGGCTTTTCTTTTGGGCATGGATCTCGGCAAACTGTACAACGCGCAGAGCTGGACATAAACAGGCAAGAGGCCGTGTGTCACAAACTGCCGTCAAAATTCCCATTTGAGAGGCATACAAAGAATGAGCTGTGTACGTGTCCAAATAATGCTCCTAAAACCTGAATAATATCAGCACATCCCACATGTCTTAATCGGAAAATGCTCCATTCAGAATAAGACCTAATTTTGAATATCCAAACGGAGTACGCTGTTTGCATGACCCATATCAAATTTGGAATACTGTCATATCCTGAATAATAGTGGACTATGCAGTGTTTTCTGCCAAACACTGAGCGACGCTTCCACTGGGAGGTTGGCTGAACTCAGGACTGCTTCCTTCAGGTTACGTTAATGCCGACTCACAGGACTCCCATCATTATATTAACTGCACACAAGTGATTACATCCAGCCGCAATCAAACGCTGGCACGCATTCATGCACAGATGCATGCATGCACAGACACACACACACACACACACACACACACACACACACACACACACACACACACACACCTATAAATACAAACACAGTTGAACCCACAATAAGTCAGAGATCCAGTTAAAAGTGTGTTTTGGGAAGATCTCCACAGCTGCACGCCCAGCAGCTGACAGCTGGAGTGTTGTGTGATAGAGAGTGTTTGTCAGTGCTTGTGTGTGATGTGTGGCCGTGTGCACATGATAAGCTGTGAGTGATTATCATTGCTGTTGTATCGGTTTATCACACCACAGGAGAACAGTTACACTCACCTGGCCATGTTTTCCCTGGAAGCAGTGTCATCCTCATATGCACAAACACACACACACACACACACACACACACACACACACACACACACACACACACACACACACACACACACACACAGGCACAAAACTTAATCTAATCTGTGTGTTTTCTCTCTGCTGCAATAATACAGCAGCCTAATTGGCTCTGACAACTTGGCCAACTCAATTCCAGCCAGTCTCGTCCAGAATGCCTCTCTATGTCTCTAATTAGGTCCAATCAGCCGGAGTGATATTTATCGATTCACCTCATCCCTCTTTCTCGCTCTCTCTCTCACACACACAAACACTATCACGCTTTCCTTCACACCAGCCTCCCTTCACTCTTCCTGCGTTGCTTTCTGAAGGAGACCGTGTTCCTCCTCTCTTTGGCTAATTTTAGTGTGAGTAAAATAATTATGATTGATGCAGGTGCTTCTCTCTTCCTTCAAAGCTTCTTAAATAGATAACCCCCCCCCAAAAAAAAGGAAGCAAGAAGCTAATTAGCGTGCGAGGATGAGTGAGGAGAGAGGCCTTATCGAGCCGTTATCAGTTCGCCTGCCCCACAGCTTTAAACATCATATTAGATATCTTAATCGTTCATTCTGACAGGGGCGTCAGGGACAAACTTTCTCATTTTCCCGGCCAATTGATGTGCTCTATTTTCCCCCCTCTGGTTCCTAACTACATTTTTTTTTCCTCCTTTTCTTTCTTTTTTTTTTGTCTCTGAGAGACACACAGCCGTCAGCTACGTGTTGGGAATGCTTGATGCTTTAATTCATCTAAACAACCTTTTAGCCTCTGAATGTAACGCTCCGTTTGAGAGTCTGAGCGTAGTGTGTCATTTTGGGAGTATTGACGCTGCGGCCTCGCTGCTGAAGACACGTCTGCGGTGACATTGGAGCTGATGGCTGTTTCTCTAAGTTGTATGATGGGATAATGTCCAGATACAGAGATTGGCTACACATACAGTGCCAGTAGCACTAGCACTGACTATGACTGATTAAACTGTAGGTCCATTATTTTTGTCCAGTATAAGTTTTATATCATTCTATGGCTTCCCAGCAGTGTTCCTTATGTATTCAAAACAATCACTATGGTGTGATCTGTATCAAACAAATGTGTTTCTTAAGTCTGTAGATCATGATGTGTAGGCCAGGACATCCCAGCACTCAATATTTAACTGAAAATGTTATTTTGACACACATTTCACCATTAACAAATATTGCAATTACCTCCTCAACCTGCTGTGTGCAAATTGCAGTTGACCATATCGCAATTTTGATATAATTAGCCTTAGTGCTGCTCCGACCTCCAGCAAGGCTCTTTACAAAAGAAGTCCAACAAAATTGAACAGAGATGAGATTGACTAAAAATTAAAAAAAAAAAACAAAATCACCCACAATGAAAGTCTGCTAACAAAGGACTGATGGGACAGGCAAATGAACAAAAAACAGGAAGAGACCCAGACCAGCCCACAATGGATCATAGAGTGTGGTCTCTTAATAAAGCCACATAAACAGTCACTACCGGACCCATCAGAAAAACAAAGGAATCAACAAAGGCAAAGGATTAAATCATCAAACACAGACAAACTGCTGCTGCAGCTGAGGCTTCCCCCCTTTATCACCTGTCCCACGATCAGGGCCAGACCAGGATCATCATGAGGATCAATGCATTATAATAATAACCAGCAGAGGGAGTGAGTAACAGGTAAACAGCTTTCTGATCGTTGCTGCTGAAACACGTTTGTGTATATTTGCACACGCAACACCGAAATGTAGAATTCTTCCCATATGAACTCAATTTAACTCTCGGTGATTGCTCTCATGTTCAAAGCCGTCTGTGGGCCTGTGGCGTTTAGCCTCCTCGTACTCTGTGTGAAACGCTCAAGAGCTGTAGCCTGGAGCTGTCTGTTCAGACTGACTGTTAACTATAGCCCGCGGTACCGAGGTGTCTCCTTTCACCTTATCAAAAATGCCTGCTGCTGTTGGCGTGCATGTTGAAATCCTTTTTTTCTGAGTGCCCGTTGCTGTTTTTAATATCCAAATTAGAGAGTGAGCTGTTTGCTTATTGCACTCGCTTGCACCAACAATTAGATCGCCGACTTTTTAAAAAAGAAATCTAAACAGATAAAAACATGAAGAACGAAATGAAGAAATTTAATGAAAATTGGTCAGTAAATGAATATAGTAATTATTAATTGCAATTAATTGCATGATTGTCCATAATTAATTGCGATTAACAGTAAATTAATCTCATTTTTTTTTAATCTGTTATAAATGTACCTTAAAGGGAGATTTGTCAGGTATTTCATAGTCTTATCAACATAGTGTGCAAATATGCTGCTTTGTGCAAATATTATTTGTCAATTGATGACATAAAACAACGAAAATATTGTTCAGAAATCCTCACAGGTTCTGCATTTATTTATTATATAGTGATCACATCTGTCTGGATCAAATTTATCAGTAATCTGATGATAACTATTATTTTTCTTTTTCTTTATTTCTCATGCATATTACCATACACTCTTCATTTGTATATTTATTACACAAATATAAATTAATGAAAGACATTATTGTTTACTGAATTTTATTGACTGTTAACAATATACTACAAATGCTTTTCAGATTACTGTACAAATAACAGAAACATTATTTTGTTGTGAACTTTTTGGCAGATTGTTTATTATACGCGGTAGCTAATAATTTCTGTAGTATTTTCTGTCCCTGTAAATGTCAAACTCTGGCGACTACTAGTGTTTATATTAAAAAAAAGGGGCACTGAAAATGAGAGGCTGAAGGCAACACATACTTTACCACTTTTCACCATTTCACAATTGCTCAACAATATTTCATAGTAATAAATTAAATGTTGCTATAATCACATAATATGTATAATGATGTAACCAACCCGATCTCACAGGAAGGTGTATAAATAGCACATTTAAAAAATTAAACAGCAAATTTGTCAATTTTTTGTGTCAATGTATATGTATGAAAAGACTGTTAATAAACAGAGTAAGCGACTTGATTACGACAAGCAAATTACTGAAGCAGCATTTGTATGGGAATGATTCTCTCCCAACCTTATTGATCCATATTATTGGTTTTCCCTGTATTATTGTTTTTGTTTGTAGTCTTTTTAATGTTTCCGTCAGAGTCCAATCTTTAACTCAGTCTACTCTCCCTTTTACTCGCTCTTTCATACTGAGGTGAGTGAGGAGTTGCGCTCATTGAGGCTTCCTGACCTCCACATAACCCTGATTTAAGACAGACTGATGCTTTCTGATCTCTGCCGCTCTACCTGAACCTCCTCCTCCTCCTCCTCCTCCTCCTCCAGCTCGGAGTCGGTGTCTCTCTGCTGCTCTCTCCCCTCTCTGTTCTGTGCACTGTGTGTACAGCCTGCCTGTTTGTGTACCTGCAAACTGACAGACTCTGCTTTGATCAGGTCCGAGCCCCGGGGCCAGCACGCCGCTGGCCCTCCTCTCTAGTCGTCTGCACACACACACACACACACACACACACACACACACACACACACACACACACACACACACACACACACACACTCATTCATGCGCACACCACAGAGGCAGAGCGAGATGATGTGAGATAGATCGTGAGGCTTTGAAGTGCTCAACATTGTCTGTGTTCATGTTTCAAACAGCAGCCATCGTAACGCAGCAGAATGTAAGAGGAGAGGAGAGGAAAACGATTGGATGACGGCTGATTGACCCTTCAAACCTGGACAAGGGGCGGATGGGGGGAAAAACACAGGGGCGTGCTTGTCGTCTGATTTCTTCCCGACTCCGAGACCCGGCCCCCGCTCGTCTCTCCGACTGACAGACATCCTCTGCCTGGCTCTCAAAGGCAGCACCCTGCCACGGTGATTAGCAGTTTCCAGTTACTCTGCCAGTGTGTGTGTGATGTGACCGAGAGAGAGCGCTGGTATTTGGAGAGATTTTAAAGTGCCGAAATTGGCTGCTCAGATGCCCCGGCTCTGACCCTTCTCCAGCGAGCCAACAAGCAGATGGCATTCAAGTAGTCAGACCGTGGGTGGATGAAGCGGAGGTTGAAGGCGTGGTTACTACAGTGAAGTGTTGAGTTACCGCTCTTCTCCTTTCCAATGCTTTTAGGACAGGCGTAGAGGGCCGCGTTAAGTGATTTTTACTTGGGCGAATAAACTGTCTATTCAGTGAGCCAGCTGAATCCCGCCCCCCTGCTGAGCCTCAGACACGATTATGGAGGTTACGGATGTCACTTCTCTCTCCGCGCATCATCTCCCACCATCATCTTGAATATCTGCTCATCATCCCTTCATCATACTCTATCCGTCGCATCGGCCCCGAGTCACAGACGTGCCATTTATTCCCCCACCCTGACGCCTCGCTCATGTAAAAATTATTTTGCGTCCAGGTAAACGTTTCATGCTCGAGACATGGATCACGTCGGGGGGAAATTAAGTCTCCCTGGACACTTTTTTTTTTTTCCTGGCTGGTGAAACACTTGAAAGGTCCAATCAGAAATAATGATCCCCAGCGCCGTATTGAGCACACGACGGTGATTTGGCGCTATCTATCTGCCATGGAGCAATGCTTCCTCCCAGGTTGCAGGTTATTAACTGACAACACAGGGTGATGAGAAATGAAATATAGCTCCCACACTGGATCTAGGTCAGGCCAGATCCGGACGAGCGGGAACGTTATGGTACGAGGTGGGCTGTGGTGCTGGGGGAGAAAACATGGGATTTTTTTTTTTTTTTTTTTTTTTTTTATCATTTTTCCTGCTCAGTAAACCACTTGCAGCCTGAGGCCAGTTGGGATAAAGCCAGTGTATTCTGCAGAGAAAAAGCAGGTGTCTACTGTACGACTCCCATCCCTCTCGCTCACAATTACACTCTGCTTTGGTGAGCTGCTGACAATTAGAGGAGGGTGTAGAGTGACAGCCAAGAATTTCCAGATGTAATACCACGACTGATAGCATGACATTGTCTCTGCTGACCTTCTGGACGCTGGCTAAATCAGCTATTGTTCTATTGAGGGCTGCATTCAGTCCCCGGAGTGTTTACAAGGTTTCAGTTCTCCCCAGATAGTGGAGACCCACATTACAGCACATCTTTATCAAGTACACGTTCCTTTAGCAAGACCAAGAGTCAGTGTCCACTTTATTTTAGGAGTCTAAAATATGTTTTGCTGGCATTACTCTGACTATGGATTAGGGCTGGGTATCAATACCAGTACTTCATTCGATACCCATCATGTGAATGGGAGCTATGAGTGTGTGTCCCATTGGCTAGCTAATCGCCGCTGCTCTGTACGGCGTTTATAAAGTGGTTACCGGTGATAATGGCGTCCCCCGACTCACGGTTGTGGGACCACGCTGTTGCAGAACTGTAACAGCCACCCTCAGGTTCCTCCCCATGTTAAGTCTTTGCTCTGTCAGCACTTGTTATTGCTATAAGCACCATTAGCTGCTAGCTGTTGGCTCAGACATCTCCATGGTTAGGGCTGTACGCTCGGTCACATGCTGTAGCCAGTCACATGTTGCATTAAATGGAAGAAAGCTCACGGTGATTGGCTGTGAGCAAAACAGTCATCTTTTTGTAGACCTGGGCACCAAAAGGATAAAATCCAGGTATCATTTGACCGACGAACTGTTGATACTATTTAATACTGGGTTATTAAGTAAGGCACTGAGTACTGATACCCAATAATGTGGATATAGTAGGACCTCATACAACTCCACTTCAAAACACTCAGACTATCCCTTTAAATGCATAATAAGCAATGTAAAACACCAGGGAATATGGAGAGAGAGGGGGGTGACACAGCCAAAACATATTCTGAACATATTCATAACAAACGTACGCTCTTCATACAACAAAACAGGAAAACACACCATACAAATCAAATAAAACACGATCTCATCATATTTTTGATGTGTTCAAACTATGAAGTACATGCAAACCTTTTCTTAGAAATACACTGGATCATCCAAGTTAGATCAACCAGGGTTCACCTCTCATATAATACTAATAATGAATTTATTTTATAGCACATTTTAAAATATAGTGAAATCTCAAGGTGCTAAATAATCATGCAATTAAAAGCGTTAAAAAAGGATAAATAAAATTATAGACACATTTTTTTCAAGACCCAAGTAAATAAAATTATCATAAGATTATAGTGATTAAAAACGGTGGGGAAGGTTAAGAGGAACAAGTGAGTTTTATTATCTTATATTATCTTTTTATCTGCCCTCTGTCTCCTTTCCTGTGTAACTTTTTGTTCTGTCTTTAGTTTGTTCTTGACTGTGAGGCACTTTGGGAACTTTTTGTAAAAAGAATAACAAGCTACAAATGAAGGCATCACAGTGTTATTATTAAACTCTAATGTCATAGTTCCCTGAAGATAACACAATAACTTGTGCAAATTGATGTACTTAGTTCAGCGTGTGATCCCACGGCGACAGAGATGCAGCTTTCCTGCATAATTAGGACAATATTGATTGATGCGCTATACGGCTCAATCCCTGTAATCTGCTGAGGTCTCCGAGTTGCATATGCTCCATCACACTTTTCAAAGATTGCAGAGCTGGGCACATCCTGCGGCTGACTCTGCGTCGGCTGACTCTGCGGCGGCTGACGGCGTCCCGTCAGGTGGTCCGGACTTCATTATAGACAGGGAGTCCGTCTGCAAACAGCGAAAGTCCCTTCGTATTGCACTCGCAAATTCCAAGATGAGACTGAAGACTGAGACTGACGCACGTTAGAAAGGATCTGTGGCTGCTCAAAGATTATCTCCGTCCACAAGATGCATGTAAATGTTCCAATTTTCTCTTTCTCTGATTCAGGGTTCACAGCTGAAATGGAGGCCGCTGGCCTTTTGAGCTTTTGGAAAAACATGAAACAGCTGCAAGTCTGCGACTGCCAGTTACTCTCTTGTTGTGGACCCAAATACAGACTGCAATTAACCTAAGTGAAGAAAAAACTCTTTAGTTTAAATCATGTAAATGAGCGAGACCATGAAATAGAAGCTTGGAGATTTCCCTCACCACACCTGGCTGTGAGTAGCAAGCCGAGGGACGTCACATCCCTTCCCGGGGTCAGAGGTCAAGTTATTGAAGTGGAAATCAATGGCGGATTCCCAGGTGGCCTTAAGAGGACTAGAAAGGAAAGGAACATTTCAAACAAATAAATAGCAGCATTTTCAAGGTGCCCTCGCTACTTCACAGCTGTGGATTGATCTCGCCGGTTTAACCCAGAGGAGGAGGCGAAGAATGGGAGAAGCAAGGAGAGCCTCGCTCTAACTTGCTCTCTTTTATGTAATTGGTACTTTTCCACCTTGCTGCTGCTGCTGACATGTTCCCTCGCTGCATTGGTGCCAGCGAGGCTGCAGTCTGTCCAGACCTACAGGCGACTAGTCAAAGGTAATCTACTTCACACACAGCTGAGGCTAGTGTACACTTTCACACAGTCACGTCTCACAAGTCTTTGAAAAATATTTTTTTTAAGCTCTAATTAGTGGGGACAGCTTTCTGATGAAAACTGAAAGGCAGCTTTGGCTTAAATTTTATCCACACAGGAGGCCTCAAAGGATATCTATATTTCCAGCCCTGTTTCCTAAAAAATATAATCACATACAACTTAAATGCATTCTCAGTTAAGTTTGAGGGAAACGAATTTTGTTGCGGGTTCGTTCATTTTTGACGTGTCACAAATATGTTTGTAATGAGTCTCACAGAAGGCTGCAGCATGGGATGAAGTGCATGGAGCTACCGTTAATGAAAGTTACATTATAATAACAAGTATAACAGCCCAGTCTCACAGCAGGTCATGAAATAGTCATTAAATTTAATGTATTGATTTGTATACATAGACGAAAAATATCACTTTTTTAAGTGGACGTAAAGTCCACTAGGGGTGGGTCAAACAAACACAGGACTTTCCCTCAGTAGACCACAGTTTGTGTCCTTTGTGAAACCAAAAGTGTTGTTTTTGTTTTGTTTCAATGTCGTAGTTGTTTTGAGCTGAACCATGATATTTATTTTACTAAACCTTATTTGGTTTCTTTTAGTTTCCAGTGTTAACCACATATATAAAACTATTTATTTAATATTTAAAACTAATCCTGAAGAAAATATGTTTTACTCCAAACATAGCTGAGAATGCAGTTAAAGTTGTTTGGGAACGTAATTAAGTTGGAGACGGAGTCTGGACCAAGGACAATAAAAAATGTGGCAATTGTAATTAGTCTTTGCATTAAATTGCATTAAGAGCAGTCATGCAGAGACCTAAAGGCCAAAACGGCGCCTATTTTGGTCACAAACTTGGAGGAAATAAGTGATAGACGCTCATCGACGGCCCTGAATGTCCGACGGCCGACTGTCGTCTTGGTGTGTCGGGGCCTTAAAGGTGGATAAACTATGAACTAAATGTAATAATTAGCAGTAAAGTTTAATCGTTTAACACATCACAGATGCATCATAAAAAAACTTCTCCATAATGAAGATTCACGTTAGGCAACAAGAGTAAACCCAGACCAAACTGAGTTTAGATGGGTTTATCCTTGGCTAAAGGCCAGAATAAGAAGTGATGTGTTTGGCAGTGATCCCACCCAACTCCCCGTCTGTATGCATCTGGGTGCCACTTTCTTTCAGATTGGTCTTGTGATGTGTGGTGTTATCTCCCTGGGATGTATGCATAGATCAGTTTAATACCAGGCCGCTGACCTGGGAGACCTCTCTCTTTGGAGCGACATCTCCTCTCCTATTCGGTCTCGGACAGATAAATATCAGGGAGAACAAAGAAGCTGCCTCTCATATCCGCTGTCTCCAGTGGACGCTCCGGTCCCTCCAAATTGTTTTTTTTTTTTTTTTTTTGTGGTAATCCGTGCCCTTGGCTGCAGCGAGCCCAGGCGGAGGGGGGTTTTGTATGGATTGGTATGATTATGGCTATCGGTAGTCCTAAACACTGGCTCCAGCCAGGGTGAATGACGAGCCCCTGCTTGTCCTCTATTCGCATGAATAGTGCCAACCATATTGGCACAGCCATGACAAAAAGAAGGAGGATGCAGAGGCTTCACATTAAGGTGACATAATAGACAACTATCTCTTTGGTTGAGGAAGGGTGCAGTATTATTCTGTGGACTGCTGCTATGTCTTTATTCAATTTTCATTGTTGGGTTACTTATATATGCAAGTTTAGTGAGCAACTAAGCCCCAATGATGATTTGCAGTTTTAGGTGAAAAAATTATGTGTTTTTGAATATTAATGCAAATGAAACCCAAATACATGTACACCTGAAAATGATCATGAGAGCGGTAGATGGTAAATTTGCTTTCAGATCTTGTGTATGCATGAAGCCAGGTTAGCCTAGCTTAGTGGAAAGACCAGAAACAGCAAGCCTTTCTGTGTCCCAGCTCTTTGTGTTTGTGAAGAAATAACTCTAACACATGTTCATAAGGGCCCAACAAACAAATATTACACAGCTTTGGTTGGGCAGCGTCGTTTTTATCTTTGGGCAGAGTCAGTGGTGGCTGTTAACCCACCAGCAAACAGGGTCATGCCTGGAAGGTAACCCACAAACAAGAAAATAAAAGAATAATAATCTGATTTGAGATCTCAAAACTTCGCAGAAACTCTTACAAGACTCGCTGCCTGATGTATTCAAGGCTAATGCCTAACCTTAACCATTCAAAGACAATGCCTAATGTTAACTATTCAAGGTCAATGCGTGATGTTAACTAGTCATTGCCTAAATTTTGTTAACACATACTGCATGGATATGCGTTATATGTGCTGTGGAGGTGTTTAAGGTGCAGAACCAAAACAAGGTAATGTCAGGTGGATGTGGCTGTAGGAAGAGAGGGAGCACAATGATGAGCACATGGAGCAGCTTTTATAGCCTGGAAGTCCCAGGTGAGCTCAGTTAAGCTGATGACCCTCTCTCATCAGCCAATAGCCTGCTGAGGTTGGCCAGTGTAGCCAAGACAAGGGGATGGACGTCACAACACACTACTGCTATATGTAACACAGACTACAGATTGATCTGAGTGTTGAAAAGGTAGAAAATAAGTATATTGCTGTTATGGCCTCTCAAAACACACAAAGGTTCTGGAGAGGATGAAGCATTTAAAGAGACGATGAGACCAGTTACCTCAAAAAAACTAGCGACAGATTTATTGTCAACGGGAATATACCTGTATTTAGAGTTCAACTTAAAAAAACAAAAAGGTTGTAGAAAAGAAGGGGAAGTCGCTGGGCCTTTCATGTAGTGGGTCATCGCACCCAGCTCACCCCCTGAACTCAAACAGTAGTTAAATACAGAAAACAAGAAAACTGAACTACCAGGGAGCTACAGCCCAACTAAAATGTTACAAACTATAATGAACAAAATTATAAACGCAACACTTTGTTTTTGCTCCCATTTTTTATGCATTGTTGCCCGTGAACTGAATGTTCATTTCTCTACCATAACCCATCTCCAAAGGCATTTCTGACAATTTGGCAGTACATTCAACCGCAGACCACATGTAACCACACCAGCCCAGGACCTCCACATCTGGCATCTTCACCTGCAAGATGGTCTGAGACCAGCCACCCAGACAGCTGATGCAACAATCGGTTCACATAACCAAAGAATTTCTGCACAAACTGTCAGAAACCGTCTCAGGGAAGCTCAGCCGCATGCTCGTCGTCCTCACCCGGGTCTTGACCTGACTGCAGTTTGTCATTGTAACCGACTTGAGTGGGCAAATGCTCACCTTCTGTAGCATCTGGCACTCTGGTGAGGTGCTCTCCTCACAGATGAATCCCAGTTTTCACTGTACAGGGCAGATGGCAGACACCGTTTATGGCGTCATGTGAGTTTGCTGATGTCAACATTGTGAATTGAGCTTGCCCATGGTGGCAGTGGGGTTATGGTATGGACAGGCATATGTTATGGACAAGGAACACAGGTACATTTTATTGATGGCATTTTAAATGCACAGAGATACCGTGATCTTGAGGCCCACTGTTGTGCCGTTCATCCACCGCCATCACCTCATGTTGCAGCATGATGATGTACGGCCCCATGTTGAAGGATCTGTACTCACTTCTGGTAGTTGAAAACATCCCAGTTCTTGCATGACCTGCATACTCACCAGACATGTCACCCATTGAGCATGTTTGGGATCGGCGTATTCGACAGCATGTTCCAGTTCCTGCCGACGTCCAGCAGCTTCACACAGCCATTGAAGAGGAGTGGACCAACATTCAACAGGCCACAATCAACCTGAGCAACTCTGTGTTGCACTGTGTGAGGCAAATGGTGGTCACACCAGATACTGACTGGTTTTCAGGGACTAATACTGTAAATGTCTCAGATAAAACTACACATTTTAGAGTGGACTTTTATTGTGACAGTCACACCTGTGCAATAATCATGTCTAATCAGTATCTTGATCTGCCACACCTGAGAGGTGGATGGATTACTTCAGCAAAGGAGAAGTGCTCACTAATACAGTTTCTAGACAAATTTGTGAACATTTGAGAAGTATATAGGCCTTTTGTGTACATAGAAAAAAGTTTTAGATGTTTCACTTCAGCACATAAAAAATGGGAGCAAAAACTAAAGTGATGCGTTTATATTTTTGTTGTGAATTAGCTGGGGAAAACAATCGAAGAGCAAAGAAACAGAAACCGATGTCTCCTGAGTGGTGCTGCCGGCTGGCTGGTCTCTGTGTGTCTACCACCCTGCACACTGTTCCTCCACCCTTTTACTTCACCCTCATCAGCGAGAAAAAGACAGGTAGAAGGAAGGAGAGACCAAAACACACTTCCACAAACAGAGGAACAAATCCACTGGTAACAAATCCCAACATATTTAAATACTTGTTATTTCTTAATAATAATCTGCTGATCTAAAAACCTTACTCATTATATATATATATATATATATATATATATATGATTACAAAATAAAGATTACAGGATTACTTTGATTACTTATATGGTGTGGTACCATAGCTTGAGTTTGCCTATTGATCTATATGTATTATACATTAGTTAGGACAGGTGAAATTCTTAACTTTGAATCCCTGAATTTGTTTGACCCTGCAGCTGATCCTGTCACAGGTCTGTTTCATTACAGCACAAAAGACGGGTTCAGACCAGCATATTGGAACAATATAGGACTGTTATTGAAACTGTGATATCGTCCAGTCTCATCAGCGGTGTCATCTGATGGAGGTCCCTCTCTGACCCAGCTAGTCATAACCTTGTTTAGTTTTTGTAATTATGTTTTGGGTGTCTGACCAGAGAAAGAGACTTTTCTTCAGTCTGTTAAACATCACTGAAACCCACCTCACCCTGTCAGTATCAGATAAGTCCTATAAGGGCCCCAAATTAGATTTTCAGCATGGCATGGTTTTTAATTTGTCAGCAGGTCAACATTAAAAATCTGATGGATTACATGTACAAGTAAAGGTTTCTTTTTGTTTTTCAATTTCTGGTCCACAGATGATGCTTGTGGATTGTCCACTTAGTCGGATGCGGTTTGGGGAGCTTCAATCAAGGATCTGCCATGGCGCCCGGGCACAGCTGACCCCCTCAAGGACCCTATGAAGAAATTAGGAGATAAGAATGGGTGGGAGGAAGGGATGCAATATAAGATATATAAGAGCAGATCAGGGGGAGGTGGTTAGGCAGGTATTTATAGAAAATACAGGAAGCGGTATGGTGAGGCCTGGTTCTGGTCCTGAAATTGCTGAGAACGTCACTAAACAGAATACAAGCTTGAGCAGCATGAGATGTGATAGTTACAATGGTTAAGTGCTGAATATTGCTTTCAAAAACACTACCAATGAAGTCCATTGTCTCACAGAATCCAATATACTAAAGCCGGACTGACTGAAATACATCATAAATATGTCCATGATGCCTGAAACTGGTTCACACAATCTCCTGCCAGTCTCATTCTCATGCTCTGGTCTTGTTCCATGTTAGTAACCTTGTGGTTGAACATACTTGAAACCATAAGCTGGGTTTAAGATGTGGTCGTTGCCCGCTGTCTTGCTACGCGGCTAGCTCTGGCCTTCACAAGTTTACTGGACACACATATACTACTCTCTAACAACAACTACCTCTAATGGACTATTTGCATTTTCGTGTCAGCCATCGCAGCAATCTCGCAGCACTTGGCACATGGGAGATGTTGCGATCTATAACACTATCTACACACTGCTCCTTTAACGGGAAATTTTGAACCAGCTTTGTATCATTGCTGTGTGGGTGTTATGAACGATGTTCAGCTTCCCTTCCCTTCCTCCGTGTTCCTGGCGAGGAGCTCCAGGCGCCAGTAACACAGGGGGAACCCAAACATCGTTCATTTGCACATAACACCCACACTGCAATGAAAGCAAACTTCTCCCCCTGCACACAAGTGCAAAGTTATGAGTAGTGAAAAGTCTTTGGTGATTTAGACCCAACGTGACGAAGTAAGGGGGAAGTGACACCATAGTTGGATTACGATTATTCCCCCCGGGTCTCGACACTGGTGATGGTGGTAGTGAAGGGATCTAATGAAGATCCAATGAGGGAAGTGGAGCAGGCTTGCTCTGATGTGATGAGCTTGAGGTGATCGGGTGGTGGAGGACTCCATCGGTTTGTGCTGCAATGACAACTGACAGCAGCAGAGAGGAGAACAGTTTTTAAACTTTTGACAGCAATGATGTGATTGGTTTAGGGAGATATGGGCAAGATCTGATTGGTCACTAAGTAAAGCATCCACAGTCAGCTGATATAGTAAGAGCCCATGAGAGAAAGACCCAGAGATAAACGTGAATGAATGAGAGTAACCAGAGTCTTCCTGACTGAACGTCCACATGAGCTTCATTAAGGAAGATCTATGTAATATTAAACCAGAAACTTAGACGCTCTCCTTTGGGCTTGATAAAAATATTTCAGGAAACCTGGCATCCTTGTGTGGAATATATTGACCAACTCAACATTTCACCAGACATGGAAAAGGACTGAACTCGAGAAACAGCACTGTTCACAAACATTTGACAACAAACATTTCCACCAGGATGTTCTGATTTCCCCTCCAACAATATCCGTCTGAGAAGAGCTGCAAAGGCAAACACATGTTTTGTCATGAATTTAGCCTCCCTTGGAACTCTAAAATTTGCCACTTCATGAAGAATGATAAGCAGGCTTACAGTGGAAGGAAATTTAATTTTTCACAATTAAATGAGCTGAAACTTGATGCAACAGCAGCAGAACTGCAGCAGAGTAGGCGCGTGACAGACATGAGGGTTATGAGTCTCAGCAGGGCTGTTCAGAGTGTAATGTCCCATTAGAAGAGCCTTCAGTTACATTATGCTCCGACAGATGAAGCGACAACACACTTAAAGCCTTATTTACGGCATGTTAGTGTTGTCTTTGTGCAAACACTGAGACGGTCAGAGAGCTCCCTGTATCCTTCCACGACACTGCACTTTATGTCCTGTACACAGACTTGCCTCGAAGCACTTACACGAATATGAAAAGGACTCGCTCTACCTGTCCATTTGTACTCTGTATTTGTTCCAATACATAACTTAAGACATTGTTGCACAGCAATGGTGATTTAGGTTGACCGGTCAAACACCTTGGTCTAAGCTACCAGTTTTTTACAAATGTCCAGCAACATGTGAGGCACGGGTCAATTTCTGCTCCAGTCTTTTCAAAATAAAACTACTCAGGTTTAGGAATAGATTGACTTGGTTGGGCTTTGGCAACAAATGTCTTAGGCTCAGGAAAAGTTTGCGATTTGGGTTAAAGGAAAGTGCCGTAACTTAAGAATGGAAGTTATGTGACAAATAAATCAGCTTTGAACTGTGGTTTCACACAAACACCCATCTCCTGGGCGAAGGTCCTGTCCCTCCCGACGTGGTGTTTGTCGTTCTTTGTAATTCCTGGTTCACAATTTCATGGATCACGTTCAATTTTTTTTTTTTTTGCGGGGTGGTGGAGGGGTGCGGGGGGGGCTGGGGTTGTTTTTGGGGGGTTTGTGGGCTCGGGGGGGTTGGTGGGGGGGGGGGGGGGCGGCGGCCCGGGGCGCGGGGGGCGGGGGGCGGCGGGCCGGCGGCCCGCCCCCCCGCCCCCGCGGGGGGGGGGGGGCGCGGCCGGGTGGGCGCCCCCCCCGCTCTAACGGACCAGGCCGTGCACCCCGGGCCCCCCGATTTGAGTGGTTAGGGGGGGGGGGGGGGGGGGGGGGTGGGGAGGGGGTTAGTTGATGAAAATATATTGTTTTTTTTTTTTTTTTAAGGCGGGAGGTTTAAAAAAAAAAAAAAAAAAAATAAAAGGAATTATAAAAATAATATTAAATTGGTTTTTTTTTTGTTGAAAATAGTGCAGTTGGGGGGATTTGAGTGTTTGTTTTATTTTTTTTTGGGGAATAAAAGAAATTTTTTTTTACCCTATGGTTTTATTTTTTTTTTTTGGGGTTTCAGTTTTTTTTTTTTTTTTTTTTTTTTTTTTTTTTTTTTTTTTTTTTTTTTTTTTTTTTTAAAGAGAGGGGTTTTGTTTTTTTTTTTTTTTTTTTTTTTTTTTTTTTTTTTTTTTTTTTTTTTTTTTTTTTTTTTTTTTTTTTTTTTTTTTTTTTTTTTATTTTTTTTACAATCTTTAAATAAATCATTCATTTTATTGGTTTTGTGCTGACCATCACAAAAAACTGTGAAACTGTGACTGGGCTGATATATTAAAACACACCAATAAAAGTAAGGACACTAATTAGGTTTGACTCCTATAGCGATGGAAAATAATCGACTGTGTACCGAACCTGTATGTTGCTCAGAAGAAATGCATCACTTTTGAGTTTCAGAAACTCAGCTGAGCTGCAGCTCTGCAGGTCAGCCGTCCATCCTCCCTCCAGCGTTTTCCTCTGGTGCTGGTCAAGAAACCCCCCTGCAGTGCCAACCCAATTCCAATTCTCCTCAGACTCCCCAGTTCTGTCTGCAATACGGTATGGATTTCCTGGTGCAGTAATGTTATGCTACATATGGCAGCTTGCTGGATGAACTCCCCGTCAACCCTGTGAGTGTGCGTCTACCTTTGCCGCGGTGCTTTCAGGGGTGTCTGCCTGCCTTCGCCTCATCTCCGTCCCTTGCTCTGAGGAGACTTTGAATTAGTCTAATTATCATCGCCTGTGTCACGGAAACATGAAGAGGAAGGTGTCGTCCCCAGGAGGCCTTCTTAGATTCAACACCGTGTGAGTGTGTGTGTGTGTTTATGATAATGCGGGTGTGCGGGTGTATCTTTTATGAATTGCCACAGCTGTGTTAGACAGCTGCTAGAGGGGCTGCATTCAGCGAGGGCGCCTCCCCTTTCGTTACTGCTGAAAACATGCCTCCTCTTCACGTACACAAACAATTACTGGCACAGTCTATCGCACACACTCAGGGCTGCACATAATTACAGAGTTCAGTGCTTACATTTAAGAATATATGCAAATTCATTCTGATCACCCTCAAGAACAGTTTGAGAGGATGATGGCAACCAGCGTTTGAGCACATTCAGGTTTGTGTGTGTGTGTTTTCTTGTTTTCGGCGGATGTTATGAAGACTATTTCATCTTTAGCCTTGGGACATGGTTCTGACAGTGAGTAGAGAGAGTACAGTAGCGAAAAATCCTCCTTCCCCTGTAGCGGTTGTGTGACATCAGCTGTGGGCAATGGTGGCTGCTGCACATCAACACCAAAGGAGTTTTTCTCTCCCCGCTGTGATCTGTGTGCTGCAGACTCAGCAGATTGTTCTGTCATATCGTGCTCCGTGAAAAAGTTCATAATGTTCACCGTGCACAATACCCCAGCTGCTCATGCTGGACCCCATATGAAGGACAGGAGCGATGAATTCTCTCCCTGCGGTGGAGTTTCGGAGCGCTCGCGGACGATGTGCTGCTGTCAAAGTGGCTCGGCTGGCAGCTACATTAATGCTCCATTTGTGGCCCCGAGCTTTAGAAGATAGTACCAGCAGTGGGTAAGGGGCTTTTCGTTTTCTTGTGAAATTCAGCACTTTCAAACCAAGAAAGGACGAGTTTTTCTGGGATGTACAAATGCAGTACCCCACGAGCTATTTCAAGTTAGAATATGCAGATGGACAGTAAGCAATATGTGTTTCATCTGAGGTCTGTACATTCTGTTTTTAGGATTAAGTGGGATAATTATTTATTTACTGTGGGCATTGTAGATCTGCAGTAACTTGGTCATTCAACACGTTCTCATCCCAAGTAGTCACATATCAAGTAAATGTAAAGTATTTTGACATTATGGATATTGTGACGCCTTGCTGTCCTGGAGGCTGTCCTGGCCAACCTTAGCAGGCAGTTGGCTGACATGGCAGGTGATCTAGTTCACCAGGTCCTCCAGGCCAACCCGTTAAATACCACCGTTTGGTAAGTGACCCTCGGCACCAGAAAACAATGCGCAGAAGCACCCTTTTGCAAAAGTATGTGACGACCTGGACTTTCAACTGCGACGTAAACCCATTATTCCTGGCGTTATTCAACGGCCGGACCAAGTGACGTAGTGGTAACAGTGCGAGAGTCTGTTCAGGGTGTGTGGAGGTGAGGTGGATGGGTCAAACACTTTCAACCAGGAGACCGGTGCTTGTGTCCCATGTGAAACTAAAAGTAACGTTGACTTATTTTGTCAGCTCTTGTCTAGTCAGTGAAGTTAATGTCAGCCACAACGGTCATGGTTCCTAAACCTAAGTGGTTGTGTTGCCTAAATCTAACTAATCTACCCAACTCTGACTTATTTTATCATGTCAGTCATTAGTCACAAGTTGCTAGTAGAGCTGCAATGATTCGTCAACCAATTGATTAGTCGATTGACAGAAAACTATTTGCCAACTATTTTGATAACTGATTAATTGTTACAGTCAGAATTTCTCTGTTTTATAAACTGAATATTTTTGGGTTCTCGGACTGAGAATAAAATAAGATATGTAAAGATATCACCTTTGAGGAGACTCATTTTTTTTTTTTTTTTTTTACTATTTTCTGACATTTTATAGACCCAATGATAAACTGAGACAATAAGAAATATATTAATCGATAAAATAACTGTTATTCGCTGTCCTAGTCATGTGATTCCTTAGTCAGTCAAGTTAACATCAACCACAATCTTTTCCTAATTGTAACTGTGGTTTTGTTGTCTTAATCTGAGGATTAATATTTCAGCAACATTGTTCAAATTAACTCGTCGACTATGTGTAGAATATTTTAACTTGTTTTGACCTCTGATGATGGAAAGATGTCCCTGATTGTTAAATCTAACCCCCATCCTCAGCTGATCTTTGGTCATAGCTAACAGCTGCTATAGTAGTGGTGGATGTCATGTTATTTAAATGTGACCCGCTGGGTCGGGGTGAGTTCCTCCCTGCTGCCTTTCTCTGCCCTAATGATTTCCTCCATTGCAATAGTGAATGCTAGAGGTGAGATGTGCAACCTGCTATGATAGCAATTTCCAGGTGCTGCCATGCTGCGGTGGGTTACATACTGTAGCTGTGAAGCACAGAGCATCTGTATGTTTCGGAAATAGACTTAAACTAGATTTTTACTCTGAGGAAATGGATTATGGGCCACGGGACTGTGTGATCCAAATGTGTTTTCCAGGTACAGATATTCAGTTTTGATCTCTCCTGTGTTTCGTCTGTTGAATTTGAATTTCACATCCGTCTGTTTTAAACAAAAGAGAATAGTGAGAGAGAGCCTGCATATGACATAGGAAGGGGATCTGGCTTGTTGAATCACGTTTTCTGATCTAGACAGCCCACAAAAAACTGACTGGGTTGTCTCATTTCAGTTTGTGAGCTGGCAGGCACTCCAGCTATCCAAAGCACAAGCACTGAAAAAGTGAGTTTTTCATGATAGTCAACATTGATTTATTTGCCACGTAACTTACATACTTAAGTTGCGTCACTTTTATAGATCTTTTAACTGTTGCTTAAACCTAACTAAGTTGTTTCCTGTGAAGTGTAAGACATACAGACTTGAAAAGACTGTATGCAGCAGAAACGACGTGTTGCTGGACATTCATGGGGAAATGCATAAAAAATGACCGCTAACTTTATGCAAAGATATCATACTAACTGTTGTATGAGGAAGTAATTTACAACTGCTGTCATCACTCTCCTCAACTGTAAAACTTAAGTCCCTTTGAGACGTGCACTGCAACCCTGAACTTATCTAGACATTACCCGGAGGAGCTGTATGTGACGAAAATCATTCGAACTGGACATTAAATGGACTTTACCCCGCCAGCTCCCTGGTACAAAGTCTGTATAATGTCTGACTGAGCCCATGTGTGAATAGAGCCACTAATTGTCTGGAGGACAAACGAGTCAGAGTGTATTTGACGTTTCCATCATGCGGCTAGCGTAAAACTGGAAGAACACAAGCATACAAGCAAGGATGAAGAAGAAGGGTCATTTACACACCAACAGAAATAGTCAAGGAGTGTCGGTAAGGGGCAATGCTGAAATTGTCAGACAAATTCATGGAACGTTAAGAGACTCTAGTTTATGACCAAATTACAAACCAACTATGATGTTTTTGCATCACGTCCTGCCAGTCCGTTCTCATTTCCAGGGCGTTAAATATCGAGGCTTTGCCGCATGTTACTGCCTTCAGCGCTGGCTTTCCATTTACTACAATGTAAACCCATCAACAGCAACAGTAAACACTTATAGAAAGTGTGCCGAGAGTGAGGTGACGTAGCTTTAAGGGCGAAAAGACACAAACATGGCGGACAGGAGGTCCAACAGTAGTTTTACGCCCAAACGTATAGTTCTTCACTAAACCTAACTATAGTAGTTTTGATGCTGAAAATAAAGTGATATCAAGGCGTGTGGCAGTGGTATATACTTAAAACATATTGGTCCTGCCTTCTGGACTTCTCTACCCAGCACCACCCTTCACCTAAACCTAACTGAGTATTTCCAGGAGGTGTGAATGAGTTTCAGTCAGTCAATCTGCTGCTGTGTGCTCCATGTGGAAAAGGGGAGCTCCAGACAATGATGACCTGATGAGAAAATGCCTTTATTATCGTATGTGCAGCCTGCATTAATGTTGGGTTGTTTGCGTCTCACACACCACTATGCCTCGAGGCTCACGATGCTCTTGCACAGATTCAGTTTCTGCTCCCATCTAGTTTTTGAGCGTTGGTTCACGTCTTGCAGAAGTCATGTGTCTCTGTGCCCTTCACTGGGCAGCTTTTCTTCTACATTTTCCATTGTTTTTTTGCTTTCAGAGTAGCACTTGTCCTTGGTGGAGAATAATTTGACAAATGCAGAGAGATGCTTGTAAAATCCTTGCTTGGGTTATCATTTTTCTCTCCTTCGCAAAACACTCAAATAGGAAATGTACTTTTGGTACAGTGACACCTTCTTCTCACCTTCATCCCCTCTTTTTTAGCTGCCATATAGCTACACTGCAACCCTCAAAGTGTTACTGCTACTGTAAATCTTTATTATAACTAACGTTTAAACCACCTTCTGCGAAATAGTTGTTCATCAGTTCCTCTCAAAGTAAGCCATATGACAGTTATAACAACATTTTCTGAGTGCTTGTGGTAATGGTTAAAGATGAATATTATTATTGGATAAAAACATCCATCCATTTTATACAGGCAATTTAGAGTCATCAATTAAGCTGCATGTCTTTGGACTTTGGGAGGAAACCAGAGAACCCGGAGAAAACCCAGGCTAACACTGGGAGAGCATACAAACTCCACACAGAAGAGCCTCAAGAGCCAGATTCAAACCTGCAGCCTTCTTGCTGTGAGGCGACAGTGCTAACCACTGCATCACCGTGCACCCGGTTAGATGAAACCATGGTGTGCTGTTATTGAGTACGTGCAACAACATGCTAACTGCAAGAGCCGTTTAGCTTACACTTGCAGAAGTACATCTAGTAGTTGAATCGGATCGAGGTTGGATCATGTTCCAACCACAAACGAATCACTCCTGAATTTGTGTGGGACTAGACCAAGACCACCTCCTCTCAAGGGTCTTGGTGCAGTTATTTTGGTCCGCATCCAAGTTTTCATTACTGTGGTCACACCTGCCTAAAGGAATCGTAACCATTACGAAGTAACCGAGTTTGATTTAAAGGATTAAAAAGGTCAAGCGTGAACACACCCTATAAACTAGTCCAACCTGGTCATTTACTGTAAATACCATCATGATTGGGCTTAAAATAAGTAAGTAAAGTAAGTAAAACATGTATGGAAACAACTACAGAAACATGGGTCCCCTGGTGAAAAATCTGCTGTTTGTTGGATCCACCCACCCACCCAAAGAGATCTTTCTCACTTTTCATGCTACTGTGGGTTTATATGTGGATGCAGATGCAGGATACATGGAGTACAATAGATATGTGGAAATCATGAAAGGTGCCCTGATAACAAACAAAGCGTCTTGTAAATTATCCTGGTATTATACACCTTTTCATGCAAAGAGGCTGGATAATCATATCCAGGATAGCATGATTGGTGCAGTGTGTTGACAGATGCTATTGCGGTGCAATTATTAAGCACAGTATCTAAATAATAGCTCCAACGTATTAGAAGGAATTGATCCAAACAGCAGAACTGCTCCCTTTATCAGGTCATTTTGTCATTTTGAAGTTAATTTTCTTCACACAAGAACAAATTCAGCCAGTGGGGTAATTAGATAATTCTCGTGCCTCCTTCATGTGATGCTTTCATGGTGGGAAAATTGATTCTGTGCAGAGAGCTCCTATTTGCATGTGCAGACACCGTGCTAATTTCACAGTATATTCCAGTGCAGCAGGCTTCATGAACATTTCAGAACAAAAGTTTTCTGCTTTCCACATATAGCGATCCTTATACGCTGCCATACCACCTGAGGTGCCTATATGTCTGACATTTTAATGTTCCGTCACACTGTCTGCCGGTGAAAGGTGGGAGGGGATTTGGGAAAACTCCGACAGGAGTTGAGATGAGATCTAGAAGCTGCATGTCCACGTTGACTGTGTACGTTTTTCTCTCCGGTCTCACACTGTCTGTTGTTTGAGTGGCAATATACTCAATTTGGTCCACTTTACTTATGTTTCACACAGACATACACACAGACGCCACTCCCACCCACGCGCCAACGCTGGCGCACACACATACAGATGAGGCCCGAGTCTCCTTTCCTGCTGCTCTCAGAGCCCTTGGCGCTGCTTGTTTACCCTTCACTGTGACAGCTGTGTGTGTGTGTATGTTTGTGTGTATGTGTCGATCTGAGGAAGGAGATATTGCGTGTCAAGTGCTCTCCAGGGCTAAGCTATCATTTCTGAGTGTTATCACACCATCCTACTTCCCAGGGGCTGGCTGTCTTTCTTGCTGTCTCTCTCTCTCTCTATAACACACACACACACACACACACACACACACACACACACACACACACAAGCTCCAGACAGTGTTAGGCCAGTGAGGCGTGCAGTCAGAGAGGAGACTGGAGTAACTTGACCAGTTGGTGAGCACATACACACTTTTTCAGACTGGAAAATCAGTCATGCAATGGTCCCGTTCAGACACGCAGCACTGCAAGACCTTTCTGACCTGCAGCCACCACACAGAGTACAAGTTCAACTGTCAGACCACCGACGTTTATGGACCACTAATGGATAGTAGTCACTGCAAACACATAAATAGTTCCCCTGCAGTTCATACTATAGCAACAGTTCAACTCCAGTATTAAAGGCAGCTATTTCTTGGATATCACTAGGGTTGCTACGGTAGTGTCTCTTGCCCATCGTCACCACCATCATTTTGCTTTTTTTAAAAGAAAAATAAACCCATTTAGTTGAGGGCTGGCCCCTGTTAGTCGATAAGTCGACTAATCAGTTGTTTCGGTCTTGGTCGACTAAGATTTCTTGATTTATGGACATTTTTTTCTCCCATAATACACTAATCACTTCTCAATTCTACATATTTTTACAGGTGAAACTTTGAGGTTTTGTGTTTTCCCAAATTTTTGTCCACTTGGTTTGTATTAAAATCACCAAGTTCATACTGTATATGGTTATTTTAAGCAATTATTAGCATGTAAAATAAAGGCATTTTAAATTTGTTCAAACACTACAGAGTGCCTTGGATTGTTTTTGAGAGAGCCTTGTGTTTTTTACTTTTCTGAGATGGCAGTCCACCCATGCAATGAGCCCTTCACAAGACTGAATGAGCCCAATATACCTGAGGGATCCAAAGAGCACCTGGAAGAGATTACTATGAAGTTTTATGTGATGAAGACACATGACCAGCACATCGAAGGACATTTGGGGTGAGAAGGTAATAATATATACAGCCAAACAACCATATTGCCATTTGACAGCTTTTAATGATATTTTCGTCCATTATTACATCTCCACCTTTCGCTGAAACCGACAGCTAATGATTAAAAACTGCATCATACCGATCAAGGCCAACACAAATCCAGTTCCCTACAATTCCTGAGCTTTTCAATGAAGACATGAAGGAATAAATGGCCCTCTGGAGCCTTATGGCCTGACCATCTGTTAGTATATCACATCATGGGGTGATGGCATGGACATTGCTTGTGTTTATCCAACAGTTAACAGCAAGCATGCCAACAGATGAAGGGGAGAAAAAGCATTACTGATTAACATTATGTTATCAGCACAACAGTCTGCCTATTGTTCTGTGGTAAGAAGGCCTAATCCTTGCTCTTAGCGGGCTGGAGGAGAGATGGAGGCTTTTGTGTTTTTCCATCCTGCTGGGTTTCTGGGCTTGATGAGTTTGCCCTTCCCATGTCGACAGCTTTCTCTTTCACTGACAGTGACTCATCTGTGGATCTGGAGTGATGCAAACGTGCAGGCGTGGCCCCAGACACCCACATGAAGGCGACGTCTCAATAGATAACGTCATGGTGAATGTGGAGCCCCTTCAGATCGATAGTGTAGCTCACTGCAGAAAACAAGCGAGCTCTCTGCTCAGCCTCGGACTGCAGCTGAGAAGCACAGATGCCACTGTTTGTCCAAAGCTTGTGCATTTGTGTGTGTGTATGTATGGGTGTTTGTTTGCAATTGCAGAGTAGTGCGGCAGATGCCTCTGTTTGAGATGTCCTTGAAATGTGTCCCTGACCGCCAATTAGCGCTGCCTTATTTGCCCACTGCAATGCCGCCCCAATTAGCATCAAACCAATACCTGTTACGACCTGCCATGAACCGCTATGAGCCGGCGCCACACCTCTGCTCCGCCACTTAAGGCATCAAGACCCCGGGTCATCGCTGTTAAATGGCTGTCACCAGGCATTTAATTATACTGCTGCTACAGCTAATGGAATGGCTGCTGCTGCTTCTTGTAGAAAATAAAGTGTTGTGGTTTAACTTTTTTTGTTTTGTTTATTTCATCAGCATAGTGTTTGGCACTATAGATCGAACCCCGTCTATTCATTTATTAGTTAATCCATCTATCCATCCCACCGTCACTCACGCTGCGGAGAGGATTGTGAGGTGACTTGGAGCAATGATGCATCTCAGAGATTTGAAAAGTGGCTGCCCAAAGGTGTGAAGGTGGGCTGTGAATGTGAAGCAGCAAATCAAAACTTTATTGTATTCACATGCTCATTACTGGGCAGAAACCATCTCCTCTTAGACATGTTAGTGAAGATTTGAGATCTACAGTAAACCAATATTATGTAACTTTGGCCTCAATTGATACAACACAAAAGATTCAAACCTAATTCAGAGTGAAATCTGTCTTTTACAATGACTCTATCTCTCTCTCTCTCTCTGAACTCCTGGTCAAAGGCAATAACTGAAGCTGTGAGCTGTTTGTAAGAACTTCCTGTAACATTCAGTTAATAAACCAAAAATGTCAAAATCAGACTTTAACATTACTGATAATCTCAAAATGCACTAATAGCTGAATCCGGAGTTATTTCCTTCCTTTGTTTATGTCTCTGGAGACCCAGACTGTGACGTTGGGACCTTGTGACATGTGACTGAGCGGACATTACTGCAGATATCAGGCACGCGTACTGGGGCCTAGTAAGACCATAAGATCTGGGTCCTTTTCCAGAGCCGTAAGTCTACCCATTGAGTTCACAGCTAATGAATGGGGCTCCGCCTCCAACAGTGTAACCAGTTCTCTTTATACATCGTAGTCTGTCTCCATGTATGTATACCTTGCACTTTATCTCAAGCAACATCACAATCATAAAACATATTGGTAATTCAAAATTTAGAGAACTAGTGACTGTCCCTGAACGGCCCGGTCCAGACTTGGAGGGGCAAAACTTGTGTGAGTGACATTATACATTTGATAACACAAGACATCTTTACCACTAATTTCTTCTCTCCACACTTGCTACACACATTATGCTACTCTTACGCCAATGATGTAATATGTAAACATGTGATTGCACTTAAACACAGCCTTGGTCTTTTTCGTCCGAGCTTGGACATGGTATTTTACACGTTGTTTGCTTTGTCCACATTTGTTTGCACTTCTTCCGGTTTCCCTTTCTGACCCAACATCTTCAGCGGAGATCTGACTCAAAAAAAAACATCTATCTGCACATTTATTCCTGTTTGCAATGTGTTTATATAATGTGTAAAGATATTACCAATGTTTATGGGGCCTAATGCTTAAAATGTAATACTGTGGTGCCAAAATACGCAATGAAAAATTATGGATGCACCTAAATTATGTGCTGGTGCACCTAAATGAAAAAGTTAGGTGCATCAATGGAAAAAATTTTGTCTGGAGCCCTGACGTGCACAGTGCGTATGTGTGTGTGCGTGTGTGTGTGTGTGTGTATATCTAGAAATTATGTCATTGTCTGAGTTCCTCCATTGAACCCCTTCTGTATATATTTCATTCATGAACACTTGCCTCTTTTCTCCGCTGGTCAAAAGCATGAAGCATGCCCCAGTCACGGAATGACTCATACACACACACACACACACACACACACACACACACACACACACACACACACACACACACACAAGCATTTGAATGCATGCATTTTTAATTGCTGAATAGATGAAAGGCTGTGGAAGTGGCAGAGAGAGTTGTAGTAGAGGTGTGCAGCAAGACGTGATCATTCATGTGTCAAGATGGGCCACTGTGTGTGTATGTGTGTGTGTATGTGTGTGTGTGTGTGTGTGCGTGTTTAAATTGTTCATTAACCCTGTGTCACCCCTGGGGCAGGCTTCCATGTCATGATGTTGGGTTTTAGGGGCACTCACACACATCTGGGCCGATGCTTGCGTGCAGCACTCTTTAACCCAACATCAACCCACATTAGACTGCTTCCGTGTCTTGTCTGATGGTTGAAACAGCACACACACATCACACACAACCACAAAGTCAAAAAATACGGATGCACAAAGTGGCTTTTAAACTAGAGGAAATTCAGAGACAGGTGACTAATGAAAAGAAAAATGAGCAGGGAAACAAATGCAGATATTTCCATACAGGGCACAAGGACTCGCAGAATGGTCTGATGAGGGTGGAAATGATGTGAATCATATGCTGTGGCCTTCACAGTGTCCAGATCTTAACCTAACTGGACACCAGTGACGTGGTAAACAGCGTCGAGCTCTCTCCACCATCATCATCATCATCAATGCACCAAATGTTCCTCCGCCAATTCATATACTTACGAATACGAAGAATATATGTATGACGGGGGTTTGTGGTGGACCATCACCTGACTGACACACTAAGTCCATCAATTCGTACCAGGACATTTAGGAGCATGTGTCTATATTTCAGTAGTAGTAAAGGTACTTGTTTTAACTAAGTGATTGCTTTGTTGTACTTATATTTTTCATTATTATTTCATGATTGATTTTATGTTCTGTTTTGCATCATGTTTTTAAACTCGTGTATATTATTGTTTTCAGTATCCTGTATCATATCCCTCCCTCCTCTCCCTGCAAGTGCCCCAAAGAAACGCTGCTCCTGAACTGCCTGTAACACCTTTATAGAGGTTCTTCCATAACCTGGCGATGTCACCAAGTAACACACTTTTTCAAGTGGCTAGTTTGGCACACCCTCAAACGAAGCTAGTTAGAGCGGAGCTGGAGTGGAGTCCGAAGAGTTTGGTTCGGTTGACCAATCACAACAAAGTGGGCCAGACTGGACTTTTAAATTAAAGCATTTAAAAATGTTCTGGTAGAAACACAAAATACAAGTATGAATCTTGAATTACTCAAGATACAGTAGGTCCTCTTTAACTGTTACACAGCCAAACAGCATGCTAAGTATAGCGACTCTCTATTGATGTATGTCTGAGCTTTTGCACCCAAATGATGTGTATGCTCCAGCACTGACAGGGGATGCAACTATGTCATGGTAGGTGCATTGCTCAAGACCAAAGGAAGCTGACTCTGATTCTGATTATTCGGACTCCATATAAAATTCAGAAGCTGGCTAATGGCATTATTTGTCAGCAGAAAACCCATGCCTGAGTAAATGTTATCAATAAAGCAGTTTAATTTAACGGTAAAGAAAAATAATTTCTCTTTTTTAAATCCACTAGTTGTGAAAAGGTTAGAAACTGGCTGAGTGATGACCGTGTGTAATGATGACAAATGGCTGCTTTGGCGCTGGTGGAGGATTTTGCCAGTGTCAGGCTTCGGGTGGAGAGGGTGTTCAGGATTTTCTGGCCCATGATGATGACTGGCTTATGAGTCATTTTTGATTCCCAAGAGCAATTCTCTTGGAAGTGTGTGCTGAACTGGGCCAAACTTTGGAGCTACCAACCTCCAGAAAACAACCAGTATCAGCTCCTTTACAGGCTTTGACCACTCTAGGGTTTCTGGCAACCGGCACGTTCCGGCGGGAATTGGCGGACACGTCAGGGATTTCACAACACTCACTGAGCTTTGTGTGTGGGATGACATAATTGGAATGACCCAGCAATACTTAAGTTTTCCCGACACTGCAATTGAAGAGACCAGCATCAAAACACAAGAGTTTCTGTAAATACCTGCTTGACCTCAGGCGCCTGTTAAATGTTTTGTACAACATGTTAAAGTTGAAAAAAATACAGGCACAAGCAGCTGGCAATCAGAAGTTATCGGCCTTCAAAAGCCCATTGTGGTTGAACTCTAGTGCTCAGCTGTGTTGTTCGAGGAAGGCAGGAATCCTGCTGATGTTGGTCATTTTTATTTTGGGAGCGATTAGTCTCCTCATTTGCATATTGGTAGCGCCTCATGTCCCTGGCTCTCGTTCATTCATCCATATGCAATACATCTGGAGAGGAATAATTTCCCTTCTCTAGCTTCAGGCTAAAAAAAAACACCTCAAGAATGGTGTGGTGCTTGTGTTTAATGTATGAATGATATGCATGAAGCCTTTTTATTTTTTTTTTACAGTTGATTTGAATTCCAAATTAACTGGAGGATATGAAAGGAGTGGGTCAACAAGGTCCGTGCTTTTAAAAAAAAGTAAGACTTTAATGTGTTTTTTATTGATCTCGGGGGGTTCAGTGGGGAGGAAAAGGTTAAAAAACACATGATCAAACAGATCATGTGATCGACAGATGACTGGATAGCCTGCTGCCGTTCACTGCCTCATAGATGAGACAAAGCAGCATAACTTTAGCAAAGTATGGCGTCCTCATGCTGCCTATACATATACATTACTTGCTTCCTCGTCTAACAATTACAAGAATGTAACTTTAATGGAGGTTCACTATCGATCCAGTGCAGCGGCGGAGCCCTGAATCTTTAGGTTTTTAAAATACCTTCAACTATGTGTCATTTGCCCTCAGTCTCTCTGACTGGACCAGCAAATGAACAGAGCAAAACGTCTATTACTGTGGGAATATTACCATCCATTTCCATCCTAACATGGGCCTTGTTCTATGCTACTACTACTACTACTACTACTACTACTACAACCTACAAGAACAACTTCTACTACTATCATTTCATGTCATTTCTTCTGGCTGATTGAGTTTCCTCATCCATCCCATTACTTAACATACTGTTTGTCATATTTTTTGTTTCCTATGATTTTGTGTACCCCACCATGTCAATATATTGATTTTAATGAAACAGCATTTAGGAATAGTTCTTTTAAGAGTAAATGCTGCTAGCTTAAAGTTACAGAGTTAAGCTAACTTCTGTTTTCTGTGCCGTATTCATGTGTGTAGAAGCTGAACCGGGCAGTAGATTTGACATGGAGAGATCCCAGTGTCACGGCGTCTTTACCATCTAACCAACACAACATACTGAAGACCACGTTTACTTGGCATTGCTGGGGATCTGCAGATTATGATGGTGCGGATTCTAATCTAGCAGATAAACATTTATTGTCTTTGTGTGAATCACGCAGCCGTAAGGAGGGGCAAATACTGCAAATACTGACGTCACATACTGACAAAGCGTCAATATGTGACGAGCCGGGATGAGAACGTGTTATCTATCACCTACATGTGATGAGATTTAAACTACTAATAGGGCCGTCACAGGCCTATTTCTCTCTCAGACAGGAAGCTGAAAGAATATAAAAAATAAGAAGAAGACTAAAGGTGTTGCTCAAAACACTGTTTACACTTATTTTTCTTAAACAAGCTCTTTTTATTGTTTTTTTTTAAAGACACTCTGACACCTTATTTACATTCAAAGTACGTCTTATATTGAAAAAAAAAACTGCATAGTATCACAAAAAGTTTCCAGATGAATTATGAATTGTGATGTTAAAAATATTAGTATTGAGTAGAATCAGAATACTTCACAACTGCTATTGTTAAATATTTATTGATCAAAGCTGAAAAAAAAAAACAGTTAAATGTAGGCTATTCATGGTAACAGTTCATTGAAATGTTAAAAGGGCTCTTTTATCAATGTGCCTGTGAAAGAAAATTGCTTCAATATAACAGATCAAAAAGCAGCCAAAGTTGCTGCTGGATGACAGTGTTCCAACGTGCTCTAACACTGTGGATCACACAATAATAACTATTTACACAGAGGAGGTCATTTTTGGTTATTCCCCTTCAATCACCCACATCTATACACGTTTATTGATGTAGCTTCTGTGTGTGTGTGTGTGTGTGTGTGTGTGTGTGTGTGTGTGTGTTGCTCTGCTTGCCGTGTTCCCTCTCCTAGCTCTCCTCTCAGATAGCAGCGGGGGTGCCGTCACATGCTGTGAACACCAACTATTGGCAAGATCTGTGGTTAAACTGGGACAATCCTCATACACACATACTAACACGCCACATACACACACACACACACACACACACACACACCACAGAGACATGCTGATACACACCACATTCATACACTTACAAACTTGCATACAAACTGGCTCACGTGACGTGTTAAATGCTGACACAAACACAGTCCTTCACTCTGCACCACGTCTTCTTCTTCTGTCCATGTTTATGTATTTGTATAAAGTTATATCGTCTACCTACTTGCCTCCTTATTAAACACAGTTTACCTTCATGTGTACCAGTCTGTGTTTGTGCATTGTACTGAGAGTTTTCTGCTTTCAATGCTCACCTGACTAAAAGACATTTTATCTTTAGTGGCAACATGTTCTGCTATTATTTACGACTCTTATTTAAGGCTCTTTACTGCCTCCATCTTCTTTTGTTTGTAAACTTGTACTTCTGTTGTAGACACAGTACATCATATCGGCTGTTGCACAAATTAATGTGATCAGATGTCTGATCAGATCATTTCTTATTGTTGCTATAGCCCAGAAGTTTGAATTATTAATTCTGAATATTGGTGTCTACATTTCACCAATCCAATTTGAGCAACTTAATTTTTTGTAATTAAAATGCATTTATAAAGGACTTTTAATGAAAATAAATCAATAAACAAAATAAAGCCTGCAGGCATTGGATTATTGTTATCAAGCATAAAGTTTTGCACCAATACTACTAAGATCTGCCCTGATGGAGGTAACCATGGTGCTCTCCCTTTAACGTTCACTCCAGCTGGTTTCAGAAAGCACAAAATCACTCAGTCAGAAAAGTTAAGACAACAAAGAAGTCTCAACAGCATTTCTAGCTGACAATATTTGCTGCAACGAGGTCTGCATCATATCAGGGAGGAACAGGACAGTTCCCCTCCTCTCTTCAGCCCTACAGAAAGGGCGTCGTCACACCCTGATTGGCCAAGAGGGGAAATGCACCAAGCTGCTCTCAGTTCTTCATTGGGAGCCATCAGGCCCCAAACTGCACAGCAGGTGATCTGAATAACCTCCAATCATCTCAGGGGAACGGTGACATTCAGCTAAAATTAATTAAAGGAAAATGATAGTAAGTACCAAAGAATGAGGGACTCTGCACACCAGCAGCAGCTTGATGCTCCACAGCTAACACACATTATTTTCCTCTGCACTTAAAACACATTTACTGCTGTGATGATTATGATGTGCCACATGATCAGAGCTGATAGAGAGTGCACACGGATCCACTCAGGTATATTAGACCTATTAACAAAGGGTGACCATATTTTCAAACCCCCAACCGTTAAGTGGTCCACATGTTCATGCATGAGCAAATATGGATGCATCATAGGCGTTTTCATCAGGATGGCTATCTTGGTGCACCTGTAGTGCATTTGAGCACAGAGTGGGATCAGAAAGGAGGCATTATTAACATTCATGATTTATCACATTCACAACTTTCACGCCTTTAATCACAGGGCTATCCCTGTCATGACACACTGACAGTTTCTCTTAGAGGAAAGCCTACATACATTACTTTCCAACTTTAGTTTTTAAACCTGAACAATCTCTGTCACATCACGTTGCTCGCCACAGCTTCAGGCTGTTATAATTAAAACTGAGGAGCTCAGAGGACATTTTGGCCAGGATGGAGATGCTGGGTGAAAGACTGACAGGCACAGACCTGAGGGAGTTATAATGAGCGAAAAGCCTGTTGATGCGCAGACAGAAATGTGTAGAATAATTAATCAAAATGACACGTGTGATGTGCACATAACCACGGAGGGTTCTGTGGGATTTTGCACAAAACTGCACAAAATGTAATCAGTGGATCTGTTGTGTCCGTGTGTGATTGTGGCTTGACAGTGTGCAACATCACTCTCTACTGCAGCGGGGTGCACTGTGCTGCCTCTCTTATTTCATATGCACAAATTAATGAGTGGAACATGATAAACATCTATATACGTATGATATTGTTATTATTTTAATTTTGGTGAAAACCAGTACAATTTCATAGTGATTTGGACATTTGAGTGTTTTACAGATATTTGTCAGGACTCAGTACACGTCAGCTTGAAACCGGGACAAACTGGGACGTCTGGTCACCGTATATTAACAGAAACTAAAGCCAAGTTCACACCACACAGCTTTCACCATCGTCAGATTACAGTACTGTTCTCACTACACAACTTGCTGTCTTGTAACGTCATTTGCTGCATTTACATGGACACAAATAATCGGAATAAAGGCCCAATCAGATTAAAAATGTTTCATGTAAACACTTCAATCGGAAGATTCTGATCCGATATGGCCCAATTGGAAACTAATTTCATTCCGAATGAGAGAGGTGGTTTATGCCGATTCTTGTTCTGATCGCCGTCCATGTACACACACATTTGGATCATGTCTTCCTGGTTGGGGTAAAATTATCTCCACTGTGCATGTTTGCTACGTCAGCGTGACTTGTGACAACGCAGCGTTTGTTTACAACACAAGCGGAAGTACAGCTTCTTCTTGTACTGCTTTTTCTAGAAAATTAGACAACTCCGTGCATGCCCAAAGGTTTTATTCTGATTAAACGCTCGGTGCACATATATGCACATCATGATCAGATCATTTTATTTAGTGTCCGTGTAAACTGTGGATTTGGGATTTCCGATCAACCAAGGTTCAGATGGGATTGGTGCATGTAAAGATAGCTACTGTGGTTTTCAGACTACATGACTGAATGGTGACAGGAGGTCTCACACTACAAGGTCTTTCACCAGGAGGAATCCCAGATGAGGTCTCCAAACTACATTTTGTCCCGAAAGAGTGAGAAATTCACTGACGTGATACCTTATGTGAGACACATTGCTGATGCTGTTGTTGTGTTAACAAATGGCCTGTTTCCACCGGTTTCAAGCCTCTATTTTACTACTAAGTTCCTCTTGTCACAGGCGATCCATCCTCCCCTGGTTTCCTCTCAACTTATGTCTCGCTTCTCATTGGCTGGCTCAGCATTCTAGATATCTCTAACGTGTCTGCACGGCAGCTCACACATGATCTCGGCGCGATTCAACACCGATTTGCCTCTGATCTGGAAATTTTTGTCAGGAAGCTCCAAAAACTGTCAGAGAGCAGAAAAAACAGGGCTAAAGTTGTGTAGTATGAACTAGGCATTAGGAGCAATATAATAGATCTGACTGAGTCCTGAATCAGGTCTTTGTTTCTAGGGGTGGTGTGGACCTGTGAAGTTATCAATCTAAAGACAAAGACAAATGAATTCTAATGCACCATTACGCCTGGGCTAGACTGGCAGCGTGAACAGCACGTGGTGGCTGTGTTACCGAACGGCTGCGTGATTCATGTGTCCGTTGTTCACACCAGCTGCATGTCAGCTGCGTTTCTGCTGCTGCAATCAGCCCTTTCTTTCTACATGAAGTTTACCTTTCACGATGGCCATTTCATTTCATTATAAATGTCATTTATATTAATTTCAAAAAGAGAAAAGTCAAGAAATGTGTGGTAATTTGTAAATAATAGTAATAATTGACAATAAAATTCTGTGCTATTTTCATTCATTGAGCCCTGCAAGTCACTGCCTGTTCTAGAACACTGTCCTGCACATATTTCAGAATAAAAGCCCCATGTTAACAAAAAAGGAGTTCTGTCCAAAGGAAAAAAAAATGCCTGAGGGCTTTTATTTTGAAATGACAGTTTTTATTTAAAAATAAATCTTTACTTTTTTCATGTCTGTGACATTTTGTACAGTGTAGTAATGTAGCTGATATGATGTCAGTATACAGTCAAACAGTCACTTCCACTGTCTGCTGCTGCTGTGAGCTGCGTGGTTTGTGTTAAAAATAGAAAAGACCTTGAATCTCTAGAAGAGATGCAGCTGAGACGCTCGTCTCATGCCAGCAATGTGGCTGCTTTAACCACCACCAACATGGACGCCGAAATAAAAACAACAGGTAACATAGCCGCCATGCGCTGTTCATGCGGCCGGTCCGGCTCAAGCTTTAATAAGGGCCTTACAGTCAAAGTTTACAGCACCTCGCTGTGACCAAGATAGTCGTTTTTATTTCTGTGACACGAACAAGTTCATCTTAAAGTCAATAGACTATGAAAGTGTATGTAAACTGTGGAAACCAAACACAGTTTTTCCACACAAGTCTTGAGGAAAAACACGAAACCCAGCATCGACACTACAAATCAGCTTGTTTTCCTCTACTCCAGTGCTAAATATGAAACATGCCATTCATTTTAATTCTGACCTAGAAATCCTCCATAAACTCATCTTCGTATTCATTAGCTGCACACATTCTTGCTGAGATCTTGTATTTTGCATTTGCATTCATTTCTCCTCCTCTGAACTCTTCCTCTATCCTCCTCTCACCCTTCCTGTTTCTTCCCCCCACTGGAAAGAGTTAGTTTAGTTGGGGCGTCATGCCTTTGGCACTGCTTGAAAATCAGGTTTCCCATTAAGCCTTGGAAAGTTGAATCTGGGGGCAGGATTTGTATGCGTGTGGACTTTATTTTGGAGGTTCTTGGCAGAGAGAACCAGTTTAGCGCCAGTAGCCTTTGAGCAGCTGTTTAACATACTGTATTGCTCCTAGTGCAAACATGAAGTCCTCGTGTCTGGTAGAGGTAAACGTATAATATAAGAATAAACATCTTTCAGTGTCTTTGTATGACCGCATTTGGCAAAAGGTGCCATGAATAATCATCAGGAGCATGAAGCATTATCTTTAGCTGTAATGCCACCAAATCAACATCATTTAAAAGGTAAATTCAGGCAATGTAGCTATTTATCTTCACATAGAAGGTATTCAGATTCAACATTTCACCCTCGAGCAGTTGGAACCGATAAACGCTGTTATCAGCTACTCCACGTCCAGCCTTTTAAACCTCTGCCGAGTTAGAATGACTGCGAGCGCTGGCGGTCGTAGATGACACATTGTGAAATGACAGACAAGAGCGAGTCGTCTTCTCAATCCGTCTCCCAGCTTTTCATTGCGATATTACGTCCCTGCTTTATTGCATCGATTTTTGTTGCAGCTTAATCTTTCTGCCAGGTTGTGCCAGCTCGTCACGCTTTTGAAGGTGTTCGCCACTCCTCGTGTGCTTTCCACAATCCCCAAAGCAATCCCCGCTAACCTTTCCCCAAAATGCAAAAGAAAGGTCACCTCAGTGCAACTCTCTGGACATTAATATACTTCCTATCTCACTTTTTTTTGCTGTTCATTTAGCAAAACAACTTTGAAAGTCACCTCTTGTCTTTTTTATTTTCCTCTCCTATTTTCCTCTCGTTGGCTTTGTGCATCTGAACTTCCCATCACACTAAGCGTGCTGTCAAGTTGGATTAGTCCATGAAGTTTAACTTGTGGGTATTTTTTATTACAGGAACAGCACTCTAGGCTTACGTCTGACAAATAAACCTTTGCTGAGTTGCAAGTTCAAAGTTTATCCATTTATTTTCTGCAGGCCGTTTCACCCCTCAATTATTTCTCCTGAGTCTAAAGTTTTTCTGCTGCAGCGTAGCGCTACCCGCTCGGCATCATCAATAGGAAAGAAGGGCGAGGGAAGAGCGGGGTGACTGGGAGGTTGGCTGCAGCCACTGCCTTGATGAGGGGAAGGAAGAGAAAATGAGAAGGAAACAGAAACTAAACACAAGAGCCTGCTTGTTTAACAGAATTAAGGAGCTCTTGTGAACTCTCGGGGCCCAAACTGCTGTTTGAATGGATGCTGGGAGGTTTGATTCTTGTGTTGTTTTGGTACGTACCGTGTCTGTATCGACATTTTCAATCTCATGCGGGGCAACAAAACATCTGGCTTCCATGTGCATGCTGTTTGGTTGAGCAGTCTCAATGTGGGTTCTCACATAAACACTGGACCCAAACATGGGGTCCCTGATTAGTTTTGTTTTTGCAAAAAGATAGTCACGTCCTCAATAAATGTTCAATAAATGTGTCAAAAAAAGTTGTCCAAATCTACTTTAAATGAAAAACATTAGGACACAAGACTGAGAGTTGACAACTAGCAGCTCTGTGAGGCTGCGTTGCTTTGAGCTAAATGCTAAAGGCAACTTACAGTATAGTTCAACGTATCCTCAAACAAGCCTTTAGGTGCCAGAAGAGGGCAACGAATGCTAGCGTCAGTAAAAGTTAAGATGAGAGATTTAATCAGGGTCTTTCTCACACTATTCCCTACGCGCTCTCTCAACCGACTTCCACTCTGTTTGCGTGTTCGCGTAGAGGATCCACCACCATATTAAGTGCCATCCCAAACTAGTTAGAGCTGAGAGGAAATGGATTATAAAACCCACCAACAGCAAGCCGTCATCGATGCCGACTTACTGGCCATGTGTTTGTGTTCGTCATGAACACGCTGCGTACAAATGGAAGCTTAGTGCAGCTACCCGTACAAACATAACCCACTCAAACTGAGATGGACATTTAATATTGTCATACAGACGTATTTTCTTTTCTGTATTTATGTGTCTTGTTTATGCACCAAAACACCAAATTGCTTGTATGTGAAAACCTACTTGGCAATAAATTTTACGCGGAGTAAATGTAATGAGTCTGCATACAGTTGAAATGTTACGACAGTTTCTTTTTCCCTCGGACGGAGGGGAAGTTCATCCTAAAGCCTGCCGCTGTATTTACACCCACGAAGGATGTTTCACTCATTTGTGAGTGGGACTAGTGTCCAGTCCGGTTTGAGAAAGACCTTAAGTGTTGTAGACGAGGTTGTAGAATTTCTAGGTGTGTAACAGCAGACCCAGTTATCAAAAAAATAACAAAAAAAACACAGTACAAAAGTTTAATTTTTATTTTGCCAGTGTTAGTTTGACTCCATCTAACTCCACCAGTGTGAGTGTTTCTTCAGCTCCTCACCATCAACCTGCCTCCGCTCCCCCATCTCCCCTTCGGTTCCTCCTCTACTTCCTGTTATCGCTGCTGAACTTTTCCCGTCCTTTTTCTTTCTCTGTGACTCGGCTCCTATCTCCTCACCTCCAACCACATTTGTCCCCCCCGTCTCTCTGATTCAGCGCTGCCCCTTTGGCTGTGTCGCAGGAAGACGAGTTTATCATCATCATTATCACCGTGTTAATTCCAGCGCCTTATCTTCCTAAATAAAGTGTGTGGTTTTGTCTCTTTGTGCTGACATCCTCGGGCTGCACTTGAACATAGCTCATTTCTGTGTTTCTCCACTTAGCATCGAAATGAACTGGTTTTTGGGGACTAGTGCTAGCGTAGCTTGCATCAGCTCCGTGCAAGCTAATAGGGGTATCAGCAGTTGCCTGCATCGGAGAACATCAAAGCCAGCAATTCCCTCTGAACACAGAATCTGAGTGCACACAGCGGGCATGCATGCACAAGATACACACACTCGGGCATGCACGTACACACACACAGACTCGTGCACAGACGGGTGCATACAGCGGGCATGAGGGAAGGGGTAGCTTCTTGTTGTCACACAGTATTTCCATATATGTTAATAGCATTCTTGTTATTCTGCAGAAACAGACGGCGGTGTAATGAAGTGATGAGCTGTCCTGGCTGCAGGGAAGCGGACAGACAGGGTTAGAAAACACTACAGTCTGTGGAAAGTTTTCTTTTTTTATTTCAGGCGTTGATTTTGCTCCAAAACACACACACAATTGATTAGCCGCCATTGTCCGTGTTAGTGCTGATATGAGTGATGTGTTTGATGTGGAGCACGTTGAGGCGGATCATTGATGTTTCTGCTAACACCACATGATTACCCTGTGAACGGCTTCATTTGATGCCCCTTTTGAAAAAAAAAAAAAAAAAAACCTGCCTGGGAACTAGGTCATGAAATTTCAGACGTTCAAACAATCATACTCCAAAGCTAGATGAATGGGCTTTATGGGAGCAAGCGCAGCTTTTGACCAGCTAACTGATGTACTATCATGTGTGACTAGAGCGATCGCTGCTGCTTTATCTGCACACCGCCGCCGTGACAAACACAACACATTACTGCTATCAAAGTACTGTAATCATATTTGGTGAAGGAGCTTTTTTTTTTGGTTGTATAATTTGATTTGCTCGGTGAGTGGCCGCGGAGTGCTGCTCATTATCATCTGAATAATTCATAATGAATTATGTTTGTAATTTCTGCTTGCTTATCAAATCGCTTTGATGACATGGAACAAATGTATTGAACAGATAGAGGTTAATATCTTTCAAACATATTTTCCTGCTAGTAGTGACCCAGTCTCATCATTATTTCAACATAGGGAATTAATGATCAGGACCGCCCAAACCATTTAGGGCCACTTTGATACATTTCCTTTTATATTGGAGCCGTTTAAATAACTGCAACCTCCTGCACAAAAAAGACATCCATGCAGCAGTTGTGGAAGTACATACCTTTACTTCAGTAAAAGTAGTAATACCACAGTGTAAAAATACTGTATTACAAGTAAAATCCAGCATTCAAACTCGTACTTGGTGAAAGTAAAAGTATTTTAATCAAAATATACTTAAAGTGTCAAAAGTAAAATTACTTGTCATGCAGGATGGCCGATTTCAGATTAATGTAGATCATATTATTGTTATGAGGCTGTTAGGTGGTGCAGCACTGTCGCCTCACAGCAAGAGGGTCACAGGTTCGAATCTGGCTCGGGGGCCCTTCTGTGTGGAGTTTTGCATGTATTAGCGTGGGTTTTCTCCAGGTTCTCCTGTTTCCTCCCACAGTCCAAAGACATGCAGGTTAATTGATGACTCTAAATGTCCCGTAGGTGTGAGCATGAATGGTTGTCTCTATGCGAACTGTCCAGGGTGTAGCCCACCTTCGCCCAGTGCCAGCTGGGATCAGATACTATTGTTATGATCTTCGAACCCGATCCAGTTTCCCTGTGTTACCCTGCCCTTTTGTTTCCTGTATTGTCTCCTCTTGTGTGTCTTTTTGTGTATGTGTGTGTGTAGGTGGGCGTGGCTCGACCTTCCCCCACAGGGCATATGCGGCTGGCACACCTGAGCGTAATCCAGTCATTCACCACCCTGCAGTACATCACTGATCGTTCAGTCACCCTCCGTGGTAGCATTCGGCCCAGGCCACTACTTTGTAGTTTGTTGTTTTTTAAATTTGCATTGTTGTTTCCTGTGTTCAGCTCTGCAAACTGCCAGGCGCTCCACTCGCTCACCGCTAGCCTGCCTGCTTCCACCACCATTTCTGGACAACCGTTGTGCTCCGTTCTGGTTCGTTTTGGATCTCACTCCTCGCCACACCCCGGTACAATGTCCACCCATCGTCCCCCGAGCCAGAAGCCCATCTGCCCCCGATACTTTCCCAGCAATATTCTCTTTCTCTATTTGTAATAAATTCCCTAATACTGATTTTTGTGTTTCGCGTCCTGCTCTTGGTTCCACTCTTTGCCAAATTATAACAATTATTGTATTATACTTATTGATGCATGATTGTATGATTCATATTGGTAATGCGGCTGTTTATTGTGTGGCAAATTTGAAATACGTAACTGCTGGGCAGCTTAATCTACAGTAGCTTATCAGAACTTGTTGGTTGATTCAGAACACAAAATATAAATCTGTAAGATAAATATTGTGCTGTAAAAAGATTTTTCAGATTTCCCTCTGAGATGTAGCAGTAAGAAAGTAGCAGAAAATGGAAATACTCATGTCTTTATTTATACGTGTATGTATGTATTTTATGTATTTATCAAGTATAAGTACCAAAAATTTGTATTTAAGTTCAGTAATTGAGTAAATGTACTTAGTTACATTCCATCGTAGCAGATACTCATGTGCTACACAGTACAGACAAATAGAATCAATAGTTCCCTCGAAGAGTGGAGGGTATCCAACAGGAAACGAGTATGGACAGTTGTTGAACCCTGGATTTAACAACCCAATGTGGATTTTGTCCTGGTCCAGGAACTGTGGCTTCTTCTTGATACTGAAGGGGTTCACTGGAGTTTGATAGCCCAGTCTGGATTTGTGTTTTGGTTTTGGGGAACACTAACTACCATTTTCACGTTCACAAGTGTAGCACACAACAGCAGATTGTCCATGTCAGACGCGTTCTCACCAACTGGAAATACTCTTGTATCTGGGGTGGTACTTGGGTAGAGCGTGCATGAGGCATGACATGATGCAAAAACATCGTAGTCACATAGTCAGTTTAGATAACCGAGTGTCTTGCGTTCCTTGAATTTGTCTGATGATTTCGATGTCGGCTCTTACCGAGATAAGTCCCTGAATCTAGTTGTTTCTCCGGTTAGACATTTTCATTGGTTGTGTAAATGACCCTTCTTCTTGACTCAACGGATGGCCAAAATGGCTCCGGCAATCATCCGCATCCATTGGGCCCATAGACCAGGCCCAGCAGTATTTTCCTTTAACTCCACCTCCCAGCCGTCAGTTCAGCCTTGGTCTGGGTCTCATTCACATGAACAGAGGAAGGAAATTAACTCTTGATTCGACAATTAGTGTATTTTTCAACTTTTAGGAGCTAATGATTTCAATAAGAGCTATCTGAGTGTTGCTACTGGGAAGCTGATTTACCTAAAAAAGAAAATTATCCGTTGATTTATGGACGTCTCTCTGCCAGTGTTTTTTTGAGGCTTGGCTCACCCTCGGTGTTGCACCAGCCACATGATAGAGACACCATCAACTCGCTCGCTGTGAAATCTCCAGACAATGAGCAGCACTATGGGCTCAATCGGACATTATGCAGACTTTGAACAAGGGATATGGCAGGGAAAAGTCTGTTTGTCTGTCACCAATGATTCAGACATGCATGTTCTCACATACAGGTCCTCTGGGTAATGTCCACATAAATTCAGGGTTGCAGTGCATGTGTGTGACAGGGGCTCTAGAGAACAGTCTCTATGAACCATTCAGTATCGGTGATTATCAGTTTGATTTCGGTGTGATGACCGGTTGGACCATGTTGGACCAAGTCTGCTCCAGTCTGGATCATTTATTGCTGACATGTGGTTGAAGTAGCATTTAGGTATAGTTAACCATTGAAGAGCCTCATATAAAAGAGGCCTTGACAGGAGAATACGTTACAGTTGATAGTTATTGTTGTTGCCTCCATTCAGCATTTTACCATCAGTAACACGAGGAAAGCAGGACTGGAGACACTTGAATGTCTGCTCTGAACTGGCATGAACTGAATGGAAATAATCAGTCTGCACCTGCCGAGACCTGAGCTCACCTGGAGTCACTTTGTCCAATCAGGAGTTATGCAACAGGTAGTTATCTCTACGCCCTCTAGGGGCAGTGTTGCTCAACGGTACAGAGGGATTTCACTACAGTGGTGTTGGAGGAATCTAATGTTTTGTCCTCTGATCCCGTCCTGCTCTTCTCACGGCATGTTTGGTATTTTAGGCTGTAGTCAGGACTGTCTGCATCATGTGTGAGTGGAGACATGATGATGTAAAAAATGGCAAGAAAATTGCAGTGTGTTGTTGGCCAGAGAGAAGTTATTTTCTTATTCGATCATTTACTGCATCAGGTTTTAGGGCAGAACCAGCTCATCTGAAGTTCACCTCATTCTGATGAAATCTGAGCAGCTTACAGCCATCCCTTCTCTCATCTCTCCATCCACTATGCAGCCTTTTCCCATGTTTTCCTGTGTTGCATTATAAATTACTGTAATCATAGCCTACAGTTCCTATGGCCAAGTGTGTTTCTCTGCATTCACTCAGTTATTAATGCTTCTTTCTTGGCTGCTAGGACTATAACAAATATGTCAATGTTGGTGGAAATTGTCCTGGGGTGTCTGGTTGTCAATAACGCTGAGGTGTATTCCCAACTTAAAGGAATACTTCACCCGAAAAATGATCATTTGTATGTAAATTACTCAGCCCATGCTACCTTGAATTCTTGAAGGAACCTCTGTTTTTAGCTCCGTGGTGAGCAAAGAATAGTCTAGATTGTTTGAATTCAATGGGGGGGTTGTTAAACAAGGGGTGAAGTATTCCTTTAAAATTTAGCTAGTTATGGGACTTTGCGAGGGTTGTGCTTTGAGATTTCAGAATTTCAAAGCCTAACCAAGATTGACGGAGGGATCGCAGGACGGAGCTGCTGCTGTTCAGATGCAAATGCAAAAAAAAAATTGCTCTACAGGAATGCATTAGTTTTGTTTTGTCCTGTTTTTCTTGTGTAGCATAAATGGACGAGGCTACAACTGTATTTTGTTGATCAACCCTGTGTTGCAGAATGACAGTAAATGATCCTTGAATTCCAGCTGACCTGCGAACGCCTCAGGATCCCTCAGTAAGAGCTGGAGGCTGTAGCTGAGGCGATATCTGGATAACACTGATTAGTCTGCTGTCACCCCCACCTGGATGCACAAGTTGTTAAGTTGGACAAGGTGTTACAGATAACAAAAGTTTACATCAGTATTTACACGGCCCTGGTGTGGTCTACATCTACTTCTCTCTGCATCTACTTGTCTGTCTGCTGTTAGTGCTCAGCAGGTGGCGTTCAATGGTTTCATGAAAGCCGTGAATCATAAAACCAAACAACAAAGCTGAATGACAGAAGTTAAGCAGATATCCTGTCTTTTTAACCAAGCCTTTGCATTGTGTAGCCTAAGTTTTGCATTCATTTCTGTGGACGTACACAACCAACACTCCAAACCATAGACTGTATACAGTATAAGAAGTGGACACAGTCACCATGACACCACCCAACTGTTTGTGGACTGTTGTTTTGAAGCCTTGAGGTGAGCATTTTGGTCGTCGCCATCTTATTTTTTTGCAACTAGAGGGTGGAGCTAAGTACAACTATGAATACGACATTGTAGGTGACCAAAATGTTAGAATTAACTTCATGAACTGAAAACACACTGTGAAAGAGTTAAATTTGTAAGACGAAAACATGGACAGCTCCCAGACCAGACAACGGCGTGGTGGCGACCTGTCAATCACAAGCTGCTTTATGGTCTATTTGACTCTAACCACTGCTACTTAATTAATTTTACAGATTAAATTAATGAAAACAACTTACCTGAATTCTCAAGCGCCGCACTAATTTGCCGCCTGCTGTTTTCTGATCAGATCATGGTAACTATGGTCGATAAATTCATAGAGCTTCAGGTATCCAGCAAAAGTCACCACAACGAGAAAATATGCAAATGTGCACCTCCTGTAATGTGAGGTGCACAGAGTGACAAAAACGTGAAGCGCTCAGCGACGCAAAAGCGCAAACTGCTTCTCTGTCATTGAAGACAATTAGAAAAAGCCGCCCCAGGTTGCTTAAATACAGTTTGTCTGATTGGGGCCGAAGGGTGATCATTTTCTGTGGGTGCGTCACATTACACATCATCGCTTGATCCATTTTTAACGTACAATATTCAGTGAATGCAGCTTTAATTTGTGTAGCTCCTGTTTTGTGGGTATATCTGAAATCTGAAACCACCTTTCAAGTTCGGTAAAGTTCAGTTTGATGAGTTCAGGTCTTCACATCTTCATCAGCGCAACCCAAACAACTCAGCAGGCAGCTCTCTCTCTCTCTCTCTCTCTCTCTCTCTCTCTCTCTCTCTCTCTCTCTTTTTTTTTTTTTTTTTTACTTATTTAGAAATTGGGCTAGTATCTGTGGGACTGTCAAGAGTTTATACCCGTGTTAAGGATTCTGTTTCTTCTGTTTTATTGATTATCTACATTGACTGGTCTACATCAAAGCTCACTTTAATTTAATACAGTTACAGCAAAACAGAGATAGATAGATAGATGGATGGATGGATGGATGGATGGATAGATAGATAGATAGATAGATAGATAGATAGAAGCCTGCAGCCTCACAACTGGGAACTTTAATAAAACTATTTTGGACCTTGAACTGAACCACTGCATTTGAAGTTAATATTTGAATATTTTTTTATTATTTCATTCAAGTAGCTCAAGTGGTGTTTGCACTCCTGTTACATTGCTTTACTTAGATGCATTTTAAAATATTTCAGTTTTAGGTATTTATATGGTCTACTGGTGAAGTAGCACTAACCATTATGTGGGGGGGATAATTTTAGGGATTTTTGGGAAATAAAATAATTCAGCAGAGGCAGCGATATATAGAGCAGAGGGGAGGAAAAACCCCTGCATGTAATATAAAAACAGTCCCTTTACTCTCCATGTATATCTATATTTTCTACATTTATTTTACTCCACATACTGTATGTATGGACGGACAGACAGATACTGCTAAAGTCAATCCTTTCAGAAATCTCTATGGGAAAGAAACAAAGGATGCAGGCAGACAAATGCAAGCTGTGATGGACTGATGATGTGGTCACAGATGGACAGATGTGTGTGATGACCATCCTGATGTTGGCTGAATGACGAACGTGGCGTTTACGTAGTGAGAGGAATACCGTCCAGCACCAGAGTCTGATTACAATCTTTATGTCAATATCATGACTTAATGTGATTCATTCTCAACAAACATGAATAATTGGACTTGTTTAGCTGTACATCTGTTACCATATGACAAACATTTACACAGCGATTATTATTCATTTGTCGACACACATGCGTTATTTGGTAAACACTTATTGTGACACTCAGAGCCGTACGGAGCTGTACTTCACTGCCGGGAAACGCCGCTGTGGCCGTGAACAACCGATTCTTTTATCTTTGTTTGTGTTGAATTACCACCATGACCGGATCACATCCCCGTGACACTACAACACAATCCAAAGGACTCAGCACTATATCAAGCCTTAAGTTTACGTATCGTTTGAATTTATATATTTATTTTTGTCAGTCTGTGTGTACCTTATGAATTATATATGACCTATTTACAGAGCAGCACCATTAAGTCATGAATATATGCATAATATGATAATGTTTGCGCAAAATTGTGCATAGAAAAAATATTGTTAGATTCACAGCTGAGACATCACTCAGCTTCTCCTGTTTGTTGGTGTAATAAAATAAAATAAAATAAATGAATTACATTATTATTATTATCTTTTATTCCGTTATATTATACTACACACTTTATATATATAAATAATTGTTAATTGTCTCAATTTTTTTTATATTTTCAAATAAACCGAAGGATGAAATGCTCTTTTGTGGGTTCATGTACTTCTGTTGTATGTTAAAACATGTAAAATATGCAATAAATGTGCACTGACTTATCAAAAAAAGCATAGTTCTGCAGCTTCAAACTAAGTTGTTTTTTATGATTTCATAAAAAGTTGATAATTTGGAGATATAGATTTCTGCTATAGAGTTCTGCTTTCTCTCTTCCCGTGGGTCAGGTATAGTTATAGTGTAGTTATTTCATTTCCCGTAGTGTATCTTAATATGAATCACGTCCATATGGAGGACAGAACCTGCCAGAATCAAAAATGAATAAATAAATAAATGTTATATTCAAAATAAATGTTGGCATTAATTAACAGTAGTTGACAAAATGTGACGTAAATTGATCATTTTCTGTTTTTTATGTATCTATTTTATTAACTTTTGAATTTATTTATTTCATTATTTATTTTTGCATTTATTTTTTAATTAATTTATTTATTTATATATTTTATTTATTTTTTCCAAAGTACACGCTGAAATGTAGTCATTAAAATACTGTTACAATGGTGATGTGACACAGATGCCCTCATTTTCAACCCATTTTTAACTTCTAGGCGTCTGGACGTTAAATGATCGGTACTGAAACAGGGATGGTATAAGTAGTGGCAGTATTAGTGATAGCAGTATTATTTTTACAATTGTCTCTAGTGTGTGTGTGTGTGTGTGTGTGTGTGTGTGTGTGTGTGTGTGTGTGTGTCAGAGCTTGAGTCAGTGAGAGGACAGTCTCCATAATGAGAGCACATAGTTTTAACTCAGCATGAATTTTAGAAACTGTCAAGTGCTGAACCGACTTATTTAGACTCACAGAGACTTAATGTCAGTTTCATATTTGGTCACACTTTATATCACAATATTTATTTTTAAATGCTGTATCACTACATATTGCTCTTTCCTCTTATTCCACCACACTGCTGTCACAGTTATACTATGTGCACTGGACATCTCCGTCATGCACATGAGTACTTGCAAAAACCTGATTAGAAACGTGATAATACACGACTAAGAGACGTACTTTCTCCTGGAGGACCCCGATCAGGTTTTTCTTTAGTAGCATTACAGACACCAGATTTCTTGTTTACATGACACAGTAACCAAAACACATGTAAACACACTGACTGATAGTCTGACCCAGGTCCCTGAGCAGGTCCTGATTTACGAGAGGGAAAGCCCCTATCTGTCTGGCCAGCCCGGTGTCCACAAAAAGTGTATGAATGACACAGCAATTTCCAAATCATTTTGCGTGCAATAAATTGAATGCTTGCTTTTTGAGTGTCGTATACGCCATGGAGCCTAGCCATAAGAGACTGGAGGTGATCCAGACCGACTGGACTGTCTTTCAGAGGCTCTAGCAGGCTCCGTTTTAGGGCTCGAGTGAAGCTACAGATATCATATGAAACTAGAGAACATGAGCAACCCACTGGCACAACCATATCGGGATGTTTCTCAAGATATATGCATGAAAATGGGTTCTATTGGTTACCATGAGTCTCCCCTTTACAGACATGCCCACTTTATGATAATCACATGCAGTTTTTTTCATTCAGTATAAATGTGCTGTTTCCACCTTTCTCACCTCGGGTCCATAAACAGTCTTGGAATTACATAAATTGGGTATCAATGTAAAGCTGCAACTTGAGTCCAACTGTATTCATATGTGATGATATTAGGCCACATACCAGTCGTCATTTCATTGTAGTGAGATCATTTTTTGAAACTTGTCCTCACTGTATAAACTGACCTGTGGTGACCTCCAGGATAATCACAGCCTCATGAAACTTTACAGCCACAAACTAGAGACCTGGAGCATTCAGAGGATGGATGGCTTTACTAGATAGCTTTAATGAAAAAAATCCTGCAGAAATCTCAAAATGTCAAAAGTTTTTGATACCAAATCACAGCATGACTTTATCTACGGTGTTCCTCAAGGTCCTGGTGTCTTAATGTGGTATTTTGGAAGGATTATTGATCATTTTTAGCAATTCTTCAGTAGTAAAAAAAATGGTTAGATTTATCACCAAAACTGTGTACCAAATGGTATAAACCCAAAAATTGTTGCAACAACTTATGAGCATGTGGAAAGACCATCATATACTTCTGTCATCATGTTCTAAACCCTTATACGCGTTTACAATTACTTTTAATGAACTGATTTTTTTTTCTATTTATGACCAGAACAACTTGACAGTTGCTGTAGCTGAGCTGTATCTCAAATTAATCTTCAGGTTTCCAGCTTTCAGATGATGTTCACCACTTCTATGTGACATCTACTGCTGACCTGCCGTCTCCTCCTAAAGACCCCCTGGACCCCCTAAAAAAGACAAAAACTGGTCTATTGTGGGTCTCAGAGGACTGGTCTGCACTGACTGCAACGCCGACGCATCCGTGTAAAGCATTCATCCAACCAGGATTGCCTTCCGAGCCGATCAGAGACGTAAAAAACACTCTTAACATACTTCACACCACAGGAAGATCTGGAAGGATCATCTTTAGCGTAGTTGTTTTGTAGCCTAAAACTAACTGTGGCCATTTCACAACATTAAGCCTGCGGCGTATAAATGACGTGGAAATGTGCTATTTACAGTATATGCTTTCCCATGAGATCAAGATGCTCTGAGGAGATTTTTAAACCAGTCATCAGGTTGTTTAATGCGTCAGTGTTTCTGCTCATTTCGCTTCACGTTGAACTAAAAGCTTCAGGCTTATTCACCAGTTTGCTCTTGAACACAGAGTTCCTTGTAGCGTATTAATCACTTTTCATGGAGATGAATTTGCACACCTTTTTCCAATTCTGTCAAATAAAGCGTTTTGGGAAAAGTCCCCACACAGCAGCAGTGTAAAAATAATAAGGAACACAACTAACCCTGCCAATAGTGGCAGTCAGAGCGAACTGACGAGGCGATCCCCAGTGACTGCTTCCCGCTCCGCTCGCACCGATTGTTTACTTGATGAAATAAACTGGTGGAATTACAACACCGCCAGCTGTACACGTGCATTGTTCCAAGGTTGTTCACAAAGACTTCATTATGACAGCGCAGAGATTTACACAGATTTGAGAGCTTGTTAATGAATTTGTATTGTTGCGACTTCACGACTGAAGCAAACTTGACAATAAAATGCTTGAGTGTTTAAATCCATCTGCATTGTCTGCCGCTCCCCGGTGATGTGGACCTGCTGCATGGCGATAAGAAGCGCCGAAGCCACTCTTGTCGTGATCAGCTTTGTGCTCCGTTTGCAGTCAACCGCAGGACATCCGGGGGACGCGAGGACACGGGCGCAGCCGAGGCTCGGAGGACGCCTGATTGCAGATATAGAGTGCCGTCGCCGCCGCTTTCAGAGAAGTCAATCAGGGGACAGTGTAGATGGTCGTTAGCGATGGGCGGGACTTGCTGTCGCCATGGGGACAGGGCTGCGGCTGATAATTGGGCGTGGGACTCAACGGCAACACAGCAACACGGCCTTAGTAATGAGATTAATGATGTTGTGTTAGGTCTTGTTTCACCAAGGAGAGGATTATCTCCTAACAGCCCTCCTAAGGTGAAGGAAAGGACAATTACTCAGACACAGATTCATCAGAGCCATTCACTATTCAGGCTGAGCTCCAAATGATGTTTCAGAGCTGGGTCAGGGCTCATTCCCACAGAAAAAAAAGCAATTTACTCAAAAACTCAGCAATGAGCATTAAGGAAGTCAAAGTCAATTGTTTTCAACCTGAGTGCTGCAAAGTTCAGATCAACTCCTGATCAAACACCTCAGGGTGAATATAAATATGCTTCTCACATGTGACCGACCAGACCGAGTAATGACGGTCGGTGTTTGACAGAGATGAATTTTCTTGAGCTCTGCCCTCTCCAAACACAGGAAAAATATTCATTACAAATGCTCTTTGGACCATGTGAGGTGATTGCTTAAATGATGCACCGCTCCTCAAGCAAATCTCCCTCAGAGGGCTGTCAGACACATTCACAACCACATGCTGAAGTCTTTCATGTCTGTCAAGGCAGATCCACAGAAAATCCCAGTGCAGGAAGGATGAGTGCATCAGGAGGTGAACGCGTTTATCTAAGGCCCTCAACTAGTTTTATTGGTGAACAGACATTATTTAATCACAGCTCACTTCTGGTTCCAGCTGCAGACTTTCAGGCCGTTAGGGAGCGTCTGTCGGTCTACTTTTTGCGCCACGGCCAATTCAGCAGGTTGAATCGGCCACAGCGCCCGTCGGTGAAATCACTCTGATTGGCTTTCAGCTTAAAAAAATCAGTGCAAGTGAAGACAAAACGGAAGTGAGGAAAGCAAGCCTACCAGTAAAGTCGAGAGGAAAAACACAGAGTATCTTCACAAAGTGAAGTCATAACAACGACTTGTATATCTAGTCCTCAGTCTTCCAGTTTCTGGTTTTGAATGAATGACCTGCCTCAGCTGGCCGTGCCAGAAAGGAGAAACTCTATGATGAAAGGTTACCAAAAGAAGCTTCACAACCAAATTAAACCAAATCAAGTAATTTACCATGGCAAAATAAGGACTGCTAAAATGTGTGTGGATGTCAGTATCATCAGCAGTGTGTATGACAGTAACTATAGTAACATGTTAAACTGAAACCAGTCTGGGTGTGACTGCAGCCCGACAGCAAGAACAACAGACTGCAGTACCAGCCAGGGCTTTATAGACTGGGGACACCGGGCCCAGCTGCTCCCAGTAGGCCCTAACGATTCCCTGCCACCAGGCACCTGGAAAACATGGCAAACGGATTGACACACCAGTCAATTCACATATTTAGAACAATATTAATCGCCAGCAACTGTAGCTATACCCTTCAAGAGAAAAAGCTCCACATAGCTGTATTTAGAGTATACCTCTGTTCCATGATGTGTCGCCTCACAAAGGAGATAAACTGAGATAACACCGCACACTGATGTTAGAGGCCAAAAGCTCTGCTGTGGAAGTGGACTTCCTGATAATCTTCACCCCACAAAAGCTCCGTTCTCAGTGACGAAAGTCCAAACTGCATTGAAAAATACCTGAAATACCTGTTTACGTGTGGACAAGGTCTGATAGGCTTTTGCGATACAACCCCACACAACTTTTTTGAAACATTTCAACTCATGCAGACGTTGATTTACATCTCCTGGTGTGAAATCACATCTTTACGCATCTTTGCTTTGCATTTGGTGTGAACACATCTTTAGACTTTCTGTACCTACTCGTCACTATTTTCAGAAATCAGCTGCCTGCGGTGCTGATTAGAAACCAGAGAAGCAATGAGCTAAATGAAACACTAAACGGCTCAGCTGAGGGGAACTTCGAAGTTGGGTGATGATTCTCTGTGGGTTTGCCTGGTCCCACGAAAAGGCATAAGAATGACATGATAAAGCACAAAGCAAATGCAACAAGAACGCTGTTCTTGCTTTTGGCCTGTCATTTGTACGGCATGTAAGCTGTACTGACTACAAACCTAAAACACATCTGCGTAAATATGCTACGCTCAGACTTTCAACCAGGAGGCCGCTGTTTGAGACCAATGTTAACGTTAGCGGCATGTTCTTAGTGACATTTTTGACGTGTTTTCTGTACTTATGTGGCATTGTTTCTGTACATATTGTATTTCACTTCCATACTTATTTTAAGGCCAACCAAGATGTTTCTTAAACCTTGTTAAGTTTAAGCCTAAGTGAGTAGTTTTATTGCCCAGGCATAACTGCATGGTGTACAAACGGCACACAAAAAGCCTAAAATGGGTCCTCATGATGCAGAATGTCCTTGTAATATTGTGTCTTTCATACGTCCTCTGGTGAGATCCCGTTGGATTTGACCCATTGTTGGTGTAAAAATATCAGTTAGTGCAGCTTTAAAGCAACATAAAAAATATTATTTTGTTTGCATTCAATAACCACAGCTCCCATGAGGTTTAGAGGGTGAAAACCTCTGTATTGTATTAGAAATAGTCTGGAAATCACTGTTGCAGTCACACACAGACAAACGTTCCTTTATTGTGTATTTATGGACAGTTTGCACATTTATGGTTTATCATTAGCAACAAGGATGATTCATAAACTGTAATAAAACCTCTCAGAGTTGTATTATTTGGAAAACAATGAGCATGAATAAATAATGAAATGTGAATAAATCCGGTTGTTTTTTTTTTTTCTTCCTTCCAGTGACTGAACTTGCTGTATACATTATAAATCAATTCATCTAGCAAAACATATCCTAACTTTATAAAATATGGGTTTTCAGTTCAAGTCCAGTGTCTTCAAAAGCATCCTAATGAAAAAAAAAAAAGAAATCTTTTGAAACCAGTCGTGAAATGCCACTATAATACATATTCAAGAAATATCATGAGGTTCTTCTCTAATAAAAACTGACATCAATCATCTAGAGGAAAACCTACCGAGGTGCACAAGAAAAAGACATTCTCTCGATGGCACGGAGGGGGTATAAATCAGAGCTGATTATGTACTTTAGAGAGCATTTAGATATAAACATTCTACTTACATGTTCTTCACCTTTTCATCAACACTCAGGCAAACAGTGTCGTCACATTTAATCAGAAGTAACACTTTATTTTACAGTCTGTGTAGCTTATGTGTACTATATTCCCAGCATTCACACAAAACGTGTTCAGATATGTACTCAGGGTAGCAGAATTATTGCACTGAAAAGCATTAGTGCTGATGTTGACTCCAAAATATAAATTAAACATGTTTCTGCACCATTTTGTTCATAAATGCCAAGAGAATAAGAGGGCTTTCAGGTGCAACACACCCTCCAAGCAAAATATCACTCTGACGTTGGGGATAGTGGACGATCCACCCTAACACATGTCTAATTTTGGTTGAAAGCTAAAAAGGTTGTACAGTATATTTATATTGGGTTAATATTCAAGGAGTCTAGGATTAATTTTTAAGGGAGGTAAAATTTTAAGGAAATATAAAAATGATGTCCACAATGTTGCAGGTTTGGCAGTCATGAGCTACTTTAGAACAAATTTTGATATAAATTCATGGACCACTGTCAAATCTGAACAACTGTTAAACAAGGTTGTGTCTAGAAGGTGAAACCCAAGTCGCGAAACTCTCGCAAGATGGTTAAGGATAGACGCCGAACTTGAATGGTTAAGGTTAGGATGGGTTAAATTCAGCAGACAGATATTTTGTGCTGCTGACTTTTACTGATGAATCTTTCACAAACACATCTGACTGATTTTAGACGTTAGCAGCAGTTAAATAACATCAATATGTGCTCAGCTAATTAGCACTCTCCTGTTGTACACCTAGCTTACACATTAGATAATGTAGCTAGAGCTAGCATCTAGTCATCAGTTAGCATTAATATCAAGGATGTATAAAGAGAACTGGATGCGGGACGTGTGCCGGGATTTGAAGCAAATTTTCCAAAGTGGCCAAACTGTGTAATTACATGATGCTACTGGGCTCAAAAACACTTTTCCCATAGACTTACACTGGGAAAGAGACGTCTGTGAATCAGCCGATAATATTTTTGATGTAAATCACCTTCCCAGTATGAACACTTGAATAGCCCTTACTTAAATCATTAGGTCCTCAAGGTTGTAAAATACACTTGTAGCTGAATCCAGTTATTTCCAATATCCGGTTCTGCCAGCTGGAATTGTGTGTTTTTTTAACAACCACTATAGATGACAATAACAAAGTGCAGTACTGTGTACAGTCAAAAAAAAAAAAAGAAAAATACTTGCCTGCCACAGTGCCAGGCAATGATGAGGAGTGAGATTATTTAGGTTTGGTCATGCCTTCGCCATAGCAGGAAGAAAAATACTGCAACTAGAGATGACATCATTCTGCATAATAATTAGCCATGTGCTTCTGTTCGTTACAGTTTGTTTTCGGTATAAAGAGCTGTTGGATAAATGGGCTTTCGGTCCAGTGGGACATTTTTTGGACTATTGGGAATAATGGACCGGCAGAACGATGGCTTGGCACCAGCTGTCATTCCTGTGATTGAGCCTGAGACCAAGTGGTTGTGGAGCAAGGTTAAAAGAAACACTACTGTGTTTGCTGGGCCCTATAGATGGTTATTTAGTTCCCATAAGTCAGGGTTTTTTTGGCCTCATGCACCACTGAGCAACTTTTATAGGAATGAACCGGGCCCCACCACCATCCACTATCTATTTGTCTTTATACATCCAGGGTTAATGCCAGCTGCTTTCCTTAAACGAGCTTACTGCCAGCTACAAAGTAAATGACTGATGTGAATTTTGTCCGTCATACATTTAAGTAATACATTTTCAATATATGGGATCTTCCAAATGCATTTCAAAAATGCCTTTAAGGTGCATGAAAATGTATTTCAGTAACTGAAAGTAATCAAGGAAAAGCATGTTATTTAAACCCAGTCTGAATTTTAATTTTAAAGGTGCAGTGTGTAGGATCTGGTGGCATCTAGCGGTGAGGTTGCAGATTACAACCAACTGTGATCTCATTGAACTTCTCCCGTATGCCGAGTGTGATGAACTACGGTGGCCGTCGAAAAATGTGATAAAGTGAATGTCCATCTCTAGAGCCAGTGTTGAAACGCTGTAGAAACCACTGTAGAAACATGGCTCCATGAAGAGGACCTGCTCCCTATGTAGATATGAACAGCTCATTCTAAGGTAAGGTAAGGTAAGGTGATTATACTCTAACGGAAACATAGGTAATATTATATTCCATTTCTGCCAATAGATTCCCCTAAATGCTCCACACTGTTCCTTTAAATAGCTGTGCTTTTGGATTAAATTTCAAATAAGAGGCATGACAAGAAATCCCCAAATATACTGAAAATGCATCATCGTGATAGTTTATCATATCATTTCAAAGGGCCAATATAATTTAGTATTTAAACATACTGCATGAAATTTAAATATAATTTCTTTTCAGGTTGCTGTCACAGTGAAGAGAGTTTGGAAAGAAACCTCATGAGTGAGCAACTTACTACACTAATGAAAGTTAGATATCTCTTTTGGGTTTTATACTCTAATAGTCATTATTTACGTAATATTTTCAGACAGCTAATTCCTCAACAGAACAACTCCAGTTGAGGAGATTTGACACAACTGCAAAGCCTCAACAACACAGAGAGATTGTAGAGTAAAGTGCACTGTAACTGAATCATACTCATCTTCCAAGTACAGTAGTTGTGCGCTACGCAGCTTTGAACTGGGAAGAGGGCTGTTGGGCTCTCCTGGGGTCATTCATCAAGGTTAGATGGCGGAGAAATGTGCCTGTTGTTGGTATTAATAGCCTGGGGTGAAATAGGTCTTCTCCGCTGTGGAGAGGATCTGGCAACTTGGGTGAGCAGTGTCTCACTTCTCTGCACTTTTTCTGGCTGAGCCTCATTCTGGACCTCCGTCTCCTCTAGCTGTTACTGCCGGAGAGGCACCCTGTACTCCTACTATCGCCCTGTTCAGTAAATCATATTTCTCTAATAAATTCATGATTGATAAATTATTTCTCTTTGCTGACAATAACATTAAAATAATTTGTGGTAATTAAGGCAGTCTTTCCATTTATAAACAAGACCTTTAAACTCAGAAAATGCAATCGGATAGGAAAAAAAAAATGAAAGGTTGGACTTGTCCCAAAGAAGTCACGTTCACTTACTCCATAGTTAAAACCTTTCACGTTTTGTTCTTCAGTCTCTTAAGGAAAAAGTCTTGTAAAGTTCCCATCAGATCAGATTCCACGGAGTCCCTCTTGTCCTTACAGAAGCCTCGGTTTCTAGATTTCAGCAGAGAGAAACCTCAGCATCGGAGCTATACGTGCACTGACGGCACACTCTTGTTGAGGACCTGCGCCCTCATCAGCTGAACGCTGGTCATGATCTTCTTCTGGTGGCCCATCAGTGTCACGCCGAGCCTCTGGATGTCCCTGCACGACACAAACACACAAACAGAAACAATAATAATAATAATAATCCATGATGGCCTTGTAAATTCTCAGATGGTTTCCAGGGCCCTCATGGATCTCAACCAGGTAGCAACCTCCGGGTCTGAGAAGTGAAGCCAATGCTGAAGTGCCTTAAACCTGCATTCTTTCTAACAGCCAGCACGGGGCGACTAAAGATAAGATAAGATAAGATAAGATATTCCTTTATTAGTCCCACAGTGGAGAAATAAGAAATCTGACTGTGTAGAAGTCTAAGAGAAAATGACCCTACTTCTGACAGACCACAATCTTTTCTGGACCAAGTAGATTCCTGTGAAAACGGAGGTTTATTTTGAAAAGACTGTATGCATGTAACATATGAATTGACACTTGTTTCTGGACATTTGTAGGAAAACGCACCAAAAATGAGGATAACTTTCTGTAAGCTATCATACAAACCGTTGTATGAATGAATAACTACACTTGTTACGTAACTGGTACGGAAAATACGTAACAAAACTAGAATAAAATAAGTTACCTTGATTTGATTTGATCAGCTCCCCATCCACCCTGGACGGACGCTGTCACTCTTCATACTACGTCAGCTGCTGACCTTCTAATGAGTGCCTCGGTGCGTCGGTATCAGTCGCTGAGGGCCGCTGACCAAGCAGCGTTATTTTTTATGAGCTGGGAGTGAAAGCAGGTTGACCCTCCATAGCTTTCTGCCACCTGAGTTGGGTTTTCACCCAGCCATTCTTAACAGCCCTAAAGATTTTTGCCTTTTGACCAGTGGGCAAACTCCGGGTCTGAGAAGTGAAGCCAATGCTGAAGTGCCTTAAAGCTGCATTATTTTTAATATCCAGCAGGGGGCGACTCCTCTGGTTACTAAAAGACGTCTGATTTTATAGAAGTCTATGAGAAAATGAGCCTACTTCTCTCTTGATTTATTACCTCAGTAAGCATTGCAAACATGAGTTTATGGTCTCAATCACTAATTTCAAGTCTTCTTCAATACAACGTGATGTTAATCTCGTTAAGTGTGGTCCCATTTAGAGTCAAATAGACCATAAAGCAGGGGATGCTTCAGGGAGGGGCTACCTTGTGATTGACCAACACAGTCTCGCAGCAGTTTATGAAAGTCATGAAATTTAATCTGATTTGTATACGTAGACATGAATTTCCCTTTTTTGTGACGCTCAGCACAACTTTCAACATGTTTTTTAGTGCGTTTTCTGACAAATGTCCTGCAACACATGAGGCAGGTGTCCATTTCCACTCCAGTCTTTTCAAAGTAAAACAACTTAGTTAGCTTTAGGAAAAGATTGTGGTTTGGGTTTCAATAACTCTGCAGTTACATGACAAAATAAATCAACTTTGACTTCTTGTTTCACAAGGGACACAAACACCGGTGTCCTGGGCGAAAGTCCTGTGTTTTTTACCTCTTCCCGATCACCACGATTTACACTCAATTTCGTAATTATTTCACAGACTGCTGTGTGACTAGGCTGGATTGACAGGTCGCTACCACAGCATTGTTCACTCTGGCTGTTGTCCAATGTTTTCAGCTTTAACCCTTTCACAGCGTGTTTTCAGAAAATTAAGGCCTTTACATACCAGGGGTCTGATGAATAAATGACACAAAAATGCAAGTCACCTACAAATATTATATGTCTAGGGCTTTTATTGTGAAAAGTAAGAATGGAAAGAATGGATCTGGTCTGCACTGCCTTTGTCAAGGGTGAAAGGCGTAATAAGGTTTGTTGTTGTTATGGTTCAGACTACGGAGACACATGACGTGATTGATTGATGCCTTTATTCCTGTTACAAAAGCTCAGAAAATCTGCATCATTCCCGAAATTTTTTTTTTTTTTAAGTTTAATAATAAATTATATTGGCATGTGAATTAATCACACAAAAAAATCCCCCAGTCACCTAAAAGCACCCTCTTGTGTCATTTCAGGTTGCAAAAAACCAAGATGGCGATGGCCAAAAGGCTGAAATTGAGGCTTCAAAACTGCAATCTATAAACTAATGAGTGACGTCACAGTGACTACGTCCACTTCTTACATACCGTCTATGATCTCAGCTGTGAACAAGCCCATACTCACAACTGAATAAAATATGATATAATAATAATAATGTTGTTTCGTCACTGCTGGATGTGTAAATAAGCCACATCAACTCAAAGGACAAGTGTGCAGGATTTAGTAGCATCTAGTATAGAGTTTGCAGATTGCTGCCACCAACTGAATACATACTTTTAGCTTTCATTTGAGACACAACCAATAACATGCAGCGAGAAGATTGAAGTCATTTACCTGCACATTAAAGGAGAGATGATGATGGTTGTGAAGGACAGACTTGAAAGCTGATTGCAACAGAAACAAGCTAAGCTCCTGACCCCCGGCTCAGATAGGAGAGTTTTTTGTGCTTGTGACTGAGCTCAATGGAAGAAGCTCATTAGATGAAACTGTGGAGGTGGTAATTAACAAAGAATATGAGCAGTGCAGAAACACGACACTGGTCAAACTGATTTTTTGAGATTTAGGAGGAGTTTATAAAAATCCAAGTGTGCAGAAGCTACAACTTTCTTCACTGCGAACGTTTAATGAATGCATGATTCTCATCCTACGGGGTCTTTAAGTTACATACATCGGCTGGTAGAGCCCATAGACTGTATATAGGAAGTGGATGTAATCACCATCACGTCACCCATTGGTTTATGGACTACCATTTTGAAGCTTTTGTGTTTTTTGGAACCAGAAGTGACACGAGAGCGCGGAGCTAAGTACAACCAAATGCTTAAAGCAGCATGAGACAGGAAATCTGAAATAAAAATCATGTGCCTGTATCCTCTGGTTCACCTAATGGCATCTGCAAGACTTCACAGACTGGAGGAAAACAACCAATCAGAGCTGGTCTGGAGTCTGCTGTCCAGCTTCCCTCTATGAAAGCCAGCTCATGAAAAATGACTATTTCTCTCCTCAGATGTTTTCAGAAACATCTTGTAGTTATTGTTTAGCTGTAAAATGAGAAAGTTTGTAACCTGGCAGCGATGTTGAGATCAGCTGAGAAAATACCAAGCACCGCCCACCAACCGGAGCACAGCCAATAGGAATGCTCATTAGGAATGCTCTCTGTCTCAGATGATCTGTGATTGGCCAGAGTCTCCCATCATGGGCTAGGTTTTTAAAATCCTGACAACAGATTCATGAGGAGGTGCAGAAGTCTAGTTTTCTCTCAGAAAACTTGAATTACAATATGCTGAAAGGTTATTATGGAATTTTTGCCCAATGATGCCAAAAACTTACTGAAGCTCTAAGTTGCATACACCAGCTGGTAGAGCCCATAGACTGTATATAAGCAGCAGACGTAGTCACCATGGCGCCACTCACTGGTTTGTGGACTGCCATTTTGAAGCCTCGAGTTCGGCATTTTGGCCATTGCCATCTTGTTTTTGGCAACCAGAAATGTCTTGGAAGGGTGGAGCTAAGAACAACCAAATGCTGAAATGTTAATATTAACTCTCATGAACTGAAAAAACACTGTGAAAGGGTTAAAGTTCAACAATTCCCAGACCAGACAACACCATGTCAATCACAATGTAGCCCCGCCCTAAATTATCCCCTGCTTTATGGTCTGTTTGACTCTAAATGGGACCATAATTTACTAAATGAACATCATGTTGTGTTGAAGAAGACTTGAAACTAGTGATTGAGACCATAAACTCACGTTTACAATGTTTACTGAGGTAATAAATCATGTGAGAAGTAGACTCATTTTTTCATAGACTTCTATACAACCAGAAGAGTCGCCCCCTGCTGGCTGTTACAATGTTTAAGGCACTTCAGCATTAGCTTCACTTTTCAGACCAGGAGGTTCATGTCTGGTAAATCCCAGCTCCTAACTACTGACCTCTGCGTAGTTATCACTCTCCATCAGTACTTACCCTTGGTTCATGCTTATGACGTGTCCCAGAGTTTGGTACCCCCCTGCTGCAAAGTGTTCCTTGTAGCGGCTCATTTTTATGGTGTCCAGCCACTCGTTTACTGAGTTACAGCTACTGAAGTCGGGGATAGCTCTCTCCATCAGCGGAGGACTGCTTAAACTGTGGCCGAGAGAGAAAGAGAGACAGATGGCCATAGATAGACAGAGAGCAAGAGGAAGATTAATTGGAAGACAAAAAGATTAGTTGGAGGGAGTCCGAAAATGAGAAAAGAGGCAAAAAGTGAGCAAGAGGCAGAGCGACCGGGGAAAAGAGGGCTTTGAAATGCGCTAGTAACTGAGGCAGAAAATCAATAGCAGTTAAAATGATAGAGAAGAGGTGGTGGCTGTGGTTGCAGGATGGCTGCTTTGGGTAGATTAATACAGCGAGAATCTCTTAACACTACTCCTTCTCCTCTGCCTCCTCCTCTACCTACCACTCCTCTCTCACACAGACCTAGATGCACAGTGCCATGCACCACTGACTCCGTAGGACCTTGGATCTGAACAGCAATTTACACAGGTCCAGCTTCGGCCCTGGTGTCCTCTCAAACATGCTCCCGGATCCACCGTGGATCAATGTCAATATCACAGCTGGGCTTTTACTTAACGCACAGCGCGTCCATCAGAAATGAGCTTATTGGAAAATGAACACGACCGCTCGCTTCATTTGCCAGAGAACTTTGAGGGAAACTTTAGGCTGCAACTTTATCCCACCGCGCTCATGTTTGATAGCAGCAGGATGAGATTGGATTTACTCTGCCTCCCACACCAGGACAGTTACTTAGCAGCCTAACAGTCTGTCACCACATATTGTCCGGGAGATCATCTCCTCAGCCCCTCGCAGATGGTGTCTTGCTTTGATTTGCAGCTTAATCCGCTAATCACATGAACCAATATTTGATTAAACGTTGGCGAACTGTCTGGCCAAATTAAATCAAAAGACTCCTCGGCATGTGACACAATGCCCCCATATTGCTTCACTGCAAACAAGGATGTCTATTCAGTGGCCCACCCACCTGCAGAGCGTGTCCATAGACTTCAGGTTTTCTGGGTTGCGGATTAGCTTGTCAAGAACGGTGACTATCTGGCAAAAGCGTGGCCGCTCGTTGCGATCCTTCTGCCAGCAGTCCAGCATGAGTGTGTGTAGAGGACCAGGGCAGCCCATAGGAGCAGGCAGCCTGTAGCCCTCCTCCACTGATTTGATCACCTGCACATGCACAACAAAATATGGATGAAACTACTACTGTCTACTATAAAATCACACCGGAGGCTAGTTGGTTGTGCTCACATCTCTGTTGGTGAGGTTCCAGTATGGCCGCTCGCCGTAGGACATCACCTCCCACATGACCACCCCGTAGCTCCACACGTCACTGGAGGAGGAGAACTTCCTGTAGGCGATGGCCTCCGGGGCCGTCCAGCGGATTGGAATTTTCCCGCCCTGTCAGGAGCATAACGAAGTTTGACCAGGATGTATCAGACTTTCTGAGGCACATTTAGACATCTTGAGGTTATAGAATCAAACTCACGATCACAGTTTAAAGACGTAGTCTGGCTAATAGGCTATATAGGTTATTGAGCTAAAAACTGAGACTGTCAGTCGATTCAAATATGTAATTGTGATTAATCATGACTGTCCATAGTTAATCACGCACATTTTTAATCTGTCCAAAATGTATCTTAAAGGGAGATCTGTCAGGTATTTAATACTCTTATCAAGGGAGTGGGCAAATGCTGCTTTATGCAAATGTATGCATATTTTTGTTATTGGAAATCAATAAACAACACAAAACAATGACAAGAATTGTCTAGAAACCCTCACAGGTACTGCATTTAGCATAGCATCAAATCATAACATGGCAAACTGAAGCCCAACAGGCAGCAACGGCTGTCAGTGTGCTGACTTGATGTGCTCGTATCGTGTACAGGGGAGACTGGTGGGTAACCACTTTCATTCATATTCACATGCTCATTTTAGCTGCTGTATGTACTATTGAGTAATTTATTCGGTGACAGCGCATCACATTATAGGCTGCTGTCGTATTTTGTGTGTAGAATCTTAATCTCATAAGTAACTAGCAGTAACATACATGTACTGGAGTAAACAAAAGTGCATGTTACCGTCTGAAATGTAGTGATAATGAAGTAGAAAATTCTAAAAAATTCATACCTGTGATTACAGTACTTTCACCAGAAAATGTACATGAGGGTGAAGTTAAAAAACACAGTACACAGAGCCAGTGTGTGCATGTGTTGCAGGCCAAGACAAGAATAGACTTGCAAATGTTAGCAAGTATGTGATCTACTTCCACTACTCTTGATATAAAACTGACACTTAATTAGGTTGACAAATGGATGCATCACTTCTTAAACAAACAAAGCACTCCCTGTGGGTTATTTTAAACATTTTGAAGGTTACTCTCAAAACGCAGCCCATTATAGACACCTGATGTCCTGCTAAGCCTCAAAACCAGCAACATGACTGGAATACGGTAACTCATGATCTCAATACTTACAGGTTCTTCAAAGTGACTTTACTTCAGTAGAACAGACAGCTTTACTGACTTTACTCAAGTTTCCAGGAGGTTATGTGAGCTTCAGCCATAATCAACCATTAATCTGAGATGTGCTGTAATGATGCTATAGTATACAGTATGTAATATCATCATTAACAATGGTTTCCCCTCCAGAACGTCTCTGAGCGATGCTGCACGTAGTCACCTTCCTGTAATCTGATTACTGTGCTTTAACCAACTGTAACAGACAAATGTGTCAAATGCTGATTTCCATCTGTGAGCTGATAGCATCAGACTCTGGAAGGATCTTCTTTCTTCAAGTTAAAACTTAATACAGTTGTGCTTGGACTGCTCTCTACTGGAGCATTTATAAAAATTATTTTACATTGCTCTCACTTTCATGGGACTTTGGTTTCTCCAACTTTCCAGTATTTCCTACTTCCTACTAAATATGAAGACTAAGGCTGTCAACGTCAACACAATAATAACACAAATTAGTTTTAACACCACTAATTTCACTGGCACATTAACACAATTTGTGATTTTTAGGTTCTAGCGGGCTCAGTTTTAAAGCTAGCGTGAAGATTATGGCACTAAAAAACCTCAGGAATCAGTTGGTACAATACTATTTATTGTGTCACATGTCGCAAAGAAGCCTAAATAATGCTTCAAACTTTAATTCAAAGGGGTCCCCTGACTTGAAAATAGGATTTTTGATAAATGCTATGCGCAGAGAAGAGTTCTGCTATATTTTGGCATTTATTGGCATGATCTTGAAGGATCTGTTGGGTCTGAAGGCTGCCAATATGCCTAGTGCAGCTTTAAAGTTGGAACTGAATCTACACATAAAGGGCAATGTACTTATCATAAGGAGCACTACCCAGCTGATTAGTGTCTTCTGTGGCTCTGGAAGAACTTTGTCTCAGTAAACAACCCTGAAGTACAGAAGAGAAAATTATCTGGTGATTAATTTTCTAAGTCTGATCTAGACTGTTTTCTGTGTTTATGACTTAAGAACAGGTGAAAAAAGAGGTTTTGCAACAGACCTGGACATGATACTTGTGATGGTTCTGCCCGGCCGGGGGGGGGGGGGGGTCTCAGACAAACTACACAATTTTACTTTGGAAGATAGAACAAATAGTAAAGAAAATAGCTTTTGTTTTTTTAATGCTCGTGTATTGTTAGTGTACTAGTGGACATTGATGTAAATTGAGGTGAGTGATGTTTGAAGTAGCGTCACCTGCTCAGGCGGCACGTCTATAATAAGTCATGGACTGATAAGTATTTTTTGCAGAGGTTAGTGGTAAATCAGAAATTGTCCAAGAAAATTGTAATCAGTCTCCACTTGTGGTTGTATTAAGGGAAATGTAGGATCCATGGCTTTTGAGATTACCCACATTAGACACTAGTTTCAAGGCAGGATATCTATTTTTTATCTATATTTTATTTATTTATTCATTATATTATTACTTAATTTATTTAATTTTAACAAATTTTATTGACAAATTAACATGAGGCTGTAAGTGTAACTTTGACATTAATGTTTCCTACTAATTAACCAACTAAAGGGTAGAAGTATTTTCAGTCCCATTACATGTGATTGCTGCTCCTTGACACTGATAAAGAACTGTGTGCGTGTCTGAATGTGTGTGTGCTGCATTAATGCTTGCCTCAATGTGAAAACTCACACTGGTGGTGTATGCAGCGTCAGGGTCATCCTCCAGGACTCGGGACAGGCCAAAGTCAGACACCTTACACACCAGGTTGCTGTTGACCAAGATGTTGCGGGCAGCCAGGTCTCTGTGGATGTAGCCCAGGTCAGACAGGTAGGTCATACCGGCCGCGATGCCGCGCAGCAACCCGACCAGCTGGATGATGGTGAACTGGCCATCGTGTCTCTACGGGAAAAGAAAGACCGGGAAGGAGGAGGTAGGGAGAGAGAGAGCTTTAATGGCAGATCAAAAAAACCTGATGGTATAGCAGCAGAGAAGATGAAGAGAGTGATAACACGAGAGATTTTAATCAAGATAGAGAAGAGAGTAGAGATAACAGAAGAAAACATGACAGGGATTTGCTTTTAAGTAATAATCCACCGTATTTTCATATAAGCAAATACTGGAGCTGTTTGACATTGTCAGTATGACACAATGTTAAATCAACTTATATCTTCTTCAAGAAAACTTTCACATTTGCTGCTCTAAAGCACTGGTGCCTTTCTCCTGCCAGCAGCTCTCTGATCAACAGGAAGTGATGTGAAGTGAAGTGATGTTGAGGTTTTTACATGTTCATAGAAATTGAAGAATTACATTCTTGATGTGTTGAGAAAATTCTCCAACCTCATAGATGCTCATAAAACCTTCTGGAAATCCATTGTGTTATCAAAACTAATGCACTAAGCTTGAATAAAAGCTTCTTAGAGGTACTATATATAACACTGGTGGCCGTTAAGTGAACTGCACTCAGCATCCTGCTGTTTGTGCACATGCTAGCACTCTGTAGGTACATGTAATCATCCCGGGCATTGTCCGAGTGACGTAACATTACAATCATATTTCACCGTTACGTTCATCTGTAATGTCCAGTCTCCTTGACACTAAACAGCTTGCCATTTGCAAATTACTTCATCACCTAAAGTTACGAAGTAAAACGGAGTCCTTTACATCGAAATCCGTCCACAGGCTGTTATAGGCAAATGAGAAAGTCAGCAAAAATCTCAGTTTTTAAGGTACATTATAATCTGTTTACACATTGGCAATACAAATCGATTAATACATAAAAATTGTTACATATAGTACCTTTAACAGCTGCCAACAGTGATGTAAAAGATCACCAGTTACTCATTAACAGACAGCAGAGAAAGCACAACACTGAGACTAAATTAAGAGCAAACAGGAACCAACACAGCTTGAATACCAACCCTGAGGAAGGAGTCCAGAGAGCCGTTCTCCATGTACTCTGTGATGATCATTGCTGGTTTGCCTGAGGGAACAAACAGGAACCTTCAGGACTCTTCCTAAGCTGAACTGCATATCTACAGGATATGAACTTATTTACAATCATGTTCAGCAATGATTACCTGTATATGAATAAACAGTAGTGTGATATCAGACAGAGATTACTTTTAGTTAGCTACAGAGGTACTGGAGGAAGCCTTTTCCTCTAAACCACGGGTGTCAAACTCTTTTTAGTTCATGAGCCCAATCTGAAGTGGGCCAGACCGGTACAAACAGTGCTTAATAACCTATAAATAACACCTCCACTTTTTTCTTTCTTTTAGTGTAAAAAAGTATCCTGAAAACATTCACAATTAAAGAGCAATCCATTTACAAAATAGCTGAGATATCTTGGTGATTTCGTGGCTACAACTACACCTGCCAACAGCCTGCTGTCTTGCAAGTTCTTGTATTTTTCAGCCTGATAGTGGCACCGAATATTAGATTCCCTGAGCACTGAAAGCACACTGGCCCCCCATTTACCTCTGTGAAGAAATAGGAACGAGGAAAGCCAGACACTCTGTGCCCACTTTTCTCCTTTTTCACAAAGACATTTTCCAGTGGTGGCTCCTGCATTAACAGTAGGCTACGCGAAACAGTGAGCGGTGTGCCTGTATGTAAGCACGTGGGACCTGTAATAGCCGATCCAGCGTAGAGCCTGCTGCTCTAATTAGGACAGCTTTGTCAGGGAAAAATTGTGAAAGGGGTCTTCCCCTCTTTTTCTCGTAGCTGCAGTTTTCTCTGTTTTCCTATGTTTTGGTTTTGACTTTTAACCTTGCTGAATGTGCACCGTAATAACCCAAACACCTTCGATAAAAATGAGACAAAACACCTGAGAATGTTTCTATCGTAAATAATTTAAGTCTGCATGAGTGTAGATGTTTTGCTCGCTAAACCCTTGTGCCAACCTTGTGAGGTGGGAAGAGAGGGAAACAACCTGTACTAGAATAGATTTAACTAACTATATATATATATATGAGACACAGAAAAAGAGGGGAAGACCCCTTTCCTAACAATTTTTCCCAAACAAGCATGACTCCCAAAGGACAAACAGTAGTGTTTTAATGAAATATTGGAATTAATGACTTCTCGGTAATTTGCACACATTGCAAAGTCATTCAGTCGGCCGTATTGGACCCTTTGGCAGGTCGATTCTGGCCCTTGGGTTGTACACCCCTGATAACGAGCCCGTTCTCATTCAAAGGGCGTCAAATACCGAGGCTTTGTCATGGTAGTCAGCGTTTGACACCGCTGCATACAGCACCCTTTAGCGCCACACTAATGGCGCTGCAGGAGGGGACCAACAAACACAATACTTTTATCCAGGAGACCGCTGTTTGTGCTCCATGTTCATGAGGTGTTATTTTCACTGTAGTAGCTTTAAACCCAACCATTTGTCCTAAACCTAACTAAGTGATTTTGTTGGCTCCATCTAAAGCGATGCCAAGGGGTGTGACTTCATACAGCATGTTCGGCTTATTTCAGTGGATATGAATATAAAACATAAGTCAAAGGAAGAGTTTTAACTAAAGGGCAAAAGTTGTGAAAGCTTTGCTCGTTCACCACACATACAGTAGATTAGGCTTGTGAATGTAAAAACAACTTTACACAAATATACAGTTTTAGCTTCAGCGTACTCTGGGTTACCACTCCCTCCAGGCGAATGACGTTGGGGTGGTCGAACTGGGCCATGATGGACGCCTCAGCCAGGAAGTCCCTCTTCTGCTTCTCAGTGTATCCTGCCTTCAGGGTCTTCAGGGCCACTGGGATGTCTCTTTTCCCGGGGAGTCTCATGCGTCCGTAACACACCTCCCCAAACTCCCCTTAACACATGAATGATCCTAATTCAGCATTAAGCACACACACTTTAATTCAATTCCAATGCATTCAATATGTACTGTGCCCTGCTGCACCCCCCGCTACCTATTAAGCAAAATGTGTCTTAAGGTAATTTGCTTTGTCAGATAAGAGAAACAAATCCACTTACAGGCTACATATATGTGCAAAACTGGAAGTAAGCTAATCACCCATCAGCCCCTTTCTCATTAATTCTTATCTGTAGTGGAGAAGAACTTTGTGTGATTGCTCTTATTTGTCTTCCTCAGTTCTTTACCTTATATTTCTCGTTATGTCTGCAGGGGTTGTATCTAGCACTGGGCATTGTGGAGCTGTGTTAGTATTCCCAGCCTGTCTCAGGACCTTTGATTGACAGCTCCACGCAACGCTCTGATTCCGCTCTGCCATCCTCCTCTCTGCTGCACACCACAGCCTTTACACTGGCCAATGATTTTAAGTTAGCCCAGCCAATGATTCTCACTGTGTGTGTGTGTGTGTGTGTGTGTGTGTGTGTGTGCGCGCGCCAAGTTCACGGGTTTTACCTGAACCAATGATTTTCTCTATTTTGATCCTGGAAGCTTCAATTTCTCGGGCAAACTCGTGGACTGCCTGGCAGGGGTCCTCGTATGTGTGCGGGTCGATATAGAACCTCGCGTCGGGGAATGACACTAAGATAAACAACATTAGCATTTGGTCACATATCGGCGAATGAGAACAACATCACATCTGAGCCCCTGTCGCCGGTGTGTGGAGGGAAAACTTGATGAAAGAGAAGAAATGACTCAGAGAGAGAGGGAGCGAGAGGGAGAGAATAAACAGGAAATAAAGCCTGTGTGCTCCTGTAATCACTCAGCGTATGATGAAAATTGTCTGCTCGAAGGATGAACTTTATTACATGGGGTTGCAACCTAATCAATACACGCACATATTGGTTGTAATTGAGGAATGGGCCAAACTTACCGTGGCCGTTCTGGTAATGCATCTTCTCCTCATCAGAGTCCTGGAATGCTTTGCTGTATCCACAGTGTCTATACAAACCACACACATAGATAGTCACCCAAACAAACACACACACACACACACACACACACACACAATAAACATACAGTGGGATGAATACAGGACAACAGTGAAACATTTGTACTATCAAACTCTAACCACAACTCATAATTAATAAATCAATAATTGTTTGGAATGAATTATTAACTTCAACTTGGTGATACTTAGTTATTTATAAGGAACAACCTGTTCTCCCTGTTAATAAGATTTTCCACTGGCAATAAGGTGGAACCAATCCTTTAAATTATTTTGATCACGAGGTTCCCTTCCACGTTAATATGGGTATGCATCCGTGTTTTCAAGTTAAAATCATTAACATCAATATTCATGTTAAGAAGGCACAATAAACATGTATCATTAAGGCATTAAGAGAGACGGCAGATGGATTCAACACCTTGTTCATGCCTCATCACAGTCTTCAAAATCCATGATTCAGTTTGACTTCAATGTTGAGGTCAACATTCGATTTGATTTTTAGATTTAAACATCCCATCGTTGGACTATGGAGTCTTGATTCATAAAGATCAACAGATCATTGGTTTTATGCCCTGACAACTAGAGGTCGACCAATATGGGCTTTTTATGGCTGATGCCGAAGATGATTTTTTTACAGAATCAGGACAGCTGATGTCTGATATATGATGCTGATTTTTTTTTTTTTTCGCAGATACCTTTGGCTGGTTTTCTTGCTCTACCAGATGAGCTACAACGTGCCCGATACAATCGATTTTAAGAGGAGTTAGCGCAGATATGTGTAGCCTGCAGACTCTAAATTTTCTGCAGTCTACAAACTAGTTTTTCTGTCAACAACACGTTCACGGTTTTCATAAGCCACAGGGAAGACTAAAATGTCACGACTCCGGTGACTTCAGGGAAGCAGGACATTTTGTAGTTCTGTTGTTTCGCTGTCATCAGCCACCATGTTGTCTCAGAGTGCAGCTACAGGCTACCGGTAAGATCCGCTGTGTCGTCTTCAGACCCACACAAGTAGGTGGCTCCTTTTCATTTTGAAATTAGCTTCCAATTTCAACCAATCGCCAATTTAGAATCAAAATTGTGACGCTCCTATTGTTTACACATATAGGCAGTGTTGGGAAAGCCACTATAGCCAGTGAAGCCACAAGCTGCTCTTTAGAGGAAGTCATCAGGCTGCAGAAGTACGAGCTTTGTGTTGAAAGTCGGAAACACTGCAAGCTGCAAGCAACTAGCTTCACTAGCTTCACAAAAAAACAAAAAAAATGTGCAAGTGATGTGGCAATAATAATAATAATAATAATATAATATTGCAACCCTGTCTACTACAAAATTACATCCCCATTCAAATAAACTGTTTTCTCACTTCTGTTTTGAGGGAAATGAATTTTTTCCCAGATTACGGTCGCAGTTTTTAACTGTTTTAGGCACGTTGTTAACATTAAAACTAAACCAAAAATCCAACAAAGCCACTTGGTTAGGTTCAATAAAAAACATAATAATTAAAATAAGTGAACAGTGACTTTTACTTTCACATGGGACACAAACCCTTGTCTCCTGGGCGATCCATCCACCTCCCTACACAGGAGGTTACAAATCATGGCACATCAAAATACATGTCTCTGGTAATGTAATTCACCTTACAGTTTTTTTGGATGGGGACATTTTTAGGAGACCAGGCTGAATAACAAGTTTAACAAGCAACAGTGGGACGGGGACCCGGGACACCCAGGAGACTGCTGTTTGTGTCCTGCGTGAAACCAAACGCAAGCATTTAGTTTACGCTCGTTTTGTAACGTTATGCTTGTTATCTAACATTACATAAGAAAGTCCACTAAGAGCGGTTGCTATTGAAATACGCTAGATATGACCCGCCCTAATCTGGGGTTGGGTTGGTTACGTTTAGGCATGAAAAGTGAGATTAGTTAGAATGAAAATACCTTGGCAATAATAAGAAAAAAACATCTCACATCTGGGTTGATGGCATCATTCTGCATATTAATTTGTCATGTGCTTCCCAGAGTCAAAAATAAACATCCAGAAGCAGTGTTCAGTTTTTATGCACCATATATTTGGATCAAGAGTACTGCAGGACCGCTCCAAGTCTAAGTTGTTTTAAATCAAAGCTCAAAACTTTCCTGTTTTCTGCCGTTTATTAAACCAAATAATTATCTTATACTGCACTACAACTTTTACTCATGTTTCATACTCTACTTTAGCTTCTATTTTTTTGGCTTGTTTTTTGACTGTTTAAATTATGTTTTAATGTTCTTTTGCACTTTGCTGCTATTCTAAAGCACTTTGAATTGCCCTGTTGCTGAAATGTGCTATACAAAAACAGCTGCCTTGTCCTTTAATTGTTGCAGGGAAAGTGTATATTTTTGGAACAGTGGGACATTTTTTGGACAATTGGGGTTTCAGAATAATTGGTCGTTGGAGCCATTGTATGGCACCATATTTTACTCAGAGATTAAAAGGTAATGAAGTCGGAATAGCAGAATCATTTGAGGTGATCAACCATTAATTCATCTGCAGTGTTATAAGCCGTTTTTTCAACATGATTCACGTTTACTTCCTGTGTAAACATTAAAACTGTCCCTGGTGGTTTCTGTCATAAGGAGTCATGGGTATTTTCTCATCAGTGGCCCATCTTCCTCAGTTTAAGCGTATTCATTAAAAAGCTGCATTTTAAATGCTAAACTCCACCATCAGTGCAGACTCTCATTTCTTATCCTCCATCTTAGTAGAATTAAATAAACTGGACTCTGCAGTCACGATTTCTTCTGGATAACATCTTTAAATCCCCCGAAAGATTTTTTTCCCCAGAATGAAAATGAAAAATTCAATATGCATAGAAGTATGAATTAACTAAGTGCAGTGAAATTAATTATTCGGTGCAGTACTACAGACATGTAAGTTGACAACATCAAAAAGGGAGGAAAGCGGGTTGGGGTGGTGGGGATAAGTGGGAAACGATTGGCTTCCAAGCTACTGGACATGAATCAACATAATTAAAATCCGCTATGAGGTGGAAAATATGAGTTAGGAAATTAGCTAAATAAGACAGTGAGCAGACAGGGAGGGTTTGGGGAGATTAAAGAGACTAAAGCATTAACTCCTCTAACCCATTGTCCTTATTGCTGATAAAGAGCATGTGCACTCTGACATTTTAACATTTCAACATGACAAAGGAGACTAAAGGTGTTTTAGCTTCTCAGACACTTAAATGAGATCCTTCTCTATTTTTGGAGAACACCCCTTCATTCAGATCACAACCTTTTCATTTTACTTGCAGCCAGTACTACATGTGGGGAAAAGGCAGGGTGAAAATACAAGTGCACATGGGGCTTTGATCACAAGCAACATCACACAAAGAGAGAAACGGTAGAGTAGTGTAAGAAAGTGTTCCACACACAGCAGCGATGGGTAGTGTGGTAAAGTGTAGCCTTGCCGTTTCCTGCAGATGATGATGGCCAGAAAGGTGACCAGGCCGGACACCAGGGCCATGCAGATCCAGATGATGGTCATGGTGTTGTAGTGCAGAGGAGCTAAAAACACACACAAACACACAGCATTAGTTGAAGAAAAGGTGCCATCAACAGCAGAGCAGTTAACACTATCACACACACACGGTGGCAAACACAGGTGGCAGGTAGAGTGTTCTTGGTCAAACAAGATAAACAGGAATTTGCAGCTTCATTAAAGCGCTCAGCATTTTCTCATTACCCCCTGTTTGCATTTCGAAACTTTGTCCGTGGCATCAAAGGTAGGAAATAATATTCAGCTAATGTTGTCATCTAATTTGAAAGATTGAATGTTGTCCCAGACCTGTACGTGATTAAACCTCTACCTTTAAGTACTCTGTTATAAATATCATCATCGACATGCAAGATGGATTGTGTGACAAACAAACACAACTTTTTGCTGTTGAGGCAGCTGTCAAATAAACAGCTGATTCAATGTTAAAGCCTCAGTAGGCAGATCGTTTTTTAGCATCACTGGGCAAAAAATCCACAATAACCTTTCAGCATGTTGTAATTCAAGCGCTCTGAGAGAAAAGTAGACTTCTGCACCTCCTCATGGCTGTTTTCAGGCTTTAAAAAGTGTAACCTGTGACGGTAAACTTTGGCCAATCACAGGTTATTTCAGAGAGAGCGAGCGCTCCTATTGGCTGTGCTCCAGCTAGTGGGCGGTGTTGGGATTTCCTCAACTGATCTCAACAGGGCTGCCGGGTCACAAACTTTCTCATTGAACAGCTAAGCAGTAACTACAAGATGTTTCTGAAAACATCTGAGGAGAGAAATAAGCACTACAGTAACAGAATATTGATCCAGAATTGATCAGCTGATTGATTGGAGTTTCTCTCATAGACAACAGCTAGACGGCAGACTCCAGATCAGCTCTGACTGATTGTTTTCCTCTGGTCAGGAGCACCAGAAAACACATAGACATGTACTACTGTCAGGATACAGTGACCATTTTATAAAATAACTTATTTTAATCATATTTGCTCCATTTCTACCAACTACAGCTTATTTTACTAGTAGACTTGGATAAATTTCACTGGATAAGTGAAAACTTTGACCTGTTGGTGGCCCAAGAGCAAAAGTAAAATAGGATCATCAGAGTCAGTAGGTTTCATCCTCTGGGGACCATGAACATATGTACAAAATAAATTTCATGGCAATCCATTCAAGAGATATTTCAGTCTAACAGAGAGACACTGCCATCCCTAGAACCACTCCACTAGCTAATAGGATTACCAGGTTGTGGTTACCACGTTAGAACAGCCCCAACAAAAAATGCTGGTCAGTCTGGTTTTCATAAACTTTAGGACTTATTGATTACTCAGCATGTATGGTAGTGCGGCGTGTGTGCAGTTCTCTTGTTTTTAGAGCCTACAAATGAATCAGTATCAAGAGGAGGAGAGTCTGGGTCCAGTGAGCAGCAGAATGAAGGGAGACTATTAGTCAATGAAACAGCACTGGGACTCCAACCAGGCAGGAGGGTTAGCTTTGCAGACCTAAAGTCTGCTCTGCAGGTTATCTGCCAAATCCCCTATTAGGAAAGAAAAATGTACTAATAAAAGATTTTTTTTAGTAATTCCCAACTTTCGGTGTTGTACTAGCCTCAGGTGGACAGACTCGTGAAGACTTTAGCCCAGCCCAGCACTGTGTGTAGCTGCTTGTAGCCGAGATGTGCTGCAGTTTTGCTGACAGGGGTGACCCTCTAACAAAGCACAGATCAATAGGAGATGGGAGGACTGAGGTGGTTATCGGCCTCACAGACACTTTAGCCCTGGACCTGCTGTGCAGCCTGGCCTGGCTTTGAGAACCTTTCTGTGCCAAGTCTTTCAACACAACCAACTCTTTTCTTACTGGACTTTATTCCACTGTTTTAACCCCAGGAGACCCACTTAGACCTGTTTTTGTCTTTTTTTGATGGGGTCTTTAGGGGGAGATGGTGATCCCACAGGCCTTTACGCAACAATTCAGTCATAGAGTCTGTATTTCTGTTTCTCTGTCTCTTACAGAACAGGGGTTCCCAAACTTGTCCATGCCAAGGCCACCCAAACAGCGTTAGCGTATGGCCAGGGCCCCCTTTTGCAAGATGTCTTTAAAAACCCATTTTACAATACTATGGCGGTAAATCCATACTTCATGTTGGCTGCATCATACTTGTGAGTTTTACTTGGCCCAGAGTCCTTCAAAGTTTTTGTAGTTGTGTTTTTGTCGGCTGGTCTGCGCATCAGGTCTTTTCCTTGACAAAAATGTGTCAGTTTTTATGTGTTAGATGCTAGCAAGTAGGCTAGCTAGCCAAATATCAGGACAGCAGCTTTGTGGCAGGCGCCGACTCTTACAGGTTAACAGACAGCTTATGATAATGTGATGAATTACACAATTACACACACACACACACACACACCTGCTTTCCCAGTCTGGATCTCCACATTTTGGCTGAAGCGTCCGCAGCCTGCTGACGTTCTGGCTCGGACCTGGAAGATGTACTTGGTGCCGGGCTTCAGCCCTGACACTCGGGCGCTGGTGTTTCTAGACTTCAGAGTGGAGTAACTCTGTGCTTCATTATCCTGAAACAGAAACAGCCACGTTTAAATACGACGTTTGACCCCAATAAATCTGATGTAGCCACGTTTATTGTTGGTTACACTTCAACCTGCAATAACAGATTTTTGGGGGGCACAAAATTGAAAGACTGAAAACTGAAAAGTTTTCAGTTTTTCTGCATATATATTTGGATTATTTCTCAACATTATGCAGTATTAATGGAAGTAGTGACCCTGCTACATGCAAGAGGGTATCAATAAACTGAACATAACCTCTTGAAGTGGATAGCTAAAACATTGCCACATATCTTTGACACATGCTGTTCATAACTGGACACAAAGTAGCCTAGAAAATAAACACAATTAAAACCATTTACCTAGCCTATGTCACCTGCTACCAAATTACCAAATCAACAAAGTCTGCAAGTCAACAACATCGAGTAGCCAATATATCCCACTTCTGAAATGATATGACAACCCGTTCTCACTCCAAACTTGTGAAATACCGTCGCTTGGTCAGCACCCTCGTCGTCTGGTTCTACGCACTCTTCGGCACTCTTCATTGTCTGTATGAAACGCACTGGACTTTCCTATATATTTCATAATAAACAAACTTATTTTAACCCAGTCCAAAAGCCTGACAAGTATCTTTGTTGCTTCAGGGGCTGTACACAAGCTATGTCTAAAAATGTGTGGAAAACACCAGCTGTGCCACTTTCATCCTTTTATCCAAGGTGCTTGGGAGGCTGCACTCCTGTTGCACCCGCCTTCTTCTCCATATATTTAAGTATGCGGGCATTATATGTGAGAAAGATGGATACTTGCCACCAGTGAGCCAACCTGCAGGCTTTGGTGATGCAAAATGTGTCTTGACAAATTAAGCATGGCTGATGTTTGTACAGGCAAGACGAGGCAAGATTTGAGCTATGATGGTGTGTTTTAGGGAAGGGGGGCAGGGCCTTGAAAAAGCTGTAGCCCCAGGGCCCACGGTAGGTTATCCAGCCTCGGTCACTACCACTTTAAACAATGCTGAGTCCCACCGAGTCCCAGCCCTACCAACACAAAAGTCTGTCACTGACTGTGTGATAAAGTTATACGATTGGTCGGCCGAGTGTTGGAGTTTACTCATTGGCTGCTGCTCTTTCAAAATAAAGAGACGTGTGTTTACATTTCCAGGGGGCGTGTCAGCGGTTCCAGTCACCGATGCGAGCCCCTCTATCGACTCATTTCCACCAGATCTGGTGACGGAGGGCATCTAAATGTTTTCCATTCACCTCTCATGGAAAGCAGCAGAACCTGTTGCCCAGTGCATGGTGGGAGTGCTATGGTGAGGATTTTACAAGCAGGTCACCATGTTGTTTAAACCAGCAAGTGGAAAACCAGGAACTAATCAGGTCCATTCAACGATCGAGTACGTCACCGACTGAGCGGCCAGTTGAGTGGAGCAGCGCATTCTTACCAGACCTAGTGGACATGTACCGTTAACATCTAACATTATAGACATAATCACTGACTATTTGTGTAACAATATAGCCACAAATTCAGTCTGTACACGGTGGAGACGTATACTCGGTTTGGACCAAGTCTTGTTTAAGCAAATTTTTCGAACAATGCAGTGTTATTTGAGTTATTTGGAAATTCATCTGTATCTTGAAACATGATGGACAACGGTAGATCATGCTGGATATGTCGTCAATAAAAAGCTTTACTAACACACTGCCCCACTTTTTAGGATCTTAACTAGATTTCCTATGTTGTATGCAGTTACATAAATGAATACAACCTTGTCTGCCAGTCAAATGTAATTGGCAGGAAATTAGAGGCAGACATCTTTTGATTTGCTTTTATCAGCCTGAAAAATGACAGGTACTGTGGGGAGTGTTTGTCTTATTTTCATGTTTCCTTTCAGATAATTCATTTATGATGCATGATTTGTTCAAATGTAAATTCTTAAGCTTATTACTCCTATCTGTCATGCAAAGTTTAGTTTTTTTTATGTACGTATTCATCGAAATGGGGGTGCATTTATTGTTTTGAAGAAACGTATTCGGTCTTTTGAAGTCTCGATGAACAGGAGAGGTCATCATTATCATAGTCATCATCATTGCTATCCTCAGCTTGTTTTTGTCAGCTTGCAGCAGCATCTTTGCAAACTTAATTCAGAGACACTTCATAAGTGTGGAGGTAAAAACAGATCAACAATAATAAGAGGTGCAAGGTGCATCCAAACAGCAGAATAAGTGAATCATTCATGTGTCCTTAGAAAGGATAAGAGCCTAATTATGAAGAAGTGCTAGGTGCAGAAATAAGGGCATTTTTTTGTCTTCATTATCATCCCCCGCTAGTGTGCTGCTGCTGCAGCAGCCGCCACCCTCGCTGTGACTCATTGTTTAGTACAGTCATATAGAAACCTTAAGAAAGCACATTGCTGACTTGTCCACTTGAAATCCCCCACAGGCGTGTTGGCCCCTGAGCGAGGCCAGATTAAGACATCAGTGCAAGAGGCGAGCTAATCCTTCATCACTCCCCACACCATCCTGCTTGTCTGGCTATGAGACTGCCTGTTTCCAGGCTGCTCCCTCTACAATTAGCTGATTCCTATCATCACGCACACATACTCACCCAAACACGCACTGCATGTACACATTCACACTCATAGCAATTAGCTTGTCGCCAGGCTTATGCGCCCGCCAGCCACTTGCTGTCACTGTCACTTTGCGCTAAGTTGGAATCTACACCGTCTCATCCTCCTTCTTGCTCTCCCTCTCTCGACCCCCATTTCCTTTCAATTAGCTGAGCTGCCAACAGGATCTTTTTTCAGAGATTAAGTTATCCAGAGTCAATCCATCCACTCCTCCGCATTCACAATATCATGGCTCGGGTTTAGTCACAGTACTTTGAAGACAATGAGCTTATGTTCTCCAGGTATAGCAGAGACTTTTCCTCTCATAAACTGCCTGATCAGTTTCATGTTAGCTGGTTTTGGAAAATAAACAGAATGTGTTGCCACAACGCTAAAACACACATTGTACATTGGGTATTTTTAAGCAGTTCTTGAGCGGTACAGATGCAGCAGTTCGTCGAGTACCTTCTCATAGTATTTGATGTCGTACTCCAGGATTACTCCGTTGGGCTGGTTGGGTTCGTGCCACAGCAGAGTCACGCTGTTCTGACTGGTGTTCTCCTGGCGGATCGCTAACACCTCAGAGGGGGCTGCACAAAAAACAGGAGAGATTACTGCTTTCTCAGTTCAAGATGTGACTCCTCAGTGACCACCATGTTTAATAAGGTGATGGGATTACCCTGCAGTAAAGTCATGTTTACAGGAATACAGTCAGCTCAGTAGGGTGGCTTGGACAGCTACATCAGTTGGTGCAGACGTTATAAACTCTCAGATCATTCAGACAGATGTGATGTGTTTCAGCCATGTGGTTCCAGTCCCAACAAGTCCTCAAAAGTAAATGACGACACGTTTTTCTGATTTCTAGCCTCAGTCGGCAGGACTATATGGTTTGTTGTTGCCTTCCAAACAGTTACAGATGATCTGCCACCACTGGGGTAAATATTTGGTAGGAATGGGAATAACAACAGCAGTCGCCAGTGTGTGTAGACACAGTAACACCCCCCCCCCCAACCCATACTGAACAACCTTGAGACCTCAAAAATAACACCAGTCTCATGGCAGTTCATGAAATAGTCATGAAATTTAATAATTTAATTTTAATTTAATTAATTCATTAATTTTCCTACAAATGTCAGTTTTCTCTCCAGCCTTTTTTTTTTGGGAAAATATCAACTTGGTTAGGCGTAGGCAGCAAAAATATTTGGGTTAAAATAACTCTAGTATGGAAGTTACATGACAAATTTGTGCTGACCGTCACAAAAACAATATGAAATTTGTGACCGTCTGTGCTGTACTGTACGACTGGGCTGGAAATAGGGAGGATTTCAAAACCAAAGCAGGAGTCCGTCTGCTACCATGAAAATCTGAGTTTCAGAGACTGTTTCCTGCATTCTGGTGACTTTTAAACAATAAAAATGACAAAATAACAAGTACACTCTGTCTGCAATTTTATGTTAAATGCCTTTAATTTTACTTGTAATGATCAGGAAGGTAGACTATAGATAAAGAATAACTTGCCTCTCTGGTGTGAACGTCTGGCATAAATTAATCCATTCATTTGTTTCATTCATCCATTCATTTTTGCCCTTGCTTGAGTATTTCTTTCTTTTAGAAATTAAACTGGGAGCATCACAGGGGAATTGTGAAAATCAGGAGGGTTGGCAAGTATCCCGCCATCCAATCTCCTTCCTAAAACCATTTTTGGTGCTATAACATTGTCATGCTATTTCTTATTTTACTTGTAAGACACCAAAGTCAAAATTTGCACAACTACAAGACATCCTTGTCAGGTAAACATTTTCATTTTAGGACAAATGGTTAATACAGTTGTTTTTCAACAGTAAACAGTTTGAACATTAAATATATTACAGCATTGTTAAAACACCTGTTAAACCAGGGAAATCACTAATGAAAAGAAGAATTAATTGGCACAAAGTGAAGTCTGACAGAGGTGAGTTCCTCCATTTTTGAGCTGAGCAACACTAAAGCTTCAGTTTAGCATGATTTATGTGAGTGTCTGCACAGCCAAAGTGACGTCTCACCATCAGACATGGCCCTTTGCAGCAGATCTGGACGGCAGCTTTTCACCTGTTTGTGTGCATCCGCATTTTTCTAACTACGTAGACGCAAATGGGCGGAGAAAATGGAGAACTTTAAGGAGCTTTGTAGTATAAAAGTATAAAAGATCCACAAGATCCTCACGTCATGTCAAGATCCCACGTCAGCTCTCCTGTCCATGTGGCCGTCCTTTTGTGAAGTATAACTGAAACTTTATACCCGTGAACATACATGTGCAGTCGATGACTACGCTTCCACTTGTAGGGTAGTGGTTGTGTGGACACACTGCCGCGACACACACATCTCCACACACTGCTCCAACTAGTCCTTATAGAAACAAAGTGCATGTGTCACAACCTGTTTTTCATTATCAGCAAAAATGTCGTTGAGACAGCACATTTCTTCCAAAGATTGTTATTTTGGCACTTTTGCTAAATTTGACAAAAAGAGTGAGACAGCAAGAAGAGAGGAGAAAGACTTGTGATGAAGGGCCAAGGCTGGATTCAAACTCAAAATGATGTGCTAAGTCACCATTGTGCCCAAAAGCAGATTGTTTTTGTGCCATTTCTCTTCTTTTGGATAAGTGTGATTCAAGGTCAGTTTGAACCCAGGACATCAGGGTTGCATGGTTCGAACTTGAGCCATCCTGGATTCTCAGCAGAGAGCACACATCTTTTACTTCACTACCAGGGCTGTCAACTCTACCATATTTACCGTGACACTCACGCAACTGACACTTTTCACACACGGCTGCTGTCACCCAATATTGTGACCTCTGGACAGCATTTGGATCTACAGCAACATTAAAAGCAGAGGTGTTCTGGCCTTTACACACAGCAGCTTCACGTAAGTCACTGAAGATACAAGTGAGCTGTTTCAATCCATGTTTCCTCATTCTGTCATCATTAAAACCTTCAAGTGTGGAAAGGACAAGACGTCATATATTGTGATTTGGATCGGCAGACTTCCTTAAGAGAGACCTTAATCTCAAAAGTTAGAAGCCCGTTTGTGTTGATGTTCAACCAAAGTCTAAGTCAAAAATACCAAACAAAGCAGTCGGTCCTGCCTGTATGTTTCTGGGAAGGCGAGCAGGTACAGTCCAGGTACCCGGGGTCCCATTTTATAGGGCATGCAACAGCCCTGGACCTACAGAAACATGTCAAAGTAAAAGTTTGACTTATTAGCAAGCATTACATAATTTTTACTTTAACATTCATTGATTTTTCATTTTTTTCATTATTAACTATTAAATTAACTTTTTAATAGTATTAACCATTAAATTCAATTCTATGTTTATATACTATATACTGTATATTACATACTGCAGTTTTAATTCCTGTTTAAGTTTTGACCAATTTGCTGTATTAAAAAATTTTACCTGTAGTTACTGTTCATTTGGAAGATTTTTTGCCAAGTTGTTGGTGTAAGAGTTATTATTTTACAAATAAATAACAATGTACTACATTTATATTGTATTATTTACTAGGGCTGACCTGACGGCTTCGAAGCTTGAAGCTTTGACCACTGCCATGTAATTGACCTCCAAATCAAATGCTTTGTTTTTTGTGTGTTTTTTTTTTTTTAATATATAAGTATGTAATAATAATGTATAAATCCCAGTAGCTCCTGACATAAGGAATAATCCCACAACATTATTCATTATTCCCATTCCACATTAATTAATGTTAATTATTATGAGACAGATATTGCTGTTTGCATGCATGAAACACGTCAGCCTGCTGCGCTACACTGCGAAGCTTCAAATTTCTCATCAAAGCTTCCGAGGCCAAAAAATGGTATTTGGGACAGCCCTATGATCCATATTATTTTCTTTTACAAAGTTAGGAAAACAGTGTTCAAGTCAAGCCTGTAGTTGCATTAAAGAACGATCCCAGTTACTTCCACACAGTGAGGGATACAGCTTATTAATTAAACACTGGTACCAGATCGGTACTCAGTATCGACTAATATCCAAAGCCCATTTATCACCATCAGTATCGGGACTGAAAAAGTCGGATCAGTGCATCACTAGCAGGGACTATCAAACATCGTCAGAAAGGCGCAGGAGAAAAGCCCCCTCAAATATCCAGTGGTGAGGCAGGCGAATCTGGACCCCTCGGTCATGTTCAGAGACCCAGACAGAGGCTGATGAAATGTCTTGTTCAGGCGAATCTGGAGGACAAACAGCTGGCAGGAGGAGTTTCTGCTGGTAGTTCTGCAGTAGGCTTTGAAAAGTAAGGAGTACACACTGAAATATTCAGAATATTTATTTGAACTGTTACGACCTTTATTGTGTTTTTACTTTCTGTTTTCTAATCAGGATAATATTTTTGAGTGTGGATTTACTGTTGTCGTTTTCTCCTCTCATGGTCCTGTGTTGGTTGTGTTTACAGTGGCTCATTCGTTGTACTGGAACCGACTGGGGCAGTGATTTCATTCACCATTATGACCATTACAGGTTGTTGATTTTTCTTCACTTTTTCTTTTCCATCGGTTTTGTTGCCCAACAGTTTGAGACCTTCCTGTCCCGTGAGAGCAGAGGCGAGGAGTTCCTCTCCTTCCCGTCAATAAAACAGAGGCTGGACATCCTCTTGTGTGGTTTCCTTAGTAAGTCATATCCGAAGCTTTGGGCTTTTGCCAGAAGCTGCTCGTTTTGTCCGATGGACAGGCCTCTATGGAGAGAAGCTTTTCTGTGCGCACGGATGTGGAGACTTCAACATGCAGGACAACACGGTTGTTGCACACGGGCTTGTGTGTCATTATGTTTCTCTACAAGGGGGGAAGGGGGTTACCAAGGTTCCCCTCACAAAGGAGTTCAGTGGCATCAGCCAGGTCCACATACTGAGTCCAGCTCGGTCAAGAGAGGAGGAAGAGTCTGGCGCACAGGGCCAGAAGAGAAAGGCTACAGAGGATTACTTGGAGGAACTAAAAAAAGAAAAGGAAAACCATCCAAGAGGTTTCTGAAAGTCTGGCCAGACAGGATTGCGAAGGGGCTGAGGGCAAGGCTGGCGGTCGGATCACCCGGCTCATAATGAAGTGAAATGCTCTGAGGAGGGGCTGCAAGGAAAAGTAAGCTGAGCACAGGAACATTGAGGAAGAGATTGTTACTGAGGGAGTGGAGCTCAGATTAAGGTAGTCTAGGTCTTATGTTCATGCACACACACACACACAACTCTGACAAACTCTGGTTTTCCTTCATATCCTTCGTACCTTTTTTGCCAGTATGGATGTCAGATAGGTCTTAAATTGAATTCATAATGGTCGTACGGTAAAAAGGCAAAATTAACTTGTTGAAAGCTGCAGAAACCCTGAAATAACAGTCCTGAGGGAGATATTAGCAGGCATAATCAGGCACGCAGCGTGCATAATTTTTTTTGAAGGGCAGTTATTGGTGTATTTTGGACTTTTTGTTCATCCTATGTACAGTGGCGCCTTAATGCACAAAGGCTAAACACCGACAGGTATGGATCGAATCAGAATGTTTTATGAGACTAAAAACATGAATTTTGTAAATGATTACATCTATCTTTTAGACGTCAAGTTCTTTGGATTTATTGGAAATGTTTGAATCACACTAGCGGTGTCAGCAGCTGTAATCCTGAGATTGAGATCTGAGATGCATTTTTCAAGCTGTTAGACAAACATTTGAAGGCTGGTGATTGGAGTAATTTGGACTTCACTACGTTCTGGAGTTACTGGAAATGTTTCGATCACACAAGTCAGAAACAATCCTACGCACAATGGTGCCTTAATACACGGGCTGACAGTGAAGATGTAGTTTTTGAAAGGCTAAACACCAACAAATTTGGACTGAAGCGAAATATTCTGTTAGATTCAAAACGTGAATATTGAAAATAACTCTCTGGAGTTAAGGTAAAATTATCTTTATTTAATAAATTTTGACTTATTGGAAATGTTTGGATCCCATTAGTCAGAAACAATCCTCCACAGCCACCACTGGAATATAATATAACGCAAATAATATTAGTGTTGCCTAATCTTTATCTTCAACTGTACAGAAATACTGAATTTAAACACAATGAATGGACTTGCAAAAAAAAAAAAAAAAAAACAGCATTCAAATGTTGATTTATAATTTGAATGTCAACATGATGAATGAAGATTGAAACTATTTGGTACAGCCCTAAAAGAACAATAGCCAGCTAAATAATAGGCTACAATACAGCCAGAATGGCCTTAATACAGTGGAAACCACTTATGATGATCACGTCTGTCCAGGTCAAATTGATCTCTGTGAGAGGATGATTATTGTAACTGAATAAGTATACAAATGGACATTTGTACACTTATTACTTGTATTCAAAGTAATGAAATAGACTGCTTTGCTATTTACTGGTTTGCTGCCACTTTTCGCCTCACCAAGGGTGAGGCATTGTCGTTTTTGGCCAGCTCTGCAGCGCAAGTTTGCATGCAGAGCGGCGCCTCTTTCCTGGGGCTATTCGTCCTCTCATTGGGTAACAGCACGGAGGGAGACGGTCTGCATGTGTGCCGCAGAGCCGTTTGAGGATCGGATTTCACTTTGGGGTATATTACGCATTATCAATCCACTTGACGAGGATGCTTTCCCCCGTGTGCATTCATTTTTCATTAAGAGATTTCCTTTTCCCGTCACAATATCAATGTGCACGCAGCATCAGCCTCAGGTATCCAGCCGGAGAGCAGACGGCGAGGCAAAGTGTCAAGGGAGTAAAGTAAATAACAATACAAAAATTCAATTAACGTTTTTCTATATGTTGCCATGTATGAAAAGACCCAAAATGAACACTGTGAGCAGACTACTTGATTATTATGAGTGAATTACAGTATTTAAACAGTGTTTGTATTGGAATGATTCTGTCTCAAGCTTTTTGATCCATATAAACACCATTACAACAACATTCAGCACAACCACCCCTATCAATGGAAGTGACAAATTTACTGATTAGGAGGGCACTTCGTCCATTGATGAGTGGGCTGAATTAATGTTGCTGTAGCATATTGTGAAGGAAAAGAAGGGCCTCCAAAACTTTTGTGGCCTAAAGTAGTCTTAAATCACATCTGGCTGGATTGTGGCCTGTTGTTTAGCTGGCTGTGGTTGTTTTCCAGGCCTGCTGGCTGGTCTTTGAAACGCAGGAACAGGGTTTGATGTTGGTGTTGTATCGGTAACGTTAGTGCAAAAAAACATAAATCAATCTCTTGCTGGCTCACTCGTTGAATAGACTGTGTATGTGCATGAGTGGGAAGCTAGATGTAAAGTACTGTAGCCTATAAGTGGGCGGTGGTTCTTGTTCATACTCAAAAGGTAAATGGACTTGCATTTATATAGAGCTTTTCTAGTTTTCTGACCACTCAAAACGCTTTACACTACATGTCCCATTCACCCATTCACACACACACTCATACACTGATAGCAGAGGCTGCTAAGCTGCCAACTTTGCCCATCAGGATCTGATCTAAATACTCATTCATCTCATTCACACACAGATTCACTATGTCTTCGGGAGCAATTTGGGGGTTAAGTGTTTTGCTCAAGGACACATCAAGCAGCCGGGGATCAAACCACCGACCTTCTGATTAGTGGACAACCTGCTCTACCCTCTGAGCCACAGCCGGCCATACTTTGGAATAAAATCCTGTACTACTGTAATAACAGATTTTTGAGCATTTGGTGGAAAAATATTGTGAACACAGCATTGACAAATGTTATCACCTTTTTTTTTTTTTCATGTGGCGAACTTATTAGAAAACACATCAAGCAGTAATGGCACAACATTATTCATTTGCAGTCGTGTTTCTGGCCACCTAGCGAATGTAAGTGCAATATTCACTCTCTTTTAGCTCTTTTGTTTGGTCGCTAGCAGCTCCTGAGGGAAATACTTTACTGTGAAGGTGCTAAATGCACCAACTAGTCTCTAACTATCGCCGTTTGGTGCTGAGCAGGTAGAGTACAGTGGCTCTTTAGAGATTTTTCTATGAATACAGCTGCCTGTTGCCGCTGTATTTCCATGAACAGTGTACACACTTTAACAGGAAACACCACCTAAATTAAAAAGTCTAATATGTTGTTTCCATGGCCTGGGAAAGTTCAATCAATAGTTGTGAACATGAGCTGCTCTCTCTCAAAGCCAGAAACCAGAGAAGTCAGTCTCAGACTTGTGGTAGTGATGCTATATGGTGTCTAGTCTGGAGCTGCTCCGTAGACAATGAATTTTTTCAAGAGTTTTATTCTGTCGTAGTGTTCTCAGCTGTCTAAGAGAAAATGTGCCCATGTACTCAGAACATTCACCTAGTCGCTCAAAGTGTCGTCTAGAACATCGATCCCAAGTCTGTCCAATAATCTATGAAACAGCTCCAGACTTTATACCCTATGACATCACACATTTGACGTAGTTCCCCTTTAAGTTACGGGCTGTTAGGTCTTATAAAAGGCCTGTATGTGCCATGCACCGAAGCCTTCATAATGAGAAACTTTATGTCACTGTTTCGACCCCTACCTGCCTGGTTCGTTGTGATGTTGACCAGGGCATAAGGTGACGGCTCATTGCTCAGGTGCGTCACTGCATTCATGGCCAGGAGACGGAAGGAATAGTTGGTGTGAGCCACCAGGTTGAGCACCGTCACCCAGGGCTCCGTCAACCCAGTCTGGCGGGGAACAAATCGAACCGCTGCAGAGCCCAAACGCTCCACCATCCCTCCGACCCCGATGCTCGCCCCTCCGCCTGCCTTCCCTCCACCGGTGCCTCCCGGGGAGGATGCGCAGTCCTCACAGGGCCCCCCTTCCCCGGAGCATTTCTGGCACAGCACGCTGTACTTCAGGTCGCTGCGACCTCCAGTATCCAGAGGGCGATCCCACTCTAAATTCACAGATGTCCCATTGACCGAGGAGATGACGTTTACTGGAGCAGATGGAGGGCCTGGAGAAAAGAAAGAGGGAGGTTTGAGTTCATTCACACATTTGATCACTGTTTGAAAAAAAAAGAGTATTTATGAGGCATAGATATGTTCAGCACATACAGTAGTTGCAGTGTGTTGTGGGTAGGTTTGCCTCTGTAGTCGGTGTTACACGGTGGTCGGGCACACGCAGATTACATTACGTACCCATGTCGTTTTGCTTTTTTTTTTTTTTTCAGAAATAAAACCTATTTAGTTCATTTTGGCATATCAGCAGTGTGTTATCAAGACATAGCTGGACGACAGACGCTACAAACTGAAAGTGAAAGTGTTAGCGCCGTATGGAGTCTCAGCACAGAATGGCAGGTGTCAGATTTCACACATGTGATGAGAGAGAGTTGACAGACGAGACGCTGGCAGAGGGTTTGGTGTCGGAGCGAAAAGCAAAAGCGCATATTTGGCAATATGTCAGATTTAAACTCAATGCTATAAAGGAACCACAACATTAATGAGGTAATTGCCATGCAGAGGACGGAGCGCTCACAGCCGTTGAGGAAACCTGCAGCACCGCACCAAAATCTGGATACACAGCCAACTGACATAAAGATTAAAGTAAGTAATCTACACATATTGACTGTCATCTTTTCTTATAAAATGTCCGCTGTAATCAGTTACACCGGTGTTATCACAAGTTTATTATCTGGTGGGAAAATTTCCTCACCTTCACATCCCTAGTTGTTGGTGTGTGCAAGTGTGTGCATACATCTTTGCAGTATTTGGAGGTGCTCTCGCCAGTGGGATTAGGTGATCTTGTGTACCGTGTGTTTGGTGCTTACGGGAGCATGGAGCTGCTGGTGGGTCATCTGCTGCTCGGTAGTAGTTGGAGTCGCAGGGGCAGGAGAGGGCGGCTCTGGTCTCGGAGTGGCTGTGTTGAGGACATTTACCACACAGGCCATCGCCCGCCACCGGCTTATAGAAACCCACCTCACAGGCTGCAGATAGAGAGAGAGAGAATAAATAGAGTAAATAGACAGCTTGCAGGGAAGGGCTCTGCACTCCCATAATCACTCAGACCATGATAAAATTGAGAGAGAGTGCAGCCAGGAAGGCATGAATCACACCGCTATAGGAAGCTGTGCATATCAACGCTGCTTCAACTTTTTAAAACTGTGTCATCTCCTCCAAAGCATTCATTTTAGGACACCCCCCCACTCCCCCTCCAAATCTATGTATAATTACAGGCCTTGTAACCGTAGAGACTGTGGAGCAGGGGAGATGAAAGTCATACTTCTTTCTGCTCAGATTTGGGCTGAAAAGGCTCTGCACTGTTGATACTCCCAGTGGGACCCTCAGAATCCAGACCGTGTTTCAACCTTATTCAGCTCCTCTGATACATATTCACTTTTAACTCTGCGCTGATTAATAATGGAGGGGGCTCTGATAAATATATTCTCTTTCCAGGCGGTTAATAGGCTTCTGCTATGGTAAATGGGGCAGGGGTAAACCTCGCATACACTCAGAAAGCAGCAGCAGCAGACACCGGCGTGCTCGTGTTTGTGCGTCCTCGCATTGTAATTTATGCTTCCCCCAGAATGCTGAGTTAGTTTACAGATGTAGTGTTTTCCTAACCTTCCCCTTGTTAACTTCATAGAGGGCCATTTTAGGTGCTTAGACTTCAAAGGTGCTGAAAGAACCATGAAAATGGATCACCAACACGAGTGAAATTATAACAAAGCAATAGTTAAAATTAATTCTGGATTAACGACTGAGACATTTTTTAGATGCATTTGAAAATGAGTGAAACCTTCCCATGCTTGTACCTGAAACGTGCACATTCAAATGTTCACCATGGCTGCGATCAGTCAATCATGTGATTAGATTTTATACTGAATAATAGTGTTTAAATTGATGAGTTGAGTTTTTCGGAGACATTTTGTTTTCACCTAATTGTTCATTGTTACATGCTGTAGTTATTACCTTTGTGAAGCATTTTTTTTATGAAAAAAGTGTCAATTTAAACAGCCAAGTGTGTAAATGTTCACGTTATCCCTGAAACATCCACCTGGTCGTGCTCCCTCACCAGCTTTCACCAGGTGATAACTGGAGAGTCCAGCCAGCAGTCAGACCCACATTATGCATAATTAAGATTTGACAGACATTGAAATAGAAATGAAAATGGAAAAGAGAGGGAAACAATGTGGATGGATAAAAAACACTGCATTATTTGCCTCCAAAATTAAAATAAACATTTCTTTCCAGGTTTCAGTAGGCCTCTTTTTATTAGATGCTTTGGGAAAAAAGTGAAAAGAGAATTACCTAGTCGTCTGTGCAAACTGAGGAATGCCAAATTCAAAACAGAAAATATCCTGTAGTAAAAAATATTTGTTTCGTTTTTTATCCAGATAAGTGCTCGACCACCTGCACTGTTACATAGACAGGGTCAACCAGTTGTCTCGGCCAGCTGAATATCTCTGAGCATGACCTTTAATTATTTAAGACTGAAAAATATCCTTAACTCTTTTTTGTTTTGAACACTTCTCCTGACATCCTGTGATCAAAGATCCCTGGCTGTCCTCAAAATCACATACTAACGTACTGCATACTACCTACTCCATCAGCAAGTACTACTACTAAACGAACGATCAAGTATAATTTTACCAGCAGACTGTTCACGCTGAAGTATGCTCAGGCGATGGAAGGTCTCAACACCAGCGGCAGCACATCTCCAAAAACGGCATGATTTGGATAATCTGACCACATATTGGAAATCTTAACGGTTACTTTCTCTCTCTCACCTGAAAACATAGTAAAACTTATTAAAGTGACATTTAACAGCTTTTAGGCTTAAAATACTGTATATTTAATAATACTCAGAAATTCTTGCTAATGTAGTATACAGGCATTTATGTCCTACTTTCTATGAATGGTATGTTAGCGTGCAGTTTCAACACAGCCAACACCTTACAAATATAAAACCACACGAATGGGCTATGATACTATCAATTTCCATCTGTTTTGAATGGCAAAGCACATCTTAAAGGAAAATTCAACTCTTTATTTGATCAACTACAGTGTCCAACTACTCAGCAAACCTCAATGTATATAACACTATTAATCAATATACAGTATATGAATAGCTTGTTTTCACATTCCTTTGTCGACAGTGGAAGGTTTATAGTAATTAACATTATTTAACATTTGACTTAATGATTTGCACCACATTCTCATCCCAATTTGTCACATTCTGATGCTTTGCTCACACTCACTTTACGGTTGCAGCAAACGCATGGTTAACATTGTAAATTCAAACAAAAACAAAGTCACTTAGTTAGGTTTAGGAAAAAAAACATCTGTGTTAACTTACTCTAACCTTAAACCAAGTCCTCACCCTAAACTGTACTGATTTATGTTAAGGGGACTTGAAGAAACAAAGGCGAGACCCCACAATGTGACTTTTGTCACCACAACACGAGTAACACACACCAGAGCTGGAGCAGGGTCAGGCAGTGGGTATAAGGTGAGGTTTATCTGGGAGCAGCTTGCAGAAATGTATTTAGAAGCTCAGTTTCCTTACCGTGTTTACCAAAGAATCCTATGCTGAGGTAAAAATGTCTGGATTTTATCTACAAACATCAGGTTGACAGAGGGACCTAGTGCAGCTTGCAGTCACATCTGAGCTAAGATAGTCTCAAAAATTTTACACAAAAGCCCACCGGGTCAGATAAAATGTTGATTCAGGAGCCTTCTGATTCCTGCTGGCTATCCTGGGACAACAACACCTAGGAGGCCTACTGTATGCAAGTAAACAAGGTCTAAAAGGAAAGCTTCCTCACATATTGCACATATTGTTAACTTAGTTTATTCTTCTAAGCTAGGCTATTACATTTTGGTTATCCAGATTTGTAGAATCAGTTTGTTTGTACAAACTGTACAGATTTTCTTTTTGTAACTGGAACCTCGGCGGCGGAGTCGGGAAGCCAGATCTCCGATTTGCATTTCCATATGCATATTGTGTAACTCTGAAGTAACCCCTAATATGGGAGGAAGAGTTTTCTCATGAGTTCACTGAACATTCTTGTTTAAAACACCCGTTGTAGAAAAATATTCAATGCAAATTATTTTTACATGTCTGGAAGGCATCTTAAAATGGCCCTTTTTATAATGCTAGAGTATAATCAGTATGCCATCTAGCTATCCACAGTACCTCATGCTAAAGCTTTAGTATCTGCTAATACCGGCGTAGTGTTAAATTAATGTAAATATCTTAATCTTTGAGCGACATTAAGTAGTAGGATATTGAGACTTTAATTGATTTGCATTACATTTCTAGGGGTTGAAGCTGGAGCATTTAAAATTAGAACTGAGAATTAACTTCAGTCCTCAAAATGTGCAACACACACACACACCTGCACAAGTGCTGATAATGTAAAACATGGAACAGATGCTCCGATATGTTCATACAGACACACATGCACACACTCCAGTATGTGTGCAGATAAAGTGGGGGAGACGGTGCTCTCCTCTTTCACTGTCAGCTCCCCCACAGGAGCCAGAAACTATTTCTATTTGCAATATTTATCCCAGACTCTTTTCTCTTCCTCCTTTTTATCCCATTAATCCCTCCATCCCTTGATGTCTTTTGTGAAGCCCCCGAGTTGAAAAGCAGGTCATGATAAACATCGGAACAGCTCGTTCATCAATGAGAGAGGCGGCGAGCGCTTTGAAGCCTCTGACAGATTCACCAGGAGCTCTACCACACGCTCACACATATGCACACATGCAAAAGTTATGATAATGCAAAACACGCACAAAGGTGCACGCGGTGCGTCTGATGCAGCCACGGTAACCACACGCAACGTGAATTTATCAACACACAGGTGAACATGCAAAGGCAGAGAGAAGGCAGTCTGTGTCAAGCTGTGGCAGCCTTTCACTTCACTTCTGATGCTCATTTTGTTCTATGGATAGAGAAAAATATTTAGATATGAATGAAAATGTATCATCATCACAAGATGAGTAAAGAGACCAACAGCTGCAAGACACAACGTGATGAGTGGGAAGCATGACAACTAATTCTAGGCTATTACCTATAAAGCCAAGTTTTAGACTAAGGTGATTTTCTTCCCAATATTCCTGTCATTTCATATTATGTAATTAAAAGCAAAGTTTGTAGCATTTAATATCAATAAATCATGTCAGACCTCAGTAAAATCAAACCATGGATGAGCAGGATCCGTAACCTCCAGCAGGCTCTGCTTTACAGTCTAGGGCTGTCAAAATTAATGCATTAATGCAACTTGGGATTTTTAGGTTGTAGCAAGCTCACTTTTAAAGCGAGAGTCAACATACTGGGAACAAATGAAACCAGAAAACCTGAGGAATCCACAACACACAACACGACAGCACATAACAAGTTTATGTTTAAAAACAAGTTAAGCGTTGTGACAGGGTGCTGATGCTGCTAGGGCAGTCCTTGGTGTCTTGGAGATGAAGAAGAAGAAGATCTACCTTTATTAGTCCCACAATGGGGAAATTCAATTTACACTCTGTTAAACTCATACATGGTACATGCAGACCTGAAACACACATACATGCAGTAATGGAGAGATGTCAGAGTGAGGGGGCTGCTACTGACAAGCGCCCCGAGCAGTTGGGGGTTTGGTGCCTTGCTCAGGGGCACCTCGGCAGTGCCCAAGAGGTAAACTGGCACCTCTCCAGCTACCAGTTCACACTCAGTTTTTGGTCCATGTCGGGACTTGAACCAGTGACCCTCCGGTTCCCAAGCCAACTCCCTACAGACTAGCTACTGCCGCCCCCAACACATCCACATCCAACACTAAGTTAACTTATCTCCATGAGTTTTGCCTCATTTAAGAGAGCTATTTAATGATGCAGTTGCTTAATATCTGTGGTGATCCCACTTCACTTTATCTCTCCATTCTGGCAGTAGCTTTTTACGTTCTGTGTTGACTTCGGCAAAATCTACATAAGGCTTAAGTACGGAAAATATGCATGTGATGTATTCTCAGCAACTGCCTCCTATTAATTGATGTTACAGTTAATTAAAACATTTTTTGAGAGCTAGAGTTGTTGTATATATACGAAATCACTGCATGTCTGTGCAACTAAGGTCCTTGGACAGTTGGAGAGAGGGATTTCGGCCAAAACAGAAGTTAAATGCAACAGCTCAATACAAAAAATAATGAAGAACTGTATGACCATCTGCAGTAAAGACTATTTTTCATCAGTTTGCCTAAAAGAGAATTTACTAACATTATGTTGTGATAGTAGGCTAGAAGCTTAATTTTACTGTACAATAATTATATTGATGAGCAGAGGACTTTTCAGACAAGGGATAAGATATAGCAATAGAAGATGTGGTGTGAAGAGATGCGTACTTTTCTGATCGGTCACACCGAAATTGTTTACAGACTGTGTAAGCTGGTAAATGTGTGTGTTCATGTGTGTCTGTTTGCGTGTTGCCCAGCGTGTCAGTACCTGTCAATGTAGTGCACTCGCTACAGGAGAATTTGCATTACAATGAATCGTAATAGCCGTGTGCGGCATTGTGTGCTGACCTTGATTTATTCCCTGTATAAGTGGGTAAATAAATACATTGGAAAAAAAAGGGGGGAGCTGGAGAAAGCACATCGACGTCCCACACGTGAGGAGACTGAGGGAGGATCGGGGTCTTAAGTGGAACCTGGGTCGGGTGGTGAAAGCTCACATTCAGTGCACAGTGCTGGCTCTGAGCCTGCTCGGCTTCAAGGTACGTTTTAGTAAATCTGAAAATCTGAAATAAAACTGAAAACAATAAATCCATTTAAAACAAACAAACAAACAAAAAAAAACAATCTGCTTCCCTTCTGCTGTTGGTGAAAGTCCCCTAAAATAGAAAAAGACAGTGAAGTAGGAGTGAAAACAGTGGCTGAATAATGTTAATGTGTCTTGTGACCGTAAATTAACTGTACTCTTCTGTTTCGACTCCATTTGTTGTTTCTTAATGGCTTTCTGTTGGAGGTTGTTTCTTTCTTTTGCTTACCTCAAGGCTGACGTATAAAAACACAATCTCAACAAGGCAGTTTCCTCTCAGTGCAGTTTTAATGCTCAAATCACACAGGTGCTACTCAGAAAAACTTGCTCTTCTTTCCTGCCAAGTTTTGGAGTTGATGAGGTGTATTGTTGATGCTGGCCACAGAAGTCACTTGTTTCCAGAGCTGTAGTGAAGACCCGACTACAGGTCCAAGTCCAACTAGTTTACAGATCACATAAAGAGTCCCAAATGGGGGATCAAAGTCAAAACAGGCTGGTCCTGTCTAGAAGGTAACCCACAACTCTTGTGAGAGGCATTGACCTTGAATAGTTAAAGTTAGATATCAGCCTTGAATAGTTCAGGTTAGGTTTTGACCTCAAATAGTTAAGGTGAAGTATTAACCTTGAATAGTGAAGGTTAGGTATTAACCTTGAATAGTTAAAGTTAGGCATTGACCTTAAATAGTTAAGGTTTTAACCTCAGATAGTAAAGGTTAGGTATTGACCTAAAATAGTTAAGGTTAGGTATTAGCCTCAAATAGTTAAGGTTAGGTTTTAACCTCAGATAGTTAAGGTAAGGCATTGACCTCAAATGGTTAAGGTTATCATAGGTCATTGGACAGCAAGTCTTGAAAGAGTTTAGCACATTTTTGCAGTTTTCGTATCCTAAATCCTGGGGTTCAGAATCGTCCAACATGGACATAAATCCCAGGGATAGCCTACCATCCTGAAATGATTGTGTAGGAAAGTTCATGTAATACTGAAGAATTTCTGCCTCTCTGTGTGGACCTGCCAGTAAAGCAGCCTCTCCAGTCTGCTACAAAAGCAGCCAGTTACACTGGGCAGCAAAGGTAAGAAAAAATAATTGGTGAGACCAGTGGCCAAGTAAGAGATTATAGAAATATGTCCTGAGACAGGACTCAAGACCAGACCTGAGAGCGACTGCACTGCTTGTCAAATCCAATATCGACAATATCTGGTGTTTCATCTTTCTTTGTCTGTTCACGGTGGCTACTGCAGCTTATGCTACTATACTGTATGTAACCAGTTCTTCATGTAAAAACTAGTAAACTAGGTTTTAGAAGAGCAAATGTCACAAATGTTGCCTTTAAAACGTGCCTTCAAAGTTATCTGTCAACAAGAGCAGATCTAAAACTTCTACACATGCTTCAAGAACATATCCAGTCCCGATGTCCTCGACCTCGCGCAGCATCGACCTTGTAAAGAATCAAGCGCACTTCGAAATCCGGTGACAAAGTTAGCCATCGGCTCCTTAGCTGGCTCCCTGGGGTGCACATGAAGCCACTAACGAGCCGCTGAAGCTGCCTGAATGATGGATGAATGTGTCGGTGAGATCAACTGTGGAAATGGGACACTCACCGTCCACATTGTCCCTCCTCTTGCAACGCAAGTCCAGATACCAACAGCTGGATTGCAGCTCTGCCTCAATCAGCCATACACTTTACAACGGAGAGGCCTTCCAATCGGAGGTAAGTCTGATTTACTGAGTGTTATGTCTAGGTGCACGGTGATCGATGACCTTTGGGGATAGAATAGATGGGGTTGATTAAGGAGGATAGATAGGTGGCTTCAGCTTGTTTGTGTTGGACCCAGAACACTAACAGCAATCATTACTAGGGGAAAAATCATTTTGAATGTTCTTTGCATATAAAAGTGTCTTGAGGCATTTTGGGAGCATCAGGACGAGGCCACGGTCAGAGCGTTATTAACATCCATGACACTAATGTGGAATTATAATATTATTGTGCATACATGTCAAGCAATCTTCTTTACAATTCACAAAAAAGCCTCTGAAAACCAGTCAAGTTTATATCCATGTCTGTCCAATACGTCATCACTTCATCACTTTATCTTGTTAGAGATTTGTGTGAATTTGCCATAATTAGCATATGAATTCTTTATATGGCCTTTATATGTGTCTTGTGAGGTCACAATGACCTTGACATTAAACCTTAAACTATTAGATTTGTCATAAACATACAGGTACATACATGACATTTGATCTCTGCATTTAACCCATCCTTAGGAGCTGCTTTGAAGCACCTGGGGAGCAATTTGTCGCGAATGTCAACATGCAGAGTAAGAGCTGGGAATCAAACTGCCAACCTTAAAGGTTAAAGCATGACCTTGATGGCTGTGACAGTGAGATAAAATCAGATAGAAATGAGACTAGGATTCTTCTGATAATTAGCCTACAATACGCCCCCGTCATGAGACTGTAATAAAACCTAAAGCCACATTTGGCCACATAACACCAAAGCCACAAATGAAACTAAATAAAAAAAAAATCACCTGGAGAAAACTGGCAAATTTTAAACTGTTCAAGTGAAACCGTATTTGTTTGTCCCACTGGGTACCTGGGTTTCTTCTGGCGATACGATCACAGCACATTTTTTAAGCCATCTATCATATAATTAGTTGACCTTATTGAGAAAATCTGTGAACAGAGAGAAAAAAGAGACTGTTGACACTGCAGCATTTGTGTACTTAACTAAAATCACAAAAGTCATCAGTGTTTATAGTTAATTAATTTTCAATTACAAGTATAAAGTAAAAAAAAAAAGTGTCCCAGTAACTGTCGCTTACATTTACAAGCCAAGGACAGACTGAGAAATGAAGTGCTGCTGAACAATAAGCATCACAGTGTTTAACAATTGAATAGTGTTGAGGTTTGCAGGGAGTTTTTACACTGTTCAGTGTGCTTATGTTCCAGCTTGTTAACTGATTAGTTAAGCAGAGACTTAAAATAATGTTAACATGGCAGAAATATGTGTCAGAAAGTGAAATAGAATCATATATATTTGAATTTCAATCGCTCAACTTGAATAATTGCATTAAAAAATAAATTTGAATCACATAATTTTACATTTATTACTGTGGAACTGACTTCCAATAAACTTGAAATTATTATGAAACTGAATTCAGTTTCACTGAAACATTTCAAACTCAGTTGTTGTAATTCAATAATTCAACACATCTCCTGTCATCAAACATACAGTAATCGAGTGCAGATTCACTGATATACCCGTCCGTGTAGCCCACGTTTTTATAGTTTCTTTATCGGATTAAATCCTGAATCCAAAGTGGCAGAAAGGAAGGTCCATCTCCATGAAATGACAGCTACAGTAGCTTGGAAAAGGGGCAATTATTCAAGTTATATACAATAATACAAATTCAAATTGAGCAATTCAAATTCAAATAGAAGTGATTCAAATTCAGTTTCAAATGGCGCATATTTCTGCCCTTACACCTTCCCCACAGTAGATTTCTGATTGTTTGCTTTTTTTAGCAAGAAAAGATGCAACATCAGAAAATTATGTGCATAATAATATAATAATATATTATACTATACATTATATTATTGAGAGTCTGAGGCGGTTGTTGTGTTGCGTCATCGCTGCCTGGCTGTTAGTCGTGCTGCGTTCCAGGTGCACCATGTCAAACGTAAACAACAAACATGGCTGACCATGAAAAAGTGATGTTTCCTTGTCAATGCACACACAATAGCTTTTGTGCAGAAAAGATCATTTGGAGATCGTTTACTGTAACCAGCTACCTAATAACATGGACATATTTTGACATCACTTTACCTAAGAACAGGTTTTACAATATGATAGTATGTATTATTTTAATTAAAAACAGGTAAATGTATTTTGTGTTGCCTTTTAGATCAAGTCGTAGTTTTCCGTGTAGGAGGTTGGAAATCTGAATTTCGAGTTGGAACGCAACATCACCGTCAACCAGTAACAGAACAGTGGCAGTTATTAATTAGAGCTACACTACTCTGTATTTTTATATCAATAATGGCTACAATTATCCTACTGTGTGCAGACAGCACCTCTACAAGCTATTTGAGCTCCTTTTTGTTTTGTTTTGTTTTATTGCCTGGAATATATAATAATAATGTTCACTATCACCACTATCAGCAACAACTTTGTTTCCAGCAGCTGCTCTCAGAAAAAGGTCATAAAGCCCACTGTCTTCGACCTGCCCAGCAACAAGCAACAGACAGAGTTAGCGACGAGCTAACTGTGAACATACTGTGCAGCTTTTAGCACCTACAGAGTCAGACATTTCCTTCAGGAGCTGGTGGAGAGCAAAACTGAGGTGAAAGGAGGCTTAATATTGGACGTGCATTCAATGCAGTGGACTGATTCACAACTCCAAATGAATGGAAAGTTTGATCTGTCTGCTGGATGTATAAATAAGCAAGTTAGCCATATCAATTAACATGTCAGTGGAGTGTTTATGTGTTGCGTTGGCCCTAAGTGGACAAAAAAAAAAAAAAAAAAACAATTAATGGAGTTTTAATGGAAAAAAGTTTAAAATGTAATGCAAGGATTCATCTGAACGAAGGAGAAACAAAAAAAATAAATAAAAATTGAGGATTGAAATTCTCCCTTTTGGTTATTTATCATTTGAGAAATAAAAACATTTGTATGCTGTAGTAGGTTTTCTTGTTTGTGTGTCATAGCAACAGTAATATACAGTATATATACTGTATGTATACGGATACTACCAGTTGATTGATCTCTAGCTGTCAGAATTTCTGTCTGCCTGAGACTGAGACAAATAACAAGTATGTACGTCAGTATCTTCAGTCCATATGCATTCCTGCCTCTCCTTGCCTCCCTGTTGGCCTCCCTGCTGGGTTCAAATCAATTCCATCAATGAAGCCATCACAAAGGAAACATTACTGCAGTGTTTTCCTGTGAAAAACGCCTGGTAATTACAAATCAAACGAGACAAATACATCCCGGTTAATGAGCGTTAAACGGATGTTAATTATCCGATTGAATGGCTGTCACCATTAAACTGTGTCTGATGGAGGGCGTGGGTGGGAGGGGGAGTCGGGAGAGGGTCGAGGGGAAGGGTTGCTGAAAAAGACGGGCATTCTGAAAGGCATATTAGCAGCAGATTGAGAGGATCAGACAGTGTGAAGCGCGTGTGTCGGAAATGGAAGCGAGAGGGGAAAGGCGTGGGGTGAAGCAGCAGGGGAGGGAGGGGACGGCGAGGGGGAGGGAGGCTAAACTTTTCTCTTTTTCCGACGTTAGCGATTGCTGCGATGCATCGGAGGGGAAATTAATCAACTGTTTTTGATTATTTATATATTTGAAAAGGACAAAGTGTGCGTGGAGAGAGCTGTTCAGAGGCAGGAGTCACACTGCGCTAATATGGTCACAGCCGGGTCTGCCAGGCAGCTTCAGTCATAACATATCTGTCTCAGAGGGATCAGAAAAAAGAAAGTTCATACATTTAACATTCAAAACAAGGTACAAGTCCTCTCTGATTCATCAAGCAGCTCACATATGTGGGAGTCTACATTTGGACCAGACAGAATGTATATACGCTGTACGTTAGGGCTGTCAGTTGATTGAAATATTTAATTGCGATTAATTGCATGATTGTCCTTAGTTAATCCTGATTAACGTGATTTGAAAATGGCCATGACCGTTTTTCCTCGCCAAAATTTTGCATTAAAGCGTTATTTAGCCTCCTCTGCGACAAATTAGTATGAGATGGCTGGTGTCGTCTAATGGATTCATTAGGATTTCTAGTAGTTTCGTATGATGCCAGTATCTATAACCTTTGAACTGGGCCCACTACAACCTCAGAAAGACTGATTGTGTTAATGCATTAAAGACATTAGTTGCATTAATCTGCATTAACACATTACTAACATATTCTAATATGTATGTATGTATGTGTGACAAGTTAAAATCATGGTATACTAATAAGCTAATAAGTTTAAAAAGATTGCAATTTCATGGTGTGTAATAAGATTAAAATGCTGTGATGAGGTTTAAAATGATCACATGGTCCTGAAAAACAATTCATAAAGTGTGGTTTAAAATGGGTTAAAAACATTAAAAATTCATGGTATGGTTGCAAAGGCTTAAAAAGTTAAAATGCTAAAAGGTCTCTAATTCATTATTTAATATTTCATTGTTAAGGATTAAGATGTAACAGTGTTATCAGTGATCGATAGTGTGGTCTTGATCCGCTCATCTGAGATCGATTACTCAGGTCTCCATCTACCTGCCGAGGGGATTCGCGGTATTTCCTCATTGCAGTAAACGTTGTTAATGAGGAAACACCACTGCGATCACACTCGTGATTATTTCTCCCCTTATTCAGGTATGTTGCTGGTATGTAATTGTTAAGCGTGTTGTGATAATTTTCTAACATATTGAGAATGTTTATATACGGATTTTGAGTTAGTTAAAGTACGTTTTCGTCGAGTGCAGTGACAGTGTGAAATGATGAGTTATATCTCTGAGAGATGTATCTTTGTTGTGCATGATAAGAGCGTGTATGCTATGGCATTTGACATGTACTTATGGTGTAAATATTATTTTGTACTTGATATGCACTGTATATGTTTTCAATTCATTTCAGTAAAAGTTGTTACTGAGGAAACACCACTGCAATCACACTCGTGATTATTTCTCCCCTTATTCAGGGGCGTAACATATGTATATATATATATATATATATATATATATATATATATATATATATATATATATATATATATAAGTGTTTTATTGATTTTTTATCATAAGTCATCTTTGCCATATTGAGCAATGTTATTGGACATGGTGCAGGCCCAGTATGTGTTACTGCTGTGTAAAAGGAAGTCTAGTGCTGACTGACCTGATGCTGCTTTTTGAGCCTCTACTATTTTTTATTTATTAATTCTTTTTAAATAACACAGATAGATCAGAGGTCCATCCATAGGATGTGACATTGAGGAAGTGTTTTGTTCCTGATGTTCGTCTACTGTTGTGAAGACGAACAGCCGTTGACTTATTTTTCCAAATAAATGAAAAGCATGTTCAAATTGAAGTTGGAATTTGGCCTCCTTGCTGTACCATAAATGTACCGAACCGAACCAGAAACCGTGACCCTTCACCGAACCGTGAATTTTCTGAAGCGTCCCACCCCTAATGGCAGTCAAAGTTAACACAACAAAGCACGAACACAATCGATCTACGGAGGTTGTAGCGGATCAGGTCTACAGCAGAAGTGAAGATACTGTCATCATATGAAACTAGAAACCTAATGAATGCACTGCTACCACCTGTCATAGTAAAACTAAAACGCCCACCAGTCTCCCCTTTACAGACATGCCCACTTTATGATAATCACATGCATTACTTCTCTGTACATACTGTTTACATTCAGGTTTCCCATCTGAAATACTGTACTCCACAAAATTACAAATTTAAATATTTACTTTTACATTACAATTTTTATATTTACTTATGTTCATATCTAATCCTTATATGTAAACTACACTTTAAACCAGATTATTATCTTACTTTTACTTTCGCCTTCCATATTTATACATAGTTCATATACATTGTTGAAGGAACACTGACAGTGGCTGCTTTGCTGGAATTGACAAATCACGAATAAAGAACCTTGAATGTTTGTGTGTGTTTGTGCTGAAGTTTGTTCAGATAAAAATCCCTCTGAGCACTGAAGACTGCAGACCACCAAGACAAAATAAACAGATTTAGACAAGTCTAGACGAAAAAGAAGCTCAATTGAAACTGTTCAACAACGCCATGAATGGTCTGATGACATCTGTGACCTGCAGTTTTTGCTAAATTCGACAAGTTTTTTTCACTGCTCCAGGTCTTTTATTTGTTGAGGTTAAACGGATAAACGAAACACTTTCTTGCTTTTGACTTTTTCCATCACTGTAAGGAAGATAATACCTTATCATATACAGCGACTAACAGTTTTCAATGTCACAAAGGCAAACAGGGCTTCATCGAGAAGGCTAATCTGCAATCTGATTTTAATTTTGATAATTCTCACCCCCCTGTAAATTCAGAGATAGACAGTCTATTTCCTGGATTAGGATAATGCCATTGCAATAACAATAGTAGTAAACTCGTCCTAATTTCTGTTTAAAATTGCCATTTAAAGATTGCAGGGGGGCATATTTAGATGAGGACTGCTCTAAAGTAAATCCTATTAAATTATGAATTCATTTGAAGGCTAAACATGGCTAATATCTCAGGCGATAGCATGAAAGTTAACAAAAAATACATAAACTAAACTGTTCAAATGTCCTTCTAACCTCAAACTGTATTAGCATCTCTGCAAAGTGGACAACTGTCCCTGGGGGCTCAGACCCTGATTAACTGCATATTGCTTTGATATAATATAAGAAATAAAGCTACAAACTGCAATGATACAGCAGCTCCTGCATTTTAACCAAACCTTTATTGTTTCAGTTGATGCTACTCTTAAAGCTGCTGTTTAATCAAACACACAGCAAACCCACAGACGGTTAGTATTCCACAACAGTACTGCTTCATATGACTTCATGTAAAATCTAAATATAATATAAAGCTGCCATATGTAGTCTGCTCTGCGCTCCAAAATATTTTGTATTTTTCTTTTTTTTTTTTTGACAATAAATCTTATGAAAATGTGACATGAACTAACAAGTATTATTATCTGTGGAACCTGCTATATCTTTGCTCCGTGGTTGTCCAAAAACAATTAAAACCACATCATTGAGCCACACTGTTCCACTGGGCGACATGTTCCTTCATTACCACAAACACACAGTGTCGTTTATTTTCATTCAGTCCCACATATCTCGTTCTGCTGCTGTAAATACTCCCCCGAGCACCACGTGTGCCAATTAATATGCGTCTGAGAAGATTACCCAACAAATACACCATTTATTAACCCATTGAACTCATTGCAGTGGAAATGGTCTAATAGCTAGATGGTTAATAAACCATTATAACTGATAATTGAAATTGTTTAATTTTTTTGACATGATTTTTCATAAGCTTTTACTGAATAAACACACAAAACATATTGATCCAAAAGATTTTCAAATGTAGAAAACATGAACAAAATATATTTAACACTCCATATGTTACTTTAACTGTGCACATTTTAATGATCAGAACAAGTAAAAAAGGGTCTCAAACGTACAATGTGATGACGCAAAAGACAGATGCCTTCAGATTTCCAGATTTCTGCTGCAAAAAGAGTGAATCCTCTAGCTTTTATGGTTTTATTTTAAATCGGGATCAGGCAAACAATGTCCTCACATGGTCATTACGGGGCAATGCTCTGGCACCACCGTGCATTGTTACCACGTTTTGTACTGCGCGTAATGCAACGTAATAATGCCATCACAAGCGTACAATGTGATGACGCTAAAGCCAGGAGCCTTAAGTTTCTGCTGAGAAAAGACTGAATGCTCTATTACTTTTTTATTTTAGATCAGTCTAAACAGGATCATGCTACCAACCATCTCCTGCAGCCTTTTAAAGAGTTAACTTTTGATAGAATCGTTAGTCACCTACAGTCTTAGGAAGTTATTGAGCCTTTTTAAGTCGGAAATTAATGGGCTTGAGGGCCACATGGGTATAGTCAGAAAATAACACATTGTTGGACCAGCTCCACGGAGTCGGCCATGTTTCTACAGTAGCCCAGAACGGACAAACCAGACTCTTAACTTTTACTGTTTGGGTCAGAGTTAATAACGTTGCTCACTCCCATCGCTGCTTGTATTCTCTCTTGCTTCATTTCTCACTTCCACACTGACAGACGAGGCCTCAGCTGGTTGCAATCTCCCCACCTCACCGCTAGATACCGTCAGATCCTACGCACTGTTCCTTCAATTCTTAAATGTTCTACTGTCACCTTACCAAACATGCATTAGAGAACATGCTCTGGTTTTCAATAAGAAATGATGGACAAACTACATGCATAAACTTTCAATATTTCGATAGTCTGTTTAATTTATCCAAGGATTCAACTGACGTTGATGGAAGAGTGAAGTTTTGGCTCCCGACTGACATTGTCACAACTGGTCCCCCTATTTTAAATGCCAGTATTCATTACAATTCGTGACACATGCATACATTCAAGCATCCACATCCATACAAACTCTGTTCCCTTCAGCGGAGGCCTGGAAGAGGGAGAAGTAAATGACAGCGCCCTGCGTGCACATCAGTTTAACTCAACAAGAAGTCAGGGCAGAAAATCATTTGAAGAAGTCCCGCAGTCCCCTCAGACGGAGGCTGCCAGCTTCTCAGTGATCTGCTATCATGTTGCCTGTCTCTTTACTGTCAGCACTAATAGCTCCTAGACACTGGACTGGGACATGGGTGGCTACTGCAGGCCAAGGGTGGCACACACTCAATCAATAATTTACCCAGCAGCTCTCAGCCTTTTGTGTGAGTGTGTTTTCATTCCTGAATTAAGCATTCATATGGGCAGCACATAAGAGGATTTGGTTGTGAGAGTGTGTCTTTGTGTAGCCGGTAACATGGGTATGCAAACGTGTGCATGTGTGAGTGTGTGTGCGTATGCGTCAGCAAAGTTGCTTTGTGGGCCGATGTGTAGCCCTTTGCACCTGCTGTGGAGATAGGGCTTCGGCCAATCACAACAAAGATTGGAGGGAAGTTTGAGTGACACAACAGTGCTGTGTCTGGCTGAGATACGATTCATTCTGTTATCGCTCGCTCTCCCTCTCGCTCTCACACACACTCCCTCCTTTCCTTTTCTCCTCTCCTCTCTACAGTAATCCCCTCCTCCTCTCCTCTTCTTTTCTGTCTTTGCTCTCCTTTCCTCTTTCTCCCTTTCCTCTCCTCTCCTCCCCTCCCTTCTGTCCTATCCTCCTCTACACACTGACCAATCAAAACCCTCGGCCGTCCACCAATGAGGACCGACACAGACACAAAAAAACCCTCTAATTAATCTTGGCACAGCAATAATGAATCCCTCAGCACTGATGCTCACATTCTAACAAACAGATGTACGCTGCTCACACGTTGAACGAGACCCACACAATCGGACAGACACACACATTTTGCGCATTAACACACTCATTTCCCAACGCACAGCTTGAGGCCGCAGCAGCTGTGATAGCTGTTCTTTGTAAAGTTTTTGTTTGGCCACATCAGTGCGGCTGGCAGCGTTCTGCGGCGTCAGCTGCATCATGTGTGTTTGTGTCTGTACCGTATGAACATGATAACCTTCCAGTGAAATTGAATATCCTAATTAAGCTTATTGAGATGTTTCAATTAGCTGCTTGTCTTCATTTATCTGATGTGTTTAAAAAAAGATAATTCCACTTTATTACAACTTTGTCAAATTTTCGCAGTTCTGGCTATCATTTCTATTGCTGATGATAACATTGTGCCGAATGAAATACTTGCTGAGATCTGGAAACACGGCAGCATCACTTCAGCACAGCCAGACTGGGTGAATTTCCATTCGCGGTGTGGGTTTGCTGCTCGCAGAAGGAAGGAGGCTCAGTCATGCGTCATCAACGTATCATCAGTTACTCTCTGAATCTCTGAATCCGGCCCATGATCCGGATCGGCACCAAAATGTAATGGATTCTTCATGGTGCTACACCCCACCCCCTCCAAAAAATTTCATTCCAATCCATCGTAACATGTGGAGTAATCCTGCTAACAGACAGACAAAAACACAACTTCCTTCCTTTCCTTTAAGACAGCGGTGCGCAATTATTTTTCCTGGGGGCCACATGAGGAACCCAGATTGCTGCCGTGGGCCAAACAAATACTATCAGATGTAACCTCTATTTCATCACAATAGGAAACATACTGGCTACTTATTTTTCAGCATTAATTTTATTGAAAATCACACCAAACAGCGTGTTATTAAGAAAATGACATTATATACAGGAGTCTTTGAACCGTACAGGACTGACTGTTTCCACTGTTGTTATTTCCTTTAACAAAACTTAACATTAACACTTACATTTAACATTTAACTTAACATTAACTCTTCCATTTCCTTCTTTGGTTCATGCAGCTTTGTAAAAACTCCTCTCTGCTTTAGTATCTCAGCCAGCAGCCCCTCGACTGTCCTCTCCTTCTCATCTCCAGACAGCTTTCTGTATATTTCTGCATGTTTTGTCTCAAAGTGATGGTTCTAGTTGTATTTTTTGAATACAGACACATTTGTTGCACAATACAGCTCACAGCTTTACTGTCAACCTCTGCGAAAAAAACACTTAGCAGTCCATAAGTTATTATAAACATGCCACTGGAGGCACTGCTGTGCCCGTGGACTAGGACTAGGCCAGCTGTGAGTACTGTGGGATGGGGGATGGGGGATGGGCCCACGGCAGCACCTGAGAAAATTACAATAACGTGCCTTCATGTCAGAGTCTCCAGGAGTCTCCAATAACACCAGAAACGGTCACTAGATTTGCTGCTAGTCGCTTTTGCTAAATAAAAGTAACACAGTCGCCTCAGCAGGTGACACTACTTCAAACAGCACTCACGTCAATTTACATCAATGTCAAGTGTGAAGCACATAAACAATACACAAGCATTTCAAAACAAAAGCTATTTTCTTTCTCTCTTTTTTTTTTTTTTTTTTAGCTTTGTAGGTAAAATTGTGTGGATTGCCCAGGTCTGCGTTTAAGAGAAAGACATGATCACCTTCTTGAGTTTGACGCGAATATCTGGTGAAATGGTGTTAGAGGATTCAGATTTGAGTGTATGAGTTTGTGTCAGTCAGTGCAGAGTCGTGTGTGTGTGTGTGTGTGTGTGTGTGTGTGTGTGTGTGTGTGTGTGTGTGTGTGGCTCACACCAGGCAGCTTCCCGCCCTGAGGCTGTGAGTGTGGGTGTGTTTCTGGAGCCTCCATGTCATTTGCCTCCAAACAGTAACAACGTTGTTGATCAGCAGTTGTTTACAAACCGCCAGGAGGACGGAACTAATTTGATCACTTCGTATTCCCCCGTCTCCCCCTCTCTGGAGGCCGCTTCAATTTGAGCTCCTTATACGTTCTCGATAGCGGGCCGCCACAAGTTGATTCTGACAGCAATTATGAATATCGTGTTCCACTCAAGTGGTCGTGAGCCGAGGAATAATGAAGTTCTCACCATCATCTGTTCCCCCAAATCACTTAACTGCATCTTCATTAGGAACTTTGCAGCCTGGAGGAAATCATGGTGGGATTCGGATGAAAGATGACGCAGCTACGCGGCGCTTAGTACATGAGAGTTCGATTTATTAGCTTAATTTCACTTTAAACACGTAACAGAAATTACATGAATTATAAATACAGCTGTCAGCACACGGTCTTTCATGGTGGTTTACATTGTTTAAATGGGTGAAGGTATTTTTTACAGCTAAATCAATGATAGCTGACACCTTCTACCACCTGCTCTTACCTCTTTTCAACTGTTTAAACACTTTCAGTGTCGTTTGTGAAGGTTCTCAGTCATCCAGGTCAGATTAAGGGTTAAAACAGCAGCAACTGGACTTGGTTTAAACCAGGCATGTCCAAAGCGGCCCACAGGCCAATTGCAGCCCGTGTTCAAATTTCCACCGGCCCGCAGCCTTTGTCATATAATCAACAATATGCGGCCCGCCACGATATCGGTGTGCAATTGAGGAGGTATGCAGCAGACACCTCATCTCTGGCTGAGGAGTTTTAACGCCGCTTTCGGGATTTTGCAGCTGTTGAAAAGGAGATCAGGCTGTTTAACTCTCCTTTCTCCGACGACGCTCCAGACCTCCTCCAGCTGGACCGCATTGAGCTGCAGTGTGATGCGGAGAGTCGCGGTCGGCACCAACGGCTCCCTTTGTCAACTTTTACCGTCAGCTAGATGACGGCAGGTTCCCAGAGATTCAAACAGTTGCGCATAAAATGCTGAGCTCGTTTGGCTCCACATATATGAAGAAGACGTCCAAGAACCGCCTGAGGACCAGATTAAGAGACTCTCACCTGCGTGACGTCTGCGCATCAGAACCACTGCTTTAGAGCCAGACCTGGTCTACTGACTGTAGTCCAGATCTCAGAGCCACCCTTCACATTAGTGCAGACAAGTTATATGTTTAGTCTTCTGAGGTGAATCACTTCTATTATTTTTTTTTTTAATGAATATGCTCTGAGTCTTTTCAAATCAGGGATCATTTGTTCTTGTTTTTCAACTGACAATCAAACTGGCTCTTGTATAACAAACTAAACTGTCTTCATATTTATTGATAACAAACATTAGGGTCTTAAGAAACAAATATACAAATACTCAGTATTAAATATTAAAATCTAATGTGGTCCAGCACTCATTTTTCCATTTCATATTTTTGATCCAAGTCTAAAATTGACATAAATTTCGTGTTTGATATCTGACTCTAAATCAAATATATTTTTGTTTTTTGATTTTTGATGTTCAGTTGAAATGAAAGAAGGGCTGATACACAGGTCGATATGGCCTCCAATAAGATACCTGTTATTCTCTTATGTTAATGGTTCAAAGAGTGTCAGGCTGAATGGTCGGCCCCCACACAGATTAACCTCACCAAATCTGGCCCTGTTTGCCAAAAGTTTGGACACCCCTGGTTTAGACTGTTGAAGACGTTTCACTTTTCATCCAAGAAGCTTCTTCAGCTCAAGAAGCTTCTTCAGTTCTGACTAAATGGCAGGGGAACCTGGGAATTTAACCTCTGTGGGATCGTTATCAGGATGATAGAAACCACTCAGTATATTGACCATGGTATACTATGATGTATTTTTTCACATGCAGTTTGGAGTTATCAGAACCCTGCACTACCGGGCAGATAACATACCAATATATAGATATACTGCACAGCTAAGGAGCGAAAACATCTAAAAAATGCACTGAAAGCTTGTGGATACCCAAATTGGACCTTTGTGAAAACAGCCAAAAAACCCAGAAAGAACACCAGTACCACAGATAGCAAAGAAAAGGAGGACAGACGCAATAACACCGTCATCCCCTACGTGTCTGAGAAACTCAGGATCTTTAACAAACACTGCATCCCTGCATTTTTCAAACCCAGCAACACCCTCAGACAGAAACTAGTCCACCTTAATGACTGCACACTGATTTACACATTGGTGAAACCAAACAACTACTAAACAGATGCATGGCTCAACACAGACGAGCCAATTTCTCGGGTTTGGAGAGGCTATCACCCAACAGAGGAGGAGGCCTAAGGCACCACCTGTCTTCCACTTACAATGTTGTCCTGGCATCCCTTCCTAGGAGTTTAAACCACCCTTCACACCTGACATCAGCTGCCAACCAACCCACCCTGACCAAATGGCATACAAACAACAGGGGTTTACACTTTGAAAATACATGCAACGTGTATGCTGAAGTTAAATTTTGCAAACAGCTAATATGCAGAGTGCTCCAATAATACCTATGGGTGCTTCTTATATGCATGCGGCTGTGTCAACCTTGCTCGCATCTTCGGAAAAGTGCGGACCTCCCGAAAATTGACAACATATCCCCAGCACAAAGGAGGTACACCACGTGCACATGAGGTGAGGAAAACTGTACGCCAAAATTACATATATTAGCTAGTTTATTGCTTGTTATTGTTCAGACCAAGACCAAAAACAAGCCAAAAAAATCTAAAACTGAAAAGAAAACTGCATCTTTTCAAGGACTACATTAGCATTAAGTGTGTAAATGTGTGTATTTTATATCTATATATATATATATATATATATATATATGTGTGTGTGTGTGTGTGTGTGTGTGTGTGTGTGTGTGTGTGTGTGTGTACCCCATCATATGTTTGAAGTAGAAAATAGTGAAAAAGTGAGGAGTAGTGACAGCAGAGAGGAAGGAGGAGGCCTGAGAAAGGAGAAAAGCTCCTCTGTGTGTGTGTGTGATGAAATAAATATATAATGGAGGAATATTAAATCCTCCTTGTCGCCAGCTGCTGTCTTCCTCTGATATTTCTCTACGGTGCCACACTGACAGATAACGATCACATTATGTGTCACACCTTTTCTCTTCTGTCGCCTCACCTCTCTCATTTGACTTTGTTTCATAATCTCTGTCTGTTATTTTTATTCTTTCATTTTTTTCTCCTTACCTCACCTCTCCTTATATTCATGCTGCTTTTCTTTCTCTCTGCCATCCTTTTCCTTCACTATTTAAGCCTCCCTCTGCCTCTCTCTCTGACAGAGAGTTTGCCTACAGGAGAGTCAAAGAGGCTCTGAACAATCCCCAATCCCTCAGTGACTGGAGGAGTCAATGATTTTGTCTGCTTAAGAGTGACGAATTACAAGTCCTGCTAGGATGGCACACACACATATACATACTGTATGTTTGTCATATGAATGCATTCACTCTTGTTGCAAGTGCATTAAATAGCAGGACTTCATTATCAGTATTACAAAAGAGTAGCAGAAGATATCTGTGATATAAACCAAAGACCCTCAGCTGAAAATGGCTCTAATGCACAGTGGGTAGAAACAGTCTCCACACCAAAATAGTCTGTGATAAATCATTTCAGGACATTTTCATGCATATGCATGTGCATATTTATGCAACCATTATTATTGTTTTTTTCCCAAACTGTTTCACTTTGTTTTTCAATTGAATTGTACAGGTTATAGGTCACATTACAGGTGGAAAAAGTTATGAAATGATTCATCATGGTTTCATTTATTTTACATTACAAAAAAAACTGGCATTTTAACAGGGTGGACGCTTTTTCTATCCACTGTAGAAGGAACATAGATGGACCCTAAACCAAGTCTTCTTCCCAAAATGTAATGACTGACATCACGGGGATCAAGAGCGTGTCCCCACAGTGTGACTCTATAAACAGACTTATGTCCCCACAACGTGAGTAATACACACTGACACACACACACACACACACACACACACACACACACACACACTCCTACATCACCAACGCTATCATGTTATTCTCACCGAATGTTGACTTCTGTTTCTGGTCATTTCCCACAATATTACTGCAAATGTGCTTTTTACATTTTTATAATGAAATAGCACAGAGGGGACTGAGTGATAGCTACCTATCAAAGGAGGGACCATCTGTTCCCATTCTTTCACCTAATGAGTGTTTCGTTCACCACAAGGGCTTTTTTAGTTTCTTTCTGAAAATGGGAAATTTAACTTGAATGTTATCAAGATTTAAACATTTCTCTGTGATACAAAAAAAAATAATCATGGCCATTTTAATTGAGACAAATGAGTTTTACCTGCATCACTAATATTAAGACTGCAGTATTAGCACTTTATTAGTACTTTATCTGGGAGTTAATTATGTAAAATATAATTGTGCATTAATTAAAATTTTATTTTAGGGGAATTCATATTCTTCTTTGTTAATGATGGTCATTTGTATGACCTGTATGGAATGGTGAATTATTCATTTTAAATAAGGATGCACCAACATTTTTGCAACATTCTGGAGTAATCCTGCTAACAGACAAATAATAACACAACTTCCTTCCTTTCCTTTAAGACAGGGTTGGGCAACTATTGTTCCTGGGGGCCACATGAGGAACCCAGATTGTTGCCAGAGGCCTAACAAATAGTGTCAGACATAACCTCTATTTTATCACAATAGGAAACATACTGGGCACTTATTGTTCAGCATTTATTATACTGAAAATCATCCAAACAGCAGATTATTAAGAAAATTTAATTATATGCAGAACCATAGAGGACTGACTTTTGACTAGTAATGTTTCCATTAACAAAACTTAACATTTAAACATTAACACTCACATTTAACATTTAACTTAACATTAACATTTAACTTAACATTAACATTTAACTTAATATTAACACTTACATTTAACATTTAACTTAACATTAACTCTATCATTTAACATTTGACTTAACATTAACATTTACATTTAACATTTAGCTTAACATTAACTCTTCCATCTCCTTCCCTGGTTCCTGCAGCTTTGTAAAGTCCTCTCTGCTTTAGTATCTCAGCCAGCAGCCCCTCGGCTGTCCTCTCCTTCTCATCTCCAGACAGCTTTCTGGATTTTTCTGCATGTTTTGTCTCAAAGTGACGGTTTTAGTTGTATTCTCTGAATGCAGACACGTTTGTAGTAAACTAAGCTCACAGCTTCACCACCAACCTCCACAAAAAAAAAAAAATACTGATCAGTTCATGACTTATTATAGACGTGCTGCTTCAGCAGGTGATGCTACTTCAAATCACGTCAATTTACATCAATGTCAAGTGTGACAGGAAGAAGCACACTAACAATACACAAGCATTTCAAAACAAAAGGTATTTTCTTTACTGTTTTTTAGCATCGTAACTAAAATTGCGTGGGCAGAACCATCACGAGGGCTGCAGGCCCTATAATGCCCAGGTCTGGTATATAGCATACAACGTAGAACTGAAGTGAGTAGATCGGCCCCATTGTCACTGATACCCGATCCAGGCATCTGAGTCATTATCAGCCCGATATCTGATCCCCTCATCCTGTGGATTATATCTGATTTGCTCTTAATGACGCCATTAGAGTGAAGAGATAAACTATTTCCCAGTTTGTTGTGGCTGTTCAGGCATCTTCAGTGCATCTTAAACTCATTCATGAATAAAGTGAAGTCAGATAAAAATATTATTTTTCTAATAAGGATAATCACCAACAGGGGACAAAATGTCTTCTGTTGGCTCAGAGGTCCACTGTTGGTGAATGTGTAATGATGTTGGACAGAAAGGTAACTGCACACAACACACATCATTTCCCTCCAGTCTTAAATCAGCTGATTATGGTTATGACCTAATAACAATATTGCCAGAAATGTCATCATTATCATCTTAAAGCAAATTCAAAATAAAATATAAAAATAAATTGGCACAGTTTTTGTTTTACAGAAAACCTTTGGAAGGTTTTCCCTGGTGTAATAAATGAAAATGAAACATAGCAGCTCACTGCATTGCTTGATTGATTGACTTGATATATATCCATATCAGAAAAAAAAATATTCTCTCTAATGTTGTGATAATGTCAGCTTCATAGCCGAGGCCGAACACAGTCCAATCCAATAGCATGGAGCATAAAATAATCCCTTCAGATTCAAATGTTATCACACACCAGAAATAACATTTCTTTAGTGCAATTGGCTCCAACTGTCATACCAATTTCCTAAATCTCAGCATTTGCTTTAGTCATGACTTTATCTTTACAAAGAGATCAAACAAATCTGAAGGCCATAATAATCTATGATGATAACCGTGTGGAACTGCCAAACAATGGGCTACTGTCAGCACTATGAAGCAGAAGAAAACCTGCACAATACGTTGAATCAAACGAGCTTGATCAAAATCAGCAGTGAAAAAATTTGTTTTATTCCAAGAAAAATGCCAGTGCTGCGTTTAGCATATTAACTCCACATTGTTACGCATGATCAGTAGTTTTACCTTTTTGCTTTTCTTAAGTCTGCAAAAAAAGTATTGTTTTCTCATCAAGATCATACTAGTTTACTGTACATTTTACTAATACATTTATTTTCATCTAGATCTCTCCTTTAGTTACATTATATAATGACTTATTTGCATATTTAAAAATAAAATTCTCAAAACCTATAATACAAAATGTTAATAATAGTCTTAATTTATTTTATTCATCTGCAGTGTCTTGAAACATGTATGAAATTTTACAATACATAACTTTAAAATGAGTTGTTTTCTCAAAATGTTTGAGAAATTGTCACTTCAGCAGCAGCGTACATTCACAAAAGTTTTTTCTTATCTATATTCTGATGTATTTCACAGATGGGTTTGTTTATATATCATTCATAGTCTGCTTTATATGGCATTTTATTCCTAAAAACATGGTGAAAATGGATTTTTTTATGGCTTTAGACAGTATTCTATGATTTATTTATTTAAGAGATATCCAAAATCCCCTATGTAAAAACTTTGATTCTAATATGTCAACAAAATGAAACAATAATTTTATTTTTATCCGGTTCATATTAATGTTTGGGAAAAATTTTGAAAATGAACACATATTTTAATAAGAAAATCCATTGTTTTGATATTCAAACTTAAAATAAAAAAAAAACAACTCATAATACAAAAAATAATTACCTCAATATAAGTAATCAACTTGTTTCATGGTAATATCTATTAAGTATCAGTAAATACTGTGAGTATGTCTAGAGTGATGTGTTTTCTTTTGTTTTGTTTAATTAAAGATTATTTTACATTTGAAATATTTTACATTTAAAATAGAATAAAATAAATAAAATAAGACAATAAGAAAACTAAACTAAGAAAATTTGTACATTTATTCGTAAGTATTAGTATTAGTAATATGATATTATATTCTAATAATATAATATAATATAATATAATTATATATAAGCACAAGTATTGGTAAATACTGTGGGTACATTTAAAATAAAATAAAAATAAATAAGACAATAAGAAAACTAAACTAAGAAAATTAGTACATTTATTACTAAGCAGAAAATAGAAAATGAGTAAATAAATAACAACTACAATAGTTATTTCTGAACTTCATTTTGATTGTTGCTTCTAAGTTCATTATTGCAAAATGAACCCCGACAGGGTGAGCAGGACCCTGAATCATCCCACTTATTACATGACTACTTACTATAGAAAACAATCATTTGTAGGGATGCACCAACTTTTTCATAGATACCAATACGAATACCTCGGCTCTGGGCATCGGCCAACACAGAGTACCGATCGGATACCAGTGTTTAATCAGTAAATCAGTAACACATCTTATCTTTTCCAAATGGACTGTGTTAGTTAAATCCATCCCTAATAATCTGACACAAAAATGTCCACAAAATATGTATTTAATGCTGGTTGATCAAGCGTTCTACCTGTCTAAATCTTAGTTAAGGTGCTGGAAACATAAACGAGTCTAAAAGATGATTGAAAAGATTTCTGCACACTTAGATCCACGCAGTATTTCACTTGATTCTTTAATACTAGGCTTAATACTAAGCTTACTATTAAACAATTCAGTGCAGAAATCTTTTCAATTATCTTTTGGACAAAATATTTATTTAAAAATTATGTTATTGCTAAAAACAACAGGCCTCTCGCTGTGTGTGGAGGTTAGAAGCAACGATGTGTTATAAAGAAATAACAGCGTCGTAACTGACCAATCAAAATCAAGTGTTCAACAAAGCTGTGTAATAAGTGACACCATCAGACTCCAGGGGGAAATAAAAGGGGAAAAACGTACGTTAAGGCGTAACTGTGGTTGTTTTAGATGTAGCCTAACACATCCAGGAAGTGTGTGAATTTATATTGTAGCTGAATCATGTTATTTCCTCCAAACCATAAATTGCATGAAGAGGCACAGCACAGTTCACAGACTATGGAGGACAGGCTGTGGTCCATTGACTGAGCAGAGGAGTGAACTAACCCACATGTGTGAGTAGTACGCACCAACCTCTCTCTGCTGTGTGTGTGTGTGTGTGTGTGTGTGTGTGCATGTCAGGCTTGGATGGGCCGGCTGAGCTGAGTAGATGTGACCAGCCTAAGTGTGTGTGTCTCATATCAGTGTGTCCTCGATCGCTCTCACTGTATGGGGCACTTTAGTCCATTCTTCACTGGGCACCGGGAGGCACGCATACACACAGAGACACACACACACACATACACAGTACACACCTGCACACATGTATGCACAACTACACACACAGACTCAGTGTTTTGATGTAAACTCAAGTGGACGACGAGTCCAGTCAACCACTCCTCCAGACTCTTTCTCCCTCTCTTTTTTCCTTCCCCTTTCATTGCCTCCCTCCCTGTGACACTTTCTAACGGCATGTCACGCAACCCTACACACACACACACACACACACACACACACACACACACACACACACACACACACCATGTCGTGCTCTCAGCCAAAGCTCTGCATCTTTGTCAGGGGAGAACCACTTAAACATGCTCATATACACACACATATTCACGCACATTCATGATTTTTCCTGCACACACACATACAAGCCCTTCACCACTTAAGCCGTCTTCCTTTCACCATCTCGTGCTCCCAACCCCCCCCCCCCACCACCACCACACACACACACACACACACACTCTCTCTGTGTCTTGTCTGGTCTCGTGTGTGCGTGACTGTGGCTGGCTTTGGCGAGGGGTGAATTAGCACGACGACCCAGTTTGGTGCCAGAGGAGACAAGACGTCAGCGGAGGATATATTGAAGAGCTCTTTTTTCCCCCCTTTCCTCCGCAAATCCACTTTCTGCTCCGGCTGCAGTGATGTAACGGTAAACAAAATACTGGGTAAAAACATCACCTCCAATTGAGGATTATCATAAAGCAAATTATCTCTATTTTCACATGCTTTTATGCGTTTTTCACTCTTAAAAAGATCATATCTCTATCACCTCCGATAAATGGTATCAGGGATGTTGCATTCAAATCAGCCTGAAAATGTGGATAAAATCATAAACAAAACGTGACTCGAGGTGATTTTTCCTTCCAACCTTTTCTCTGCTTTCTTTATGGGCTCTGTTTTGCATTTCTGTGCTGATGCTAATTGGCTGCAACTAATTATAGAAAGTCTGTAAGTAGCCCTCTAAACTGGACACACACACTAACACACACACACAGACACACACACACACACACACACACACACACACAAAATGCTTTTAAACACATTTTGACAAGCTCTCACTGTGCCGAACAAAGAGGCCACTGGCCTCAGATTGGTACGACATAACAGAGATTTGTGAGTGTGTGTGTGTGTGTGTGTGTGTGTGTGTGTGTGTGTGTGTGTGTGTGTGTGAGGTGTTGAGGAGGACGAAGAAGAGGATGGGGGGGGGACCAGCGTTGCGTGTCTCGTTTAGCTGACAAACTGCTTTTAGCGTTTAATTAACCATCGCTCTGTGATTAATAGGTTTTAATTACTGTAACCCATGGCAACCTGAAATATGCACTCGTCTCCACATGAGGTCAAACAATCAAAACCCCCAATGATAATCAAAAAAGACAAAAACAAACAGAACGTGTTTTCACAAGAGAAAAAAAAAAACAAGAGAGGATCAAAAATCTTTGCATGTCCCTGATTATTCATCGTCAGTGGCTGAATGAGAGACGACACTTCAGCTCAGACGGACGGTTTCTCAGTGTTTACCTATTGAGAGAAGCTTTAGACCAGCTTTTGACCAGGCCTTGAACTTTTTGCAGGATGCGCAGCCTGAACTTCAAACAGACTTTTTGATTCACTAGAAAGGTGAGAACCTTTTCCAAATTCATGTGTTGCTTCGAGGGCTTTTTACATTCTAGGGACACTTCTGCTGATGCTCTGAGCTCAGACGACGATAGTTGCAGAAACGGGCAACTCGGATGCTCACTGTACATGATGTGTTGAGGGAAATATTTTTTCTAAGTAGAAAAGCGGGTAGAGGAGTTTTTAATGGAACCAAAAGGAACCAGTATTTTCCAGCATCCTCAGCAGAATAGATTCAGTTGTCTTGGTCTGGACCCAAAGACAAGATGGATTCACAGCTGCTCTTTACTTCTAGACCGGTAAGTGTTCACACTGGCTTTTTACCAATGAGAGGTGTAAATATGAAGTCATTCACAGGACAGTGTTGGTGTCAGTCAAGCTCTCTCCTTCATGCCTCTCAGGTTGTATCTTGATTGAATGTCGTAAATTAGTTTTTTACGTGACTGTGTTAACTAGGGGTATAATGAATACCAATGTATTATTCTGACATGTGCAGCCCTCAGAACCAACTCTGTCTCCTACAAAATTACAATACATACAACTAAACTTCATTCCGAATGATATTTCGAGGGAAACATATTTTCCCTCTTATGGCTGCAGTTTTAAAGTAGGGATGCACTGGAACCAATACTGATTTCGGATATCAGGCTGATAATGACTCTAATAGGTAGACTGCGTATTGGTGACAATGGGCTGATCTATTCAATTCAATTCTATGTTTATATACAAATAAATACTGTCAGACATAACTTCTATTTTATTACTATAGAAAACATACTGGACACTTATTGTTCAGCATTTATAATAATGAAAGTCACTCCAAACAGCATATTAGTAAGAAAATGATATTGGAGGAGTCTTCAAACCGTACAGGACTGATTGTTTTGGGTAGTAATGTTTCCATTAACAAAACTTAAAATTTTACTTAACATTAACATTTACATTTAACATTAACTTAACATTAACTCTTCCATTTCCTTCTCTGGTTCCTGCAGCTTTGTAAAAACTCCTCTCTGCTTTAGTATCTCAGCCAGCAGCCCCTCGGCTGTCCTCTCCTTCTCATCTCCAGACAGCTTTCTGGATTTTTCTGCATGTTTTGTCTCAAAGTGACGGTTCTAGTTGTTTTCTTTGAATACAGACACGTTTGTTGCAAACTAAGCTCACAGCTTTACTGCCAACCTCAGAAAAAATACTTGGCAGTCCATGACTTATTATAGACATACAGCAGGTGATAACATACTAACAATGCATAAGCATTTCAAAACAAAAGCTATTTTCATTACTTTACGTACTTCCTACTTTACTTTTACTGATTTATTTTTTAATAATAAATAACAATTCAATTAATTTAAATCTGTAAATATTATTTGCTACATTTTGTTTTACAGGCTTTACACATAAAACAATGATCCCAGATTCCACACAGCGAAGCCAAACACGTGGTTAACATTTTAAACTGAAACAAAACAAAAAACTACTTGGTTAGGTTTAATAAAAATGACTATGTTTGTTACATTATCAAGCTGCAGATGTAGATTAAAATAAGTGAAGGTCTACTTTTAGTTTCAGTTTCATGAAGAGTTTTCCCTGTTTTTTGATTATCCGTTAACCGCGGAGGCATGCAAGTGAAACAGGCTGGCTGAGTGCTATGATCGGCCTGTGGTGTAAGGTAGTTACAACAGGCCCAAGTGCATGATAGTTACTAGTTATGAAGCACACACACACACACTCATAGACCAATAGGCATTGGCTATATATACCATATATTACCAATAATGTTTGGGATTTTACAGTTGACCAACTTAGGCAGTTGTATTGAGAATATATACAGTATATACACATATATAAATGATTACAATCTAAAGTCAACGAGAGTCTTTTCATTATGATGCACAGTTATATTAGTGGGCACCACAGTGGTTAATCTGTGCATCAGGTCAGTCGGGTCAGACAAATTATCATTCTGATTAACAGCGGATGGGTTGTGGGCGGGTGAAATAATACATCATTAATGAGGAAAATATTAATTACATTCTGTAAAATGTGGACAAAGGGGAGCTGCAGAGCTAAGTAAATTGTGAAAGAAAACCCAAATACATGAGTTTCAAAGCAACATAGTCCACAGCTGGGGTGTCAAACTCAAATACAGGCCAGCTCTAATAGACATTTGATATCATCTGGCCCGCGGGCCTGAGGTTGTCACCTATGGTCTACAGGGACTGGTAGAGGGGGAGTGAAATGTCCAGGTCTCTAAATCGGAGAAAATAATTCATTCAGGTAACAAACTCAATCTCCGACATGCACCTTCTTCTACTGAATGTTCAGCACAGTGAAAATGCCATTATGACATTGTCAGACATCATTAATTATATTAGACTATAAGGTCTGCATTTAGGAAAACACTGGAAAATTGGTGCAAAACCCGACCTGACTGAAGCCTAGGGGAGAAATTACAGCCCAGAAGGGTTCAGGCAGAGAATTAAAACTCTAGTTTGGTTCTTGATCTCCACCAGTCGGTGTTTACAAGCCAAACCAAACCAGCGAACACACCAGAGTCCATTTTAACTGCACCAAACAGGTTAGGTATGAAAGCACCACCTGGGCCAACTTACCCACGCATGAGTCTCTGTGCTCTTCGAATCCGGCGGAGCACACACACCTCCCGATGGGCACCAGCCACTCCCCCTCAGCGCTGCAGTACATCTTCGGCGTGTCCCGCTCCTCTGCGTGGTCCACACACTGACCCCTGACCTCCACCAGAGAGGACGAGTCGGCGCCCGTCACCACGTCGGTGAACACGGCCAAGTTACGGCTCACGCCCACGCAGCGTTTGTAGTACACCCGCACTGAGGTGAGGGCGATGCAGGCGCCGATGTCCTGGAAGGCCAGGTAGAAGCCTCGTCTGCTCAGAGGGCCCACGCCTCGCACCTGGGAGAGAGAGCGGCTTCATCTCACTGCACACACACTTCAGGTCATCATGAGTGTTAATCTATTTTTGACAATGACAACAAATACAAAACAAAATATAGCATTAACAATAGTGTGTGTTATTCTGAGTTTGCATGCTCATGTTTCCCATCACGCTGGATGTGGTAATCGTCTTTTCAACAACAATAACGAAAGAAAACACTAAAGGCTGCAGCCTGGTCTCTTAAAAGTGACATTACCATATAAGAAAGCTAACTTGCTTTGTCAATTATGTTTCGAGGGCAATGTATTTTCTTCCGGATAATGTTTGCTTTTGATGTATAACAAAAACATTCACAGTCCGCGGATGTCTGCGTAGTAAGGAGGTCAGGGTGGATGGTCATGCCAGATTTTCCTCGCCAAGTCTGGAGCATTATTTTACCTCATTCTAGTATGACATAGCTGGTACTACTGGATTTTTTTAGGTTTTCTAGTTCATGCCAGTATCTCAATTATAGCTTCAAAACTGAGCCACAAATCGCAAGTTGTGTCAATGTGTTACAAAATTTACTGTTGTTAAAACAAATTTGCGCATTATTATCACATTAAGAGAATATGAGTTACATTAAGGGCATTTAAGGTGCACTCGCTTTGAATGATATCAGCCGACTGAATGAGATGGGTGAGAAGGGGCCTGCTACACCTACTAGTAGGTTCAGAGGGCTGTTACCACCTATTCACATGGTTGATCATTGATGCGAATATTATACCATAACACTGATGTTTGGGGTGGATCGACAGGTCAAACAAGTCAAGTCAATTTTATTTCTATAGCCCAAAATCGAAAATCACAAATTTGCCTCAGGGGCTTTACAGTCTGTACAGGATACGACACTTTCTCAGGAGTTTCACCCAGGAGAGCGCCGTCCACGTCTGTGTGAAACCAAGTCAACGACTTATTTTAACATCACATACTTATTTAAAGCCAAACTATAATTTTACTCAACCTAACCAAGTAGTACTGCTGCATTTTTTGTTTTGTTTTCCATCAATTTATGTTAACTATGTGTTTAAAACCATAATCTGGGAGAAAATATGTTCCCCTCGAAACATAATTAGTTTAGTTGGAGGGGAACATAATTTTTAGGAGGACATGTTCAGGGTCTTTAATTGATGCCTTTTGGTGAAATACTGTATATATTTACTTTTTCTAACCTCTAAAAATATACATGTTCAGTGTTCAGTGGTGGAACAGCTCACACACAGGATACATTAACATACTGTATTGAGCTTTTATGAAACCTCCATGTATTTTGTTTGACTTACAGGCCAAACAAATGATGCGTCTTTTGAATGATCAAATCCTTTGTTGTCAAAAAATGAGAGCGATGCTAACGTGGTGCAGAAGACGTGTTCCCAAGCACCTATTTTTCAGCCTACAACGGCTGCGCCCCGAGATAAAAATACTTCAAATTTTGGAAAGGGCAGTACGCATCACATATCGTGTGACGAGGACCAACCAATCACAGCCGGCAGACTTTTACTGGCTTTTACTTTACTGGCTTTACCCTGACTGTCGGAGGACGTCACAACATCCGACTGAAAGGTCACACAAACTGAGGAAATCAAGCAGAGAGCTACCGTGAGGGATTTCCAGTGCTGGAAATCCATTTATCATTGTTTTGACTGTGTTTCATTTAGTCAGTGAGACGTTTACCGCTAAATTACCACAACTTCATCATCATTGACAACATAGCACGCGGGTTTTGGTTGCTTAGTAACGGAAGCCACGAGAGGAGCACAACCTCAGAAGCACATTGGAAAGAAAAACACTCGGCATGGGTACATCTCTTTTCTAGACAACTTCCTAGAGTTTGAAAAGTTTTCTCACCCTTTCATAATAAAAGCTCAAGCAGTGGTTGCTGCAGGTGGAACAGTGTGAACACAGCCTTAATTTAATCTGTGGACTGGTGTTTGGTGTTGTGCTTTGGCAGCAGTCATTAATCAACTCGCCTCGCCTCCAACAACAACCTGGAAACATGGATGTTTTTACATTTTTATAGGCTTGTTTTTCATCTCATATCACAGTTGATTATCTTGTTACCATGCAGGAACTGATTCAAATATTGTTTAAAAAGTTTGTAGTAGGAGTGCATGAAAATACAGGGACAGCATTAACCTGGAGCAGTCTCCGCATGCTGAAACAACACTGATCAAACTTTGTTTGCAAACGGATTTGATGGGTTGAATCGATTTTTCACCATCAAGCTCCTGATAAATAAACACTGTGTGCTAATTAGACAGCTAATTATGAGTTTTAAGGATCTCTCTGGGCCATAATGGGGATGTTTTTGTTGCCTATTATAAATTAAATGCCAGGAATTAAATATATGTTGTACAACCACAATCAACAGTTGTCTTTGTTATGTGCAGTGCCATTTTTCCTTGGAAAAATCATACATATTTGTTAAAATTCCTTGTTCTTAAATGGCACAGATATATCTTATTCCTCTGTGCCATACAGCTCCACTGTTATCCAAAACTATGAAAAAAGCATAAATTGCATCGCAAATTGCATTGTGCCATCCTGCTGTCTTAAACACTCACCAGAGAACCAAATATGTTTTAATCTGCACCTTAAAATTGCCCCCAAAATGCACTATTTCCTCCCATTTCAGCAAAGTTTGCTAAAGACGACGGTTCCCAGATGTTTTATGAAGTTACAGAGCCTTTTTTTTCTCTTTCCATCACATTGCCTTAAATGCCTTCCTTGGTTGGGGTGTTTACATTTAGGCATGAGGACTAAGATTAGCTCGGTTTAGGGTAAGAATATCAGGGTAAGCCGACTACAGGTCGTCTCTGCCAAGTCACACTTCATTAGATAAAACTTTTATACTTGTTGTTCTATAGTTGAACTAATAAATCAAGCACTGATTGGTCTCCTTTTCGAGGCTCACATATTCTCCAAATTACACTTGTTTTTGATGCATCACAGATACGTTTCTATTTATAGTCCGCGGGCGTCCACATAAGGAGGAGGTCGGGATAAATGGATGGGTCAAACAAACACAGGACTTTCACCTAGGAGGCAACAGTTTGTGTCCCATGTGAAACCAAATTTATGTCAGTAACTTAAATAACATAACAAACAGTTATTTAAGGTAAACCATTACATAACCACATTGTTTCAATTAACGAAAACCATGTATTAAAACAGTGACCGAGAAAATATGTTTCCCTTGAAACGTAACTGAGAATGCAGTTTAGCTGTCTGGGAATGTAATTCTGTAGGAGCAGTGTTGCCAACTCTTCAGTAAGGAAAGTAGGTATTGGCTGTCGAAAAAGTCGCTAGAAGTCGCTAAATGACGTTGTCCCTTCATTTGCATAACGTTGTGGGAGAGACAAAAAGGGTGTAAAAAACACCCTAAATATGTTTATAACTACAAATGATTTTTTTATTTTTTTTTTAATGGCACTATTCCAGCCCTCCTCCTTTATCCGGGATTGGGACCAGCAAAAATGACCCAAAAGAGACACTCTGGCATTACTTGTTTTTTTTTTTTGTACTTTAAATTTAGGGTTTGATTCCCTCTCCTTTCTGTATTTTTGTGTGTACAGTTTAGACTGAGACATGATGAGCTAGCCAGCTAGATGTTGGCTTATGTCTCAGAGAGGCTCACACACAGTGGGCGAGGTGAGTAAGTGACTGAGACTGTGAATCAAATGCAGTGATTTATTTAAGACAAAGAAAATTTTACGTTTACATCCCGGATCTGCTAGCGGCGGCTTCACGCATGTGCGATTCATTTACAGTGTGGATGCAGAGGGGTGAACATCTCCTGCTCTGACTGCAGCTAGGAGGGACTTCTGCGCGACTCGGACTTGGCCACCTGTTAGTGCTTTGGGACAGAGGAGTGGTCCACGGCAGCA